>OX422221.1:439243900-440493900 GCA_949130495.1 Sambucus nigra
TGAAAAGTCCGTGACAAATGATTGTTGTCACGGGCTTATCACGGTCATTAATCGTGACAATTTTTTAAACATTATCATGGGCTTGTCACGGTTCTGAATCGTGAAAAACCTTGTCAAGGTCAAGGACCGTGACATGACCGTGACAAGTCTAACGAACATATCGCGGTCATTGACCGTGACAAGTCCGTGACGAAAAAAATTTGTCACCCCCAGAATTGTCATGATCATTGACCTTGACAAGTATAACTTGTCAAGGTTAATGACCGTGACAATTTGGTAGATTTTGTGTAGTGACATCACAACTCGATAGTTAAGATTGACCCAGTGTATCGATCATCCATGTCTCCTTAGGCCCTTAGAATAAACCTCGACTTGTTGAATGGTCATCCCTAATCATTTAGAACCAATCTTAACATAACTTTGGCCAGTTAAATTGATCATCCATGTCTCTTATAGTTTTCAGAATGTACCTATATCCACTGAATCGGTCAACCTCATCCTCTAGGTCCTCATAATCGGCCTACAAAACCTCTTTCCCAGTATTGATGTGGTGTTTATCATTTGACAACCCTCACTTATTTCGAGCTCACCCGTCAAGGAGCTCTCTATAGAAACCCCATCATAGGACCCTCCTAACAATCTCCTTAGGACCCTAACACTCACCCATTCACCACAAACCTTAGGTCATACTCTGAGTACTAATCAAGAGGCCACCGGGTGCTCTCGAGCCCCTTTCAACGCTGGTCAACATTCTCTTCAGAGCGAAAGCTCAATGAGTCTTCAAAGAGCTCTGACTCCCTTTCTAATGGTCTACCCCATATGTGAATCATCCTTAAGGTTCAGACGAATGAACCATTTTACTATCAAAAATTAATTTGGAGGCCACTAAGCACTCCCAAACCCCATTTTGACCCCAATAAAATTCCTCGCCTGAGTGGAAGCTCAATGGATATTCTAAGGGCTCTTAATTCCATTTCTAATGATCCATCCCATGCGCCAATTGGACTTACGGTTCGAAAAAATGATCCGTTTTACCCTAAAAATTGATCCGAAGACCATTGGGCACTCCCGGGCTCTTTTTGACTTATTTCAACTCTTTAGCTAAAATCAGACCGAATGAATCTTTTAAGATCACTAGATACCCTTTCTAAAAGTCCACCCTATGCATGCATCAGCCTTACGATACGGACGAATGACCCATTTTACTTTAAAGTGATCAGGCGCTTTTGACCCCATTTAACTAAGGTCAACTCTCCGAACTGAATGAGACTGAATGAATCTTTAAAGGGATAGAAATACCCTTTTCCAATGATCCATCCCGTATGCGATTATTGCATAAGGTTCGAATGAGCGATCCATTTTTCTCTGGGAATTTCCTGTCTAGTGACCAATGGGCAATTTTAGGCCCCGTTTGACTTCAATTAGATCCCGAACTCAGGAGTAACTTAATGAATTCTTAAAGGTCTCTGAAAATCCTTTTCAACGTTCCACCCTGTGCACGATTCTGACTTACAGTTCTCATTTTACAACCACTTTTCCAAAAACCCTACCTTAGACTAGGGAATTATAACCCAAGGCCCCTGCCTATCGACAGTGTGTCTAGGGTTCTATGCCGATAGGCAGGTCTAGGACCATGCCGATTAGCAACCCCTTGCCCCTATACTTTGATGCCACGACCTCACTTTGAAAAATACACGTCAAGACACCTGAACATCCCTCTCAGCAATTCAGAGAGAATTACCTCGAATTCCTAAACACCTCCTCAAATCACCATCACTCCGCCTTGAGTTCAATGAAACTACAAGGAAGATCTACTTCAAGTTAGCATATGGAGGTCTATTTCTTCCTCTGTGTCTTTAATTTCTCTTAATTTTTCATTAGTTACTTCATTTTCGCTTCATTATCTTATTTCATTACAACGCACATCCTAATTCTAAAATTTTATTATTAGTATTCGTACATACTTTATTTTCATGGAAAAACCTAAAAATAAGAAAAAGAGGGTTCACTCATAAATTCCAAAAGATGATCTCATCACACTTTGTCACACTAAAACATCTTTTTTCTACACACACTCACATATAATAAAGTCCCCAGTTTGATTTATGGGTTAAATCCCATGTCATATCATTTCTTAACTGCGTGGACTTTGATGCCACCGGGGTACATAGGAATCTTGGGTAAATCCTTCGACTCGAGTCCTCCAACCAACATTTATTAATTTATTGTCATATATTCATGATATATACATTATATATGTCTTTTTGTTTGTGTGTTGAACTCGAGTCCTCCCACCAACACTTACATTCTATTTTTTAATTATTATTTTGGGAACACTCCTAAGGATGAACTCGCTTCGCCTTTATCCATGACTCAAGTCGAGTGATTAAATCCTAGATTTATAAGATACACATAAGCACACACATCATGGAGTTCTATACGAGAAGATTAACACATGTCCATAAAAGACCGAAAGGGCGGGTTGGGTGCATACCACCTTCCCATTTCGTAACTTAGTCCCCGGATCTTTGAACTACTTAGTTTCGCAAGCATTAGTACTGTCCTTAATGTTGTTCTCCATAACTTGGACTTTTTCTGTAGATTTCGTTGTTGAATAAACAAATCTAATCAAAATCCCTTGAACTACCTACAAAAATTGTTAAACAACTTATATTGTGGTAAGTACGTGTATCAATCCAACTTCAAAGAGCGACACATGCTAAAATGAGAATATAGATGCAATTCACTTTCAATTATTTTTATTTTTTTAATTTTCTTTTAAAATAATTTTCAAGGGATAATGAGACTAAGTAACGAAGTGACTAAAAAAATGAACAAAATCAAACACTAAAATTAGAGATAAAGTGAGATAAATAAATGTGAGAACAATCAAGGAAAGGGACAACACCACATATTCTAGTTATTCTAATTAATTAATTCACTCATTTGAAATCTCCCAAGTTATTATCGAAATTACTAGTCAACTCTCATCACAAATGCAAATTTAACACTAACCATTTAGAAAATGACATTTAAACCACCACGACTCTGGAAAATAGATTTACACTCCTTTTAATAAATGACCCGATAGGATCGATTCATCAAAATTCATATAAATCATAGAAAATTAAATTTAGACTAGAAATTCAAGGAATAATACCACACTTGAAACCCCTATATCTAGATTGATTCCAAAATGGGTATTATGTCTCTAATTTTGATTTTCTCTCGAAATCATTTACCCTCTCTCGGGGCGTAAATTGAAACGTGAAGGATCAAAATTAACATTCAAATAGAATTTCAAATAATCGAACTAATTAATTACAAGAACATAAACTAAGGGTTCATCCCACCCCTTTAAAGGGATTTTTAGTCTTACATGAATTGAAATATAATAAACAAATAATCAAAGACATTATAATATAAGAGTAGAGAAGATAACAATCAAACCAAATCTCTCTACGTCCAATTGAACTACAAACTTTGAATGAGAAACATACAACCCTAACATTGAGTGATAAAAAAAAGATAATGAAAATTTCACACTCAATTAGAAACTCACTACTGTTTAATTCCCTCAATTTAAATTGAAGAAAAAAATAACTACCTAAGACTAAAATTTATTTCTAACTAAAAATATCTCTCTACTTTCTCTCTAGAAGTCTCCCTACATTCTTTTTTTCAAATGGGTCATGAGTGTCTTCTTTTATATGCACATCGAGCTAAGGGGAATTTTGGACATGGAAGGTTTATAGTGTGCAAGAGGGGTGTGAGGTGAGAGAGGGGTAAGGGTAATGCACATGAGTGCATGTGGATAGTGGGGTGAGGAGGGTATGTTGGGTAAAAGGGGAAGGGGCATTTAATAGATGTGGGATTTTTTGTTTTATTTTGGTTTCTTCTATTTGGTGAATTGTTTTGGTAGGTGGAGAAATGGATCTCGATTTTGGATATGGGGCTGTTTTGAACAGATCCGGATTTGGAATAGAGTTAAGTAAACTGAGTTTGGATAACCCGAAGTGGGTCGAAGATTTACGTTTTCGAGTATTGGGTTTTGAAGTAAGTCTTGTCGGATTCAGGTTGGACGTCGGAGTTATCGCGGAGGCGCCGGAAATGGGTAATGATTGTCAGGGAAGGGTGTTAGGGTGAGTTCGATGGGTAATGGTGTGGCCGTAGGTTCAGATTTTGATGGGTTTAGAGGTCGGACCAAGGGCCGGGTATAATTGTGTCTGGATTGATATGATTCATCTTGTTCAAGTGATAGAGATATGGTGGTTAGTTGCTTCCATGGCGGAGGTTTGGGTTGGAGCTATAAGGTTCGGGTTAGGGAGCTCAGGTGGTTAAGGTCATGGGTTGATGGTAATGGGTTAGTATTATTGGAGAGATAAGGTAGGTTAATGGTGGTGGTAAGTTTTGTTGATGGAGGTTAGGAGTGAGAGTGTAAGATGAATGAAAGAGATGATGAATAGTGAGGTGAGAGAAAAGTAAAATATGATTTTTTATTGGGTTTCACATGTGATGTATGAGAGGCTATTATGTGTAGGTAAGGTACATGGGAAGGAGGCGTAGGTTATGGAGGTGTTAGAGTGTGTTTAGGTGTAGGTTAGTTAGTGTGCGCGTGTAACTAGATTTGTAATTAAAAGAAAAAATTACACCACCTAACTAAAAATAAAACTAACAAAACTAATAAAACTAAAAAATAAAATCTATTAAAACTAAAAAAAAATCTAACCTATTAATAAATAAAAAAAATAATAATAATAATAATAAAATTGAACTCATAAAATTAAAATTAAAAACTAAAGACAATTAAAATAAAAGAACTAAAAATCTAACAACTATGCACACCTAATATATAGAGACACGGACATGATGGCACGCACTTTAAAATAATTACATAAAATACTAAAAATAAAGACCCTATAAAAATAATGAAATAAAAAGAAAGTAAAAGAAAAAGAGCTAAAAATGACACAACCTCTCTTTTATATATATATATATATATATATATATATATATATATATATATATATATATATATATATATATATATATATATATATATATATATATATATATATATATATATATAAAATAAAAGTCATAATACCACACACACACACTGAGCAATTATAGGACGGGGTTCGAGATGGTCTAGGCTTGGGTTTGAGACTGGGTATTAGGTAAGGGACTAGGTTTAGTCTCGTTTAACTGAATCATTCCCACATTTGATTTACTTGACCACTTATTTATGGCAATTTACCTCAAATTAAGCTTTTTTGACACCGCAAATGCCTATTGACCTATAAAACAAACAAATACAAATATAAGTCCAACTTTATCTAGAAATAGAAATTAAAATGTGTCTATTTAGGGTATAAATTTAACAGTTTTTGGTTGCTTATCACACCACTCCAAAATAGGACAAAGCTAGTCCTCGAGCAAAAATAGAGAAAAAGAGAGATAAGAAATCAAAAGTATGCCACTCTCGCGGGCACTTGCGATTGCACTTAGCATCTGCAATAATCCTTTAACCTATAGGTTACCCTACATGACAAGTTTTGTCCCGTGAGGGTTTGTAGGGAATATACCCCCAAAATTCTTTATCTGCAAATGGCATTCAATCTCTTATTAGCCATAGAACAATCACACAATCCATCATGAGATAAATATTTTGAGGAATACAAACTAGAAGTGTATAAAACATTTAGCTAAGTGAATACTCAAGGCACATCCTTCCCAAAACTCAACATGTGTGGTGTGAATCAGTCAAAACAGATTGAATATCGTAAGAGTAATTCCTAGATTTCCTTTTCGGAATCAATGTTTCAACTTCAAATCTCACTAGATATAGCTCTTTCAAATGAACTCACGAGATTTGGGTAAGTGTATCGCTCTTGTGTGTGAGGAGGTCAGTAAATGTAAGCAAGGTCAAATGTCTCACACATATATAATAAATAACGAACATTTTAGAAAGAAAAATTATCTCTTGCAAGAATGTTAATCACTGTAGTGAGAACGTCGAGCCATTCACCATATAGACTTCTCGTTTGCTCGAACATCTTATCAAGGATGAAAAATAGGGTCTATGCAAGGGATGATGGGAGAATGAAATGAAGAATATGGGTAACATGATGGTAGGGTTTTTAAGAGGAGTGAAACACAATCTGAATAACCAATGTCTTCATTTTATAAAACTTTGATTGCATGTTTTTTTTTCCTTTTTTTTTATTTTGCTTTTATAATTTTTTATTTTTTTCTCACTCTTTTTTTTTGCAATGCATTTTTCTTTCATAACACAAATGAATGCAATTTACATTTGGAATTTCAAACACTCTTTTTCTAAAAAATGATGACAGTGATGGGATATGATATATGGATGGTGGGGAAATATTCAAGGATAAAGGAAATATGGGAAGGTAATGGGTGAAAATGGTGCGTGTATGGTCAAGAATGTTTTGGTGCTCGAGACAAACTACAAGATACTTGTTTCTTATGACTCTAAAGTGATTTCATTCTCAGTCACCAAGATAAAATTTTAGTGAAGAATAAAGAGATCATACAACGATTAAGTGCGGGCCCAAAGGAAGTTGAATCAACTTGTGACTCGGAGATTGCATAAAACTCTCTAAAAGGATGAGAGGCACAAATCTCACAAGATAAAGTCTCCATTAGTGATCCTTAAGATTTTCTTAAGAATTATAGTACTCTTCAACTCTAAACCATAGTGACGTGGTTGAGTCGAGAAATTCATGATGCAAAATGCCTTGATAGGTATTACATAAGCTATTAAGAAAAAAAATATCATTTAGCATGATTCTTAGACTTAAAAGATGGATGACAAAAAATTCACATCAATGAGTGAGATAAAAGAAATTGCAAGAAAATTTTAAAAATAAATTCTTAATTTTTTTTAATGGAGGTATGATTTATATAAAATTCCCCACCCCCAAACAAAAAAGAACATCATCCTCGATTCTATATAAAATCATTTTTTAAATTAAGAGAATAAGGTAGGAAAGAGATTACCATAATTAACCTCTAATGAAGTGGATTAAGTATCCAAGATGAAACCTGAATAAGTGAGGAGATAAAAATGTATAAAAGACTATAAACATGTTAAATCAATGGGTGGTGTGAAACAACACCCACAAACAAGATAAGACTCATACTCAGAAACAACGAGCTGCCTCCCAATAGCGCTAAGTTTAATGTCTTCAGCTAGATCGAAGGGAACTCACCCTAGAGATAACAACTATGAAATCATGGGTGGCAGAAAAATTGGGTGATGATAATCACTCCCAAACAAGAATGAAGCGTCAGTTTTTTTGGATAAAGGCTGAAAGGCCAATGCACTTTTATGGCAAAGTACTTCACGTGATGCAAAGCATCGGTGGACCAAGGGTGGGTGGGGAGAAGGGTATATGGACGAAAGGTAATGGTGAGGGTGAAGAATCACAGATCACAGGCCTTATTAAGCGTAAAGCTGAGGGCAACAAGGGACTTATAATCATGGTGCTCTAATTGGATAGGAAGGCAAAATGGTTTGAAAAGTGGAATGGGGTGGGGATCATAGAAAGTGGACGACCGTTCTATAAATTAACGATACATGGAGAAACAAACTTTGTGTCACCTAATCGGGCATTATCACTATACTCTCATGGATGAAGGATCAATTCACTTATGGGATTATGGAGTTTATGGGTGGGTGGCAGTTTTAAGTAAGGACCTAAATGGGTAAATGATTATGGGAATGGAATAAGGTCCAAACATGGTGGTGATGGGTGGGTCGGGTGGGATAAAGGAGAAGGAATGTGATCCAAATTAAGTGTAGGGGACGCACACTCATAGGGAGGAGTAAATTAATACTCACAACGGAGCGTGGCATCTAAAGATGGAGTGGTCAACTTCTCTAGAAGAATATCACCAATTAATATGGTGGGTAAGTCAAACGAGACACCAAGATCGAAGAACATAAGAACCATTATAAATATTGGGCTCAAAGGGAGCCATGCATAGTGGGACATCATCCCTATCGAGAGAGGTGGAAACCGTCTCTGATGCAATCTTGAGAAAATGGTGAGTACTCATAGACGGAGTTATCCTATGAGAAATTAGTGTCTCAAGGACATATTCGATTGGGTCAATGGGTGTAAACTCGAGCATATTTTTGGATTCAGTGGGAGGGTAAATAGGATCCTCAATGATGGATTCCTTGATGCGATTGGGTCAGGATCAGTCTCACAGCAAATGGATAAGTCAACATAATTATAAACTTGGGGCCCGAACCATAGGTTGGTCTCAACTTCGAGATTCTCGGGGTGATAGGGTTAACCACACTTAAAATTTATGTCACAAGATGACTCATCATCGTTCCACGTGGGTGTAATAATGGGTTGACTTGGGAGGTAATCTGACTCGCTCGCACACTCATATTGATTAAAGTGTTGTTAAAGCCATTGGAGAGATTGATTTTGATATTGAGTGGCTTATTGTTGCTCGAGGATAAACTTTTGCAAGAGTATTTCTAGGGCGGATGTGGATGATGGTGGTTAAGTGATGGGTGGTGGTGTAACGGTGTATGGTTGAGGTGGACACAACTCACTATTAGTAGGATTATATGGAGAATATTCGTATGAAGTGTGTGGAACGGGATCAAGTTCGTCATACACGAGAGTATGGCCTTCGTAAGAGACAAAAGGTTGATAATAATGGGTAGTGTACTGAGGTGACTATTGGGATGGGCTGCATTAGGTTACCATGATGACTTTTGGAACGTGTGCCGGAGTGGGTTTCGAAACAGTGTCATATGGATACGCATGATTTGTGGTGAGTTCGGATGGATAAGGAAGGTACGGGCACTCATAGGACGTGTGATTGGCGTGGTAATAATAGATGCACTGTGAATGCAGGGATGGATAGAAATATATTTCTCCAAAAATATTTTTGATCTTATATTTTTTTTAATTTTTGAAAAAAAAAATCTTTGTGGGTTTTTGAATTTTTTAATAAGAAAAAGAATGAAAAAAGTTTTTGGATTTTTTTAAAATATGAAAAAGGATAAAAAATATTTTTGAATTTTTAAAAAGGGATAAAAGTGGACTCGGTATGAAACAAATAAGGACGGAGGACACAAAACCGACACCAAAGGATTTGAATGAGACACGTATAAACAAAGGAAAATTTTAACTAGCACGTTGCCAATTTTTGTCTTCAATTAAGTGATTGGGTGGTCAAATTTTAATTAAGTCTGCGAGCAACAAAAATCACATAATTTTATCTTTGTGACCACCCTTGCAAAAATGTGCTCCTAACTGGCTAGCTAGTTGATTGATTTTAAATTTAATGATAGCTAGGGTAGCACACATTGGATAAATGTGTAAGTCGGGTGATGGAATGCCTTCTGGTTTCAATGACCGAGTCTAGGTCTTAGGTTCATTAATTCATCAAACCATCCAAAATAAATGCAATGCGATAATAAAAATCGTATAGGAGTAAATAATTAAACAAAGAATGGACTCGCTTGCGGGAGATTCGTGAGTGATAAAGAAATGTACCTACCACGTATTTTACACACGTGGGGTGAATATCGAGTTAAGTCAACTGGGGGGAAGGTCACCTACCTTCAGTCGTCATCGGGAGTCCTACAGACCCAAAGTAAAGAGAATTCAAAATTCAACTCCAAGGGCGCTCTCTCTCTACCTTGTCCCGTTTCCTTTTTCACTTTTTTGTGATTAATTATTACAAATATAAATGAAAAATAAATGGTGTCTCCAAGGACCGCAATACAAGCCAAATGTCAAAATCCTACTACAAAACTTTGAATAAAACTAAAATGGTACTAAAAAAAATATAACAAATGAATTACAATCCAAAAATTCTTCTCGAGTGTGTTAATCTCCAAAAAGAGGCAACAATACCATTTAATAAGTTGGACTTTTATGTAGATGTCCTTGTTGAATAAGCCAAGCTAATCAATATACCTTTAATTACCTACAAAAATTGTTAAACAACTTGTATTGTGGTAAGTAAGAGTATTAATCTAACTTTAAAGAGTGACACATGCTAAAATGAGAAGATAGATGCAATTAACTTTCAATTATTTTTATTTCTACATTTTATAATTTTTTTCTAAAACAATTTTCAAGGGATAAGGAGACTAAGTAACTATGTGTCTAAAAAAATGAACAAAATCAAACTCTAAAATTAGAGATAAAGTGGGGTAAATAGATGTGAGAACAATTAAGGAATGAGACTACACCACATATTCCAGTTATTCTAAATAATTAATTCACTCAATTGAAATCTCCCAAGTTAGTATTGAAATTGCAAGTCAACTCTCATCACTAGGGCTGGTTTTCGATCGGTTTGATCGGTAAATGGACCATGCCAATACCATACCAACTTTGTAATCATCAAACCAAAATTACCAGTTTTACCAACTGGTACACCAACCCATAAACCAAAACCAAACCGCACGGTACATCGGTAAAATCGATTTTTTGAGATAAAATTGGTTTTCTGAAAAATACGGTAATTTCGATAAATTTCTCTTTGCGGTAATTTTTGTAGTACTCGATACATAATTGTACTTTGTTTGTACAGCAGTTAGCACATGTATACACTAGTATTGATACCATGTTAATTAATGAACATATCATTCAGTAATATTGATACCAGTAATTGGTACCATATTGGTAGTAATAAGGAACATATCATGCATAGGTATACATATTATTACCAAAATTATGTAGTAATTTGCATAAAAGGGTATTCCAAATTGAGTATTACCTCTGCCAGGGGGTGGCTTCACCCCTGGAGAAACTCAAACCTGTAGTTTATTCCCAGAAAAGTCTGAAATGCACCGTGGCTCATTTATCAATTCCCAAGCAAAAATTGTGGGATCATCCTTATATGTTACGTTGGTGAGTGTATTCACTCTATTAAGCACAGTCTACATAGTCAAATAGAAGTTGTTAGTTAGTTAGTGATAATATTACCCCATTTCACATATTGTAGTTTAATGCCATATCCCTCCCTGTTGTTAGTTAGTAATAATATTAGCCCGATCTTATACTTCTTTGCTTCACTCACAACAAAATCCGAGGCCTGTAACTCAACCGGGTGAGATGTTATTCTATTTTTTAAAAGTCTTATATATAGAAGTTATTGATTATGAAACTTGGGAACAAGGATATCACAGGAAACCTTCATCCTGTGAAAACAAGGATATCACAAGAAACCTTCAAAAACCATAACCATAAATTAAATTAAATCTAACCTCATACATCAAATCTAATCTTGTAGCAAGCCATATATTAAAAAAAACGATCCCATGTGAAATCACCCAAAAAAAACACATGAAAACAACAACAAAGAACCCAAATCATCACAAACAAATCTAGGTTTTGGTATCTTGCCTTGTGAACTTGAGCCAGAGATAGAACCCGAAGATGGAACTTGCCTTCTCAATCAATCGCAGAAACATCCGGAGAGGGAGAGTCGCTGGAGTCCAACATCGATGATGGAGAGAGGACAATGGGAGATGAGAGCAGCGAGTCGAGAGGCGAGAGGTGAGAAAATAGAAAACCATTACCAAAGCTGCACACATTTTAGTTCCTTTAGGTTTAACCTTTGGTTTTTAAGTTAGGCTTTGTTTGTCCAAAATTGACGGTGAAGAGTGATAAAAAATGGATAGCTAAGATTTAGGTGAGATTGACTGGATTGTACCTTATAGACTCATTTGGTTAAGAATACTTTATAATGGACATAATTGATAAAAAAAAATTAATTTTGTATTTTTGGGTCATAATTTTGGTAATTTCGGTAAATCGGTTTTTAAAGTGTTTAAACCAAAACCAACCACAAAAAAATCGGTAATTTCGATTTCGGTAGTTTCGGTTTTCAGTAAGTAAAAAAGGTAAACCGTTACCATTTTTTATCGGTACGAAACGGTACGGTACGAGTTTTTACCGTACCACGAACACCCCTACTCATCACAAATGTCATTTTAACACTAACTTTTTAGAAAATTAAATTCAAACCCCACAACTCTAGAAAATAGATTTACGCTCCTTTTAATAAATTACCCGCTAGGATCGGTTAATAAAAATTCATATAAATCATAGAAAATAAAATTTAGAGTAGAAATTCAAGGAATAATACCACATTTGAGAACCCCCTATCTCTAGTTTGATTCTAAAATGGGTATTCTATCTCGAATTTCAATTTTTTTTCGAAAATCATTTACACTCTCTGGAGGAATAAATTTAAAGCCGAAGGATCAAAATTAACATTCAAAGAGAATTTCAAATAATCGAACTAATTAATTACAAGAACATAAAATAAGGATTTATCCCACCCCTTGAAAGGGTTTTTAACCTAACATGATATAAACTATAATAAACATATAATCAAAGGTATTAACATATAAGAGCAAAGAAGAAAACAATCAAACCAAATCCCTTTACATCCAATTGAACTCTAATCTTTAAATGAAAAGCATACAACCCTAAAATTGAGTGATCAAAAAAATATAAATGAAAATCTCACACTCAATTTGAAACTCACTATAATTTAATTTCCCCAATTTAAATAAAAAAAAATAACTACCTAAGACTAAAATTTATTTGTACCTAAAAATATATGTCTACTCTCTCTCAAGAACTCTCCCCACATTTTTTTTTTCAAATGGGCCTTGAGTGTCTTTTTTTATATCCACATGGAGCTATGGGGATTTTGGATAGTGATGGGTTATAGTTTCCATGAGGGGTGTGAGGTGACAAAGGGGTAAGGGTAATGAAGATGAGTGCATGGGGATAGTGGGGTGATGAGTGTATAGTGGGTAAAAGGGTGAAAGGCATTTAACAGATGAGGGAATTTCTGTTTTATTTTGGTTTGTCATATTTGGTGAATGGGTTTGGCAAGTGGAGATATGGTCTCAGTTTTGGACATGGGGTAGTTTTGAACAGATCCGGATTCGGAATCAGGTTAAATGGACTAAGTTTGAATCACCCGGAGTGGGTCGACGATAGGCCTGGCAATATGGGTTCAGCAGCTAGAACCCGCCCAGAACCCGCTCACATTTTTCTGTATGGGTCCCATTAATTTTGTATGTGGATCGAAATGGTTTAGAGGCCCAACAATAGCCGTTCATTAGCGGTTCAAAAATGGGTCAGGCTCAAACCTAAAGGGCAAATCTTAAACTTTTTTTCCATACCCCTCTTTTCATTCTGCTGAGTGTTTCCATAAGAGCTCTTATATCTCTCTCTATAGAAAGTCTCTTCCTTCAATTGCTCTTAAGAAACCGATCTCAACCAACTGGGGATATAACCTCAAAAACCCATCAAAACCCATCAAAACCATTTAAAGGCTTATCCGACAACAGACCATCCAACTATAACTGCATCTTCTTGTCAAAACTGGTGAGGAAACTTAAGATTTATGTAATGTATTTTTACAAATGTGTTTCTGCGTTCTTTAAGTTCGGCATTTTTTTTATTTTTGTTTTGTTTATCTTTTGAGTTTATGTATTTATATAAAATAAAATAATGAAAACATACCTCATTTATAGTCGAACAGTTGGTGGATGGGTTAGTTATATGATATAGTCTAAGAAATTAATATTAAATTAATATCATATTTAAAGAGATAAATTATTTATTAATGTTTAGAATTTTCATTAAGATGCGTTGAATGGTACTATTTGAAGTAACTTTAAATGACATTAATGATTTTTTTTGTTTTTTTTAATGTTCAATTTTTTTTTTACTTTTGAAATTTTTATTTACAAATGTTATAAATATAGACTTGAATTAGTTTGGGTATGAAGATCAAATTTTGATTTTTTTTTCCAAAATTTAATTTGGATTTGTTTAAAAACACTCAAAGGTACAACATGGGGAAAAGCGGGTCAACCCGATCCGTCACGGGTTTAACCCGACCCGACCCTCCACTGACCCGCTCAGATCCGCCCACATTATTCAGCCTGACCCGCACCTAACCCGCCTAGATTTATCCGTATCCATTTTTGACCCGTCCATAACCGCCCATAACCGCCCATAACCGTCCATTTGTCGGCCCTAGTTGACGAATAGGTTTTTTTTAGGTATTGCATTTGGAAGTGGGTATTGTCGGATTTGGGTTGGACGCCGGAGTTATTACGAATGTGCCAAAAATGGGTTCTGGGTTCGAGGTAAGGCAGCGAGGTGGAGCTATGGCTGCCAAGGAAGGGTGTTAGGATGTGGTCGATGGGTAGGGCCGGCAAATGGACGGTTATGGACGGGTCAAAAATGTGTAACACCCCGCCTAATAAGATACCGGGCGATCACTCCAATATTAAATTAAAATAGGAGTCTCATATGGATCATTCTTAGCATCACTGACGAAAATCCATTTAATTAATAATATCCTATTAGGTGAGCGTTAAAAACTTTTATCTAACTACTCTTTTTAGCGATCAAATTAAAACATCCACAATTATATGCGTAATTGAACTGAAATGAAAATGAAATAAATTAAAATAACCGAACACTCGGTCCAAATTATACAACCATATCGAATAACGTGCGAATAATAAATAAAATCAGTTGGACCATTGGCCCGAATGTTTGTACAATATCTATTATCTAGAGTGCAAGGAAAGAAGCGTCTACCGATAACCCGCAAGCATCCACAGCTGCTGCAGCAGACGTCTGACTCGAAAGAATTTCCATCCAGGCGTCCCTGTGTCTGGACACCTATATATATATAATATACAGAAAGAAAGGAGAGTAGATATACGGGTCAGAGCCCGAATTTTGAAAATATTTTGCAAGTGCATAAATGCTTTATTTTTAGAAAAATAGTTTTATCTCATATTTAAATTGGTATCGCACTCCCATGAGATACCCCTCACCTCTCCTCTAGTAGTGCACACCTAGCGCACCCTAACACATACCCTAGTCAAGCTATCCCTGCCTAACTAGTCTAATTTACCCATCTACTATCTACCCTAGATAGTCCAAGTAATGTACTAAGGGCTAAACTTCACCCCTGTCTCAACGCTATGCCATGTTCGTGCGTGGGGTGTCTCGCAAAGCGAAATCCAAACAAGGAACCCCCCGATACACTACTATACGGCACGGTCGATCGTCGAGATCAGCCAGTCCCTCAGTACAGAAAGATATATATAAATATATACACCATAAGAATTTATAATATAAGAGCACTAAGGATTAAACTTATCCCCGGTCTCAACACACTGCCATATTCGTGCGTGGGGTGTCTCGCAAAGCGAAATCCAAACAAGGAACCCCCCACAATACATTACTATGCGGCAAGGTCGATCGTCAGGATCCATTAGACCCTCGGTACTCGATTCATTCATATATACATATTCATATTTTTACCATAACCATTCGGATCTATCTCCCGGACTGAGGATTCATATACAAAGTATTTATCAATACTTATCATTTTTATCTCAAAACCTTCCATTTCCCTTCTCATATCCAGGAAATGTATTTAAAAGCCAATTCATTATCATGAATTGCTTTAACAAATCATATACCTTTTTAAAAGCCAATTTTATTATCATAAAAATGCTTTTCCATTTTCAAAATATCCCATTTCCCTTTTTATACTCAGGAAATGTAATTAAAAGCCATTTTTATTATCATAAAAATGCTTTTATCATATCATATGCTTCCACATCCCTTCTTCCATCCGGGAAGTGTTACCGAAGCCAATTTATATAATCCATTTCCCTTCCTATATCCAGGAAATGTAATTAAAGCCAATCCATTATCATGAATTGCTTTAATATAACGCGTTCTAAGACCGCCCGTCCGAATTTCTCCACTGTGCGCGCCCCTAAATGGCTATCATCTTCCAGGGCCTATCATAAGACAACCTGGGATCCTACATCGCAAGACGTCGGGAAGCGGCCATGTGCCTGCGGGATAGTCAAGACCACACCCAGAATCTCCTAACCAGTGCAGTAAATATATATCAACAAACGCTCACATGGCCTATAGGACTATATCCACCCTGCATTCATTAGCCAGGGGGCTTCACCATACGTACGCAAACTTCCCTTATGATAGCGATTTAGAGAGGTGTGTATCCTCAATTTTATCAATTATGAAAATCATTTATTTACCGTTTTGAAAATATTCATTTTCATATTTTCAAAAATCATTTCCATCATAACATATATATATACCTAAATCACACAGTATATACTTATCCTATATATTCTTCCTAGAATATATATATAAACGACCATAGTGGCCTATAGCATCTAGCGATGACCATAATCCCAAAGATTCCCTTTAGGAATCATAATCATGCATTCATATTAGCATGATTCTAAATCCAAAGTATTTCATACTTTAATTATCACTATATCTCTCAATCCTATCTAAGGATTTATTGGATATCTCCAATAATACCCTTCACTCTAAGTGAAATCGACAAATACCTATATTCCCAAATTATCCTAATTATCTCCTAGGATGTACTTAACGATAATCGATATAATTATGCTTTATATAAGCATAATTATACAGGCCCATATGCCTACTAGAAATATTCTCGGGATGTATCTCACCCGATCAACCTTAAATTCATTGGGTTAAGGATTTCATTTCCTTGAACCCCAAGACTATTCCTAGTCCAATTTGTCATTTAGAAGTCCCCAATATAATTTAGGAACCCTAATCCATCAATTTCTACAACTATTCTATTTTCCTCGAAAATATAGATTAAGGGTTATATACTTAAAACCCTTACTGTACCCTCCTAATTTGCCTTAATTTATGGACCATAAAGTCCAAAAAGGTCCCCTAGGTTATCACCTAATTAACCTCAAAGCAAGATGAAATGGAATCTATCCCATCCAAATCATCCTAGAAAAATTTTCAACTTTCAGCAGAGGTCGATCGATCGACCCCTTGCCGTCGATCGATCGAAGGCTTCGATCGATCGATCCCCCAGGCTCGATCGATCGATCAAGTCGGGCAGCTTCTTCTCCGAGAAGCTGTTTCGGCCATGGAAGCTTCCTCCAAGCTTCCATCTCCACACCCAACGGCCTACAACTTCTACCAACAACAAATACACCTATAATATGGGTCCTAAACATCCTAGAACTCGGAATCACCCAATATTTTTGGTTAATTTCTAAAAATCTCCAATTTACCAATTTTAGGGGTTTATTCGTTTTATCTCCCGAAAAACCGTTTTATCCACGAATACCCAACCCAAAATCATTAGGGTTTGTTATACCAACAGTGATATGAGATATTTATGCTCAAAAATAAATAAAGCAAGTAAACACTTGCCTCGTGGATAAAATCCGACGTCCTCGAGCCGAATCCCGCGGAGGCCGGCCGGAATCTCCCCCTTTTTCTTCTTTTCTTCCCTCTCTCTCTCTTCCCTCTCTTCTTTCTTCTTCCTATTCTTTCTTCTCCCCCTCTCCCTCCTTTTATAAGGAGAAAAGGGTTAAACCCCCTTAAAACCAAAAACGACTCGTTTACCCAATTACGAGCCTATTTAATTCCAAAATTACCCGGAACTTAATTTCGACAATCGGACACTCTTTTTCGACTATCTCGGACATTCCGAGACTCATGGCGCAGTCGAAATTTCCATCCGAGGTACTTGACCGCAAATTACTATTCTAGCCCAAAATAATTTATAACCCCCTTAAAAATCATTAAATCCTCGAAAATCCCAAAAGTTACTATTTCGAGAAATTCTCCAAATTCCAAATTATACTAAATTATGGGATTTAATCATCTCCAAAAGGGCGGGTTATTACAAAATGGATACGGATAAATCTGGGCGGGTTAGGTGCGGGTCAGGCTGAATAATGTGGGCGGATCTGAGCGGGTCAGTGGAGGGTCAGGTCGGGTTAAACCCGTGACGGATCGGGTTGACCCGCTTTTCCCCATGTTGTACCTTTGAGTGTTTTTAAACAAATCCAAATTAAATTTTGGAAAAAAAAATCAAAATTTGATCTTCATACCCAAACTAATTCAAGTCTACATTTATAACATTTGTAAATAAAAATTTCAAAAGTAAAAAAAAAATTAAACATTAAAAAAAACAAAAAAAATCATTAATGTCATTTAAAGTTACTTCAAATAGTACCACTCAACGCATCTTAATGAAAATTCTAAACATTAATAAATAATTTATCTCTTTAAATATGATATTAATTTAATATTAATTTCTTAGACTATATCATATAACTAACCCATCCACCAACTGTTCGACTATAAATGAGGTATGTTTTCATTATTTTATTTTATATAAATACATAAACTCAAAAGATAAACAAAACTAAAAATAAAAAAAATGCCGAACTTAAAGAACGCAGAAACACATTTGTAAAAATACATTACATAAATCTTAAGTTTCCTCACCAGTTTTGACAAGAAGATGCAGTTGTAGTTGGATGGTCTGTTGTCGGATAAGCCTTTAAATGGTTTTGATGGGTTTTGATGGGTTTTTGAGGTTATATCCTCAGTTGGTTAAGATCGGTTTCTTAAGAGAAATTGAAGGAAGAGACTTTCTATAGAGAGAGATATAAGAGCTCTTATGGAAACACTCAGCAGAATGAAAAGAGGGGTATGGAAAAAAAGTTTAAGAATTGCCCTTTAGGTTTGAGCCTGACCCATTTTTGAACCGCTAATAAACGGCTATTGTTGGGCCTCTAAACCATTTCGATCCACTTACAAAATTAATGGGACCCATACAGAAAAATGTGAGCGGGTTCTGGGAGGGTTCTAGCTGCTGAACCCATATTGCCAGGCCTATCGATGGGTAATGGTGTGGCCGGAGTTTCGGATTTTGAAGGGTTTAGAGGACGGAGAAAGGGGTCGGTTATAACTATGTCTTTCTGAATATGGTTCGTCTAGTTCAGGTGTCCGAGATATGGTAGTTTGTTGTTGCCATGGTGAAGGTTTGGGTTGGAGATGTTAGGTTCCGGTTAGGGAGGTCAGGTGGTTAGGATTGTTGGAGTGATAAAAAAGGTAAATATTGGTAGTGAGTTTTGTTAATGGAGGTTAAGAAAGAGAGTTAAGATGGATGTAACTTGTAAGAGATGATGAATAGTGAAGTGAGAAAAATAAAATTTGATTTGTTGTTGGGTTTGACATCTGATGTATGAGTGCGTATTATGTGTAGGGATGGTACATGGGAAGGAGGCGTACGTTAGGGAGGTGTTAGAGTGTGTTTAGGTGTAAGTTAGTTAGTGTGTGTGTGTGTGTGTGTGATTATATTTGTACTTAGAAGAAAAAATAACATTACCAAACTAAAAATAAAACTAACAAAACTAATTAAACTAAAAAATATAATCTATTAAAACTACAAAAAATTAAATCCTAACCTTTTAATAAAAGATTCAAATAATAATAAAACAAAATTAATAAAATAAAAATTAAAAACTAAAATTATTTTTATTTTATTTGAATCTTTTATTAAAAGGTTAGGATTTAATTTTTTGTAGTTTTAATAGATTTTATTTGTCGGGTAAAATAAAATCTATTAAAACTACAAAAAATTAAGGGATAATTATATTTAGGTCCCATTTATCGGGTGAACATTCTTATAGGTCCTATTGATTTTTCGACATTCTTGTAGGTCCTGTTTCAACTTTTTAGAGAATTTTTTCACAATTTTACCCTTTTATAACTAATCATCTGTAACTTCCTTTAGGAAGTTACATAAGTGGTTGGATTTCTTTTTTTTAATCTTTAAATAATCATAACTTTTGATTCACAAATCCGTTTTTCGCAAAATTACTATTTTTGAAATCTGCTAATCGAGATCTATCAAACAAGATCCATGAAGGCTATAAAATTCCAAAGAAAAAAATTTACACAAACAGTAAACTTTACTGTATGCACTAGAATATGAAATAGTTTTATATATGTGATATTTTCACAAACAGACAATAACATTTACTGTGGTAATACTACACAATGTATATATATATATATATATATATATATATATATATATATATATATATATATATATATATATATATATATATATATATATATATCCGGTGGATCCAAACCCTCTTTTTTCAAAAATACCTTATATTAAAGGTTTGCGCTAACAGCATCCAATCATTACCACCATTGTTGGAGTTTCAACGACATTCGTCATAGCTCCGAGTTGGGGTGGGTAAGGGTGGCATGTGGTGCCGCTGGCGCGGACCTTTGAAAATAAGGGACTTTTGAATAAATGGGTTTTGGATCAACCGGAGTGTTATGAGGTACCGCTGGCGCGGACCGTTGAAAATAAGATTGGATAAATGGGATCTGGATCGTATTGAGCACCGGTTTGGGGTGAGTAGGGGTAGCATTGGGTGCCGGTTGCGCAGAGCTTTAAAAATAGGAGCATATTGGATATATATATATATATATATATATATATAATGTGATAACACTGTAAATGTTATTGTTTGTAAAAATGTCATAGATATTAAACTTTATTGTATACACCAGAAAATGAAATAATTTTATATCTGTGACATTTTCACAAACAATAACACTTATTGTGTTAATATATTTATGAACAAGTTTTATATACATAACATATTCACAAACAGTAACATTTACTGAGTTAATATTACACAATATATATATTGCATTTTCGCAAACAGTAAAATTTATGAGTTAATATTACACAATATATATATACACACACACACACGGTAGATCCAAACCTCATTTTTTTTTTTCAAAATTACCATATTTTTAAATGTTTACGCTAGCGACATTCAATCCCCACCACTACCCACCCCCATTGTTGGAGCTTCAACGATTTTCATCAGAGCTATGATTTTGGTGGGTAGTAGTGACATAGGGTGCCGCTAGCGCGGAACTTTGAAATTAAGAGAATATTAGATAAATGGGGTTTGGATCCACCTGAGCTTCGATTTCGGGTGAGTAGGGGTGACATTGGGTTAGGTTTATATCTATAACATTTTCATAAACTTTAACATTTACTGTGTCCATATAACACAGTATATATATATATATATATAAACCTCTTTTTTCTGATATTATCTTGTTTTTAACGGTCTGTGCCAGCGGCATCCAATTCCCACCACCACCCACCCACTTTGTCGGAGCTCCAACAACCTTCATCATAGCTCTGATTTGAGGTGGCATGGGATGCCGATGTAATATTTTCACAAACAGTAACGTTTATTATTTTTGAAAAGATTACATATGTAAACCTAACCCAATGCTACCCATACTCATCTCAAACTGGAGCTCCGGTGGATCTAAACCTCATTTATCCAATATTATCTTATTTCCTAAGGTCCGCGCCAGCGGCACTCCATGTCACCCCAAATCAGAACTCTGATGAAGGTTGTTGGAGCTCAGACAATTGGGGTTGGTAGTGGTCGGGATTAGATACCGCTAACGCCGACCATTAAAAATAAGAAAATATCAGAAAAAAGAAGTTTGGATCCACCGTATATATATATATATATATATATATATATATATATATATATATATATATATATATATATATATATATATATATATATATATATATACTGTGTTATATGGACACGGTAAATGTTACCGTTTGTGAAAATGTTATAGATATAAACCTAACCTAATGCCACCCCTACTCACCGCAAATCGGAGTGTCGGTGGATCCAAACCCCATTTATCTAATATTCTCTTAATTTCAGAGGTCCGCGCCAGCGGCACCCTATGCCATTACTACCCACCCAAATCATAGCTCTAATGAAAGTCGTTGAATCTCCGACAATGGGGTGGGTAGTGGTGGGGATTGAATGTCGCTAGTGTAAACCTTTAAAAATATGGTAATTTTTTAAAAAAAGAGTTTTGGATCTACCGTGTATATATATATATTGTGTAATATTAACTCAGTAAATGTTACTGTTTGTGAAAATGTTATATATATAAATCTATTTCATAAATATATTAACACAGTATGTGTTATTGCTTGTGAAAATGTCACAGATATAAAACTATTTTATTTTCTGGTGTATACAATAAAGTTTAATATCTATGACAATTTTACAAACAATAGTATTTACTGTGTTATCACATTATATATATATATATATATATATATATATATATATCCAATATGCACCTATTTTTAAAGTTTTGCACTACCGGCACCTCGGCGCTCCAGAGGATTCTCATCCCATTTATCCAATCTTATTTTCAAAGGTCTGCACCAGCGGCACTCCATGATACTCTGGTGGATCCAAAACCCATTTATTCAAAAATCTCTTATTTTCAAATGTCCGCGCCAGTGGCACCACATGCCACCCTTACCCATCCCAAATCGGAGCTCTGACGAAGATCGCTGAAACTCCAACAATGGTGGTAAGGATTGGATACCGCTAGCGCGGACCTTTAAATATAAGTTAATTTTTAAAAAAGAGGGTTTGGATCCACTGTATATATATATAGGGAGAGGTTCACAAGTGGACCAAAAGAATGGACTTTTTAATGGACCTTAACAAAAAACACATTAATGTTAATTCCTATAGTGTAATTGGTCCGCGCCAGCGGCACCCGAGACCACACCTTCACCCTACTAAACCCCCCACCCCCCCAACCACCACCATCACCATATCAGCCCTTGTGGTAGCTCTTATGACAGCAGGGCTGCCATGGGGGTGGGGGTAGGGGTGGGAGGGTGGGGGGTGGGGTGGGGTGGGTGGGGGGCGTGTGGGGGGTGGGGGATCGATTGACACCCGTATTTGGTGCCGCTGGCGCGGACCAATTACACTATAGGAATTAAAATTAATGTGTTATTATGTGTTTTTTGTTAAGGTCCATTAAAAAGTCCATTCTTTTGGTCCACTTGTGAACCTCTCCATATATATATATATATATATATATATATATATTTATATATGCTGTGCAATATTAGCACACTAAATATTACTGTCTGTTTGTGAAAATGTCACATATATAAAACTATTTCATATTCTAGTACATACAGTAAAGTTTACTGTTTGTGTAAATTTTTTTCTTTGGAATTTTATAGCCTTCATGGATCTTGTTTGATAGATCTCGTCGAGCAGATTTAAAAAAAAAAAACGGATTTTTGAATCAAAAGTTATGATCATTTGAAGATTAAAAAAAATTCAACTACTTATGTTACTTCCTCAAGGAAGTTACGGATTGTTGGTTTTAAAAGGGTAAAATTGGAAAAAAAAATTCCAAAAAATTAGGAGTCGGACTTATATGTAAGGGAAAAACATGGTGGGACTAGAATGTATATAAGAAAGTCTAATATGATCTAAACGTAAATGCCCCAAAAATTAAATCCTAACCTTTTAATAAAAGATTCAAATAAAATAATAATAAAACTAAATTAATAAAATTAAAATTAAAAACTAAAAATAATTAAAATAAAATAACTAAAAATCTAACAACTATGCACACCTAATATATACAAACACAGATATTGATAAACAGAAAAATTTGCTCTTAGTGTATTTACAGTTGTTACAAATCATTTCCAATCAAAATTCCTTCAACCTACAAATACATAAAAAATATGCATAGGATAAGTAAGTGTATCAATCCACCTTTCATGAGCGATGAACTAAATGTGAAGATATTTGCAAATTATTTTCATGTAATTATTTTTTTTTTGGTATTTTTACTTTTTTAAAAGAATTTTTATTTAACAAAGCGTTATGATTTTTTTTAAGTAAACTAACTAAGAAGAAACTGCGAAAGAGAGAAATATTTAAAAAAAAAAATTAAATCAGAGTGATACAATATGAGTTCTAAAGTTATTTTATTGAAACTAATCTAAACTAATTAATTAAGAGAAAAATGCAAAAAATAAATTAATGAAATATAAAAATCTAACTAAAAAAAATATTTACAATATATATATTTTTATAAGTAACAATCTCAAAGAGAGAAAAATTAAATATTAACAAGAAAAAGATAAAATTATCTACACTATGTACAAATGGGTGAACTCTTAAATACTCATCAACATTTGAATTAAATGGTAAAAATACAAACAATTCCAATAAAGAATTGCATCTAAGTATTTCTCCCTCCAAATGAACTCTCTATCTACAATTAAATAATGAAAAATATTTACTAAAAATAAAAACACTCTCACTACAAATTTGTACATAAAAATTTATTCATGTGAAATAAATTATACCACAACACCCTATATATACCACAACACCCTATATTGAGATGCTTGTAAAAAATACAAATACTCTCTATAAAGTGTGGGAGCAAAAATTATCTCATGTTCTAAAACCAAAAAATTGAAGACTTCCCGGCGAGGTTCCCCTCTTCTTGTTTTATAACCCCTTTGGATTGTTGGATGAGTGATTTGAAGATTGGGTTGATATTAAATTATGGACGTTTTGGAAGATAATGTTAGTGGTGGTTTCTTTTTTGCAGATTTTGGGGGAATTGTTTTTGGTTTTTGAGAATAAAAAAGTGGGTTAAAGACATGTGGGGTAAAGGGTTTAATTGTTGTTTTGTTTCTTTTGTTTGTTTTTAGCAGTGGAGAAATCGTGAGTTGGCAGAACATGTGGTTTTGTTGGCTTTTGAATTTTGGTCTTTTCATTTTTTTATTTTTTTGGTTTTGGTTGTTTTCTATTATTTTTGGCAGCTACGATTTTGGAGCTTGGGTTGAAATGGGTTTTACGGGTTGAGCTGGTGGGCTTCAGTAGGTCGGGTTTGGTTCAGGTGGGACGCTGGCAGGAGGTGGAGGGGATGTCGCCGAATTTCTGGTCTGGCGCCAGAGTGGTGCTGGGCGGCGGCAGGTGGGTTAAGGGTGGTTCATGATGGTGGTGGTTTGGTTATTGTGGGAGGTTAATGGTGGAAGTTTTGGTTATGGGTTTTGTGGTAATGGTGGTATGTGGGTTAGCAGGAGAGAGAGTGAGGTGAGGTTGAAGATGGTGGAGGGGTTAATTGGGTGAGAGTTTATGGTAGGTAGTGTGTGGGTGAGGGTTATTTTAGGTGTATACGAGTGTATGGGATAGGATATATGTTAGTTATGTGTGTGTTTTTATTTGCACCCTTAATAAAATAAAACAAAATAAAATAAAATAAATAAACCTAATAAAATAAAAAACTATAAATAAAAATAAAACTAAACTAAGCTAAAAAATAAAACTCTCTTATAAAAAATTATAAATAAATAAAAACAACACGACACATAATACAAACTCTAAAAATTAAACATGACTCAAATAAAAATTAATAAAATCAAACAAAACACAAAAATAATAATAAACTAACTAAAAACTAAAAACGAGCAAAAATAAAGGAGAACAAATACTCGACGCACTAAAATAAAATAAAAATAAAAAATAAATTCTCTAAAACTAAATAAAATCTATTAAAAGATAAAACTAAAATAATAAAAATAAATAAAAACTACAAAAGAAGTAAAAATAAAATCGAGAATCATAAAAAAATAAAATCTAGCAAAATTAAAAACTAATAAAAATAAAAAAGAAATAGAAATAGAAAATAAATTTTAGAAAATTTTAAATAAATCTAAAATAAATTCTAAAAATAAAAACGACTCAAACCAAAAATCTAAAAAAATACAAACTAAATACACACGGGCTCGGGTGAAGATTTGTGCTAAGTTTAGGCCCGTGTTTGATATGGGACAGGGGAATTAGCTCGATAAATTGCGCATTTGCCATATTTGACGTACTTGACCACTTATTCATAGCAGTTGAATCGAATTAATCTTGCTTGACATCGCAACTACATATTGACCTACAAAACAAATAAATACCAACATAAGTCCAATTTTACCGAGAATTAACAATTAAAAACCGTCCATTTGGGGTATTATTTTAACACTTTTGGGTGCTTATCAGATATGACGACACGAAAAAATAATAAAATATAAAGGATATAAAAGCAAAAGAGCTAAAAATGACACAGCCTATATATATATATATATATATATATATAGAGAGAGAGAGAGAGAGAGAGAGAGAGAGAGAAAGAGAGAGAGAGAGAGAGAGAGAGAGAGAGAATCAGGCTCCAGTACATACCAAATGGTACATACCAATGGTGCATACCGCTGGCGCGGATCCATTTTATAAATGATTTTGAGCTGAGTTTTTATATGATGTGTTAATATTTCAATCGACCCATATAAAAAAATCAACTCAAAATAATTTTTTTTCTATTTTAAAAAAGTCGGTCAATTGTTTGTAGTTTTTAAAGCGCTTTAAAAGCTCCCAAAGTTCGATCGATTTTTTTTAAATAGAAAAGTACATTATTTTGAGTTTTTTTTTTATATTTTTAAACATCATATAAAAAAATTCAGAAAAAAAAATTTAATTTTTTTACTATTTTAAAAAATTGGTATGCACGATTTGGTATGTACAGGATACTCTCACTATATATATATATATTATTTAGGTTGTGTCATTTATGGCAATTTGCCTTGAATTAAACTTGTTTGACACCACAAATGCTTATTGACCTACAAAACGAACAAATAACAACATAAGTCCAACTTTATCGGGAACTAGCAATTAGAATACATCTATTTGGAGAATAAATTTAACACTTTTGGGTTCTTATCAGTTCTCTCGAGGCGGCTATATTTATTTAGCCGATTTTGTTCAAAATAGGCTCGCTACTATATCTCTACATATCACCCCACATCGACGAAGACCGAGCTCCCCTATAAAGGACGGAATCCCACCCGCAAATCGAAAGAGGGAAAAAGGGGGAAGGAAGAAGGGATCCACCACCGGAGACCCTGACACCCCGACATCTGGGGATGGCTATATACACGCAGTTTGGTATAAAGTACATGTGAATTTTTAATTATTAATTCTCATTTTTTTACTTCAATTTGGCATAATGTTAATGTGCATTTACTTTATTACTTTTGATTCACGACTTAATAGACTTGTCATGTGATAGTTGGGCATGTGTTTGTGGGTCTGTGCTAGTGGCATTGACCAATCTTGACCGTTAACAAAAGTACAGTCAATTGTATATAGTTCACAACAAAATTTCAATAAAGTACACTTGATTTGATATCAAGTACACGTGAATTTCGAATGATAAAAATTCTCATTTTGTATTTTGACTTTAATTTGGCATAATGTTAATGTTCATTTATTTTATTACTTTTGATTCATGACTTAATATACTTATCATGTGTCAGTTGGGCATATGTTTGTGGGTACGCACCAGCGGCATTAACCAATCTTGAGCATTAACAAAAGCACAGTCATTTGTATATAAGTCATAACAAAATTGTAATAAAGTACTCACAGTTTGATATAAAGTACACACATGAATTTCTAATGATCTCATTTTGTATTTTGACTTTAATTTGGCATAATGTTAATGTTCATTTACTTTGTTACTATTGACTCATGACTTAATATACTTTTCACGTGTTAGTTGGGAATATTTTTATGGGTCCGTGCCAGTGACATTAACAAATATTGAGCGTTAACAAAAGTACAATCATTTGTATATAGCTCACAACAAAGTGCAGTAAAGTACACGTGTATTTTTCCTTTTTTATTCTCCTTTTGTTTTTTATTATAATTTGGGATAATGTTAATGTCATTTACTTTGTTACATTGTTTCATGACTTAATGAACTAGTCATGTGTTAGTTCGGCATAAATGGTTGGATACTTTGTTAATGTCATTTACTTTGTTAGTCTGTTAATCTCATTTACTCTCTCATAACCCTGGCCTCTTAAATGGTTGGATAAGTACCCCATATATCCACCTTACTTAAATATAAACCTCAAAACTTCAATTCTTGAGAGTAATTCAACCCTTATATGTAAAATGACCCGAATACCCTTTTGCAGCTCCCGTTTAGCCTAAAAAGCCCCCAGAACCCAATTATAACCCCCGGGTACTTATTTCTAACTATTTTAACCCATTACGGATCATTGGTGTACTCGAAATTACCATCCGAGTTATCTAATATTAATTTTCGCCTCATGCCCGACACAACACTGTTTGTGTGTCTCGAATGAGATACTATTAAATCGGTTGCTTTAACTCACGATGTAATATAATTTAATACGTTTTTATTTACTTATCACACAACTAAATGTAAGTACACATAAATATTAATCATTTTATCCGTTAATTAATACTTATCAAAGTCACTTTATTTCTCAATTTAATTAAATTACGTGCACACGTGTAATTTTAAATACGTTAAAAATACTGGGTGTTATATACTTCTCCCTTAAAAATGGAATTTCATCCCCGAAATTCATACACACCTTGCACCAAGAGCACTAGATATTTTTCCCACATGTTATCCTCATATTCCCTAAATCAACGGACGACAATAATGTGGTGTTCCCACTATAGACGCAATAAAGATACCATCTTGACCGAAGTCCTACTCCATACAACCACAAATGGTGACATGTGTCTCTTCATATCAATGTTCAGATGCAAGCCAATCTCCTCTAACGTCAAGTGACGATATACAACATCATCCTTGAGATACCTCCTTGATGACAACACATGAAACGCATCGTCAACCTACTACAATGACCTATTAAGACGAGCCTATACAAAACCAACCCCATCATCTGATGATGGGAGAGGGCCCCACATACCTAGGCACCAACTTCCCTTTTTCGAAAAACCGCACCATTCCATTCACGCCCATTATTTATCTGAGAAACCACATCATTCCCTCGCATCACATATTATATGTCTCAGTTTTAATTTCCTCGCCTCTTTCCCTCGCATCACATCATTCCTTCACAAACTGCATAAAATGTTATTTTTCTCAGTTTTAATTCAATAAGTAGAGTCGGTGATTTTCGTACATCTAATTAGTATATTTACATACATTCTCTTAGTTTTTCTCATAACCATTATTTAGCATAAAAGGAAATTACTCTTGTCTCCCCTTTATGGGCCCTACATAATTAATTAAGGAATCATAATAACCTATAAATTTTTGCCATAACATACAATTTATTTGCAAAAATTTGTCTTTAAACAAGCATTTTTTCCTGCTCAATGTGCATATCGGTCCTTACGTTTATGGAATGCTTTAGTTTTGCATTTTCACACAATGGACACACATTCAATGCACGTGTGCTCTAACTAGTGTTGTAAAACTTGTATTAGAATACTTCTAAAAAAACTTATATTAGAATAATTACTTTTTGACGACATGTCTCACGTATTTATAGGACAAAATAATACGTTGGCCACATATGATGTATGATAACAGGATTTTTGTGTATCATCATTATCTTCAAAAGTCAATCTCAAAATTCCCTTGAATTACCTACAAAACTTGTTAAACAACTCGTATCGGGGTAAGTACGAGTATCAATCCAACTTTCAAGGTGAAACAATTATTGTGAAAATTTGCAATTCTAATTTTTATTAAAATCTTTTTTATATTTTTTAAAACAATTTCAAGGGACAATTAACTAATTAATGCTAAAAATATGAAATGACTAAATAACTAAAAATAATATGCAACTAAGTGTGATCCATGTGAGAATATTCAAGAGATGAGATTACATCACGTGTTTCGTTATTTTTAATTTCTTAATTTATTAAATTGAAATATTTCGAGATAATATTAAATTTATAATCTAACTCTCGTTACAATTATAAATTCAATAATTTCTTTTTTTCGAAAACTCATTTAAAAATTCCACACTATGAAACTCTAAGATTTATACCTTTTTTAAAGAATTTTCCCGCTAGGATCAATTTAATCAAAATTGCACGAATCATCGAATTTCAACACTAAATGAGTATTCAAATTTTAGGAAAAACCTATCTCTAGTTCGATTCCCAAAAGCAAATATCAAAACAAAATTAATTCACTACTCTCGATACGTAAATCAATGTGTGACAATTAAAAATATATTTTCCTATAAATAAAAGAATAAATAAAATTAATTAATTAATTTAACATCCAACATAGTTTCATCTCACCCCTTGAATGGGATGACTAGCCAAACATAATTAAATAATCAATCACAGTCACAAACATGGAACAAAATTTGAGGAAAAGAGTAATATATACAATACGCAAAAGTCTCCTTTTGAATGAATTCCTTGAATCGCGTTCATGAATATGTGTCCCAATGTTTTTCACAAATGCATCACTTGACACACAAATAAAAATAAGGGGCATTTACGTTTAGATCCTATTAGACGTTCTTATATACATTCTAGTCCCATCATGTTTTTCTCTTACATATAAGTCCTATTCCTAATTTTTTGAATTTTTTTTTCCAATTTTACCCTTTTAAAACCAACAATCCGTAACTTCCTTGAGGAAGTTACATAAGTGGTTCAACTTTTTTTTTAATCTTCAAATGATCATAACTTTTGATTCACAAATCCGTTTTTCACAAAATTACTATTTTTGAAATCTGCTCGACGAGATCTATCAAACAAGATCCATGAAGGCTATAAAATTCCAAAGAAAAAAATTTACACAAACAGTAAACTTTACTGTATGCACTAGAATATGAAATAGTTTTATATATTTGACATTTTCACAAACAGACAGTAACATTTACTGTGCTAATACTACACAGTATATATATATATATATATACGGTGGATCCAAACCCTTTTTTTTCAAAATTACCTTATATTTGAAGGTTCGCGCTAGCGGTATCCAATCCTTACCACCATTATTGGAGCTTCAACGACCTTCGTCAGAGCTCCGATTTGGGGTGGGTAAGGGTGGCATGTGGTGCCGCTGGCGCGGACCTTTGAAAATAAGAGACTTTTGAATAAATGGGCTTTGGATCCATCGAAGTATCATGGGGGGCCGCTGGCGCGGACCTTTGAAAATAAGATTGGATAAATGGGATCGGGATCATCTGGAGCGCCAATTTGGGGTGAATAGGGGTGACACAAAACTTTAAAAAGAGGAGCATATTGGATATATATATATATATATATATATATATATATATATATATATATATATATATTAGCTCAGCAAATGTTACTGTTTGTGAAAATGTTATATATATTGTGTAATATTAACTCAGTAAATGTTACTGTTTGTGAAAATGTTATATATATAAAACTATTTCATAAATATATTATCACAGTAAAAGTTATTGTTTGTGAAAAATGTCAGAAATATAAAACTATTTCATTTTATGGTGTATACAATATAGTTTGTAAAAATTTCATAGATATTAAACTTTATTGTATACACCATAAAATGAAATAGTTTTATATTTCTGACATTTTCACAAACAATAACATTTACTGTGATAATATATTTATGAAATAGTTATATATATATAGCATTTTCACAAACAGTAACATTTACTGAGTTAATATTACACAATATATATAACATTTTCACAAACATGTAACATTTGCTGAGTTAATATATATATATATATATATATACACGGTAGATCCAAACCTCTTTTTTTTTAAATTACCATATTTTTAAAGGTTTACGCTAGCGACATTCAATCCCCACCACTACGCACCCCAATTGTAGAAGCTTCAACGACTGTCATCAGAGGTATGATTTAGGTGGGTAGTAGTGGCATAGGGTGCCGCTGGCGCGGACCTCTGAAATTAAAAGAATATTAGATAAATGAAGTTTGGATCCACTGGCACTCCGATTTGGGGTGAGTAGGGGTGACAGTGGGTTAGGTTTATATCTATAACATTTTTACAAACGTTAACATTTACTGTGTTATAACACAGTGTATATATATATATATATATATACATATATATATACATATATATATATACGGTGCATCCAAACCTCTCTTTTCTGATATTGTCTTATTTTTAACGGCCCGCGCTAGCGGTATCTAATCCTGACCACCACCAACCCCAATTGTCGGAGCTCCAACAACCTTCATCAGAGTTCTGATTTGGGGTGACATGGAGTGCCGCTGGCGCGGACCTTAGGAAATAAGGGAATATTGGATAAATGGGGTTTGGATACACCGGGGCTCCAGTTTGAGGTGGGTAGGGGTAGCATTGGATTAGGTTTATATCTGTAATATTTTCACAAATAATAAATGTTACTGTTTGTGAAAATGTTACATCGGCATCCCATGCCACCTCAAATCAGAGCTCTGATTGAAGGTTGTTGTAGCTCCGATAAAGGGGGTGGGGATTGGATGCCGCTGGCGCGGACCGTTAAAAATAAGATAATATCAGAAAAAAGAGGTTTGAATATATATATATATATATATATACTGAGTCAATATGAACACAGTAAATGTTAATGCTTGTGAAAATGTTATAGATATAAACCTAACTCAATGCCACCCCTACTCACCCCAAATCGGAGCTTCGGTGGATCCAAATCCCATTTATCTAATATTCTCTTAATTTCAGAGGTCCGCAAGAGCGGCACCCTATGCCACTACTACCAACCCAAATCATAGCTCTGATGAAAGTCGTTGAAGCTCCGACAATGGGGGTGGGTAGTAGTGGGGATTGAATGTCACTAGCGTAAACATTTAAAAATATGGTAATTTTGAAAAAAAAATAGTGGTTTGGATCTACCGTGTGTGTGTGTGTCTCTCTCTCTCTCTCTCTCTCTCTATATATATATATATATATATATATATATATATATATATATATATATTATGTAATATTGACTCTGTAAATGTTACTGTTTGTGAAAATGTTATATATATAAAACTATTTCATAAATATATTATCACAGTAAATGTTATTGTTTGTGAAAATGTCACAGATATAAAACTATTTCATTTTCTGGTGTATACAATAAAGTTTAATATCTATGACATTTTTACAAATTATATATATATATATATATCCAATATGCTCCTATTTTTAAAGTTTTGTGCCACCCCTATTCACCCCAAATTGGCGCTCCAAATGATCCCGATCCCATTTATCCAATCTTATTTTCAAAGGTCCGCGCCAGCGGCACCCCATGATACTCCGGTGGATCCAAAGCCCATTTATTCAAAAGTCTCTTATTTTCAAAGGTCCGCGCCAGCGGCACCACATGCCACCCTTACCCACCCCAAATCGGAGCTCTGACGAAGGTCGTTGAAGCTCCAACAATGGTGGTAAGGATTGGATGCCGTTAGCGCAAACCTTTAAATATAAGGTATTTTTGAAAAAAGAGGGTTTGGATCCACCGGATGTGTATATATATATATATATATATATATATATATACTGTGTAGTATTACCACAATAAATGTTACTGTCTGTTTGTGAAATGTCACATATATAAAACTATTTCATATTCTAGTGCATACAGTAAAGTTTACTATTTGTGTAAAAAAAATTCTTTGGAATTTTATAGTCTTCATGGATCTTGTTTGATAGATCTCGCCGAGCAGATTTCAAAAATAGTAATTTTACGAAAAATGGATTTGTGAATCAAAAGTTATGATCATTTAAAGATTAAAAAAAAAGTCCAACCACTTATGTAACTTCCTCAAGGAAGTTACGGATGGTTGGTTTTAAAAGGGCAAAATTGTGAAAAAATTTCCTAAAAAGTTGGAATAGGACCTATGTGATTATTAAAAAGTCAATAGGACTTATAAGCTTGTTGACCCGATAAATGGGACCTAGATATAATTACCCCTAAAAATAAAAACTAAACCTAAAAATCTATTCTAACGCTACACTATATTTTTTTTGTATTTTTCTGAATTTGTTTTATTTACAAACTGTACAAAAGTGGACTGTCTCTCTCTATGCAGTCTCCTATCTGGCTATCTTACGTGAGAGTCCTCCCCTTTTAAGCTGCCCTCTTCCTTTGTTTATATATCCCACGATTTTATTTAGTTGAAGATTTAGTGGGATTTGATGTTTTCTAAGTCAAAAGAATATTAGAGTCCCATTTCATTTTTCTCACTTCTCTTTGCACGTGGTCTTTTATAGCTTGGGTTAAGTTCCTATTTTTTAGAAATATGTCAGGTGGCCTTTGGAATAGTGGGTGGTGGTTTCGATTTTGGTGGAGGGTTGTTGGGTTATGGGTTCGAGTTAGGAGATCTGGATTTCGAAATGGGTTTGGGGTTGGAGGGTCTAAACGTTGGGTTGGAGTCGATTTGGTTTTGGTTTACACGGGGTAGGTGGTGGGTTTAGATTTGTGTGGAAATCGGGTTGACATCGGGTTTGGATATGGCTTGGGTTAGAAATCGGGTATAAGGGTATTGGCTTGATGGTTGGAGATAGGAGCTTAGGATAGGTGGGTTTATATTTGGGTGTTAATGGAGGAGAGAGAGTGAGGTGGTGATGAGGGAAGAAGATGGTGATGGGTTTTGATTAGGTGTGGGTAGAAAGGTATATGTGAGTGTGGTGTTATGGTGTGGGGTGGTGTATGGATACATTGTGTGTGTGTTATTTTTTTATTATTTTTTTTTTCGGAAGAGGGACGAAACCCCCACACATATTATTGAAAAACAAGAATAATGAAAAATCCTTTATGTGGCTTACAAGCCTAACAATAAAGAATTCTAGAGGTGAGGCCGAATAGTCTAGAACTTTTGAAAAATAAAATTTGGGAATTTATAGATATTCCCATCAAACACATAATAAAAGCAAAATTAAAGCATAAATGTTTTTTTTTTAAATTAACCCCTTTACAAGAGAATATGCTTAACTCGATTTTGAGGAAATCCTTGTTTATCCATGTTGACAAGGCCTTTGATACTAGGCTAGAGATCATCAAAAGTCCAAAATGAGGATGATAGTTGAGTAGTTGCAGCCTTTGAGGCTAGAGCATGAGTTACTGTGTTACTTTCTCTCCAAATATGCTTGATAGAAAAATTGTTTGGGAAAGGACGATTCTTGAAAATATCAGCAATTGACCAAGGAGGATTGGTTTTGTTGGTAAGTGTTGGAAAAATTGGACTTAAATGGGTTTTAAGAAAGCTGTCCAGAATTTTCTGGACAGAATTTTGAGCAACTTTGAGCTCAAATTTAGGTAGGACCCACACTACGAAAATTGTGGGACCATATACGAACGCGTTCACCTCCGCAAGGAGATTAACGTAGTATATTCATATGTCCAATTTCAATAAGTTATGAATGATAAATATGTTCCCAAAGTGACTCACAAAGCAATGAAAGTTAATGAATTGGGTGTGTTTTAACTCTTGTCCCACATTGGAAGAGTAGTGGAAATTTGATGAGTTAATAACACCCCAAGTATGGACTAAGGCTTGGATGCCTTGGGGGTATCCCAACTCTTTGAAGGGGAGATGACCTAAGCTATGCACGGGTTGACTTTCGGTCAAAAGTCCACACGCGCGCGCGCGTCCGTCCGTCCGGCCGGCTCGGGTCGGTTCGGGTGGGCCGAATTTTATTTAACTTTCTGGGCTTTAATTATTAATTAATTACGAAATTAATTAATTAATTAATAAACTGTTGGCAGTTATTGCCAACAGTTAATTTCGTTTAACTGTTTTGGCAGTTATTTGCCAACCGTCACCTACTTTACTATAAATACAGATGCCTCCCTCCGTTTTTAAATAATGAAAATTTTCCCTCCTCCAGAATTGCTGCCATTTTCCTTCCTGAAATTTCCTGTCTTCAGAAAATTCTTTTTCTGCATAGCATCTGTTGCATTGTTGTTGAGTAAAGGCCACAGAATTTGAGTTCGTTGAAATTAATTATTGTTGTGCTACATAATTAATTGGGGAAATCCGTTCTATCTTGAGAGACAATATTCATCAACCTCGGAGCACATTGGAGGGAATAAATTGTCTTAAGGAAACTGTTCATAACATGGCTCGGATTTATCTTTAATTCTTTTATTATTTCTGCAAATTCAAGTAAGTGTTTCATTTATGTAATTCTGTTTTAATTCTGTAATTATATTAAATTCATAATTATGTACAATTGTTATTTATAAATAGTAGACATAACAATCTTAAGACAATTTATTAGTTCTACTGTTTTTAGTGTACATAATTTTTTTTTATTACAGAAATTTCTTTGTTGGAAATAAATCTGTTTTGACAGAATAAAATGAATTAAATTACTGCTTTATTGTAGAAATTAGTAAAACAGTTTTGATATAGAAATTAATTTCTATACTGTTTTTATATTCTGTTTTAGAAATAAAATTTTATTTGTGTATTCTTGTTAAAATCTGTTTATCCAAATTTTTTTTAATCTTTAAATTATAATTCTGTTTTGTACAGAATTCTTTTTATTATTAAAAATTAGTGTGACACAGATTTTATAATTTAATTCTGTTTTGTACGGAATTCTGTTTATATTATACTTTAATTCTGAATTTTATTTGGAATTCTTTTGGAATTAATTTATTGTGAATTATATTTGGAGGAAATTGTTGCACAGAATTTTGTATTCTGTTTTGATTAATTCATTATATATGAATTTTATCATTGATAAAAATTCTGTTTTTGTAACAGAAATGGAATCACAAAGTACGAACACTACTCCTACGAAACTGATTGTCACCAACACAAGTGTGACTGCACCCGTATCTATGCCACACGGGGAGAAACCTGAAAAGTTCATTGGGGCTGACTTCAAATGTTGGCAAGGACAAATGTACTTCTATCTCACTACCTGCCAACTGGGCAGGTTTGTATATGAAGATTGCCCCTCTATTCAAGAGGGAGATGACACTGAAAAGGTTGCTGCTGTCGATGCTTGGAAGCACTCGGACTACCTTTGCCGAAATTATATTTTGGCATACTTGGACAAGACTTTGTACCATGTCTATTGCACTATCAAAACTTCCAAGGAATTATGGAATTCTTTGGAAAAGAAGTATAAAACTGAAGATGCTGGGATGAAGAAATTTATCGTTGGGCGTTTTCTGGACTTCAAAATGGTTGATTCTAAATCTGTAATATCGCAAGTGCAAGAACTCCAAGTGATTCTCCACGACATTCATGCTGAAGGAATGTCAATTAGTGAAACTTTCCAAGTTGCTGCAATTGTTGAAAAGTTGCCACCTTCTTGGACTTTGTTCAAAAACTATCTCAAGCACAAGCGTAAGGAGATGAATGTGGAGGAGTTGGTGGTCCGGCTAAGAATCGAAGAAGACAACCGTGAGTCTCAAAAGAAAAGTGGGAAGAATCCGATGGAAACAAAGGTCCATGTCGTTGAAGCTCCTAAAAAGAACAAACGAAAATATGATGGGGAAGGCACTTCCAAACATAACAAGAAAAAGTTCAAAGGCAAATGCTACAATTGTGGTAAACCGGGACACCGCTCAAGTGAGTGTCGTAAGACTAAGAAGCAAAATAAAAATAACTCTCAAGCAAATGTAACTGAGGGTGAGAATATCACCAATGATTTGGCGGATATGAATCTTTCTGCCGTTGTCTCTGAATGTAACTTGGTTGGAAATACCAAGGAATGGTGGGTGGACACTGGAGCCACACGACACATTTGTGCAAACAAATGGATGTTCTCCACCTATAAGCCTTTGGAAAATGAGGAGAACCTTTTTATGGGAAATTCTTCCACTTCTAAGGTGGTGGGACAAGGAAAGATTGCTTTGAAAATGACTTCTGGAAAGGAACTTACTCTCAACAATGTTCTTCACGTGCCTGATATCCGAAAGAATCTGATTTCTGGATCTCTCCTTACTAAGAATGGTTTCAAGCTTGTGTTTGTGTCTGATCGCTTTGTGTTTTCTAAAAATGACATGTATGTAGGAAAGGGCTACCTAAATGAGGGGCTCTTTAAACTGAATGTTCTTACTGTAACCCCTAAAACATCTGTTTTAATGAATGAAGTTGCTAGTTCTTCTTACTTGATTGAGTCATCTAATATTTGGCATGCTAGATTGGGACATGTTAATTTTGATACATTGCGTAGATTAATTAACTTGGAATTTTTGCCAAAATTCAATATTGATAAAAATCATAAATGTGAAATTTGTGTGGAATCTAAATTAGCTAGATTACCTTTCCATTCTATTGAAAGGATAACTGAACCTTTAGATTTAATTCACACCGATATTTGTGATTTAAAATTTGTTCAAACTAGAGGTGGGAAAAAGTATTTTATTACTTTTATTGACGATTGCACAAAATATTGCTATGTATATTTGTTACATAGTAAAGATGAGGCTATTAATGCATTTAAACAATATAAGAATGAAGTTGAGAATCAATTAAGCAAAACGATAAAGGCTATTAGAAGTGATAGAGGAGGTGAATATGAATATCCATTTGAGGAATTTTGTTCTGAAAATGGGATTATTCATCAAACAACCGCTCCTTATTCTCCTCAATCGAATGGTGTTGCTGAACGCAAAAATCGTACTTTGAAAGAAATGATGAACTCAATGTTATTAAGTTCAGGAGCTCCACAAAATTTGTGGGGGGAAGCCTTACTTTCTGCTAATTACATTCTCAATAAAGTACCTCACAAAAAGACTCACAAGACACCTTATGAATTATGGAAAGGTCGAAGACCTTCCTATAAATATTTACGAGTGTGGGGGTGCTTAGCCAAAGTAATGGTTCCTAAACCTAAAAAGGTAAGAATAGGGCCAAAAACCGTGGATTGTGTATTCATCGGTTATGCTACTAATAGCAGTGCATATCGATTTCTAGTTTGTAAATCTGAGATTTCGGACATTCATGTAAATACGGTTATTGAATCGAGGGATGCTTCATTTTTTGAAAATGAATTTCCGTATAACATGACCCGAGAATCTGGTCCTTCTAAAAGGACAAATCAAGCTACTACAAGTGGTACTCATCAACCTATTGAATCAATAGAGGATGAACCAAGACGTAGTAAAAGAGTAAAAACCTCGACTTCTTTCGGTCCGGATTTTCTAACATATTTGTTAGAAAATGAACCTCAATCGTATAAAGAAGCTATATCATTACCCGATGCTTCCAATTGGAAAGAAGCAATTAATAGTGAAATTGAATCCATATTACAAAATCATACATGGGAACTAGTGGATCTTCCACCAGGTTCAAAACCGTTAGGTTATAAATGGATCTTCAAAAAGAAATTGAAGGCCGATGGATCAATTGATAAATATAAAGCTAGACTTGTAGCTAAAGGCTATAGGCAAAAGGAAGGGTTGGATTACTTCGACACATATTCACCGGTAACAAGAATAACGTCCATTCGGATGTTAATAGCAATAGCTGCTATTAATGGACTTGAAATACATCAAATGGATGTAAAAACTGCATTCTTAAACGGTGAACTAGATGAGGAAATTTATATGGAGCAACCTGAAGGGTTTAAAGCTCCCGAACAAGAAGGAAAAGTATGTAAGCTTATTAAATCACTATATGGATTAAAACAAGCACCTAAACAATGGCATAAAAAATTTGATAATGCAATGTTATCAAATGGTTTCAAAATTAATGAATGCGATAAATGTGTTTACTTTAAATACATTCATAATGGATATGTCATTGTATGTCTCTATGTTGATGATATGCTTATCATGGGTAGTAACTTGGAAATTGTCAAAACTACAAAACAAATGTTGAGTAGTAGATTTGACATGAAAGATATGGGAATCGCCGATGTTATATTAGGAATTAAAATTTCTAGAACATCGGATGGACTTATATTATCTCAATCTCATTACATTGAGAAAGTACTTGAAAAATTCAAGAAGTATGATATTAGTCCTACCAAGACACCTGTAGATGTAAATTTACATCTAGCAAGAAATAATGGTGAAAGCATATCTCAACTAGAATATTCTCGTATTATCGGCAGTTTAATGTATATCATGAACTGTACGCGACCGGACATAGCATACTCAATAAGTAAGCTAAGTCGATTTACGAGTAATCCAGGAAGAGATCACTGGAAAGCAATATTGAGAGTTTTGGGTTATTTAAAATATACTCAAAACTATGGATTGCATTACTCAAAATATCCAGCTGTTCTTGAAGGACATTGCAATGCAAATTGGATATCTGATACAAAAGACTCTAAGTTTACAAGTGGGTATGTGTTTACCCTCGGAGGTGCAGCCGTATCTTGGAAATCCTCAAAACAAACGTGCATTGCTAGATCGACAATGGAATCTGAATTCATTGCATTAGACAAAGCTGGAGAAGAAGCTGAATGGCTTCGAAATTTCTTAGAGGATGTTCCAAATTGGTCTAAACCTGTGCCCGCAATATGTATACATTGCGATATCCAATCAGCGATTGGAAGGGCACAAAATCACATGTATAACGGAAAGTCACGACATATTCGTCGTCGACACAATACCGTTAGACAACTTCTCTCAAACGGAATTATCTCAATTGACTATGTAAAGTCAAAAGATAATATATCGGATCCACTAACGAAAGGTTTAAACCGAGAGCAAGTTGAAAGATCATCGAGAGGAATGGGTCTAAAGCTTATAAATAAATAAGAATCAATATAGTGGCAACCCAACCTAGCTGACTGGAGATCCCAAGATCTAGGTTCAATGGGCAAACCGAACTACATTGTATTCAGTAAGCACTGGAGGATATTTAATCCTATCCATTCCAAAGATGAGACAGTGCATATCTGCCGCGAAATTAGGATAAGTTATGCTTTTAATGACATCTATATCTTAGTACGTCTAAGTGGGGTATTGCAGAATACTCTTTATGGAAGTCACCTACGTGAGTAAGAAGGGGGCCACTTCTATGAGAATAATGAAAGGCATATTCTCTAAAATACTTGCGGAACCAAGTGGTGTTCACGGCCAAAATGAACACAAACGTGAGAACCAACTGTGTTGAAGAATTGTTGTGTGAATACTGTTGTCTAGGTTTACAAAAACGGTTGACGGTTCAAGGACGTGAAGTCTACTGATTAACCAAGTAAATCCGATAGTATATCACTAAGGAAAGTTCAAGGCCACTAGGCTACTTCTCCTGATGCAATAAGTCTTCAGTTTTACTCAACTTGTGTCTGCATCTGCATTAGCATCTGTTTTGTTTTATTTATAGCGATATATCATTCATGTGGGGGATTGTTGGAAAAATTGGACTTAAATGGATTTTAAGAAAGCTGTCCAGAATTTTCTGGACAGAATTTTGAGCAACTTTGAGCTCAAATTTAGGTGGGACCCACACTACGAAAATTGTGGGACCATATACGAACGCGTTCACCTCCGCAAGGAGATTAACGTAGTATATTCATATGTCCAATTTCAATAAGTTATGAATGATAAATATGTCCCCAAAGTGACTCACAAAGCAATGAAAGTTAATGAATTGGGTGTGTTTTAACTCTTGTCCCACATTGGAAGAGTAGTGGAAATTTGATGAGTTAATAACACCCCAAGTATGGACTAAGGCTTGGATGCCTTGGGGGTATCCTAACTCTTTGAAGGGGAGATGACCTAAGCTATGCACGGGTTGACTTTCGGTCAAAAGTCCACACGCGCGTGCGCGTCCGTCCGGCCGGCTCGGCTCGGCTCGGGTGGGCCGAATTTTATTTAACTTTCTGGGCTTTAATTATTAATTAATTACGATTGGCAGTTATTGCCAACAGTCAACAGTTAATTTCGTTTAACTGTTTTGGCAGTTATTTGCCAACCGTCACCTACTTTACTATAAATACAGATGCCTCCCTCCGTTTTTAAATAATGAAAATTTTCCCTCCTCCAGAATTGCTGCCATTTTCCTTCCTGAAATTTCCTGTCTTCAGAAAATTCTTTTTCTGCATAGCATCTGTTGCATTGTTATTGAGTAAAGGCCACAGAATTTGAGTTCGTTGAAATTAATTATTGTTGTGCTACATAATTAATTGGGGAAATCCGTTCTATCTTGGGAGACAATATTCATCAACCTCGGAGCACATTGGAGGGAATAAATTGTCTTAAGGAAACTGTTCATAACAGGGCTCGGATTTATCTTTAATTCTTTTATTATTTCTGCAAATTCAAGTAAGTGTTTCATTTATGTAATTCTGTTTTAATTCTGTAATTATATTAAATTCATAATTCTGTACAATTGTTATTTATAAATAGTAGACATAACAGTAAGAATGTCCACAATGATTTTAGAATTAGATTCTATAAGAATTTGAAACTTAAGCTTCCTAACTAATTTTAGCCAAATCTCAAGGCTGAGATTTTAGCAAATAGAGAGGAATTATGGCCCAAAGCATTAGCAAAAGCGGCTATGAAAACTCCCTTTTTCATTTCTAATCACTCCACCAGCTCCACAAGGACCAGGATTTCCCTTAAAAAAAACCATCAATATTGAGTTGAAAAAGCCCCTAGGTGGTTTTAACCAAACACATTTATACAACAAATAATGTTTTGGTCTAATGGTTAAGTTGAACCAAGAGATTAAGAATCTGTCTTCTTTAATACATTTGTCATAAAAAACTTGAAGATTACTCATATCTCAGATAAAATTTGTCACAGATCTAATGATATTTTGGGGAGAGATTGGGATATTATCAAAAAAATTAGCATTTTGTAGCTTTCCAGATTTCCCAAAAAATAATTTTAGGCAGATTGATCGAAATAAATTGATGGTAATCTCTTTTTGGCATTCTTAGCCACCATGAAAGAAGTATACATTTTCATGAAAAGAAGTTTAGGTCAACCCCAATCTTGTCACTGAAATGGAACCATACCTCTTTAGTAATAGGACATAGCAGGAAGACATGATCAATCGATTCTTCAGCCGCCTCACAACCTCTACATCTCGAAGACAGTCTGATACCCATATGTTGGATTTCAAAATCTAAAGGAATAGCCTGGTTGGTCACTTTCCAAATGAAATTAGATATCTTGATTGGATAATCTTTTTTCTAAACAAATTTCCAGCTAAGCGACGTAGGTCTAGATTTTCTGTAGATTTAGAAAGCCGATTTGAAGGAAAATTCTCCAGAAGTAGAAGGAAGACAAATTTTCTTATTTGCATATATAAAATTATCCCCAAGTTTTTAATATCCCCTAATTTTCTCATATTAGGAGATGCATACCTGTAATTAGAAGATCTAGAATATTTGGACCTCATAAAAGAGGCCCATAAGCCTTGATCAAAATTGAACTTACAATATAGTTTTAAAGTTGAGGCAGTAATCAAATATTTTATGCCTCTAATATTGAACCCCCCTTCTTTAAATGGGAAACAAGCATCTAACCAATTCGTCCAGTGATAAGGCCTGTCTTTTTTGTAGCCACCCCAGTAGAACTGGCTGCAAATTCCATGAAGCCTTTTCACAATAAATTTTAGAGGAGTGAGTACAGATAAGGTATGCATAGGCATAGAGGATAGAACATGTCTAATGAGGGTAAGTCTACCTCCTTGAGAGATCAACTTTGATGACCAGACATTGAGTTTTTCCCTTAACTTATTGAGCATCTCAGAGAAAAGAATGGCTTTAGGCCTATCTTTATTAAGGTAGCACCCTAGATATTTCATAGGAAGATCTTTGAAGGGGTGGCAATTCGGGTTAGTCGTGTCATTTTCGGGTCGCGCTAATTTTGATTTGAGTATAAGTTTTATGTACTCTTAAATCTATACAACTTAATCGTGTCATGTTCGGGTCATTTCGGGTTATTACCGTAAACGGGTTATCGTGTCAAAAATTGTCAGCCCTACTTTGAAGTTGAGACCTTTGTGAGATGCTACTGATTGCTTTCTAGCATTAGGAGTTTTAGGATTCATAAAGAAATAACTTTTAGAACGATTGAGGAGCTAACCTAAGGTATCTTAATAATCTTTAAGCATTTTAAACAAACCTTTTAGATTGTTTTTTCCTCCATTGATAAAACAACAACATCATCTGTAAAACCAAGGTGTGAAACAAGTTGGCTTCTTTGAGGGTGTGTGTAAGGAGTGGCCTTTTTATGATTAATAATTTCTCTAGATTTCTGCTTAAAAGCTCAGCTGTAATGACAAAAAGAGCAGGAGACAAAGGATCACCTTGCCTTAGGGCCTTAGAAGATTGATAATATCCTTTACTCTTACCATTTATGATAATTTCATACCATTTTGTAGAGATAAGTCTCCAAAGTAGATCAATGAACCCAAATTTTCTAAGAACTTCACAAAGTTAAGGCCAGTAGACCCTATCATAAGCTTTCTCCATGTCTAATTTAATGATCACAATAAAACCATTAGCTTTCTTCCCAATATAATGAACCATTTCCTGAGCTAACAAGATGTTATCTTGTATACTTCTACCTTTAACAAAGCCACTTTGGTTTCTGGAAATAATATTAGGGAGAACCTCTATCAACCTCTCATATAAAATCATTGAGATGATTTTATTAGAGAAATTACATAAGCTAATAGGTCTGAAACTAGAACATTTTGTGGGACTTTTATCTTTGGGGATGAGTTCTATAGAAGTACTATTACATCTTCTAGGAAGATCAGATCCTACAAAGAAAGATTGAATAGCTAAAGTAAGATCATTTTTAATGATTTCCCAAAGTTTAAGGTAGAATTCCCCTCTAAATCCATCAAGACCAGGGGCACTCGAAGCATTTAAAATTTAAATTGCTTTAAAAACTTCTGATTCAGAGGGATATTTGGTAAGAGCAGTGTTCATGTCTTCAAAAATACTTCTAGGAATGACATTTAAAACACTATGATTTAGCTCTTTAAATTGAGCCCGTTAAGAAGATGTAAATGGTTAATAAAGATCCTCTCCACCTCTTCTTTAGAATCTATGCACTGATCATTTTCATACTTGAACTTGCTAATAGACAATCTTCTTTTAGTAGCCTGTACACTGGAATGGAAGAATTTTGTATTGAAGTCCCCTAGCTTGAACCATTTAACCCTGCTTTTTTACTGCCAAAATATTTCTTCCCTCCTCAAAGCTATGTTGAGTTGAGATTTAGCCTCAAACATTTCAGTTCTAGAGGTTTCATTTAGATTAGATTTAAACTCACGTTCTTTAATCAAAAACCAATCTTTAAGGTCCATGGCCTTTTGAAACACATTTTTGAAATGATGTTTATTCCAATCTTTTAGAACAATGAGTCTTTTCAATTTCAAGGCAAACAGATTCATAGGAGAAGCAATAATGTTGGAAGCCCAAGAAGATTCAATAATTTGTTGAATATTCGAGTTTATGCACCACATATTAAGAAATTTAAATGGCTTTGGGCAATAATCATAATCAGTTGTAATAGAGAGCAGCAGAGGACTATGGTCAGAACAAAGTCTATAGAGATGAGTGATTCTGGTAGATGGGAATTATTGAAGCCATTGTTGAATAACTAGGCCTCTATCCAATATATACAAAATAGTTCCTCTGGATTTGTTGTTTGACTATGTGAATCTTGACCCAATGTATCCCAAATCAGAGAGGGAATAATTAGCCACCGTATCATTGAAGTCCTCTACGGCATTAAAATCCACCTGATCACCACTTGATTTTTCCACTTCTGAGGAAACCACATTGAAGTCTCCTATAACTAACCATGATTGGTTAGAGGAATTGTTTGTCAAATCTTCTAAACTATACCAAAGTTCCATTCTTTCAACCGTAGAACATTTTGCATAAACAAAAACAATCACCACAAACACTGACTTGCTTAAAGCAGGTATAACTCTCTGTAAGCATAGCAGTTATTCTTCATCTTTGATAACTGAGACTTGGATATCCTCATTCCAAAGGAACCATATCTTGTTATTACTATTAGAAACATAGTTACTGAAATTCCACTTGAACTAATATTGACTAATAGAGACTTGATCAACTTTAGGCTCAAGCATAACTATTGGAGGCAAGTTGTAAGTTATAATGAGTCTTTTCATTCTCCTGTTAGTGTCTTTGTTTCTAAAACCTCTCATATTCCAACATATGAAGTTCATCATTGATATTGAGAAAAAGAATTTTTGGAGTGTTTCTTACCTAAAGTTCTTGTGACTCTCTTAAACGAAGTATCAAAAGGAATATATAAGTTATTTTTAGGGACTGAAGGAGCTGACTTGGAAAAATTATCAGAACAGGTGTTCTGCTTGCTAATTTTGGCTTTGAGAGCTTGTGGATCCTTTTTCTTCTTCAATTTTTTCTCCATCCAATTAGAAAAATGTGTGAGTTCTTCCATCATAGGAACTGACATGTTTACTGCTTCATTATCAGATGAGTAATCTTTATAGTAAGCCTGGTGTTTGTTAATTTTAGGCAGGTCTGTGGATTTTAGGGATACGTTACTATGCTTAATGATGGTCATTTCCTCATTTGACAGATCACGTATATGAATCTTGTCCATTTGATTTTGGCTCTTGTTCCTAAGCTGCTGATTCTTCAAAATTACTACTTTTCCATAGTTTCTTTGAATAGGTTGGGGATCATCTTGAACTTCTTTAATAACTGCTTTCTGGTCTTTAACTATTAGTTCTTCAATAACTGCTTATTGGTCTTTAGAGACTTCATCATTGGTTGTGATGGTATCCTTTAATTCCATCACCGGATTATCTTCCCTAGGCACTTCATTAATCATGAGATCTTTGTTATGAGGCACAAATTTCTTGACTTCATTTCTTGCATTGTTCTTTGGAGGCTACTTATTAGAAGGATTCTAGAATATGCATTTATTTTTATCATGGCCTTTTTGCATGCATTATTGGCAAAAAGAAGGCAAATTCTCATAGGAAATTGGTTGCCAAAAGCCTTTAGAACCACAACCAATCCATATTCTCTTTGGAAGTTCTCCAAGAAGATTGATCTCTACACATGCACGTGCAATTCTTGGTCAAGTAACATCAGCAGTAGAGGAGTCCATCTTCAATGGTTTTCCACTAGTTGAGCAATTGAATAGAGAGAGGATTTAGCATAAAAATGAATGGGAAGAGTTAGTAAGTTAATCCACACAGGGGCTATGGGGCTCTCCTCATCAGGGTGAAAATCTGAAGTCCATTTGAAAGTGCGCATTGGGTATTTACCTATGTATCACTGATCACGAAGCCATAAACGTATATAATCTTCCTCGTAATTAAGTCTGATTAATATATGCTTAGGATCGATTAAACCAATGGAATAGGCTTCTTTTAAAGAAAAGGAAAGAAAGGTTTTTCGAATCACATCAATGGAAGGTCTTCCATGGGAAAACTTAGCCACTATGGAGTGCTTGAATGGTGCTGCCAACGCTACAATATCTTCTTATGAAAATAGGACTGCTGGCTCGCCTTTAAACATGGTTGGGGGTTTTAGGTTAGGTTCTTTCAAGATATTGTTAGTTAAAACACTTGCGAATGATTTAGACCAAACATTAGGAGGATCAGGGGAGTTTAAGAGGGTTTGCGGAAGAAGGTTTTTGAAGGTTTTCGGGTTGGGTTGCCATGCAAACCCTAGGGAAACCAGGTTGCCAGAGAGAGAGAGAGAGAGAGATAGAGAGAGAGAGTTTTTTTTACAAACGAGCATTGATAGGTTGTGTGTGTTCTTTGTATCTAAAAAATTCAAATAAATAAATCTAAAATATAAAATTAATAAAACTAAAAAAAATAAAGTCTACTAAAATTAAATTCCTAACCTATTAATAAAAGATTCAAATAAAATAAAATAATGATAATAAAACTAACTAACTACAAAAAAACTAAAAACTAAAAATAAATAAATGAAAATCTATATAAAAGACTCAAATAAATTAAAAACTAAAAATATACACCCTTATTAATTTACATAAAAATATATAAAAATATTCGATAGACCGACTAAAAACACTCGGGCCCTAATAATCATAACACACACTAATAAAATATAAAATAAATCCTAAAAATTATATACGACTCAAATAAAAATATAAAAATAGAAACTAAACAAACACGAGGCTCGGGTGATGGCTAGGACTGGGTTTAGGCTTAGGTTTGGTTCGGGACTAGCTTCGAAGCATCGAAAATCATATGGGTAAGCTCAAGAGGGACAGCTGACTTCACGGTTACTTTGATTTCCTTCACTGAATGCTTTTGACCGCTATTTTATAGCAATTACGTCGATTTAGCACAATTTAATATTGTGACTGCATATTGACCTGATATGTAGACAAATACGAACATAAGGCCATTTTTATAAAAAATGAGTGACTAAAATACTTTTATTTAGGGTATAAAATAGACATTATTGGGTGCTTATCAATGTACAATCAACATTTTCTGATAAGTATTTTAAATGTAGGGTGATGGCGGACTTAATTGCACCAATTTTTAATATTGAAGATTAACATTGCAACTTTTCAAACTTTGGGTCTAAAATTGAAATTTACCCCAGACTTCATTGTTTAATTTACATTTTCCCCAAATTTTATTTGACCTTATATTTTTTAGGGTTTAAAGTCTTTAATCAATAAATATTTGTTTCTCTTTCTTTTAGATGAAATGAATATGTAAGTCCTCAAATAAATTTGGCTCGGGGAACCCTCGAAAACTGCCACAAAATTAGCCTTGGGACATCCTAGCTCCATTCATGAGTCATGAGTGAAACTAATTTCTAGATTCTGGTTTGAACAAGAATTCTTCTTTGAAACATAGTAAATGAAACTCAAGAAACCCTTATTTTTAATCTCGATTTTATTGTGTTCATTGTTTATAGGGGCAATCGATGGGGTTCTGTAATACCCCATACTTTTATAGAGATTTAAATTGCATAAGTGGGAGTAATTTGGAAATTTGAGGAAATCATTGTGAATACTAATTTTGGAATTTATGAGTGTAATTTGATAAATTTAGAATTTAAAGTGAGTAGAAAATATTAGTTTGCTGATGTCGGATTAATGTTTACATGGATTAGATTTTCTTACAGGACTAAGTAAATGAGTTGGATTATTTTAATTACATGTCGCAGCTGGGTAAAGCGACAAAGGATAATATTTTATTTGAAAACCACGCGTATTGGAATGTGTTAGGTTTAATTAGTAAATTTTAGTTAAGGGACTCAGATGGATATTTTGAGTGTGCGGTTGGTTTCGAAATGGCCAAGATAGTCAGAATAGAGTATCCGAGGGGTAGCGTTTAGGATCCAAGATCTTTGGACTAGTAGGGACTCGAGGATATAGGCTAAGGAGAATTGAGCGGATATCCTATACGTCTATTGACGACTATTATTATAGGTGATGCGATACCTATGAAATCAAGATAAGTAGTTAGTATGCTTATCTAATTGTCACGAGTTGGTATATTCGGGTTTATATTAAAATCCTTAAAAGTGATTAAGGTGCGAGTTATATATTAAGTTAGAGAATATTTATATGATTAGTATTTTAAGTGGGTAAATACTTATATACTATTACGAATGGGAACATTCGGGGTTTCAGGCTATCGCTATAAGAGTTTGGCAATTATATCCATATATATATATTGAGAAGTGATATAGATTATATATACGATGTGGTTACAGTATATATAATATGATACGAATAAATATATCTGTGTGTGATTGGTATATTTGTACTTTAGAGCCTGATTCCATGGGCTTTCCTTTGGCGTAGGGTTGGAACAACCAGATTATATATTCTCTAGTGCGATCCGAGGAGGTTGCGTGATGTGGATGAATCCTCTGGCTTGAGGAGTAGGGAGAGTATATCCTCAGGTCATATCGTCCCGCGTATGAGTACGATGTGTGTACTCCACTTGCAGAGGGAACATGACCGCCTCCACCATTGAGTATTTTTACCATGACCATGAGTGAGTTTGGCTTGGTACCGTGGTTGAGTGAGTAAAAACGGATTCAGATAGGCACTATGAGACTGCATCCTCGAGTTATAACTTGGAGGGATGGTTATTATACTTATGATTGTGATAGGTATAATTACACTTGTTGTGTATAGTATATTGTTTGTATATGAAGATGAATAATTATATAAAGTAAACTTGTGTAAAGTGAAAAGATTTAATAAGAGTGATTCCTTTTCCGGTAGATTCATATCCGAATTTATATGAAAATGAATTATAGGTTCTAGTAAGAGCTCTCTCTCTCTCTCTCTCTCTCTCTCTCTATATATATATATATATATATATATATATATATATATATATATATATATATATATATATATATATATATATATATATGCGGGCTACATATGTATATACGCATATGTGATGAGGGCCTAATGAATCCCGACGATCAACATTGCCAGGTAGTAGTGGGGGGGTTCCTTGTTTGAATTTTTCTTCGTGAGACACCCCACGCACGAACGTAGATCAAGGTTGGGAATGGGGAGAAGTTTATCCCTTAGTACTCAGGTATGAGGATTTTTAGAAGATGGGTGAAATAGATTAGTTAGGTCGGGTAGCTTAACTAGGTTGTTTAAAATATATGTGTTAGGTGTGCACTAATAGAAGAGAGGTGAGGTGCATCTCATGAGAGTGCGATACCAATTTAAATATGAGATATTTCATATTTTAAAATATGGCATTTAAGCACTTACTAAAATATTTTCAGAACTCGGGTTCTGATCCGTTTATCTTTTTTCCCTCTCTTGCTATATATATATACTAGGGTGTACCCGTGCCGATGGCATGGCGATAAATTTGTTCCCATCATATTTTGTACCCGTACCGAAGGTACGACGATAAATTTATTCCCGTTAATTTATTTCACCTACTACCTAAAGTGCCCATATAACTTTATAACTATTTTATAATACAATTTGTTTTATAATTGCTTTTAAAAAAAATTAATGGTTACGGGCTTTTTTACAAATAAAAAGTTGAAATAAAACTTTTTTATAAATACAAACTTTTTTCATAAAAATAAAAAGAATATAAAATATTTTCTTCACGGTGTTAATAAAAATATTTTGTTCTCTCTCCGAAACTCAAGCATGAACACGGTATTAATAAAAATATTTTTTTGCACATATAATCCACTGAATATTTATGTTTACACGCTATAACATACCATAGAGGGACACGCTTGGGCGCGATGTATACAAAATGTCTCGTGGCGCTTATCGTGTTGAAAAATAATGTGTGACACTCTAGGTCCACCAACTCATTCCATCTATCAAACGTGTTTTATAAATAATTGTTTCACCACTAAAGAAAGCCCTTATATACAATAGAGGGCCAACTTCATATATTATAATATATAAAAAAATCAATGGATTAAAAATATAAGTGTGATATTTTTTAATTTTTACTCTAACCTTTTGCTTTAATTTTTTGCTCACATGTCCCAGTGTTGCATGAAAGAGGAAGGTTAGTTATGTGTTAAAATATTGAAAAAGGTATACCTGTAAAGTGGTTTTTGGTTATTTTTTAAATATACCTTTCGGTACTACATTACAAATCTATTTCTTAAGGCGCTGATTGGTTGTCCCAAAATTGAAATTGATCAATTTGTAAATTGGTCCATTTGCAAACTAATCCATTAATTTTGTTTGGTTTCATTAATGAAATGATTCATTAATTGTCCCATTTTAGCTCATGTGTAAAATTTGAAATTGTATCATTTCACAAAAAATGTGAAATGCATCTATTTCGAATATGAGGCACATAAAGTGAATGTTTCTCTCCCTTCCCCCCTCTCCCTCCTCCTCCTCTCTCTTAATTTGTTTTTATCTTCTTTTTTTCCATTAGAACCTTAACATCAATATCAAATTACCAAATATTGCTTAAAATTGGATTTGAACTCATTTCAAATCCACTCATTTTTAATTCATTAATTTACAATGAACCAATTTATATAATCAAACAATTTGCATGACCAAACAGGGCCTAAGTAAATTCAAATATCTAATAACATGGCTATAGAAGCAACCAAAAACAGATCATTCAAACCAACTAAAAAATCATGTGACACAACCATACACAATGGGTTGAATACTATAACAACCATCGCAGTGCAACTTTGGTGAATACCAAAACGTAAAAGCGTTTTGTGTATGAAACCAAAACATCCTTCCAGCTCTGATATGGTGCGTACTGAGCCTTGTGCGCACATAAGGGGCAAATGACATTTTTGACACAACAATCTTTTCAAACTTGTAAATTTATAGATAATACCTTCGTAGTTGTATATTATTATTAGTTATGTAATTTTTTGTATAATTATCATTTATACATTTGTATATTTATTTGTCATAATATTTGTATACTAATGATATTTGTAATATTTAATATATCTTTATAATAAATATTTGTGGTGTCAAATTTAATACAAATAACATAACTACTTTAATTAATTTCATATGTCTATTTCGTTATCTAATTATACTTTATGTGTATAATATATATCACGATATTAACTATATAACATTTATGTTACATATAATTTATATAAATTTATGGTTTATTGAACAATAGAAATTTACTTAGTTATATTTTTTATATATATTTTTCACACACATACAGTTACACACTTTAATATTATACTCACATCCGTCATTTTATATGTTTGAAATTTATATCAATCTTTTACCATTCTTTGTCCGTAGCATATCTCACCTAAGATCTATGTGTACTTTTAGAACCTCATAGTCAAATCTCTACTTCCATCTTCCTTTTGTCTTATCAAATCACAAACCCTTTTAAGACCTTGTGCCTGGTCTTATCAGTCCCAATTGGGTCCATTTACATTATTATATTGTTAATATATAACTCAGTTTATACATTTCCTTTTACCTTATCACAAAATCTTATGGACGATTTTTTTTACCTATGTTGCTATTAATATTTTTGTTTTATCCGTATAAACTATTTTAACTATTACTATATTTATAATATTAAACTACTATAACTATAAATAGCTAACCTTGACAGAAAAACATTATTATTTAAAAACATAATATCAGGAATAAATTAAAAAAATACGTAATATTGGTTATATAAAATAGTAATAGTCTAAAAAATTAAAAAACGTAATTTCTTTAAAAGTAATATTCTGAAAAATTAGTGTAAAGAAAACATTTGTAAAAATATATTTAGAAACCAATGCAAATCATATGTAATATTGTTTTGTACATTTATGTATGTGTATTATATATCTAGATGCCTGACTTTTGGTTCCATTAAAAAAAATTATGATCTATATACACGCACACAAATGCATTAATGTAAATATGTAGCTCAAACACCTTAAAAGAAATTTATCAAAAACCTTAAAAGCAAGAGTTTAAGTGTGTCAAGGAAGCATTGCAAGATTAAATTAAACAAAAACTCAAAAAAGTAATGCGGTCCTCAAACCCATCATCATACTTCCCCCAACACATCAGGTAACTAATAGTTGCCCACTACAAAACTCAATGAAATACAAACAACAAATAGATATACCCACAACTAATATGTACAGTGAAATGATTCTTCCCAAAAAACTAAGAAAATCCAAAGCGCTCTTCCCAACAAACACCATTCAGCTGTACCATTAAAATGCCATTTGTGGGTGGTGGTGTTTTATGTGCCAACGGTGACAGTTCTTCCCAATGATCTTTCTCTCTCTCAACATGTCATATTTTTCTTCAACAAAACACCAAAGGAGATGTAAGATCTGGAAGTGTAAACCCATATCCATAACCACACCGCTCTTCTCCCACTCTACCTCATTCTTGATCATAACTTACCTGCAACACAAAAATACAAATCACAAACATAAATGTAAATAACAAATAGAAATCTAAACGTATAAATAGTAAACATAATCCTAAACTTACAAATTTGGAGTTTTGCCCTCTTTACCATGAGGAAAAGGAAAAAAAAAAGTCGAACAAAGTTAGATCTGTGAAATGTACAGATCTGCAAAAATTCCAAAACCCCAAATTTAAGACTGAAACATATTAGAGTGACGAAATAAATTTAAGACTGAAAAAAATTCCAAAAAAATAATGTAAAGATATCTTGCAATGTGATTGGCTCCGCGAGAAAGCAAAACAGGCCCCCATGGAACCACGTGATTGCCCCCCTGCGTCTGGAGTACGGACCCATCATTGCCGTCGCCGACAATAAAATTATCACAGTAAGAATGATTGAACACTATATACAGCCAAATCTTTTTAATCTTATTTGTAATCAGAAAGATTTCAACAAATTAACATCAAACAGCTTTGGAAACCATAACCAAAAAGATTTAACAGCCAGAGTATATTTGGAGAAACCTTTAACGCCAGAGTATCAACAGTACCTCAAACATCTTTGGAAACCATAACCAAAAAGCTTTAGAGTATCAACAGTACCTCAGATATTGGAGTAGGTCCGTACAAATCAAAATACAACACGGATTTGAACTATGATTAACGCCGCCTCTGAGCACCCTTAAATCTAGAAACAAATTCAAAAATTAAATTAAAAATCCCTGTATCTTGTAAACCAAGAGATAGATGAAAAATACCTAAAGGTATTCAATCACCACGATCTGTTACAGTAAGGGGGTATGACCCGACGTGAACAAAGAATTTTCGATGGTATTTTTTCAAATCTTGTAACAGAAGTAAAGCAAACCTCCTCACTCGGTACCGGTTGGATCTGATAGAAATCAAAAAAAACCACCATGGGAGTGACCCTTTTGATCTACTGCAATATGTGCCTCCGTGGATTGGGTTTTCTTTGGGAGAACTCGAAAATAAGTTCATAATTTTTTTGTAAGTTTTGTTGAGATTTGGGTTTATTTGGGAGAGCAAACATAGAGATATGAGAAGAGGTAGAGAGAGAGAGAGAGAGTTCTTGTGGGGATGGTTGGGAGGCTCGAGGTAGTAGTGAAGATGGGACGAGTGAGAGGCTCGAGGCTCACAATAAAAAATTCCCATATTGCCACAATCTTTCAACATTCAATCTGGGTCGTGAGTTAGATAATCTCAACCCTTAATTGGTTTACACCATAACTCACTTGATTTAATCTCAACCCTCAGTTGATAAAGACCAAACTTATCAACTTTTAATCTCAACCGTCAGTTGGGGAGGACAAAAAGTCCCTCCTTATTTATTATACATACATATATATATATATATACATATATATATATATATATATATATATATATATATATATATATATATATATATATATATATATATAGAGAGAGAGAGAGAGAGAGAGGTGTCCAAACATAGGGACGCCTGGATGATGATTCTTTCGAGTCAGACGTTTGCTGTAGCAGCTTTGGATGCATGCAGGTTTATTGTAGATGCTTCTATCCTTAAGATCTAGATAGGAGGAACTGTAGAAATATTCGGGCTGATAGCCCAACTGTATTCATTTTATTCTTTTACCGCCTTTTAGTGTGGCATTGGATTTGGTTGTATAATGTTGATCCGAGTGTTCGGTTATTTTATTTCATTTCAATTATATATATATAAACTGTGTGAATGTTTTAATTGAATGGTTTGGTTAAAAATATTAGTTAAATAAAATCTTGACGCCAGCCTAATAGGTTATTAGTAATTAAATTGGTTTTCGACAGTGATGCTAAGAATGAACCATATGAGACTCTTGTTTTAATTTGGTATAGAATTAATCACCCGATATTTTATTAGGTGGGGTGTCACATATGGTATCAGAGTATCAGGTTCTAGTGTCCTTAGGAATCTGTGAGGACGTACTACGCTTTCAATGTTTCTCTCGATTTGATATAGAGCCTTATGATTAGGATTGTTGATTCCTCTGGTGATATTCCATTCTCCTGATATTATGTAAGATTATAGTAAATCTTTTGCGCGCTCATTCGATATTCGTGTGCTGATCGAGGAAGGGCGACTAAGGAAGGTCGTGACGAGGGCAACAGGAGGTGGGGATTCGTTAGAGATGTAAGTTGAAGTTGGGAATTAGTACCGTAGTAGAGGTCACTCCCCTAGTGGAATTGTCAAGGATTGCTCCAATGACTACTAAAGTACAGTAGTTATGAGTATCCAAGTACCGCTATAGTAGAGAGTGGTGCTAAAGTTGAATTACTTAGTGAAGTCAAATTGGGAAAAGATTCAAAAGGGTCTTTGATAAGGACCATAGGTTGATGTTAAGTTGTGCGAAGGAAGTGTATCTTGACTCAGTGGAAGTGTAAGGCTCACAAGCTTTGGCTTAGAGCAGGGTATGAACATGCCCAGATGTGAAAATTTGAGGAAAAAAATTTCACTCGTGGGAGCAATATTGAAATGGTGGGAACGGTGGTCACCATGTTCGAGGGATATTACGGATGGTTTTAATCGCAAGTTCCTTTGGTTTATTAGAAATGAAGAGAATGTAGTTTCTGGATTATTTACATAAGGATCGATTAGAGGCCGACAGTGAATAAAGAGTAATATGAAGAAGTGAACCTTGTACCGAAGTAAGGTGGGTACAACGAGGAGAGAGTCCTTCAGTGGAATGATAGACTCACTCATAAGTGTTGCTAACACTTATGGAGAATTTGTGTTCATGGAACCCTATTGGTGGACATCCACCCGGGGAATTCATTGAAACGGGGCAGTTGAGGTCGATAGTATGTTTATTTTTAGTCGGAGGAGCTAAGGGAACTGTGAAAGTGATTATCAGGATTGAGGCTATTAGTGTTTGAGATACTAATAATTTAACATGGTCAGGGTGGCCAGCGAGGGGGAAATCAGGTGAGGTGGAGTGTAGAACCACACGGTTAGTCCTTGTCTGGCAAGAGTTAAAGGATAAGAGTAGAGTGCTTAGATGGAGCATTGATTAAAGTAGTGTTTGGTTTGGTTAAGACAAGTGTACAATGTCTGGAAACCAATTGGAGTAGTCAGGGAGATTGGCGAAGTTATTATTATGAGTTTCACCTCGGTCGAAGGAGGTATATTTTATGTGGCTAGATAGAGTCGTGGTATTTTGTTATCCCTATATTTGTGTGTGTAATTCGAGATTCGTGGTAGTATCGGTAATATTATAGCGGGTATATCTATATATTTTTCCGCGGTAACGGGTGTTGGTATTTTGAGCTTATGTTTGGGATTACACAACTCATTTTGTGTGTGTTATACGAGTATGGTACTATTATAAGATTAATGTATTTGTGGATTTTCGGAGCGATAGCAGGAAAATGATTTCAAGACTATCGTATCCGTGGTTCCAGGGTGGAACAGGTTGTTATTGCGATATCTCATCTGGATACAGATTGAGCTCGCCTTTATTATACGTTTAGATGGAACTTCGGTGAGTATATGTTTCACTAGCACGACTTTAGTGCATGGGGACCTTATAGATATAGTCTAAGGTAAGCAATATTTATTAGTTTACATGTTTTATGCTGACATACCTCCACGACCGACAAAGTTAAGTAGCAGTGTATCGGAGGGGTTCCTTATTTTGATTTCGCTTGCGATACACTCCACGCATGAACCTTAATGATGCCGAGAGTGGAGAGATGTTACTGTATGCTAGGATGTTGGTTTTGGTGAAATTAGCTGAGATTCATGTGATGATTAGGGGCAAAAAAAAAGTAGATGTGCGGTGAAAAAGCACTGGAAATATTTGCCTCACCGCAAGTATGTGGGTGAGGCAAGGTAAAGGAAGTTGATTTGAGGATTATATCTAGGCCTTGAATAGAAGGACAATTCAGAGGAAGTATGTTTTGGGTAGAATGTTCGTAACACCTTTGCAGAGAGTAGGATCCCCGATTAGTTAGACTTTCCATTTTGCCAAGATGGGAGGAAATAGTGGTAGAAGAGCGTTAGTAGGTTAGGGAGGTAGGATTTTAGAACATCCCGATGGTGTGCCTTAGGCCGTTATATCTCGATGATCGACGATGCGAGGAAGTAGTGTAATGGGAGGGTTCCTTGTCTGGATTTTGCTTTGCGAGACGTCCCACACATGAAACCGAGCGAATAACTAAAATTGAGATATGTCTTGGGCACTAGGGATATAGTTAGTATAGTAATTATTTTACGTGTGTAGGAAACACATCGATCTTAGGATTTTTGAGAAGTAAGTCCAGAAGGACTAGTGGCACCGATATAAGGAGATTGTGGTGAGTTAACCATGAGAAGATTGGTGGGTTAACTTTAAGAAGGATTGGATTTTCGGGTATAGGAAGAATTAAATTTTAAATTTTTTGGCTTAGGAAACCAGGTGTTAGTACCAAGCCGAGGAAATGAGGCCCATTGTTTAGAGAGAGTGTTATGTGTCGAATGTTTACAATGGTTGTGAAGATGGCCATGGGTTAAAAATATGAATGGGCACCTTTGTAAGTTGATTTTATATACTGCCAGAAATAGAAGGGATGCAGTATATAAAGTTGACAATTATGATGCGAGGCAGTTATAAATGGATTCGAATGGGTTGGATGGAGCGTCATAGGAGGTACGCAATGATCCAATTATATTTGTGCAATGAGAGTTAGCAGACCTAAGATAAGCGTTGAGACTAACGGTAGTAGTCAAGTGCTATTGTAGTTTCCTTTTTGAGGGAAATTAGATGTACTGATGTAGATAAGTGGACGCCTAGAGTAGCAGATCTCCGATGGGATAAATAGGTTAGAGCGACAGTTATAGGCTCGTTTTATTTATATGCCCTTATAGAAGCACTAGGTGTGATGTGGCGTTATTAGAGTCAACCCTACAACCGAGGCAGTGTTGTAACATATAGAGATTTAGTTAAGCTAGTACACTAGAGCATACACCTCGAGATAGGTGGGTACCATTAATAGGTATATGGAAGGGGACCATTAGGTAGTACCATTCTACTTCGGTGTAATAGGACGTAGTGTAATTAACGATCCTAGGTTAGTGGTGCAGGTTATATCTAAATTTCGAGGACGAAATTCCATTGTGAGGGGGAAGTCTGTAATACCCCGTACTTTTATAGAGATTTAAATTGCATAAGTGGAAGTTGTGAATAGTAATTTTGAAATTTATGAGTATAATTTGATAAATTTAGAATTTAAAGTGAGTAAAAAATATTAGTTTACTGATGTCGAATTAATATTTACATGGATTAGATTTTCTTACGGGACTAAGTAAATGAGTTGGATTATTTTAATTATATGTCGCAGTTGGGTAAAGCGACAAAGGATAATATTTTATTTAAAAAGCACGCGTATTGGAATGTGTTGGGTTTAATTAGTGAATTTTAGTGTACAGTTGGTTTCGGAATGGCCGAGATAGTCAGAATAGAGTATCCGAGGGTAGCATTTAGGTTCCGAAGATTTTTGAACTAGTAGGGACTCGTATTTGAGTATACGAGTCAATTTTGGGTATAATAAGGGATAAGCTTTATAAACCTTTATAACCCTTATTTATCTAACAAATCATCCCTAAGAGAGAGAAAGAGAAGAGAGAAAAGGAAGAAGACAAGAGAGGAAGGAAGAAAAATGGATTCCGGGCCAACTCCACGGGATTCGACTCGAGGTCGTTGGATTTTATCCATGAGGCAAGTGTTTAACTTGCTTTAATGATTTAATGTGTTTATTTCTCATATTGTAGTTGGTGTGTAAAACTATAAAGATTTTTGGGTTGGGTTTTCGTGAATCAAAACAGGGGTTTCGGAAGTTTGAACAAGTAAAACCCGGATAATATTCGATTCGAGAAACTTAGAAATCAATTGAAATTAGTTGTTGATTCTTGGTTCTAGGATGTTTAGAACCTATTTTCTTTGAGAATATATAGTTGGTTGTGATTAAATAAGGTTGGGAGAAGAAATATATCTGTGTGTGATTGGTATATTTGTACTTTAGAGGTTGATTCCACGGGCTTTCCTTTGGCGTAGTGTTGGAACAACCAGATTATATATTTTCTCTAGTGAGATCCTGGGAGGTTGCGCGATGTGGGTGAATCCCCTGGCTTGAGGAGCAGGGAGAGTATATGCCCAGGTCATATCATCTCGCATACGAGTGTGATGTGTGTACTCCATTTGCAGAGGGAACATGACCGCCTCCACCATTGTGTATTTTTACCATGACCATGAGTGAGTCTGGCTTGGTACCGTGGTTGAGTGAGTAAACCCGGATTTGGATAGGCACTATGAGACTGCATCCTCGATTTATAGCTCGGAGGGATGGTTATTATACTTATGATTGTGATAGGTATAATTATACTTGTTGTGTATAGTATATTATTTATATATGAAGATGAATAGTTATATAAAGTAAACTTGTGTAAAGTGAAAAGATTTAATAAGGGTGATTCCTTTTCCGGTAGATTCATATCCGAATTTATATGAAAATGAATTATTGTTTATCTCTCTCTCTATATATATATATATATACGCGTTATGTGCTGAGGGCCAAATGAATCCTGACGATCAACATTTCTAGGTATTAGTGTATCAGAGGGGGTTCCTTGTTTTGATTTCTCTTTGCGAGACACCCCACGCATGAACGTAGAGCAAGGTTGGGAATGGGGAGAAGTTTAGCCCTTAGCACTCGGGTATGAGGATGTTTAGAAGATGGATGAAATAGATTAGTTAGGTTAGGTAGCTTAACTAGGTTATTTAAAAGATATGTGTTAGGTGTGCACTACTAGAAGAGGGGTGAGGTGTATCTCATGAGAGCGCGATACCAATTTAAATATGATATATTTTATATTTTAAAATATGCCATTTAAGCACTTGCTAAAATATTTTCAAAACTCGGGCTCTGACCCGTTTCTCTATTTTCCCTCTCTTGATATATATATATATATATATATATATGTGTGTGTGTGTGTGTCCAGACACAGGGACGCCTGGATGATGAATCCTTTGAGTTAGACGGTTGCTGCAGCAGCTGTGGATGCATGCAGGCTTATTGTAGACGCTTATGTCCTTGAGATCTAGATAAGAGGTACTATAGAAATATTTGGGCTGATAGCCTAACTGTATTCATTTATTCTTTTACCGCCTTTTAGTGCGGCATTCAATTTGGTAGTATTATGTTGAGCCAAGTGTTCGGTTATTTTATTTCATTTCAGTTTTATATATATAAACTGTGTGATTGTTTTAATTGAATGGTTTGGTTAAAAATATTAGTTAAATAAAATTTTGACGCCATCCTAATAGGTTATTAGTAATTAAATTGGTTTTCGACAATGATGATAATAATCAACCATATGAGACTCCTTTTTTAATTTGGTATAGGATTGATCACCTGATATTTTATTAGGCGGGGTGTCACAGGCTCTTTATCACCCGTTGCTTGAAAATGACCACGCCATTTTCAAGGAGCATTTGCGAAGCATTATAAAATTGATTGTCACTTTGGTACAATGCTTAATTGGATTGCTATTCTTTTAACTGCATAGACACACTCATGGGTATAATTGAACACAAGTCTCATTCATTTTGTTCTTTTGTTGGGATGCTGATTTTTCAGATTCAGATTTAGAAGTTGGGCGGAGGGGGGGGGGGGGGGGGGGTCTATGGCTCCCATATATTCACCTAAGGTATAATTAGATAACTTGAATGGAATTGCATTTTTTGAAAACTTGTTTCTTTAAATTTTAAGATGTTTCTCTTTCCATCTTAATTTTTACATTTTTCTTTTTTCCCATTTCTAGGAGACTATTGGAGTCAGAGCTAACACGATTATAGGGAGTGATGCTGGAAATTGTGAGTTTTTATTTCCATTATTAATAATATCTAAGCTTGGTGTATGCTATTGTAATAGACATATTCACCTTACTTTATACAAACTTGTATATTGTGCAACTTCACCAAATTGATGGGAAAATTTAAGAAAAATCTACAGTCATATTCATATGAAAGGGACAAGTATGAAAATGGTAAGAAATGAAAATAACAAAGAAAAAGTGTAGTTCTTAAACAGGTTGGATTTTGATTGAACTATCTATTTATTAGTCAATTAATTAGTTTCTAATCTGTATACGAGTCTTGTCGGATCTACCATATAAGATGCGGATCTGTATTGGAGTGTGTTAAGCTAAATATATTCATTTAATTTTATTTTTACTGCATTTATTGGTTTGTTTTTTTATTTTTATGTGTCACATTAATTAGATGATCTAAAATTTTACTACATCTATTGATGTTTTTTACAGTAAGAATTAATTAGTTGATTTTACACTATATTTTATGTAACAATTGCCTTAATCTTGAAATTTTTATGTTTTTCCAATCATAACCTGAAGTAGGGCTTGAGTCTTACAAGTACATGACTAATATAGGAGTTGTCTTAATATACTAAATATTTAAAACATTCATTATCTCTAACTTGGTAGCCATGACTTTATTGATTATTTTATTTAATGTTATGTACAGATTGAATTATGATGAGTAATACACTGTAGTCCCACTTTAAATAATTTAAGTATGGGTGCATGTATGTTTTGTAATACGGGTAAAATAGTATTTGTACTTTTCAATTCGCTATGTAATGATTATATTTTGTTAGTGAAAATTATAGGCGCTTTTGGTTTCGTAAGTATAAATAATGAGTATGATTATTATCACCGATAAATTAGTAAGGCTAGATGCCAAGGTTAGTAACGTGTGTGCACACTCTTGAGTAAAGTTATGCATGAGAAATGTAGTTATGATGAGAATTAACATGGTCAATTTAACTTTATTACATGTCTGAATAACATACCATAAACACGAATCACAATGTCAATTATATTGTGATTAATGCACATGGTTTCACACACCAAGATTAACTCCATCATCATAGTGATCCCGTCATATTGGGGAACACAAACGGACCATTGACCTTGTGTTGCAGGCACTGCCCTCGCCCTTGCCAAAAAAACAAATATGTTGTGACATAATTACAATTATGAAGTATATTAATTAGACAAATATAAATGTTTAGTTTAACAATAAGCCACGATTTCATGATGGAAATACCATTTTATGGTAAAAACATGATTCTTCAAAGTTTTAGGGTTAAAACTTTAACTATATAAAAAATGTTCAGGCATTTCTTGAACTTGTATAACTTAAAGTCTCCATCCCTACACCATAATTCTTCAAAACTTTCTAGAATGATCTAGAATTATCTAATATTGTGTAGTATGTTATCGAGTAGTGTAGGATTTGCTAAAATTATCTCAGGTATACTTGTATTCTATGGAATATTCTAGAATAGTAAGGAATTTTGTAGCCTTCTAGAATGTTCCCATGAGGAGGTATGAACATTTTGGTGAATTAATCTAGTCCATTCATGTATTTTCTTCTCCACCATCCATTGAGGAGGTGGGATTACTATAAATAGGCGAGGGTGGTCATTTGGCCAAACCATCCAAGCCAAGCCTTGTAATCTATGCTCAAGTAATGCAAATAATTTCCTTTTTGTTCTACTTATTCCATTCTTCTCCCATCTCTAGCACTTGTGTTATAACTTTGCTAGATTGCTCAGCTTACTTAGTAACTCATCCTTCATTGGAGTGCTAAGTGTTGCACGAAGGAGTAGCTAAAGTCTAACCCTGTGACAATGATATAATCTTATACAAATTGTTCTTTGACCCCATAATTTTGTAAAATCTCCATTCTAGTTTTTTAATCAACCTTTTAATGGTCACAATTTTTTGGACCCATTCCAATAGTTCAGTTCTTCTTCTTGTAATGTATTGTTGGAATTTTTTATATTTAGATCGTGTTGTATGTGAAGTATCATCTAAATATATGCTTAAGAAGAAGAAGGCCGTAACCCATATTCACGGCAATATTCTATTTAATATTATTAATTGCTTTATGTAAATTGAATGATATATGCTTTTGATATTTAGAATTTAAATGCAAAGTAGTCAGTGTGAAATTTTGGCTCTATATGTATACAAATGGTTAAAAACGACATTATAAGAATAAAAGGCATTGTACGTTTGGTGAGCCTTAACTTGAAAAAGTAATCACCAAGTAATATAAGAAACATACTACGAGAATAACAAAAAAATATTAGGCAATGTAATGAAAATGTATAGTCAATGTTACTAATGAAAGAAAAAACAGTACTCAGGGCTGGTCCTAAGGTTAGACAACTCAAACGGTTGTCTATGGCCCCAATTTTGGAGGGCCTTCAATTTTGTGTACAGAAATAATGAAAAACAAATCACGTTTAGACCCGAATGTTCCTTAGATGCGATGGTGATAATGTCTCATATGCCACCCAAGCTTGTGGGCTCAATTCTTCATCGCAAAAATTTAATTTGTAAGCATGTGCTTTTAAAATTTTGATTTTTCTAATATACGCCAATTCTTTTTGGGGTTCAATTTGAAACATTCTACATTAGTACTTTTAAGTGATGGAGGGTTGAAAATTTCTTTGTAATCTCATTGATTTACGTTGAAATCGTGTACTATGTCTAAAATTTAACTCCCTATGCTAAAAAAGAAACAGAACTTCTCCAAGAATGAGAAAAACAAGAGAGAACTTAAACTACACAACTGGTTATCAAGCTAAAATTGTAATATTTCATTCATTCAAGCCTACCCTCAATAATGAAGGTTGCCGTTATATATAAAATATTCCTACTAAAGTATCATTAATAAAAATAAGTAATAAAGATAATTAGTATGCGATAAATACTAATAAATGTCTGAATATCTTAAATATAATCAATAAATTAAATATGAAATAAATCCTCATCCAATCCCTTTTGTTCCCCATCACTTATCTCCCCCCAAAAAGAACTCGACTCCGACGAGTGAAGAAAACACAAAGACTCCCATAAACCTAGAACATGCCGTTGAATCTATTGTCAAAAATAACATCGAAAGTACATATAGGTAAAGGTCATGTATTCGGTGGTAAAAAAAGTGCATTACAGGCCATGTATAATGATGTCAGATATGAAAGAGGATCAAATGGTACTGGTGATAGGCAAGTAGGATATCCATCTACGCAAACACCCTTCATCACAATTGGAGATTCCAAAATATCTCAGTAAAGTGGCATGTTCTTAAAAATAATTAAATCAATATCTAAATTCAATAATAAGCTAGTAAAATATGAATGAGGTCCATAATTAAGAACGACAATAGGAACTCCTTCTAATGTTAAATTGAAATATTTGGATGGAGATTAATTTTATGACTCGTGCATGAGTAATAATAAAATTATGATAATTAAAGTAGTTGAGAACATCATCAATATAATTTGTGTTAAGGAAAAGAATCTGGTGATTAGACAAACTCAATGGTCTCTAAAGAGGGATGGTTAATAACCCAAGAAATCAAATCTTTATCATTTGGTAAAGGGGAATCTTTAATAAGTAATGAGACGATTTTGAAGTTGTGATATTATACAAAGATCCCTACATAGTATACTGAGAACCTTTGTCTATATCGATAATGTTATCCCATACCAAGTCAATAAGGTGCTCGTTAATTTCGATTAAATGTGATAAACTTAGACATTAACTTTTAATTGTTGGCTTGTTTAGGGTGAGAGACATGTTAGCACAACATTACTATTATTTATGCTGTCATGATACTCATAAGTGGAGGTGTCTAGTTGTTGACCAAACAAAAGTATTGTGTCTTTCTCAAGGATGTACTCACTCTTACTTAAGATTGTGTAATTTTGAAAAATTAAGATTCGGATGGACATGCCTACTACTAAGTTGGTTGATTTCTTCTTTTTGAGATTTAGGTGGTAGTCAAGGAGTGTTCGAGGTCATATTTTTATAACCTTTATCAAGAAAGTCATATAATCTGGATAAACCCTTGGAAGCACCTGGATTTCTTAGGATGAGTTACTTTATCCTTCATAAATAGTGGCGTGAGTTGAGAGACTGGAAAAGTGGTAAAAAATTAGGCATATCTTGAACCTTAACAATTAATGATGCAGCGTTATTATATCCCTCTTTATGAATTGTTTCGGTACATCTCACTAACTTGAGAAGTTATTTCCTTACAATTAGACCACTTGTAGGAGTTTTCAACCTTTAAGGTATCAAAATAGGGTTGCTCCAAAGTGTTCGTATTTGAACGTTTAAGTTTCACAAGGTTCATTTTTATATAAGAATCCAATTAGTGACAATTTTTTCAATGGTATCCTTCGTGTTCCCCCTTTTGTGAGATATAAAAATTATGAAAATAGTGAGACAAAATATAACAGTCTTGTAAAAGTCCATCCCATTGCACCTATAAAAGATCTCTAAAAATGTCGTTAAATATCTCATTGTTAAATAATGTTTCATTACTATCCATGTGGTAATTTATGGTTTGATGATGAAATCATTGCCACTAACTCTTGGAGGACTCCACTGATTTTTGTTTGGCAATATAAGCGAATCGAGATTCTATCCTATGTACTGGGGATGTCTAAAAAATTTATGTCATTCTCATCATCAATATACACTAAAAACCATGGTAAACCAAAATTAACCCAATAAAGATTTCAATAAATGATAAACAGAAATACCAAACTGTGAAAACTGAATCCATTATATAAAACATCGTCAAGTAGAACATCCCAATATAATGATAACTATGATGAAACAATGACGCTAAATCAGCGAACACCAAGTTAGAATGCCACAATCACAAGTTCGATAGCACAACCATGTTAACCTATTTATATAATAATAATAATAATAATAATAATAATAATAATAATAATAATAATAATAATAATAATAATAATAATAATAATAATAATAATAATAATAATAATAATAATATCGGGGGGGGGGGGGGGGGACATTTTATAATATGGTTCATCACACTAAAGTTGTAATAATTAACTTTCAATACCAATAAATAATAATGCAATTAATTCGTAATACATGCCACTCCTTGGCTCTCACATGCAATAAGTATCTCACATCTCACCTAAGTGCAACACTACACACATGCCCCAACCCGAGGCATAACTATGATAAAAGTCTCACTATCAAGTAATGAACAACTACCATGGAACGCTACCAATAACCTAAGTCGAATTTCACCCCAAGGCCAAACATATATTTTCATTAACATATTCTCAGTTCCATAAAAGTAATGCTTTATCTGTTTTAATATCTTTCGATTAAACGAATTATTAACCAAACTACTATAAAGGATAAGTAACAATTACATACCTTGAGAAAAACGATGGAACTAGATACACGTATATATCATTATCACAAAACTACCCCCACAATACTACAATTAAAGCACATAATGTATTTTTACGTAGCATTGGGTCCATTATCATTTTTTTACTTTATTAGATTACATTAGTTCTCACATATTTTATATATGTTTACATATTGTAGCACAAGAAAACATCTACCTTCGGTGTCCATCTATTCCTTATATAGGCAAGTTCGTAAGTATTCATCGCCTAAAGCGCTTAAATAAAAAACACACTTAAGTATGGCGATCACTATGCAGTGACACCACTCACTGTCATACCTATATTATGTAGGTATATCAGATTATCTTACTTATCTCATCATGAAGCGGTGACCGCTAATTGTGTGATATAAAATAACAACCTCCATTACGTCCTAACATATCTCAGCTGGCGCATATTACCCGATGCCGATGTTGAACGCAACCCCCAACCGATAGATTCCCCACGAGTACAAGTATGTCCATATAATCACACAATATATTTTTACACACATAATAATTATAACCATGGGATAACTCGTACATCTGTATCCCGACATCGTTATATCTTTATTTTAAATAAGTTTAAAATCTCTCAAAATCCAAGTTAAACATATATAATTAAATAAGGTTTTGTGTGCACTCAAGAGTAAATCCCCAATCATCTAAATCATTGAACATTGGATTACTTTTTACGTTCTTGGGATCATCATCTTCAGTCGTTATTAAATCCAACTCCTAGTGTATAGCGTCTCTAAATAATGAGTACATATAATCCTTATTTAGTGTATTGCGTCTTTAAACTCTGTGTAATTTTATCCCTATGTAAACACACAATATTTCGTAATGTACATATATGTTTCCTCATTTAATTACTAAATTAATTACATAGCCTATATTCTCTCAAGTCCTTATTTAGTTCTTCCAAACACTTTAACTCATTACTCTCTGATCCCGATATATGCATACGATGATAGGATACTGCTCAGATGCGCGTTTACCCATTCTAAAAAAAATCCTAACAATAGATGTAGGCTCAATAATACAAAGGTAATAACTCTAATCTACACTGCAATTGTCAATATCAACCAAGTCGTCGGTAAATTAGGTGTAATAATCCTAAATGAAAGTCTCCATTAGAAATCACCAAAATTGATTTTCGGTATCTTACACCATTTAGAAGAAAAACCATATCAAATTAGAAAATATGAAATCAGCGCTCACACCTTCGTATTTCAATTATGGACAACTTGGATAAATTTCCAAAGTTTTTCGAACGAGAAAGGAAATTTTTTAAAACGAGAAAGACAGTTCGTTGGAACGAGAAAGGCACTTCGTTTAAACGACGATCCGGCGAGAAAGACGTTGTGATTCATCCCCAACTACAAAAATCAGCCACAAAAACCTCCATTAAAGTCCCACTAAAGTCACCAATCAAATAACCATCATATAGGGGCAAGAATTCTAATGTTTTCTAATAATAACTAAGGGTTTTCAACATAGTTTCAATCAATAACCAAATTAGCCCAAAATTTCTCAAAAATAATTTATAAATCCCTAATATCTTTCAATTCGGGATTCATTAAACATGAATTTAAATAAAAAGTAATAACAAACCTACGAGTTCTAACATAATTCCCATTAGTTATACAACATCGATTTTGGCCGCAAGGATTAGGTTTTGTAACAACAAACATGGATTGAATAATCCATCTTGAATTCTCCTTTATTTCTCCTCTCCAATCTTTCTTAACTTCTCCCAAGTGTTTATGTCCGTTAGGATTAGGTTTAGTAGATGTAAAATACCTAAATGATGTGATCTAACCCTTTTTGTAACTCCAATCTCGCATCTCTTAACGAGGGCTAATTCGTCCCCTTAAAAGAGCCCGAAACCCGGAATGACCCAAAATCTTATTAAGGGTATACATACCTTTGAGACCATTTTAAAGCAATAAAAACACATAAATGGGCATCTGTATCAGCTGAGAGTGAACTTTAAACGACACTACCCACAACTCACAATAATATCTCACGGCGTCAATATAATAGAACACTTAATTATTTTACATGTGCACATAGCCCAAAATCATATAATTAATATCTCAAATTGATTATTACAAACTCGCGTTACAAAAAACATGTTGCATGCAATATTTTATTATCATCTAAATAATGCGAAACTATTATTATTAGGCCATATAAGTAATAATTATTACCATTTATAACTTTATTCTCACTTGATAAATAATAAATATAATCCGTAAAAATACAGGGCGTTACATCCCACCTAACAAAGAAAAATAATCGCATATCTTCTCCGACCATTCTAAAAGAATATTATTTTCATCATCAAAAGTAGGTGGTACTCTAGATGATTTTGAGTCGTGAGAAGTATAGGGAGTTGGTAGGGTGGGATAAACATAATTTTTATCATCTAGATATTGGTGATATGAGGAAAATGTATGGAATCGTTCACCTGAATTGCGTGGTGTGAGGTAAGTATATGGGTTATATATATGCATGGTTGACCATAAATGGCACTGCTCATGCCGGGTGGGTGGTGTGGTGTAACCATAGAGATTAAATATACACATTCTTGACTCTCAACAAGTTAAGGAAAACTCACAATGTCAAAAGAAATTAAAGAATTGATTTTTTCTATTGATGGTAGTGTTGAAAATGATAGTGGTTATTTAGTTTTAAGGGATGGTGGGAATGCCAGGAATCATGGGTTCTGGCGAGGCTTAGGGCCATTTACAATTTGGGTCGTTGATCGAGGGGAAGTTTGGTGGTTTTCGATGACAGTTTCATGCCGTTGAGGCAATGTTATTGGGTTCTGGATAACGATGATCAGAGCTACAATTTCGGTATGATTTTCCTTGTTGATTAGTTATTGGTGGATTTAGGTGATGACGGTGTAACGCAACTGTTGAAATTATAAGCTCTTATATCAAATTGTTGGATAATTAAGATATTTTTCCTACACGAAATTGACGAAAAGAAACAGAAATGCTCCAAGAATGAGCATTCAAAGATACAAACTAAACTAAACAACTAATTATCAAACTAAAATATGTAATACTTATTTCATTCATTCAAGTCTATCCCCAATAATGAAGGTTAAAATTATTTATAGACAAAGATTCCTACTAATAGATAACTACTAAAGGACATGGCAAAAGTTAAGTAATAAAGGATCATTACTGCGGGATAAATATACTAGTAATTATCTGAATATCTTAAATATAATAATTAAATGAAATATTAAATGAATAATCATCTAGTCCCTTTTTCATTCCCATGAGATTGTGCTAATATTCACAAGTTCTCTCGGGCCTGTAAACCTTAAGTTTGTCTTTGAACGATCCATCACTGCATTTTTAATATGCCTAGTTTTTTCTTTGGTGTGACCTGTATAATATAATTTTAAGCATAAAAGAAAAAACTAAAATATATGTATCTATGAAATAGCATAGGCAGCTACATTAGATTTTAATTAATCATAATTTTCCTCATACAAAAAGAGTCCAAATGACCCATTGAAAGACATACATAAACAACACAAAAGGTGAAATATGAAAGATTGGGATATGCGCAACTCACAAGGCCAATTTTTAATGATCAAGATGTTAACCTGAAATCTGAAAAGTTCAAATGAAACATGAATGTGATAGTAATGATGAAACAACATGCAGTTCACTCAGTTTATAATTAACAATTAAATGTCATAAACTAAGAATTTGTGCTTAAATTCTAAGCACGACACCGAGTATGAAAAAATAACCTAATATTGACATGATTTAACACAACACATGTGATGTTCGTATCAAAATTATAACATGAAAAAAAAATCGGCACGGTATGTTACTATTTTGTAAGGATTTTTTGTAAACGAAACATGTCATGTTCCTGTAAAAAACGTGATTTTTGTATGTCGTATTATTTGCAATTTCTTTTGTATTTTTGGGTGTACTTTGTATTTTATTTTTTGAAAAAATTAATAATGGCAAACCCCTTATTTTTATCGACCTTAGTTTTCATAACCATCCAAAATATTATCCGAGTGAGCCTCAATCAACTATTTAAACAATACATGTATGATGATGATGATGTATATATATATATATATATATATATATATATGTGTGTGTGTGTGTGTGTGTGTGTGTGTGTGTGTGAGTGTGCTTGTTTGTTTGTGAATCTCTTAAAATGAATTTATATGTTTTGACGTAATGGAATATAAGTTACTAGACATCAATTTCACCGCTCCCGGTATGCTGTTTTTTTCTCTTATCTATGTAAATCTCACTTATATGTTTTGTTATGAAGATTTATATCGAGGATGAAAGCAAAAAATAAAGACAAAAATTCATGAACGATGGAAAGTGTAAGGGTTGGAGTAGTTACAAAATTACGTTGGGTGATTTTTATCTATGGCGATAAAATGTACCCATTGATAAAAAACATCTCATATTTGAAACAATGATAAAAAAAATCCATTGAAATTGTTCCAATAATGGAGTGCTCATTATCAAGACTGATAACTATAGTTTGGTGGGAAGAACCCCACAAAGGGTTTCACAAAATTAATATTGATTATAGAAACTACACAAAATTTTCAAGTATTTTGATGAGATCTCCCAATGGAAGCTTGGACCTTGCAACAAATTTTGTGGAAAAGTCTCGCACTAATATGGAGGGCGAACTAAGAGTTTCTATCAACAGGTTAAATTCTTCTGTGATGGTAACCATTTATAAATTGATCATTCGAGGTGATTCGTTGACCACCACGGAATGCCTTGCCAGTGTTCATCATGGGCCATATTTTGAAAACTTTCTGTAAGTTCCATAATTGGATTTATAATTTTATAGTATTATAATCAATTATCAAGGATTATTACATTAAATCTTTGTTTTGTAATTGACAAATATGCATGGAAGTTACGAGAGTGCATTAAAGAGTGGAGAACTTCACACTGTCTACGTGAGGCAAATACGACACGAATTTTGTTTCTAAAGATAGATTCCTTTTCCTTCATACAGAAAATTTAGAGATAATTATTAATGATTATTGATGTAAAAAATTAGATCATATCTAATTATTCAATCACAGATAAATAAATGAGACAAAGAATTTTTAAAGTGGTTCAGCCTTATAAGAATGGCCTACGTCCACTGTTATGTTATTGCTGAGTGTTTGGGAATTCTCGATTACAAGTTCTATCAAGAAATTTCCGTCCCCTATGATGAGGATTGTACAATGTATTTCTAGCCCTGAGGCTGTAATGTGAAAAGGTAATACATTAAATGATGTACATATGAAAGGGTAATACATTCAATGCCCCTTAAGCATATGCGTCTGAATGATAAGCATTTAATGAACAGTCAAACTGTTGGTTATCCTGCTATTAATTCTTTGTTCGAGGTGCAGCTCGGACCGCCTGAGCTTCTCGCTACTCAAGAGTTCCTCGGAGAGTTCTTGTTCCTCGGAGCGTGTGAGTTCCTCGGGGAAGCAGCGTTCCTCGTTGTAGTATGGTTCCTCGGAGCGTCTGAGTTCCTCGGAAGTATTTATTGTTGCCATATAGATTTCCACGTGTCTTCATTCAATTGGGCCATGTCAGTAGACTAAATTTGGTATCAACAGAAGCCCCCAATGTTTCATAGTTCGAACTTTGAGAAGTGTGGAACATTCTTTTTCGGAATATGGCAGTTTTAAATGGTCATCCTAAAATTTAGGAGTCTTTTGTATTTATTTCTCCTTCCAAATTCGTAGAATCAGCCTTTTTTGAATTTTTATAACCACTTCGATTGCCGCGCCCTTTTTGTCCTTCTAGCCGCCGGTAGCGTAATCGTTTCTTTTTGTAATCATTACTTTTTCCTTTTCCCATGGCAAGGTATTTAAGCGTCACAGACAATCCCATCGTCTTCTACTTTTTCAAATTTGTATCTTCGAGTTTTCTACTGTCTTACTCTCTTGTGTATTCATCTCTTCCATTGTTCGTTGTCAACAGATCCACTCTTTTTCTGTAAAATCTTCTTCCTTCTTCTTCATTTCCTTTATTCATCATGGTTTACCCTGTTGAGTCTCTTGATAAGTTTCGCTCTGATTTTTCTATTCCCTCCTGGGTTGTTTTGGAAGAGCTTTCTGAGCCTTCTGACTATTTCCATTTGTCTGAGGGACATTGGTTCCCCAGTCTCTTTATTGCTGAGTGTGGATTTTCTTTTCCACCCAATCCCTTATGTCTGGAATTCTGTCAATACTTTGACGTTGTTCCTGCAAGAATAGCCCCCAATACATGGAGAATAGTTAATGGGGTTCATAGATTAAATCAAATCCATGGAACTCGCATAGGAATTCCAGAAATTATGTATTGTTATAGATGGGTAGTTGGTGATAACACCTTTTATTTAAAAACTAGATTTTTAAATAGGGCCTTAGTAGTTAATCTCCCGGATGCCAATAGGGACTATTTTGAGCACGAGGTTATCATAAAAAATTGGCAACATGCTCCTTTATCTGGAGATGAAGTTTATCAGGGTCCGAGATGCCCTCCCTATGGCAATGGGATAGGTCATTCTTATTTCATTTTATTTATTTTAAAATTATGCTTCCTTTATGTTTGATAAAATGTGTCACTGATGGCAATGTTTATTTATTTGCAGTTGATAGCAAAAGAAAGTGTCCAAAGGAAGCGGACGTTAATACAAGACATTTGAAACTTATCTGGAGTTTGCATCAAAGTGTTGCCGACGAGCACATTAGGTCGGCTTCATATCTGTTGCAGTACAAGAGCTACACCACTCCTTTCACTGCTCGTCTGGTGATAAGTGAAGCAGAACCAGTACCAGCTTCTACCAGTTCTTCGCCCGAGTCACACATTCCTTTAAGTGAAAGGATGAAGAAGAGAAGACCTCCCACCCTTTTCGAGAAACCTGCCTCTGGTGCTGGAGAGGCAAAACGAAGTAAGGTTGACGTCCCAGGGGAGGGGACAAAGAAAACTGATGCACCTTCCTCGGCTGCTGCTGTGAAGGTTGTTGAGAAGCCCCAAGTGGCTCCGAGCAGATCTGCTGCTCCAGGAGAAGTGATTGTAATATCACCGACCAAGAGTTCCTCCTTGGTTGAATCTATTCCTGCTCCCCCGAGGAAGCTGAAGAAGAGATCCTCGGTCAATTTGGCTGAAACTATTGCTCAGCCCCCAACTACTGGGACTGGTGTTCCTAGTTTTGTTCCCCCGAGCTCTGCCATGAGCTCGGTGAAGACTTGGATCATTCCCGAGATCCAAGGTGTTGAAGAAAACCTTACTCGGGACATGGTCACTTCATTATCTTCTCGCCATATTGCTTCTGTAAGTCTCATTATTTTGAACTTTTCATCTTTTCTTTGTTATATCTGTCTCTGACTTGCTTTCCTTTTCTTTTCACAGTTGGTGAGCTACTTCAATACCATTTTGAAGAAAGATGAGGCGATTAAAGCTTCAAGCTCCTCATCTAGTGTGGAGGGAGCTCTGGAGGAAGCTATTAAGTCTTTGGAAGATTCTCGCCAGAAATATGCTACTGATAAGGCAATCTGGGAGAACAAGCTTGCCTCCACCGAGCAGGAGAAAGATCATGTTGTTGAGGTCTCCAAGGACTTGGAGAAAAAATTAACTAGTCTAGAGGAGAAGAATAAAGAGCTTGAAGAGAAGCTCAAAACTGCTGGGGAGCTTGAAGATAAGCTTAAGGTGGCTAAGGAAAAGTTGGGCCAGCTTCAGGAAGTAAGTCGGCAGAAGGAGGAGGTTGATATAAAATTGAAAGCTGCTGTCCGAGAAGCTTTCCTCGAAGAAGTTGAAGAGGAAAATGGTTGTGAAAAAGTCCTTCAGCGCTGGCTGGGACAAGGGGTGGAACAAGGGCTTGGCTGCCATGATGTCTCAAGTAGAATATGGCAGCCTCAAGTACTTTAGGGATGGATGGGTCGCTGCTCTATAGGAGATGAAAGTGGATGAAACTTCTGAGCTCTTCCAACGACACATCCCTGGTCCCCCTCCCACTCCTGAAGATGAAGAAGAGGATGAAGCTGCATCTGAAGAGTCTTCTATGGTGATGGGAGATCATCCCCCAGCCATCCATCCTGCTACCGAGGAATTTCTGCAGCTCACTACTTCCTCCGAGAAATTGTCAGTGCTCCCCGAGCAACTCTCTATTCCCTCCGAGCAACCTACCTCCTCGTCTCAGCCTCCTGAGAGGGTTTTGGGAGACAAGGAAAAGGTATAGAGTTGTTCGGTTTTCTTTTTATTTTATTCCTTTTTGTCAAATGTAACCCTGAACCATGTAACTCTGAATCTTGTGAAATAAAAATTGAACTTTTATTTTTGCATACCGTTGTCTCTTCTTCATGCTCTGTTGGTACTTTTATTGATTACTGCTTTTTATTTCTCTGCTAGTTTCTGGCCAGGATGGAATTGTTATCTGCTCACGATACAAAGCTGTTGAGGCAATGCAATGAATATTTTAAGGCTAGTCACACAGACCTGAGTGCAACACAAATCGTCGACATCCTCGGCCAAGATGCTTCTGAATAAGCGGTTGAAGCTTACCAATACTTGAAGTGTCTGCTTGATCGGGTGGTGGACAATAATGTGACTTATTATGACATGATCGAGGATCTCCAAGGCACCCTCGAAGACCTTCAGCAACAATACAAAGAATCCACTGCCCTGTTGCATGAGGGGTATGAGAAGAAATACCAGCAGATCATTGCCGACAAGGGCTACGAGAAGCGTTTTGCTGGCTACGATGTAAGGGAGAGAACCTTGAGGGGTAAGGTCGAGGAGTGCAGATAAATAGCCGAGTTACTGGAGCAAGAGAACAACAACCTGCAAAGGGAGCTATCACAGTTGAAGTCTGCAGGTTCCACTTCAAAAGCTTTAATCCCAGTGATTGATGAGGGATTCTCGTTCTTGGAGGTCGAGAACGCCAACTTAAGGGATGAGTTGGAAACCTTGAAGAGGGTTGGCCCTTCCACATCTTCTCGGGGACGAGCAAGAGCTCCTCGGGGATGAGCAAGAGTAGCTCGTATTCCTGTCGAGGAACAGAGGACTCAGTCTGTCTTAGAGAACCAGGCCTTCCAATTAATGGCGAAGAACCAGGCATTGGCTGAAATGTCAAAGAAGATCAGGGACCTGGAAGAGCATCTCTCTGAGCATAGATCTACTTTGGAGAACAAGGAACTCTTCATCAAAAATCTCCACGAGCAGCTAGAGAGACTAACATATCAGTTCCACAAACAGCCCAGGGAGTTCTGGATGGCTGGATACAACGAGGCGCTCTACCACTTGGACGATCATATCCATAATGCCAATAATGAGGGCTACAAGCAGGGCTAGTTGAATGCCTTAGGTGTGCTGCAACTCGAATAGGGTCATTACCTGTGGGACTACCATGATCCTGGGCTTCTCGACCTACCCGTGCCTCCATACAAACTGGATATGAGTTGGATCCCTGCTCAGGCCATTCCTCGATGCTTGATTTCCAAATATCTCGGTGACTACAATCTCCATTCAAATGCCGATATATCTCATCCCAAGCATCTCTTAGATCGACCATCCGTGATGAATATCAGGATGTTAAAAGATCTGAACTTTATAAATTCTCCTTTGGCTTTAAATGATCCGCCTGCTGGCGAGGAACCTGTGTCAAAAGCAGAGGGGAAAAGACCAGTAGAATAGGAATATTAATGTAATAAATTTGTATACATTTCATTATCAATGTAATTTGTTTTGAATTTAATGAAAGACTTTCATTTTTGTTCGCAATCTTAATTGCCATTGTCTTGTAATTATAAAACACTTTACATCTGTGCATGCGTATCTGTTAAAAAGATAATAATATTGTGTAGTTTGTCGATCAACTTATTGTCGAATAGCTTGAATTTGTGGTAGTCATTTGGCAAAAATAATATTTTGTTTCTCGACCAACTTAATAATTAAAAAGTTACGAGTATCATTTATGTTGCTCAATCACTTTCTCGTCTTCATAAAATGTTTCCAACCAACCAAGGTCGGTAAATTTTCCTTGTCGACCAACTACAGTTAGTAGGTTATCCCCGACCAGCCATAGTTAGTAGATTTTTTTCTTAAATGTTTCCGACCAACCAAGGTCGGTAAATTTTTCTTGTCGACCAACTACAGTTAGTGGGTTTTTATCCCCGACCAGCCATAGTTAATAGATTTTTTTCTTAAATGTTTTCGACCAACCAAGGTCGGTAAATTTTCCTTGTCGACCAACTATAGTTAGTGGGTTTTTATCCCCGACCAACTCAAGTTGGAATTTTCGAGAATATATTTACTTCCTAACCGACATTAGTTGGCATTTTTAGGAATACTTTTATTTCCCGAGGAACATATAGTTTTACTTCCCGTAGGAATACAAGTTTTACTTCCCGGAGGAATACAAGTAGCTTTACTTCCCGGAGGAATATAGGTAGCTTTACTTCCCGGAGGAATATTGGTAGCTTTACTTCCTGGAGGAATATAGGTAGCTTTACTTCCCGGAGGAATATTGGTAGCTTTACTTCCCGGAGGAATATTGGTAGCGTTACTTCCTGGAGGAATATTGGTAGCTTTACTTCCCGGAGGAATATTGGTATCTCGACCAACCTTAGTTGGCGTTTTCGAGAAAAAATTTGAGTAGCCTGAGCTTTGCCGAGTTTTGCCGAGTAGTGTGTAGAATTAGTATTCCCCGAAAAACTTTCAATAAAAAGAAAGAATTCGGCAGAATATCTTCATTTTATTCATCACTGATAATACTTGCATAGGTGCTCTGCGTTCCATGCATTCTTAAACTCCCCCCCCTTCTAAAGTTGTTATTCGATAAGTTCCTGGTCGAACAACTTCTGTAACTCGGTATGGTCCATGCCAGTTTGCCTCCAGTTTGTTGTGCTTTTGAATCACCTTCTTCAGCACATAGTCTCCTTCTTTCAGGTCTCACTTCTTCACCCTCTTATTGTAGAACAAAGTTGTTTGCTGTTGGTAAGCAGCATTTCTAATGGATGCTTCTTCTCTAACTTCCTCGAGCATGTCTAAATCCAATCTTCTCATTAAGTCGTTGACAGTGGAATTGAAATTCAGTACCCTGTGTGTTGGGAGGCCCAACTCGGCAGGTATAACAGCTTCACTTCCAAATGCCAGCATATATGGTGATTCTCCTGTTGCTACTCGGCGAGTAGTTCGGTAAGCCCAGAGTACTGATTGTAGCTCGTTGATCCAATTTGCTTTTGCATCATCCAGTCTTTTCTTCAAGCCATTTAGCAGCATTCTATTTGTCACTTCAGTTTGTCCATTGCTTTGAGGATGGCCTGGTGCTGAGTGGACCTTTAAAATATTTGACTGATGACAATAGGCAGCGAACTCCTCGTTATCAAATTGTGTTCCATGGTCTGTGATGAAAGCATGAGGAAGACCATATCGACAAATGATGTTCTTCCAAACAAATTGGTACACCTTGTCGTACGTCATATCAATGAGAGGCTCAGCTTCTACCCACTTAGTAAAATAATCCACTACGACGATGAGGTATTTGAACCTTCCTCTGGTCGTTGGCAGTGGTCCAACCAAATCTATCCCCCACATGGCAAATGGCCAAGGGGAAGTGATGGGTGTCAACAATGCTTGTGGAGTTCTTCGAATGGAGGAAAAGCGCTGGCACTTGTCACATTTCTTGGCGTAGGCTATACAATCAGCTCTCATCGTCGGCCAGTAGTATCCCTGCATCATCACCCTTTGCAAAAGCGTCCAACCTGCAACATGGGCTCCACAGGACCCTTCATGGACCTCTTCAATTAAATCTTCACCTCGGTGGGATGCACACATCTCTGCAAACCTGCCATAATTCCTCGTCTATATAGAATACCGTTAGTTAATACATACCGAGCAGCTTTAAACTTCAATTTCTTGGTTGCGAGCTTGTCAATTGGTAATTCTCCCTCCTCAATATATGCCCTGATGGGATCCATCCAAGATGGTCCTGAATCAAGGGTAATAAAGTTCATCGTCAGATCTTCATTTATACTCCGACCAGCCAACACTTCAATTGGGATTGTTCGTTGTAGCTCGGTACGAGTAGCTGATGCTAATCGAGCTAGGACGTCTGCTCTCGCATTCCCCATTCTTGGTATTCTGACCAGCTGAATAGCAGCAAATTCTAACACCAGCTCCTTTGCCTTTGCGTGATATCTGATCATTAATTCTCCTTTGACTGCATATACTCCCATCATTTGGTTTACGATCAATTGAGAATCACTGAAAATAATAACCTGCTGCGCCTCCATAATTTTTGCCAAATTAAGACCTGCGATCATGGCCTCATACTCAGCCTCATTATTGGAAGCTTTGAATTGGAAACGTAGGGCGTATTCCATATCGACCTCATCTAGAGTGCTCAAAACTATCCCCGCGCCACATCCTGTAGTGCAAGATGAGCCATCTACATATAGCCTCCATATAGGTAACTCGTCTTCAAATTTCTGATCTGTCAGAGTTCCTCGGTGAAATATTTGTTGCTTCCTTTCATCCTCCCTGATATTTCTTGCTCTTTGTCGATCATCTTTTCTTGCCCTTTTACTAACTAGAGTTGGTCTGAGCTCGAATTTGATGATCCTGTAAAATCCATTTGCCCTTTTACCAACCGGAGTTGGTCTGAGCTTGTGTTTGATGATCCTGTAACATCCATAGGTTGATCAGCGAGCAGCTTTTGCTCCTCGGGGGTATCAGGATAGGTGAACTCTGCTATAAAATCTGCTACAGCCTGCCCTTTTAGCGATGATCTGGGTTCATAAACTATATCATATTCACCGAGCTCTATTGCCCAGTACATCAATCTCCCTGATTTTTCTGGTTTATGAAGGGCTTGCCTCAATGGCATATCAGTATATACTACTATGGTATGAGCCTGGAAATATGGCCTCATTCTCCTACTCGCTTCAATCAATGCCAGTGCTAACGTTTCCAGCCTTGGATATCTGATCTCTGCTCCTCGGAAGGCCTTACTTGTGTAGTAGATTAGTTTTTGTACTCCATTCTCCACTCTGATCAACGTCGAGCTAACTGCATTCTCGGACACTGCAAGATATAAGTATAATTTTTCTCCCATCACTGGCCTGGATAGAAGTGGAGGTACTCCCAAGTATTTCTTCAAGTCTTGAAAATCCTTCTCACATTCATCATTCCACTCAAAAGTCTTTCTGAGCATCTTGAAGAATGGGAGACATCGATCAGTTGCTCGCGATACAAATCTGTTGAGTGCTGCTACTCGTCCTGTAAGACTTTGCACCTCTTTCTTCGTCGTTGGATATCGTAGCCCTAATAGAGCTTTGATCTTTTTAGGATTTTCCTCAATGCCTCGTTGATTGACAATGTACCCGAGAAACATGCCTTCTCGTACTCCAAATATGCACTTCGTCGGGTTCAGCTTCATTTGATATTTATCTAGGTGATCAAAAGTCTGACTTAAGTCAACTAGATGATCGGCAGCTTTCTTGCTCTTTGTCAGCATATCGTCAACATAGACTTCCATATTGCAACTGATTTGTTCAGCAAAGACCTTGTTCATCAGCCGTTGATATGTCACACCTGCATTTTTCAAACCAAAAGGCATAACATTATAACAGTAAGTTCCCCTAGGGGTAATGAAAGAAGTACTTTCCCTGTCTTCAGGTTTCATTTTAATCTGATTGTAGCCAGAATAAGCATCCATGAAGCTCAGCAGCTCGTGTCCCGAGGTAGCATCCACCAGTTGGTTAATTCGGGGCAATGGAAAGTGATCCTTTGGGCATGCTTTATTGAGGTCGGTGAAGTCTACACACATCCTCCACTTGTTGTTTTTCTTCTTTACCATCACCACATTGGCTAACCAGTTTGGATATTTAACATCTTCAATGAAGCAAGCTTTCTGGAGCTTCTCAACTTCCTCCTGTATAGCTTGATTCTTCTCGGGGCTGAATACTCTTCTTCTCTGCTTCACAGGCTTGATCTCCTTATTCACATTGAGCTCGTGACATAAGAAATTTGGGTCTATCCCAGGCATATCTTCATGACTCCATGCAAAAGTTTATTTTCTGCTTCTAAGGAAAGTTATCAATTCCTGTTTTAGTGAGGCTTCCAATGACGAACCTACTTGAGTAGTTCGCTCAGGGTGCTCGTCGTCCAGAATGATGTTTTCAGTAGCTTCCACCACTTGACCCTTCACGAGTTGTGACTCATCTCTAGGATCCAATGTTTCAATTTCTGCACCTTCATCCACTTGATAGGTAGTAGTCCTTTTCCTTTATTCCTCCAGTTCTTCTTGCTCGGCGGATGAATAATAGCATTCCCGAGCTACTTTCTGATCACCTTTCACAACTCCTACTCCAAAATTTGTTAGAAATTTTAGGCACTGATGCACTGTAGATGGTACAGCCTCGAACTTCTTCAATACTACTCTTCCCATGATGATATTGTATGATGATTGAACATTCTTATCCATCATGAAGAAGCGTATTCTTTCTGTTCGACAAACAGGCCACGTACCAATGAATATATCCAACTTGATCGTCCCAAGTGGAAATACTTTCTCGCCAGCAAAACCGAGGAGGGGTCTATGATAAGGCTCCAGTTGGATAACTTTAGGTTAAACTATCGAAGCACGAGTAGAACATGTTGTTTGTCAAGCTACCATTGTCGACCAGTACTCTTGAAATCATAACCTCCTTCATCCTCATTTTGATCACCAATGGGTCATCATGAGGATATAGAATTCCTGCGAGGTCATTCTTTGAAAAACTAATGACCAATTTATCTTTGTTCACCTTTCTCGGGCAATCCTCCTCAGCTATATTTATTCGCTGAATGTACGAGCAAGCTTGAGCCTCACCGAGGTAAGCTTTTCTTTCTGCAGTAAGGTCTCCTCCTCCTGCATCTCCACCTGTTATAACATTACAGTCAAATGACCCAAAGCGTATTGAAAATACCTCTCTTTCTGGCTGCCTTGGTCTCTTGGGAAGATCGGGGTCGTCTTCTGGATCAACTTTATGGTTTCTTTTCTTGTTCTCCTCTGCTCGACGAGGAGATCTAGACCTTTCTCTTGTTCGGTCGTTGTTTCTTCTTTCATTTCCCCAATCAACATACTTTGCCAGCTTTCCTCTTCTGATGAGTGCTTCAATCTCATTCTGAAGAGCTATGCAATTTTTGGTCATATGGCCATGATCTTTATGAAACTCGCAATACTTTGCCTTATTCCTCTTGTCAGGGTTTGCCTTCATTTTCTCTGGCCAGTTTAGTTCCTCGCTGTTCTTGATTTCTTCTAGAACATGGTTGATGTCCTTCTTCAAAGGAGTATAATTATCATATTTCTTCATTACATCCCATACCGACCTAGTTTTTGAATGTTTGTCATCACCATTGTTCTTATACTCTTTCTTCTTAGCTTTATCACCTTCCACCTTGGTTTCTTTGGCATCCATATTCTTCTTCGCAGCCATAGCTACCTCGGCATTCATAATCTTAGACGCTTTTTCCATTAGGTTTGACATGGTTCGAGGTGGATCTTTGGCCAAAGTGTAGTACAACTTGTTGGGCAATAATCCACTCATCAAAGCAATAATCGTTGTCTTATCCTCATAATCAATGACTTCGAGTTTCTCGTTATTAAAACGAGTTATATAATCTCTGGTACTCTCACCAGCTTTTTGTCTAACACTTAACAAATGTGCTACTCGTTTAACTGGCTTTGCCCCAAAACAGAAATTCCCAATGAATAACTCGACCAGTTGAAGAAAAGTTGAGATCTTACCCCGAGGAAGATTATTATACCATATTTGAGCAGATTCAGTAAGAGTTCCCGAGAATGCTCTGCATCTCATCTCATCTGGAACAGCATAAATATCGGCTGCAGCTTGGTATTATTCTATATGAAGGACAGGGTCAGTCTTTCCATCATATTTGGGGGTCACAACAGGTGCTTTGAACTTTGATGGTGTTGGAAAATCTACAATTGACTGGACAAAAGGTGTTCCTCGAGAAAAGGTTCGTTGTAGAGGGTTCTTGGCCTTAGCCATTTCCCCTAATCTATCCTACAGCCTTTGAATAGAGCATTTCCATACATCATTTCCTTCCTCGGGCCTGTTGGTTCGAGCAACTGATCGCGTTGATGTGGCTTCCTGGGATCTATCTTGACAAGCAGCTGGTCGCTCATGGGATCTATCTTGACGAGCAGCTGGTCGCGACTGGGCAGATCCTTCCCTTAAATCTGATGGTCGTCAAAAACTCCTCGATACGACTTTAGGAGGACTTTTACTCCTTCTAAGTCCTAATTGATCAAAAGGTGATACCCTGCTTAACCTCTCTAGCGCACTAGTCCTTTCTGGAGAGAGAGTGATACGTTGTTCAGTATCTGTGGCTCGCACCGACGAAGTTCGTCCAGGTTGATAAGAAAAATCTTCAGACTCCTCATTGCGATATGAATTAGTACGCCTAGTATGAGAGGATGGTGTACGGGTGTTTCTTTGAATACTCCGCAGTCCTGAATGAGTTGGTGCACCGCCATGGAGGGTTTGTATGAGTTGTCGCATAGTTTCTTGCATGACGGTTTGGCCCTGAGCCAGATTTGTCATTATTCCAGCCAGATCTGGAATATTTGGCGGAGCAGATGGATTTGGAAGGCTTCCAGTGTTTCGATTGCTGGATTCTGGAATATCAGCCATTTGTGATGAATTTTTTTTGGTGAAAAACGATATTACCAGTCGTTTCCCACAGACGGCGCCAATCTGTTGATGTAAAAAATTAGATCATATCTAATTATTCAATCACAGATAAATAAATGAGACGAAGAATTTTTAAAGTAGTTCAGCCTTATAAGAATGGCCTACATCCACTGTTATGTTATTGCTGAGTGTTTGGAAATTCTCGATTACAAGTTCTATCAAGAAATTCCCGTCCCCTATGATGAGGATTGTAAAATGTATTTATGACCCTGAGGCTGTAATGTGAAAGGGTAATACATTAAATGATGTACATATGAAAGGGTAATACATTCAATGCCCCTTAAGCGTATGCGTCTGAATTATAAGCATTTAATGAACAGTCAAACTGTTGGTTATCCTGCTATTAATGCTTTGTTCGAGGTGGCCTGAGCTTCTCGGTACTCAAGAGTTCCTCGGAGAGTTCTTGTTCCTCGGAGCGTGTGAGTTCCTCGGGGAAGCAGCGTTCCTTGTTGTAGTATGGTTCCTTGGAGCGTCTGAGTTCCTCGCAAGTATTTGTTGTTGCCATGTAGATTGCCACGTGTCTTCATTCAATTGGGCCATGTCAGCAGACTAAATTTGGTATCAACAATGATGAAAAGGAAGGAAAATATTATTTTAGATTTCCAGAGGAGCACTCTTCATACTTTGAAACCACTCAATGAGAGGTGGTTGAAACTAAAGTTTTTATTTTAAGTCATGGATATGATATGTATAACAAAATGTCAAGGGTGACATATCACCCAAAATGATGATACTAGACTAATATTCCTCGTTGGACTTATGGAATTATTTGTTATTGTTATTTTTCATGGTGACAAATTCAAACCCAAATCGTTCAACATCCATAAAAAATCATCCCAAATAAACTTATTAAGTAAATGGACTTTCATTAGGGACAGAAAAACTTCTTTAGTTGCAATATTTTGATAAAATGTAATTCATTTGTGATCTCTCTCTCAAAACTAATTCTATAAAATATCTTTTTTGAAGTTTTTGACTTTATTACATCACCAAATCTGAGTTTTATACTTAAATTCACATTAGTTAAAAAATTAGACTTTGTTCAAATTGAACTTAAATTAACACGTCTCATTTTTAATTAAATTAATACAAACCCAAAAATAAGAAATAAAATTTTAATTTAAATATAATATAAAACCCAAAAAATTTCTCTTCCTCCCCTTTTCTCTCACACCCACACCCAAATCTCAAACATAGCTTGACACCCACACCCACTTCCATAGTTGCATACCATAGCCCCACCCTGGCAGAATCCCTTCTAGCCTCAACCGCTCAATACCATAACATACTTACAACCTTAACCACCACCAACCGTTGACTTCGTCACCAGTACACCCATTAATCACCACACTAGTCGACCAACCATAGAATACACTTGCTTCTATGCAAACATAACAAACCAGTCACAACCATCAAAAAATCAAATCGGCAGTTACAATAATAGAAAAAAATTATTTTGCCCTAATTGAACCTTAATTATATCTCATGCAATTGCTTAAGAGTTTATTAAATTGCAACCGGAGTTGAGGAATTATGTTTAGAATTTAATTTAGGAAATAACATAAATTAATTGAGAAATAGAAGAGAATACAGAGTAGAGAGAAAAATAAATTTTATTAATTATCCAAGATGATTTACAAAGATAACAATGGGATCTTTTATACCATTTGCTAACAACCAAGTAACTAATTGACAACTCATAAATCAACAAACTAACTCTAACTAATTTTTGTTACAACCAAAACTACAACATTGAATCAATCCTCTACCTGTACTATACAATGCAAACGAAATTGTTAAACTCATGACATTATAAATATCGAGAATCTTAAGGGATAAACCATAAGATATTTCTCTATAAAAAACCAACATCCAAACCTTACAAAGCCAAACACTTTATGTCATAAATTGAAACCATTTCATAAAAATCCAAACCCTTATATCAATCTAAATCCTTTGGTTTGGGTTTTAATTTCATTTTCGCTCAAATAGAGAGAGATAGACAAATGGGTGTAAAGGTTGTTTGTGGGTGATTGCTAAGGGTGCTGTTGTCGGCATCCGGGGTGGGGTGCATGGGTGTGGGGGGTATGTGTCTGTGTGTCAGTGGTTGGGGGGGGGGGTGTCTACTAGGACAAAATTTGTTTTTTTTAAATTTATGTTTTTTTTTTTTATATTTTAAGTAACTTTTGTGGATTTTGAATTGTTTTAGAATTTGAAATTTATTTTCTTTCAGTATTTAGTTTTTAATGAATTTTTAGGATTTGTACATTATTTAAAATAACAAATGATACATGATAGTTAAAATTTAACATATTTTCTAACGATTTTGGGCAAACTCTAGTTTTTAAATAAAATGTACTTCAATTATAGGACTAAAAATTGTAATCTCTCTCGTAAATTAAAATTTATAGGGAAATGAATTAGAATTTTGGATGGAAGATTTTAAAGAGAATAATGTTAGAACTTTTGAAAGATGACTTTACTCCAATATTAATATATAATATTACCTTACACGATGGGGGTATCTTAGTGTATCTGAGCCATTTATTTATCTATCCATCTGCCCATCCATCCATCCATACATCTTTATAGAGACATGACTAACAGGTGTACTAAACCCAAAGTGTCAATAGAACAAATAAATAAGAAAAATCAAAGATCGGCAAAGAGGAATATGTAGTAGACTCAAATGATGTTGGCAAGGGTGTTGGTAAGGCCCCAGAGGGTACAAATCGTCGTTAGAGCCTCCACCATGATATTTAAAAATAATTATTCGGGCCTCGGGCCATCATTTGCAATAATAAAGGGATTTGTGACTTATTTTCGCTCTTATAATTGTGGTATTTAATGGAGCTTTCCTATATAGATCTTGTTAATTAATTAAATTACTTATAGTGATAACCTTTTTTCCTAAAGTAAGACGTGTTAATAAAATTTTATTCCTTATAAAATGATGCAAATCAAAGGCTTTTCTTAAATAATAGAATTAGACTCCCCCCCCCCCCCCCCCTTAACACCTTGAATCGGGTGCGAATTGACTCAGCGGTGGCTCAAATCCAGGTTAGGGTGTTACAAATGGTATCAGAGCATTAGGATCCCCATGTGTGACCGAGTGTTTTACACTTTCTTAGTACTTTTCCTTATACGTTTAGTTACAATTATAGTTTTCTCTTTTGTTTTTGTTACCATGTTGTATTGAACTCTCTTTTCTCATGTAGATGACTATACGTCATGGTGGTGCTAGTGGATCAGGGAACTATGAGCTCATGAACATGGAACAGATCATGCGTCAGCTTACTAACTCCCTCTCTCAATAATAAAGAGTGAATCGCAGTTGGATGGTTGAGAGCACTACCTCGGCCTCCATTATAAAGCAGTTTAGGAGGTTTAACCGACCCAAATTTAATGGTGGGGCAAAAATTCAAGATAAACACCTTTTAACTCACCGAAAAAGCCTAGCACCGGTGGGGCTCACACTCAATCAGTGCGATGGGAGCTAGGTTGGGAAGGTTTGAAGGTTGCTTTATTGGATCGGCATTTCCCTCAGTAATGCAAAGGTACCACGAAGGAGGAGGTCCTTCAGTTGATTTAGGGAATGATTTCGATTAATAAGTACCAGGTTAAGTTTGAGAGTTTGTACTAGTATGTGGATACAGTGCAGAGGGATCAGGCCAAGTAGACAAGGTTTTTTGTCAAAGGCCTTAACCTTAGTATTGGGAAAATCATGGCTAGTTTGTATTTGCCAACCATCAGGGGTGCGATTAATAAATCCATCAGGAATGAGATTAAATAAGAGGATGATAAGTCCATCCATGAGAAAAAGACCAGCGAGCCCCAGGGCAGTGGTCGTAAGAAGTTCATCAGCGGTGCTCGAGGCTTTTTTGCGATGCTTAAGGCCACTATGGGTGTTGGTTCGTATTCCTCCCAATGCACCAAGGATCATAACTTGATAGCCCATATCGAGAGGGTTTATTTTAGATGTGGTCCCCCTAAACATTTCAAAACGGATTGCCTACAGAGAGATTCTGGAAATCAGTAGGGCAGTCAACATATTGTCAATTATGTACTAGGCAAGAGTTTCAGTTACACGGTTCCCACCAAGACATACCAGTTTTCATCTGGTTATCATCAACCCACAAGGCACAACGTGAAAAATTCATGTCCCAGTTAGGGCCAGAGAAGCAATGGGCAGGGCTAAGTGCCGAGTAACTAGAGCAATAGGTTCAGCCTCAGAAGCGCTTAGGTCATGTCCCTGTTTGCATCTCCTTCTGGTGATCCATCATTCATGGAAGGTATGATTCTATTATTCAACACACGAGTAAATACATTTCTTGATTTAGGCTTATCGCATTCATTTATCTCGAGTTCTTTATCATTCAGTTTGGGATTAGAGGTAGATCATTTTTACCCTTATATCTTCATAGGATTTTTGATTGGCGGAAGAATAGTTCTTAATATGGTATAGTTATTGATAGGGTCTATTGTAGTTGCGTGATTATGGTTGGAGATAATATCCTAGAGTATGGCTTTATTATCATGGACATGGATGGGTTCAAGGTGATCCTCAGTATGGATTGGATGTCAAGTTTTGAAGCTATCACCAAATGTCTCAACATAGTGTCTTCATGTCTCTCCCAGACGGATCACACCATCATTTTAGTAGTGAGCAGTATGTGCGTTATCATTGCAAATTTTCAACTGTACGTGAGAAAAAATGGTACTTTGGCTAGTTGAGAAGAATAATTATTATTTTTAATTATGGGATTAATTGAATTAAATATTGGAAATAAATTTTTTAATTAAATCGGATTTATGTGAAAATTAATCTTGCGAGATGAGGGTTAATATTTATTGATGTGAATTACATTGAATATTACTAAGTGAATAAAGTAATATGTGATTATGAAAATACTAAAGCTGTCGTGAGTGAAAAATATGACAATTATGATAATTAAGTCGGGACGTGCGTGTCAAACGTGTCGGGACGCAATTTATTAAGATATAAAGTAATTAATTTTTTAGTCACGAATTTTAGAGGAAATAAACCCACGAATTTAATAACGTTAAATAAGATGGTGTGTCGAGTAAGTTAGGGTATCATAATAAAAAATTGAGAGAGGCTATCTAGGGAAGGAAGGAGGAGAATTCCAAAGGAGATTCAGGGCTTTCCTACTCCTCTTGCACCACCTTCACCACCAAGGCATAGATCGAAAAGAGAGCATCGCCCCCATACCATCTTCTTCATCGAATCATAACTTCCATTAAAGGAAAGTGTTTTATCTTGCAAAGATTCAATGCATATTTTATCCATGGTAGTTTAGATTGGAACAAATAACCATGAATAATAGATATTTCATAAATTTGGAGAATTGAAGCACGATTATGGGTAGGTTTTGCATGTAGATGTATTTTTGGAATTATTGGAAAAATGAAATTATAACCTAAGTGTTAGGAATCACGGATGAAATATGAGAATTATGGTGTTCTTGAATACAAATTGAGGAAATAGGGATCTTGAGAAATATTCATGATTTAATCCAAGGAATCGATGCCCCATGATGATCTTATGATTCTTATACGTTAGAACTCATGTAATTATGTAAGTACGACATCTAGTATGTTTGCTTGGGAGTTTGGGATGATCAAATTAAGGATTTCATGTTAAAAATGGGAGAAACCCGTAATAAAACAAATGTAGATTTTCGATACCTGTACGAGCAAATTGATTCGGACCAGGACGAATCGATTCGGCTACCCAGAATTATTTTCCTTTCCCATTTTTGTTTAAAATTTTTAGGAGATGTTTGGGATTTAATCGTGGACTTTAATTTTAAACATATTTAATATTATTTGGGAATACGAGTAGACTTATATTTCAAGTTGGGTTTAGATCCGGGATAACGAATTAATGGCTAAACTTAATTAGGTGTAATATAGAGAAATACCTAAATCGAATACTAATTCAAATCCTTCAAATCCAAGGGATAGGATGACTTCAACCAGTAGGATATAAGTGAGTTACTTACTGATATTATGTTAGAAAATAAAGGAGACACTTCGAGTGGAGAGAATTACCCGGGAGCGTATGAAGAGAGCAATATTGTTTTTCCTTAACATGTAGGATATTAGTGAGATAAATACACTACATATAAAACATGTGCTATAGGAGGTGCGTACACCTATATGAAAAATAGATATTTATGTACTAAGGTTGTGTGAATACCTAATGTATGATTGATAAACTGTGTGTATGACAAATCTACCATACTTGCTACCACGGGAGGTCTTAGAAAGAGGGCAGTCTTATCTTGATGAGCTTTCAGGGGGATTTTAGATTGGTGCCCCAGAACATAGGTCTGGGAAATACTTATCGGTGAGTTAATTAATTAGCGGTCGTGTGGGTGCATATGTATGTGCGTATCCCATAGGGCTGGGAGCTATGTTCGCCTCCAATATGTGTGATTTGTATTGATACGGTTCTAAAGCGATTCAGAACTTGTAATCCTTATGTACGTGATGTACCGGGATTTGATAGCAGAGTATGCGCGCACCACATGTTTAGACTTTTAGGGTGCCGTATTAGTAGATATATATGTTAATGATTTATATATTTACATGTGTGATTATTCTATTGTGTTGCTTAGTAGATGAGAAAGATTACGATATCTATTTTTAATCAAGAATGTGGAAACTTGAATAAGTAATGAGATACTTGAATTCAATTAAATTAATATTGAGAATGCAAGAATGTATTATTCGGGTAATACGGGTGGGCACAATGACTTAGGCATCATAGTAAGAGACTTGATTTAAAATAGATAAGTGAGATAGCGTAATTAGGATGGGTTAGGAGCATACGTTAGGTGTGCACATTTAGTTGGGATGTGAGAATCTTAAGTGAGGGCGCGTGAAACTAACATGTAGATGATATTTACTATTTAATGCATGTTAAACACTTCCTGATTTTAAAATATTTTCAACTTGGGCTCTAACCCGTTTTCTTCCAAATCTATTTTGATCTTGTAAATACCTTTTAGGTGCCCAGCCATCGGGATGCCAAGCATAGGAGTTCTTATCAGTAAACGTGCTATAGCTATTGTGGAAGTTACAGGACATCAGTACTAGACACCTCCACACCTATCCTTGATTATTTCTGAGTTATTTACTTCAGTCGGGCATGTTTTCCATTGTTATTGAGATGTATGCAGAGAAACTGATTTCAAACATTTATTTATATGTCAGTTTTGGGGATTTATTTCATTTCAGACTCTTGTATTTGGAATTTAGATTGGACGTGTTTACTCTAGACTCAGTTATTTCTTTATGTCATGTTTAGTTAATCTTTTATTCGATTGCATATTAATTTAGAAGATAAAATTTAACATCGGACTTTTTAACTACTAGGTGGTTAGTAATTAATAAATGTTTTTCGAGAGTGATGCTAAGACTGAACCAACTGGATATTCTATTTTAAATTTAATAAAGGACTGATCACCCGATATTGAATTAGGCAGGGTGTCACAGATGGTATCATAGCATCAGGTTCTTGTGTCCTTAGGATCTGTGCGACTTTCTACGTTTTAGTGTAACATTCTTTAATATAGAGCCCTATCATTAGGATTGTTGTTTTCATGTGCGTATTACGACTTATGTTCTCTTACTATTAAGTATAAGTAATGAGATTCATATACTAGTTCGATTGTACTTTGTATGTCAAATATTTTTTAATGACCAATGAGGGCCATAAAAAGAATTTCAGGAGGAGAGGATCAAGAGGAAACTTAGTGTATGCTAGAAATGGTGATCATAATAAAATTAACCACGATGATTGTTCAGGCTGATGACAATAGAATAATCACTCGGGAATAGTAGTTACCCTAAGCCCTGTCGCAGATAATGGTGGTGCAAATCTCAGAAACCCAATAGAGTCTAAAAGGGGTAGGAGAGTCAAAAGAACTCTTTTGAAAAGCCAATGCGTGGAAGGAAGAAGAGTAACGAGCAAATTGAAGTAGTGAATCCAATGACAATTGTGTGGAGTGGAGTGTAGCGATACCCAGGAGTAAATTTTGGGCGAAAGTTTTAGCTCATAGGGAGCAGCATAGAGTGATGAGAGTCGGTCACCATATATAAACAGGTATATATGGAATTAAATGAGAAATTTGGGTTCGAATTGATCGTAAGGTCTTCCATATTCTGTTCATACAGAGTTTTGAATGAGGTTTCGAAAATTAGGGGGTCGGATGAAGACCGATCCTGAAAGAGGAGTCAACTTACTTAACGAACCTTGTACCCGACGAAGGAAGGTTACATATGACATAAAAGGCCTATATTTAATAAGGGAATCATGAGTAGAATACACAAGTGCGAATGGGAAATCATGCTAAGATGACTAGTGACGATGTCGTCAAGCTTGTACGTTTACAGGTTAAGTCAATGCTTCTAGAAGAAGGGGGCAGGAGGGTTGGAAAACCTAGTCAAAGGGCAAGATGGGATTTAACGGTGTTGGAAAAACACCACATGAGGGTATAACCAATAGGGGACCCATATAAATCATTCAATTGAATTCCTACCAAGTGAAGATGGATTCAGTCAAGACCATCGAGGTCGACAACGAGTTCCATAGGGCCAGTGGAGCTAAAGGGACAATAGGAGTAGAAATTGGGATTGAGACTGTCAGGTCTGAGATAAGGACACCCCGAAATGGTCAGTAGGACTAGAGACAAGGGAATGACATAGAAAGATATTATATTCATAGAGCGTAAGACCACTTGTATTGAACTTGTTAGCAGCGAGAAAGCAAGACCAATCAGACGGGGAAGGAAAATGGGAATGGTGCCAGTGGGGCACAATGAAAGTAGGGGTGATATTTCCAGCAAGGGAATTAGGCTAAGAGTTAGTCCCAAAGATTATCAATCGATAATGATGGGTTCAGAGAGGACAAGTTGGGTCCTCAGTAATAGTAGCCTTCCGCCCCTTATGACTGTTGAGGCCAAGGAAATAATGGGGGAGGTCAGTAAGGCCTAGAGATTTTCAGGCCAATGCTTCAAAGATGGGCTCGTATTCCATAAAAGGAAGAATTTCCAAAAGTAAGGTAGGGGCAACTACGGGATGAGATCCTAGATGTACAACCATCGCAAATGATCATAGGTCGGTTTGGCTGCGAGAGTTACCAGTAGGGACCCAACGATCAAGCGAGGTAAATGCGCCATAGAGATAAAGTTTTGTTTCATCCTCGAGAGTATGGGATTAATTCAAGTGACATGGGTGTGTCACAATATATAAGATTTGTTAACACTAAAATTCAAGTGAGAGTCGAGTTTAGTGGACGCGTTGGCTATAACAATTTGGTTATAAAAATATTTACCACGGGTAATGGGGCTCTTTGGTGTCGCCCGTAAGGGAACCGGGTGGGCACTACAAGAGTTTTACATTATGATTTGCACTTTGGGAGTTAATAAAGTAGGATTTATTATATTGTGTAGTGACTAAGTACCGAGGGTGTGACTGGTAACAAATTACGTGATGAACTATCGTGCTTGTTATTTCAGAGTGAGATATGCTACTTTGTGAGACATCACCTGAAAGAGGGTTGAACATATATATATATATATATGAAGAGTGCATTGTATTATAGACTTCTGCGAGCATGTCGTCTTGTTATAGTTGATCCTAGTATGTAGGGACTTATTACTGATGACATTCAGGGAGCTTTGTGTTCATTGTCGAGCAGAGATATATAGCTCATTATTTACATATAGCGCTGAGAACTCGTGATAGTGAGAGCGCCATGTTTTATGTCATCTTTAAGGGACATGAGAGTGTACGTGTAGACTTTTTATGTCAACGGACGAGAATTTTGGGGAGGTACATACCTTGAGCATATCAACAACCATGAATGTTAGGTAGTAGTGTATCTGGGGGGGGGGGGGGGGAGTTCCTTATTTGGATTTTTCTCGCGAGACATCCCACTCATGAAACTAGCGAACGTTAGGAGTTGAGAAAAGTTTGGTCTTTAGGATATGACTTTAGTACTTTAATTATTGTGTATACGCATGGTTATAACTGAGTGTTGATAGTTATATTTTAAACTAAAATCGATAGAGCCATATAATTTTAATGTGAAAACTAGTGCAGAATGCTTACACTATGAGTAGATCAGTGAAACAACTCAGGATAATATTAAATTACGACTAGTGGAGTTATTGAATATAACCTTACTGTAGACACCTCATTCTGTTACCCCCTAACTCTCCTTAGGTCCCTAGTACCTCCACTCATCACTGCAAACCCAGGTCATGTCTCGAGCACTGACCTGGAAGCCATCGGGCACCCCCCGGCTCAATTTGACCAAAAATCAAACTCTTTATCTCGACTGAGACTCAATGAATCTTCTAAGGGAACTGAATACCCTTTCCAACGGTCCGTCCCGTGCGTAATTCTGACTTACCATGCGGCCGAACGATCCGTTTGCGTCCGAAACCCCAACCTAGAGGCCACCGGGCGCTCCTGGGCTCTGTTGACCTAAGTCAACCCTTCAGCTCAACCGAGGATGAATGAATCTTCGAAGGGCACTCAATACCCTTTTCAACGGTCCATCCCGTGCGCAATTTTTACTTTCCATGCGGACGAACGATTCGTTTGACTCCGAGAGGTCACCGAATGCTTCTCGGGCCCGGTTGACCAAAGTCAACTTCCCGAACCGGGCCAAACTCTTTAGAATGTCTAAGTACATCTCCTAAACTTTCTAACGGTCCACCCCATGTGCAATTCGGACTTACTATGCGGACGAACGATCCATTTGCGTCCGAACAATTCCCTGTCCAACGGACCGATAAATGATTTCGAGCCACATTTGACCCAAAGTTAACTCCCGAACTCGGGAGCAGTCCAAAGGACTTTCGAAGGTCTCTGAAATACCTCTCCAACGGTATACCCCGTGCACGATTCTGACCAACGGTTTGCCCTCGGCGGCTAATTTTTCGAAAAAGCCTGAGGCGCACTGCCAAATGGCAGGTCCCAGACCCTGCCTATCGGCACCTGCCAATAGGTAGTGCCATGGAAATACCGATTGGCAGACCCCTGGGCCTATAAAAGGAGGCCTTGGCCTCATTTTCAAGGAAAGCTCAGATGAGAAGCAAATCACTCTCAGCAAGCCCCCAGAAACCTCTCTCGAAGGCAGCGTGATTTCAACTTCCAAAACCCTTTTTCACTTTCACTTTTCATCATCCCTTTCATCAAACTTGATGAATTAACCACTCCCCATCATCATCTAAGTGAAAGGGCTGCTTTTCAACATTCAAGATCAAGCTCAAGGTCTCTAAGAAGGTCCAACTTTCTCAAACTATCTCCTAAATTCTCTTAAATTTGCAATAATTTATTTTCTTACTTAGCACTTTTACTATCTCATCTCACACACCATAAATACACTTTTTATCTAGTATTATTGCACATCTCCTATTTTCATATAAATAAAAACCCAAAAACAAGAAAAAGAGGGTTTGCTCATAAATTCCAAGTAGGGATTCTCACACTTTTTCCACACTTTTCTCACAACTAAAACACTTTTTCTACACACACACACACAAACACACACACTTACAAATAAGAGATTTCTCCATTTGGATTTATGGGTTAAACCCCACCCCTCACTTTACATGCGAACTACATGAACTTTGATGCCTTTATAGGCTACGTAGGCGTCTCGGGGTAAAACTCGAGACTCGAGTCCTTTTCTCACTTTTTCTCTTATTTTCTATCTTCTCTTTATCTTATTTTCCATTATATTCTATATACTTGTTCTTAGTAACGTATTATTCCATATGCATTATCGCTCCCTTATAACGATCAACGTAGGGGTAATCATGTAAATCTTATTTTCTACACTAATCTCACATTCCTACGGATGACTCGCTTTGTCTTTTCCATGATATAAGTCGAGGATTCCTACCTCCATTCTATATATACACATGCACACATATCACGGGGGGAAATATAAAGGAAAATAGCAAATATTCATGAGAGATCGAAAGGGCGGAATGGGTGCCTAACACCTTCCCATTTCGTAACTAAGCCTCCGAACCCTTCTCGAATCATTTGGTTTCGCACGCACCAGTATGTCTTTAGATGCCATCCTTCGAGGTGGCTTCCTCTTTTTCTTTTGTTTGTTTTGAGTAAAATATACTGGCGACTCTAAATCTCTCTACATTTTCACACCTCACAAATCAACGCCGGCCGAAGCGCTATCCCGAGAGGGGACGCGCGGGACCCGACGGATCCTTTCTCCCTCCGCGGCGGGGATCGGGGATGGCCACAGTGGCGACTCTGCTGGGGAGGTGTATTATATTTTGAGGGCTTGACTCTATTTACATGAATGCTATATTTTATGTTTTCCCCCCATACCTGCATGTCCCCCTTTCTCACATGTGTATCCCATGCTTATGCTTATATTCACACACTTGTAGAAAATTCTCCATGTACACTTCACACCACGTGCACCTAGGATCACATGTATATCCCCATGTTGCACGCATCACCCATCCATACTTGGTGTACCTTTTGGGGTACTTGTACTTGGCTCCCTGTTTTTGGCATAATCAAGAAAGGCATTCTTATCATAAGATACTAATAAGAGAATCATGCATGATTCACACATATCACCAAAGGGCATTGCTATTGACCAAATTTTACCCAGTAACTGTAGGGTCACTTCGTGATGGGGGCTGGTCCGACAGGTCGCAGTTAGCCTAAGCGATATGACTCTCACCTTCCATTGGCCAAGTACCTTCGACGTATATCGAACGGTTCCCCCGCATCGTACCGCTTGACCGAAGTCATGACGGGAGGTATATCGCAGGGAATTCGTTCACGTACGCCGAGTATATCGAATTCTCTCTCACACGTACTGTCCCCACGAGGTATATGGTGAGGCAATTCACGTACACTCAGGTATATCAAATGGCTTGTCCACACATACCGATTTCCCGCAAGAGCAAGACGTATATCGTGGAAGTCACGCCAAAGGTGGGAACCCATGCCGATTCACCCAACCAACTGCATACCCGCATATAGGTGTCAAACCTAGGACACACACTTTAGATTGCCGGTTTCAACCCGAAACTCTGCCGAAATTCCGGGTCGGCCTGACACCCAATTTTCACGCATTTTTTAAAACGGGACCCTGTCCGCGAGCCTGGTTACAAGTCCAAATGTAGCTTTGCATATATTAAGACCCCCACTTTTCCAGGTTCGGGTCCCGTCCGGCATTGCATTTAGGAGAATTAAATACAAGTGAGAACATAATAATCATAATAATCATGCTGAGTTCCGTCTCCAAAAACATTTCTCCCTTCTTTATCAAAAATCCAAAAACATTTATTCCTTCTTTATTAAAAATCCAAAAACATTTCTCCCTTTTTATCAAAAATCCAAAAATAGTTTCTTCCCTTTTTTCTCCAAAAATAAATCTCATCCTACGCCTTCTCAGGTCGATCGCACGCCCTTGGCCTGGCTCCTTATTGGCTTCGATCTTCAGTCAAATCACCTCGGAGTTTCATCCGCTCCTCTACTACTTCTTTCGAGTCCGAAATCCATCCATCTTCCATGTAGAATGCGGATCAAGCACCGATCATACAACCAGATTTGCTGACAGTCCTAGCTCAGCTCATGGCCAAGATTGACAACCTCCAAGCTGAGGTCTGAGAAATGCAACGAAACCAAGTCCCTATTCCTTAAGAGCCCGAGGCCCTGTTCCCTCGTGCTATGGGTCCACCCGAGCCCATCTGGGTCCCAGAGGAATATCAGCACACTCCACGTGCCCCTCCGGCTAATGGGCTGTCGCCTGCCCAGATTCCAATGCCAAATATTTCCCAGCCTATGGCTAACCTGCCTGTGGTCGCTGATCCAAAGGAGGAGGAGTTGAATAAAGTCAAAGAAGATCTTAAGATGCTCACTAAGAAGTTTGACCAAGTCCGAATCTCTGGGAATTACATGGACTACACCCATATGTCTCTTTATCCTAAATCAAGGTTACCCGAGAAGTTCAAGATGCCAAATATCGAGAAGTTCGGGGGGAGTGGTCCCCCAATTGTTCATCTTCGCAGTTATCATCGTTCCATGACTCTACTAGGGGCTTCTGAAGAAGTAATGGACCAATTGTTCCAGCAAACTTTGAAGGACAACGCCCTCCGATGGTTTTTATCTCTTGAGGAATCCAGAATCCATAGCTGGGAGGATGTAGCCCGAGAATTCATGTCGCAATACAAATACAACGAAGAGCTCGAGGTCACCCGCCGTGATTTAGAGCTGCTCAAACAAAACTCCGGAGAATCCGTCAGTAACTTTATAGCCCGATGGAGGGAAAAAGCAGCTACCATGACCAATCGGCCATCTGAAGAAGAACAAGTCAGCATAGTGAAGAAGAATTTATTTCCCCATATCCGAACAACCATGGGAGGACAGTACTACCCCCACTTTCGAGCTCTCAGAGAAGCAGGCGTAGAAATCGAGGAAAGTCTTGCCAAAATAGAAGTTTAACCGAAGGTGTCCGGACAGTTCACCCCTAGAAAGTATGACAAGCTTCCAAATGCTACAGTCTCAACCATCAACAACATCTCTCAACCAACCACATCCTGGGCACCAAAAAGTCACCCTGCCCCCATTCGAAGGGAATACACTGAGCTCCATGCTCCCCTCTCCAAAGTTTACCAAGCCCTGTTAAGAGGAAACCTTATAAAACCCTTGGATCCCCGTCCATTACCCAATCCACTTCCCAGAAATTTCAAGACCGATGCTCATTGCGCCTTTCACCAAACAGTTGGCCATACCACCGACCAATGCTTACACCTTCGAAACATAATCCAAGATCTCATTGATCGGGGTTCCATCACCCCACCAACCAATCCTAAACCAAACACTACTCATAACCCACTCCCAAATCACACCAATGCCATCTTCTTGGAAGAAAACCCGAAGTTCGATCCGTCAACCCAAATCACACCCTTATACCTTCCTAAACCTCTTCAACTTTGCCCATATTTCCTCCTACACCCTACCAACCCCGCTGATCAGGCACTGACACTCCTTACCCAAGCGTGCATTACTGTCTGGACCTGTTCTGCAAGTGAAAGTATGGAATTGTCAGAGGTATTGAATCAACTCCTAGAGTTCGGGCTGAAATTGCCCTCACAGATGATTATCGATTGCCAGAGGTTTAGCGCACTATTTTTAGAAGCACGAAAATGGGCCCGAGAATCAGATAGGTGGGTGGTACCAACCGACAAAGTCAGCTTAGATGATGTTATCCAGGTTATGGCGAAAGCATTCAGGAAAAACCAACAACATTTGAAGTATCACCGATTTACTCGACACTTTGAAGCTACAAGGGCGCTTGATCCCTTCACCCTTACACATACCCACATAATGGGAAGACCTATATGAGGAAGCCATTGAAGTGGTGGAATGCATTGATTTCACGAGGGAAAATAGAATTGTTACCACCGGATGGGGGAAAGAATTCAAAGATTCAAATAAAAAACAAGCTTCAGGAGGAACTGGCCCAGTAGCCGACATATGTGGGATGATATCATTTGAAGAACTCCTCGGAGAAATGGATAGGGTGGCAGAACAACCTGAGATTGATGAGGAAACTCGATTTAAGTTTTTCCCTTCTTCAGTAAATCACATGACCAGATCTGGGAGACATTACCAAATTCCAAACTCACTACCAGCAAATGACAAGGGGAAGGGCGTTGAAGACCTTCCTATGCCAAAAATAACCCTCGAGGAGAGCAAGATCCTCGATCAACTGAAGAAAAATCAAGCTAACATCACTCTATGGGGGCTTTTCATGTCTTCCCAGCAGCACAAAAATGCTTTAATCAAGTTGCTCACAGGACCCATAGTTCCTCCTTCTACCACACCAGAAGAAGCGATAAATCTGGTCGGATCCTTAACCTCCACTCGAATGCTGTCCTTTTCTGAAGAAGAAATCCCCATAATTGGGCCAAATCACAATCATGCACTCAACATCTCCGTCGAAGTTATGGGGAAGGTTGTATCGCTTTCTCTCATTTATAACGGATCCGCCTTGAATGTTTGCCCATTGAGAACCTTTAAATGTTTAGGCCTGAAAGAAAGTGACCTCGCTCCAACCTCCGTCGTTGTGCGTGCCTACGATAATACCCATTGTGAGGTGATGGGATCCATAAAACTTGCAATAGGGATTGTGCCTATAAACTCTGACGTTGAATTCCAAGTCATAGACATCCCATCTTGTTTCAACCTGTTGCTCGGACGCCCCTGGCTCCACAAGATCAAGGGTGTGTCTTGCTCACTCCATCAGAAATTGAAGTTCTTCGCCGACGGGCGAGTCATCACCATTTTGGGCGATGACGAAAATGTCGAGGGTGCAAGCACCAACAGTCCAATTCTTGAGATACAGCATGGGTCAAATGATATTCTCCTATCAGGATTCCGAGTCGAGCCATCCCTACTCCCGGTAGGGGACGGTTTTAAAGAAAGGGTTTGTCCAGAATATGACCCTCATGGCAATGTCAATGTGATTCATATGTTCATAAACATGCATTACATGCCCGGACTAGGGCTAGGACAAAGGCAGCAGGGGATACTCGAGCCCATCGAACTGAAGAAAGCTTTCCCTCCTTGCGGCTTGGGGTATCAACCATCATAACAAGAGCTCAGAATGATCCGCCAGACTCGATCAAAAAGAGGGTTAGACTGCATTCGAACTATCTCAGGAGATTCCTTAAATGTACGATTCATCAAAGAAGGCGGGGATTTCCCCTTTTGCGGTTTTCCAGAACCGTGGTATGACCATACAGATAAGAAGATGATGCATGGAATAGAGATCTTTTTCCAAGATAGCTACCCATGGGCCGAGAGTTTCTCACACCGCGTACAACCGCTCATTAAAGATACCGAAGAAACTGAGGAAAGTGACTCCGAAGATTCCTCAACCTGCAGACACTGGGGCTGGCACTCTACATGGTTCATTCAGGCACTGCATCACTGGACCCCTCTCATCTGATCAAGGCTGCTGATACACCTCTCCTCAACTGGCATGCTATGCCAACTCTACCTGTTGAAATCCCACCTAACCCCAATGTTTACCCTATTTCTTCTTCTCTTGTCCACCCTTGCTCAAATGTAACCGAGACCTCTTTTGATGAGGTTCTCAATATTGTTTTTCCTATCAATGAAATAAACGAAGATTTTGAGTATCTTGTTGTGCCTTACATTAATTGTTTAGATTCTAATCGAACTTTTGATGATGATGATTTTGCAAATGAACAATTCTTAACTGATTTAAATAAGGTTAATAACAAACAACATAACCGCATTCAAGTTAATGAAGAAGAGACTGTTGTTATTAATCTCGGTTCTAGTAGCCAACTGCGCGAGATTAGGATATGGGCCACCCTTAATGAGCATGAGAGCGCACAACTCGAAGAATTGCTAAAAGGGTTCGTGGATGTCTTCGCATGGTCCTACGACGATATGCCCGGGATTTATCCTGAAATAGCTCAGCATGAGATCCCCACTCTCCCAGATTCCAAGCCGGTTAAACAAAAGTTGAGAAAACTCCGCACCGAATGGGCGCTCAAGGTCAAAGAAGAGGTGGTCAAACAGTTGAACGTGGGTTTCATTCGAGTGATCGAATATCCCACATGGCTAGCCCACATTGTACCGTGCTAAAATCAGAAAGGAAGGTTCGAATGTGTGTGGATTATCGAGATTTAAACAAAGCCTCTCCGAAGGATGATTATCCGCTACCCAATATCGACATGATCGTGGACAACACAACCAGTCATGCTCTCAAGTCATTCGTCGATGGGTTTGCGGGATACAACCAGATCAAGAAGCACCCAGACCACCAAGAAAAAACCGCATTCATCACCCCATGGGGAACCTTTTGCTACACCGTTATGCCATTTAGTCTCAAGAATGCTGGGGCTACCTACCAAAGGGTTGCCATAACCATCCTACACGATTTGATTCACAAAGAGGTCGAGGTTTACGTGGATGATATGATTATCAAGTCCAAAACTAGAGAAGGTCATGCTCCTGCTCTCTGAAAGTTCTTCGAACGACTGCGACAGTATCAGATGAGACTCAATCCACAGAAATGCATCTTCGGCGTTACAAAGGGAAAACTCTTAGGATTCATGGTCAGTGAGAAGGGGATAGAAGAAGATCCCGCCAAGCTGAAGGCCATACTTGAGATGCCACCACCCCAAACAGAGAAAGAAGTTCGAGGTTTTCTTGGGAAATTACAATATATCAGCCAGTTCATCAGCCAACTAACCTCCATCTGCGAACCAATCTTTAAGCTCCTCCGAAAGGATTTAACCAAGGTTTGGAACGAGGCCTGCAAAGAAGCATTTGATCGAATTAAACAATATCTGACCCAACCTCCAGTTCTCATGCCACCACAGCCTGGTCTCCCTTTGCTCCTATACCTAACCATAACCGACACTGCAGCTGGGGCTTTGCTAGCCCAATACCTTGAAGACTCCCGTAAAGAACGAGCCATCTATTATGCGAGTCGTAAATTGGCCGGGTACGAGGTCAACTACACTGCTTTGGAAAAAGCATGTGTCGCGCTTGTCTGGGTCACCCAAAAGTTGCGACACTACATGCTCGCCTTCCCTATTAAACTTGTATCCCGAATGGATCCCATCAAATATCTGCTCGAAAAACCCGTCTTATCCAGCCGAATGGCCCGATGGTTGATGCTCCTAATCGAGTTGGATATCGTGTACGTCACACAGAAAATCGTTAAAGGAAGAACCATCTCTAACTACCTCGCTGACTACCCTGTAGAAGAAACAGATGTCTGGATCTCCGAATTCCCAGATGAAAATGTCCTCTGCACCACTCAAGACTACCTCCGATGGAAAATGTTCTTCGATGGCGCTGCCAACAAAAAGGGATATGGCATTGGGATACTTCTGGTCGCCCCAGATGACTCCCACACTCCTATCGCCATTAAATTGGATTTCCCTTGCACCAACAACATGACAGAATATGAGGCATGCACAGTGGGCCTCAAGGTCGCTCTCAAGAAAGGTATCCAATACCTTGATGTATATGGGGATTCTGCCCTCATCATCGATCAAGTGCTCAGAAAGTGGAAGGTCAAGGACGAAAAGCTCCAACCCTTTCATGCCCAATTAGAAGAGTTAGCCTCCCAATTACGAGATATCACCTTCCATTACCTACCCCAAGCAAAGAATAACCTAGACGATGCTCTCGCTACTTTGGCTTCCATGGTCGACATGCCCGAGGGAATAACAATGACCCCCTTCCTAGTTCAAAAGCAAGACAAACCAACCCATTGCTACCACATTGAGCTTGTCACCTCAGAAGATCCTGAGCTAGTCAATTAATGGTACTATGATATTTGGTACCTCCTCCGGCACGGTAGGTATCCTGAGGGTTCCAACAAGGACGACCAAGCTACCCTCCGAAGGCTGGCCGCTCAGTACATCATCTGTCATAAAGCACTACTCAAGAGGAATTTCGATGGAACTCATCTACACTTCATCGCAGGGGCTGAGATTGAGAAAACAATGTAGAAAATCCACAGCGGGGAGTGCGGACCCCACATGAATGGTCACATGCTCGCCAAGAAGATCATTTGATAGGGCTACTACTGGACCACCATGACCTAGGATTGCACCGCCTATGTTCGGAGATGCCTTAAATGCCAATAGTTCTCTACTCTCCAACATCTACCTCCGCAGGAATTATACAACATGACTTCTCCCTGGCCATTCTCCACCTGGGGTATCGACATCATAGGGAAGGTTACACCAAAGGCGTAAAATGGGCATGAGTTCATCCTGGTTTCCATCGACTACTTCACCAAATGGGTCGAAGATGAGTCATACACAGTATTAAATGCCAAGAAGGTGGCCAAATTCATCAAGAAAAATATCATCTGCCGATATGGAGTCCCGCACGAGCTAGTGTCAGATAACGGTTTGCACTTCGAGGCAGAAGTCACAGAAGTTGTCAACGAGTATGGGATTCAGAGACACAAATCTTTTCCCTACCGAACTCAGACCAATAGTGCAGTTAAAGCCGCCAACAAAAACCTCAAAACCATCATCAGCAAGGTGACCGAAAGTTGTAGGGATTGGGCCGACCGGATCCCGTACGCCCTCTGGGGCTATTGAACCTCAATCCGAACCTCTACTAGGGCTACCCCTTACTCTTTGGTATACGGCATGGAAGCAGTCCTACCTGTGGAGCTGGAAATACCCTCGCTACGTTTCATGCTCGAAGGCAAGGTTGGTGAAGAAGACTGGTACCAAAGCCGTCTTGATGAGATACCCCTCCTAGATGAAATAAGGTTAAAAGCTCTTTATCACATACAGGGATACCATCGCCGAATAGCGCGATCGTTCAATAAGAAAGTCAAGGACCGCAGTGTTCGGGAGGGGGATTTAGCCTCAAAGAGATAATCGAATCCATTTGGGACCCCAGAGGAAAGTTCAAGCCCAATTGGAGCGGCCCTTACATTGTGAAGAAGATCTTGTCTGGCGGTGCCGCCATGCTCACTGACCTGGATGGGGAAGAGATGGCTCGTCCAGTCAATCTGGACCGTCTCAAGAAATTCTACCCCTAGTTCAAAATCTCGACGCGCTACGACTCTTCTCATCCCCCTTCTATTCTAAAAAAAAAAAACTCCATTTCCCTGTACCCAGAACTATGTGGGCCTGATCCTCTACATAAAACTATTTTAAAACTTTTCAAAAAAACCCCAGAGGTACGTAGGCAGCTCATATATCCCACATGAGCACGACCCCTTCTTTTTCACAAAAATATATTCTTTTTTTTATCTCCGAGAACGACAGTTCATTCTAAACATCTACTTGAACAAAAGGATTATGTATGCCTTAGCGATTGGTATAGATAATTCAAAATAAAAAATTCATCGAAAGGCACAGCTGGATGATCAGAAACTTATTTATTTCATTAATAAGAAACTATAGTACAGATTACATAAGAAAAAGGAATGGATAACTCCTTTCCCCCTACTACCATAAAAACCAGATAAAATCCCCCACATCTATTACATAAATAAACTCCCCAGGAGTCCTACCCACAGCTACCCGAAGAGCCTGCACCCTCATCATCTACATCCTGAGGACCCCAAGTTTCTCCTGCCTGAATAGAGTGCCTCAAACACTCCATGGACCGATGAGCCTTAACCATCTTCGAAAAGACCACAACACCCTCTTCCATGGAGTCAGATAAAATAAACCACCTTTGACCAGCCTCTACTGCCAACATCTTGCTGACTACTTTCCTCCACAACCACCTCATATATGCTTTGGGTACATGCCAAACCTTTCCGACAGACTGCGAGGGACGGGCCGATGGAAGCCGATTTTCCCACAGAGATCCAAGCAACAGACGCAAGCGCTCAGTCAAATCTTCTATCGGAAAGAAATTTGAGGTCCGAGGGGGCACGACCTGCGCCCAGCCAAATTAGCGCAAAATCCGCCAAGGGAAATAAAAAGAGGTATGTCCGAGACCAACCAGCCGGACATATGAATACTCTCCTAGCTCCAGAACAGGCTACAACTGTCCCCACCAAGGCACTGACCAATATAGCCCACGAGCCCCATGCTCCACAAGCTAATTCTCCCAATTCTCAACATGCAGGCCAACACGAATGAAGTAGGGCGAAAAGAAGTTGGGTACAACCGACAAAGGATATTCTGGAGGGGTCGACAAGCGGAATATTTCAGATAACCACATGAACAGCATCACAGGGCTACCCCTCAAAAAGTCGGAACGACCTTATCTCCAGGCATCCAGGCCATTCAGAGTCTCCGCCAATATCACCGCCGAAGGATTGCGACGGTATGACATCCATGAGGTAATGGCTACAAGTTGTGGGTCCACTCGCACCTCCCCAGTCACCAACAACAATTTTGAAACTAGGCCCAGAACAATGGCTCCAACATAGCCAGCATCACCTACTTCCCGCGAATGCACGGACTGCAACACTTCCGGGAGGGAGATCATTCCTCCGACAACTAATGACCTAGCCGCCGAAGGCGAGATATGAAGAAGCCCGGCCAACAAATCCCTAGAGGAGCGAGAAAATTCGGGTAAAGCCGTGGCAGCACTGGGATTCACAACTAGTATGGCAGAAAATTCCTCATAAGTAGGACAAACTTCTTCCAACCCAAAGCGGAATACATGGTCTTCGGGGTACCAAAATTGTACTGTCGCCATCAGCACATTCCACTCAAAAGGTCGATTACGCCACAAGGAGACTCGACGCATGTTGAAAGCTTCATAGTCGACATTATAAGAGCACATAACTTCCAAGGCTTCGAGGTAGTTGACAAACTCGGTGCTACCAGGGAGAGCCATCTTGTAGGGCAAAAAAATAGTGGGCAGGTAGATAAGGATGCAAAGGTGTGATGAAAATACTCCACCCCTCCTCCCTTTTTATACTTGAGAACTCTCACAAAAGACATAATCCCTACAGAAATCGGAAGGAATCCTACCCCGCAAGGTACAAAAGGCTGAAGAGGGTACCAATCAAAGCTTTCAATTGATAGGACTGGACTGAACTGCCGATAGGCAGGCCAGGGTGCTTGCCGATCGGCAACCCCCCATTTTTGGAAATTTCCTCCTTTCCTTTTTTGTCAAATCAGAAAACTCCATAAAAATAAATTGATATTCTCAAAAGAATTTTAAGAATCATGTTTTCTCCTTATGGGATTCCCCATTTTAAATAAAACAACTTTCCTTTGAAAAATTCAAAAAATACTCCTATCTTACGGTCTCAGTAACAAATTAAAAAGCGAATGTGCATGCATTCAGTCATCATTAAAATAAAAGATAGTCAAAAAATTACATTGCATTGCATATATCTATTTTCTGTGTTACATCATTTTGCAGGAAATAGAAAGAAAAAGCCAAAAAATAACGGGACTCAGCCCGAACCCATACTCTATCTCTCTCCCTCTCTCTCTCTCTCTCTCAAGAGCTTCCACCCCTGCAACGCGCTCTCTTTCCCCTACGGCGAGACGATACGCCCCCACTACCTGAGCCAGAGTCTTCCCCGGATGAGGCTGACGGCACCAAGCAAGAAGGAACAGGGATAGCATCCCGAATGTGGGCAGTCGCTGATGATATCCAGTCTCTGATGTCCCTGAGCCAAGTGGTCGATACCCGAATTTGCTGCAAGGAAAAGGCAGAATCAGTATCAAGCAAAAGAAATCAAAAAAGAGGAAAAGGACCGAAAGGCTTACCGCAGGACGAAGGGCCTCCTCTGTCAAGCCCAGCTCCTCCGGATCCATCACAAAAGGACGGTGCAGCATCGACACTATCCCTCCATCAGCCCGTCGGATGTTGTACGAAGGAGTGTGCAGCCGAACAAAAGGGACCTCTTAGGTCATCGCCGCCGCAGGTGCCGACGAACCACCACCACTATGGGAAGATCCCACCGCCCGACTCGAACCAACAGGAGGGAAAGGCAAAGCCTCATGTATGCTGGGCACCATCAACCAGCTCGTCACAAAGTCCATATAATCATACGGCGCGACTGTATCAGTATACAACCACTACACCAAAAACAACATTTTGGCACACCCCGATATTAAAAATCTGGCACAGTTTAAAACTGTGCCAGATTTTGGCACGGTTTAAAGCTAATTTGGCACACCTTAAAACAGTGCCAAAATTTGGCACTGTTTTAAAGTGTGCCAAAATTAAGTACACTTCACTAAAATATAAAATCCCCCCAAAAATTCCCCCCTCTAACTTCCCGCTCGGCCCGCTCGCCCCTCTCTCTGCTTTAACCTCTACGTTCATCTCTCTCTCTCCGGCCGATCAGCTTTCTCTCTCCGACCGATGATATCTCCATTAGCGCAGCTCTCCATCAGCGCAGCTCCGTTCAGCTCTCTCTCTCCGGCTCAGGTAACCTCGTTCTCTCTCTTTACTTCTTTGATATATAACTGATCTTCAACGAGAAAATAACGAAAATATCACAAACCCCAGCCATTTGAATGCCTTTAATGAGAACGAAAACAAAACATCTACATTGGTTTGGTTTAATTTGTATCCATTTACAGTCTACGCTTTGTATTTGATAGCATAATCAGTGTAGATTTTTTTAAGTGTTTCTTAATCGATCTTTTACTCTATTTAATCTTGCCTCTCTTGAAATTTCCCAACCATATACATATTATACACATACGTATACGAATGTAAAATGTAGATGCCTACATGTATTTGTATAAGTTTTTATATGTGGATCGTTTATATTAATTAGTAATCAAAGTTAGTTTCAGCTTAAATTAGTGTCTGTGAAATTATTGATTCTTAGTTTGGCAGATATGTGGTTGTTTTGGTGGTATTCTTTTTGATACATACATTTGGATTGCTTGATATGTTGTCCTTACGGCGCTTTTTTTATTTAAAAAGTATTATAATACATTAAAAGTTTTATTGTGATCTACTGGGCTAATACTGGATAACAAATGTATGTACTTATGATGTCGGAATGTGTGCCTTGAGTGTTTGCAATATTATAAAGTCTTGATTGTATTCATTATAAGATGTGTGCTTTTGTCTTCATATTTTTTTTGAATTAAATGCCATTTTAGGGAATGGCTTTTGGGTTGTTCATATGGATATCGTATTTACTTAGGTATGTTTATTTTTAGGGAATGACGAAGGTTATTTTCTTAGGTATGTTTATTTTTAATTTGCGTGTTTGTCTTTTGCAAAATTTGTTGATTATGCTTTTAATTAATACTAATATAAGCTACAATTCAAGATGAAGTGTTTAGTGGAAAAAAAATTGGTGTTGACGCTTGTATAACTGCAATTCAAGGTGAAGTGTTTAGTGCAATCTTGATGTTTTTTTTTACTTATTGTATTGACTACTTTTCTTCTTTGTTAGTCTGTCATTGATAAAGAGAGAAAGGGGGATTATCTTGAAAAAATTGTTCCGATTCTTTCACTGTTGCTGAAATGTATCTATTATATTGTTCAATCACTTATATTTCTGTCCTCACATGTTACTTCCCTTGTTCAGGTTGATTTTACCCTTGCTAAACTTGATTTCAATTTATATGTCACAATAATATTCTTGACATTGTGCATATTAGACATGTTTTACCCGCATCATCAACTAGTATGGTTATATTATTTCATTCATTGATTTTGAATTCAGGAGCATGAAACTGATGTGAAACCCAGCATCGTGGAATTCTTCAAGACATCTCATTGGAGTAAGAGAAAGGGTGATTTGATGAATGATAAGTGCAAGGATACACATGTAGGTTTCACTTCTTTCCCCCTTTTATCCTTTTTGTATTTTATAAGACAAACCGTTTAATATAAGTCTTCTGACACTTCAACAGTCACAACACAGTCTCGGTCTCATAATGAAGAGCTGAGAAACTTGAAAGATAATATATCATCTCCTGAACAACTAAATGCCGCTCAGAATAGAAAATTTGAGAATTTGCAGACATTGCTGGACCAAAATGGGATACTTTCAAGAAGTCATGGCACAAAGAGTTCATCGGGTGGCTATCAAAATGCAAATGAAATCAGGTTAGTCTCAAAGTCTCAAATTCTCATAAAAGTTGTAGTAGCATTAAATAGAAAAATCGTATGAAATAGCGACAAGTAGCCAAACGTAAAATGGCTTACTTTATGAGCTTATTTAGTTAAATTGGTGGAAGGGATTTGCTGGTGGTTTGGTTTTTAAAATTTGCTACTGCTGTTGAGTTTATTTCATATGTTAAAACAAGTTGGATTTAATGAATAAACAAATGAAACTATGTCAAAATTTTCTAAAATCAATAAACGTAGTCCCGAGTAAGAGGCACGAACACTTCACACGGGACCAATGTAACTTGTCGGAACTCACCGCGTAGTCCCGGGTCTCCCGGTATGAGAATATGACGATAATTTGTAAAAATCAATACTTAAACTTAAAAACATGCCGTTAAAGGGTGAAAACCCAAACCGGCCCCCAAACGAACCCGTAGGAGGCACGAACACCTCTCACGGGACCAATGTAACTTGTAGGAACTAACCCCGTAGTCCCGGGTCTCCCGGTTTGAGAGTATGATGATAATTCGCAAAAATCATACTTAGAGTTAAAAATAGGTCGTTAAAGGGTGAAAACCCAAACCGGCCGCCAATCAACCCCGTAGGAGGCACGAACACCTCGCACGGGACCAATGTAACTTGTTGGAACTGACCGCGTAGTCCCGGGTCTCCCGGTTTGTGAATAGGACGATAATTTGCAAAAATCAGCACTTAAACTTAAAAACAAGCCGTTAAAAGGTGAAAACCCAAACCACCCCCCAAGCGATCCCGTAGGGGGTACGAACACCTCGCACGGGATCAATGTAACTTGTAGGAACTGACCGCGTAGTCCCGGATCTCCCGGTTTATGAAAAGGACGATAATTGGCAACAATCAACACTTAAACTTAAAAACATGCCGTTAAAGGGTGAAAACCCAAACCACCCCCCAAACGACCCCGTAGGAGGCACGAACACCTCGCACGGGACCAATGTAACTTGTAGGAACTGACCGCGTAGTCCCGGGTCTCCCGGTTTGTGAGTATGACGATAATTTGCAAAAATCAGCACTTAAACTTAAAAACAAGCCGTTAAAGGGTGAAAACCCAAACCACCCTCCAAACGAGCCCGTAGGAGGCACGGACACCTCGCACGGGACCAATGTAACTTGTAGGAAATGATCTCGTAGTCCCGGGTCTCCCGGTTTGTTAGTATGACGATAATTTGCAAGAATCAACACTTAAACTTAAAAGCAAGCCGTTAAAGGGTGAAAACACAAACCACCCCCCGAACGACCCCGTAGGGGGCACGAACACCTCGCACGGGACCAATGTAACTTGTAGGAACTGACCGCGTAGTCCCGGGTCTCCCGGTTTGTGAATATGACGATAATTTGCAAAAATCACACTTAGTTAAAAACAAGCCGTCAAAGGGTGAAAACCCAAACCACCCCCCAAACGACCCCGTAGGAGGCACGAACACCTCGCACGGGACCAATGTAACTTGTAGGAACTGACCGCGTAGTCCCGGATCTCCCGGTTTGAGAGTATGACGATAATTTGCAAGAATCAGCACTTAAACTTAAAAACAAGCCGTCAAAGGGTGAAAACCCAAACCACCACCCAAACAACCCCGTAGGAGGCACGAACACCTCGCACGGGACCAATGTAACTTGTAGGAATTGACCGCGTAGTCCCGGATCTCCCGGTTTGAGAGTATGACGATAATTTACAAGAATCAGTACTTAAACTTAAAAACTAGCCGTTAAAGGGTGAAAACCCAAACCACCCCTCAAACGACCCGTAGGAGGCACGAACACCTCGCACGGGACCAATGTAACTTGTAGGAAATGATCGCGTAGTCCCGGGTCTCCCGGTTTGTTAGTATGACGATAATTTGCAAGAATCAGCACTTAAACTTAAAAATAAGCCGTCAAAGGGTGAAAACCCAAACCACCCCCCAAACGACCCCGTAGGAGGCACAAACACCTCGCACGGGACCAATGTAACTTGTACGAACTGATCGCGTTGTCCCGGGTCTCTCTGTTTGAGAGTATGACGATAATTTGCAAAAATCAGCACTTAAACTTAAAAACAAGCCGTTAAAGGATGAAAACCCAAACCACCTCCTAAACGATCCCGTAGGGGGCACAAACACCTCGCACGGGACCAATGTAACTTGTAGGAACTGACCGCGTAGTCCCGGATCTCCCGGTTTGTGAATAGGACGATAATTGGAAAAAATCAACACTTAAACTTAAAAACATCCCGTTAAAGGGTGAAAACCCAAACCACCCCCCAAACGACCCAATAGGAGGCACGAACACCTCGCACGGGACCAATGTAACTTGTAGGAACTGACCGCGTAGTCTCGTGTCTCCCGGTTTGTGAGTATGACGATAATTTGCAAAAATCAACACTTAAACTTAAAAACAAGCCGTTAAAGGGTGAAAACCCAAATCACCTCCCAAACGACCCCGTAGGGGGCAAGAACACGTCGCACGGGACCAATGTAACTTGTAGGAACTGACCGCGTAATCCCGGGTCTCCCGATTTGTGAATATGACGATAATTTGCAAAAATCAACACTAAACTTAAAAACAAGCAGTTAAAGGGTGAAAACCCAAACCACCCCCCAAACGACCCCGTAGGAGGCACGAACACCTTGCACGGGACCAATGTAACTTGTAGGAACTGACAGCGTAGTCCCGGGTCTCCCGGTTTGTGAATATGACGATAATTTGAAAAAATCAGCACTACACTTAAAAACAAGCCGTTAAAGGGTGAAAACCCAAACCACCCCCCAAACGACCCCGTAGGGGGCACGAACACCTTGCACGGGACCAATGTAACTTGTAGGAACTGACCGCGTAGTCCCGGGTCTCCTGGTTTGAGAGTATGACGATAATTTGCAAGAATCAGCACTTAAACTTAAAAACAAGCCGTTAAAGGGTGAAAACCCAAACCACCCCCCAAACGACCCCGTAGGGGGCACGAACACCTTGCACGTGACCAATGTAACTTGTAGGAACTAACCGCATAGTCCCGGGTCTCCCAGTTTGAGAGTATGACGATAATTTGCAAAAATCAGCACTTAAACTTAAAAACAAGCCGTTAAAGGGTGAAAACCCAAACCACTCCCCAAATGACCCCTTAGGGGGCACGAACACCTCGCACGGGACCAATGTAACTTGTAGGAACTGACCGCGTAGTCCCGGGTCTCCCGGTTTTTGAATATGACGATAATTTGCAAAAATCAGCACTTAAACTTAAAAACAAGCCGTTAAAGGGTGAAAACCCAAACCACCCACCAAACGACCCCGTAGGGGGCACGAACACCTTGCACTGGACCAATGTAACTTGTAGGAACTGACCGCGTAGTCCCGGGTCTCCCGGTTTGTTAATATGACGATAATTTGCAAAAATCACACTTAGTTAAAAATAAGTCGTCAAAGGGTGAAAACCCAAACCACCCCCCAAACGACCCCGTAGGAGGCACGAACACCTCGCATGGGACCAATGTAACTTGTAGGAACTGATCGCGTAGTCCCGGGTCTCTCGGTTTGAGAGTATGATGATAATTTGCAAAAATCAGCACTTAAACTTAAAAACAAGCCGTTAAAGGGTGAAAACACAAACCACCTCCCGAACGACCCCGTAGGGGGCACGAACACCTCGCACGAGACCAATGTAACTTGTAGAAACTGACCGCGTAGTCCCGGGTCTCCCGGTTTGTGAATATGACGATAATTTGCAAAAATCACACTTAGTTAAAAACAAGCCGTCAAAGGGTGAAAACCCAAACCACCCCCCAAACGACCCCGTAGGAGGCACAAACACCTCGCACGAGAGCAATGTAACTCTTAGGAACTGACCGCGTAGTCCCGGATCTCCCGGTTTGAGAGTATGACGATAATTTGCAAGAATCAGCACTTAAACTTAAAAACAAGCCGTCAAAGGGTGAAAACCCAAACCACCCCCCAAACGACCCCGTAGGAGGCACGAACACCTCGCACGGGACCAATGTAACTTGTAGGAACTGACCGCGTAGTCCCGGATCTCCCGGTTTGAGAGTATGACGATAATTTGCAAGAATCAGCACTTAAACTTAAAAACAAGCCGTTAAAGGGTGAAAACCCAAACCACCCACCAAACGACCCCGTAGGAGGCACGAACACCTCGCACGGGACCAATGTAACTTGTAGGAAATGATCGCGTAGTCCCGGGTCTCCCGGTTTGTTAGTATGACGATAATTTGCAAGAATCAACACTTAAACTTAAAAACAAGCCGTCAAAGGGTGAAAACCCAAACCACCCCCCAAACGACCCCGTAGGAGGCACGAACACCTCGCACGGGACCAATGTAACTTGTAGGAACTGATCGCGTAGTCCCGGGTCTCTCGGTTTGAGAGTATGACGATAATTTACAAAAATCAGCACTTAAACTTAAAAACAAGCCGCCCAAACCACCCCCCAAACGACCCCATAGGAGGCACGAACACCTCGCACGGGACCAATGTAACTTGTAGGAACTGACCGCATAGTCTCGGGTCTCCCGGTTTGTGAGTATGACGATAATTTGCAAAAATCAACACTTAAACTTAAAAACAAGCCGTTAAAGGATGAAAACCCAAACCACCCCCCAAACGACCCCGTAGGGGGCACGAACACCTCGCACGGGACCAATGTAACTTGTAGGAACTGACCGCGTAGTCTCGGGTCTCCCGGTTTGTGAATATGACGATAATTTGCAAAAATCAGCACTAAACTTAAAAACAAGCAGTTAAAGGGTGAAAACCCAAACGACCCCGTAGGGGGCACGAACACCTCGCACGGGACCAATGTAACTTGTAGGAACTGACCGCGTAGTCCCGGGTCTCCCGGTTTGTGAATATGACGATAATTTGCAAAAATCAGCACTAAACTTAAAAACAAGCAGTTAAAGGGTGAAAACCCAAACGACCCCGTAGGAGGCACGAACACCTTGCACGGGACCAATGTAACTTGTAGGAATTGACCGTGTAGTCCCGGATCTCCCGGTTTGAGAGTATGACGATAATTTACATGAATCAGCACTTAAACTTAAAAACAAGGCGTTAAAGGGTGAAAACCCAAACCACCCCCCAAACGACCCCGTAGGAGGCACGAACACCTCGCACGGGACCAATGTAACTTGTAGGAAATGATCGCGTAGTCCCGGGTCTCCCGGTTTGTTAGTATGACGATAATTTGCAAGAATCAGCACTTAAACTTAAAAACAAGCCGTCAAAGGGTGAAAACCCAAACCACTCCCCAAACGACCCCTTAGGGGGCACGAACACCTCGCACGGGACCAATATCGCACAGTTTATCGTTGGCTTTTATTCGCGTAGAACACACAAATAACTCAATGGTTTACAACAAGGGGTTTATTAATGAATTCATTTTTTTGTGTCATGACCGTACGGTCTTTTGTTGTTTTATTATTGACTTTTATGGCCATGAGGGCTTTTGTAAGTTAATTGTTATATTTTGTGGCCGTGCGGGCCTTACATTAGGCAGGTTTTGTATTAACAGGTTTTGGAATGTCCAGAAAATAGAGGAAACTCTGCCCAATTTTTTTTGGGCCTGTGAGCAGTTAAAGACTTGTAATATTTTGAAGTTTGTATGTACATTAGTTTATTGATAACGCGCAATATTATTAATTTGTGAATTTTGTGCTTTCAAATATTTTTTTTTAAATAAAAAAATTGGCACAGTTCAAAACCGTGGCAAAAGTGTCTCATATTTTGGCACGGTTTTAAACTGTGCTAATTTTTTTAAAACTATGCTGAATCTGGCACAGTTAAAAACTGTGCCAAAAGTGTGCCAGAAATATCAAATTCTGGCATGGTTTAAAAGTGTGCCAGAAGTGTTCCTATTTTGCTGAATCTGGCACAGTTAAAAACTGTGCCAAAAGTGTGCTAGAAATATCAAATTCTGGCACGGTTTAAAAGTGTGCTAGAAGTGTTCCTGTTTGGCTGATTCTGGCACACTTTTAAACCGTGCCAGAAAAAAATTCCCATTTTGGAACACCTGATTCTGGCACAGTTCAAAACCGTGCCAGATTTGATCTGGCACGGTTTTAAACTGTGCCAGAATCCTGTTTTTGGTGTAGTGAACGCGTAGGACTCGCCGATCATCGCCGTGATCCTCTCATCCTCCAACAACTGTCGCTTCTGCCTCATAGACGTAGGAGGCTGCGCGGGAGGCACCACCACCTCCTCCTTAACAATCTGACGAATCACCCTCTCCCCGAGGTACCAGGAATGGCCGAACTCATGCGCCAACAAATGCCTCATCTGCGCATTCACCCCAGTCATCCCCGTATCCTGAATGGCTGTCCCCCAGGGATAAACGGTCACCTGAAAATCCCCAAGCAGGCATGAGTCAATACAAGATCAGAAGGTGCAAAAACTAAGACTGAAATGGAAAAAGTCTTACCCGACCACTGGTCAGGTCATTTAAGACCTGACGCACCACCTCCAGGGAAAGAGATCCCTTCGACTGTCGGTTGGCCTTACGCCATCGATACAGTCGGTAGAAGTCCCCAACGATGTCGTCCTTCAGAGAAATCAGCGGGGTGTTGCACCCAATCACCTCATAGAACCACGTCTGAATTCACAAGAAAAAGAGCCGCATAAAGAAAATGCGAATGCATGAAAGGAAAATGCGAATGCATGAAAGGAAAATGCACAAAGTAAAGAATACCTCTAGGAGATACGTGGCTCTAGTAAAAGTCTACCGGCAGCACTGGCTAAATGCATCCAAAGAAGAGTAAAGGGTCACCAAGGTCAGACTCCCCTAATCATAGAAAGGGATGTTCGAAAACATCCTCAAGTACGGCAGAAACCACAAATGGACGACGTTGCCGCTCGACGCCACCATGAAACCTCCCAGCACCAACAAGATGAACAACCGGGCCATCTGCCTCACTTGCAACCCGTCCTCCACATCAACCACCCTTCTCAGCAAAACATCCTTTAGCAAGGACAACAGGATAGAATCCCTAGAGACTATCCTCCTCACATCACCAAATGCCGCATACACCGCCTCCGGCCTCACCCGTATGGAGCGATCCACCTCTATCTGCTCCCCATCACAATCCAGCCCCAGCAGTTGCTGCACATCTATGGGAGTCACCATCATCTCCCCGAAGCCAAAATGAAAATTGTGGGTAGTGTCCCACCACCTCTCCCCCAAAGCACACAGGACTGCTGTCGAACGAGGCGTCTCATCCAGCGCAGTCGCCAACCTCCCAAAACCCGTTGATGATACCATCCAGCACACCACGGGTAGAAGATGCTCCCAAACATCCTTAAGCCCCTTCGTACCACGGGCACGCATGTTATTCAAAGAAATATCCGACTGGCAAAAGGAAAAATTCAGTCAAAGGTCAAGAAAAAGGAAAAATCACCGAAAAAGAAAGGACTGCCAAAGGTCAGGTTACTTACATAACCACTGGGAATCACTCCCGAAGAGCGATGACGCGACGGCTCCCGCAGCAAGGTCCCCTCATCCGCAACCGGCTCGAATGCATCAAAGGCATTCTCATTCCCCAAAGCAAGAGGCACCCTGTCCCTCCAATCCACATTCGCCCGGTCATCAACGGTCAACCATTCCCGATGGACAACGGTACTCACAAAAGCGGCCATTTCTTGAAGATCAGAACGTTAGAACAATTCGCAGAAAGGAATCGCAGAAAGAGAGAATGCAAGAAGCTGTGAAAAATGAAGGGGATTCACCCCCTTTATATAGGAGGCCAGGCGCCATGCCGATCGGAACTGACCCCAGCCATACCGATCGGCACTGTCTCCTCATCTTCTCGAGGGAGCCCAAAAGTCCATGCCACTGCCGAATGGCACCCCTCATACCATGCCGACCGGCACCCCCCTTAAAATTTCATACAGAAATTCCCAGAAAATACCAAGAAGCCTCGAAAAATCCCTGGAAAATTCCTAAAAATCCCAGGAAGGATTTAGAATGTTTTCATCAAGAAAATTTCGCACTCCTTCAGGCGACACATCTTTTTCCCTAACGGAACCCTCAAAATCCAAGCGAATGACCTCTCGAGCAATGCGCCCGGACCACCTAATCACCTCCTCAGCAGATTTTACAAAAGGCCTCCCCAGCCATCGGCTATCCGGTGCGATATAATATCACATGGTATTTTTCCCAGCAGAAATCAGAAGAATCACTCACCCAAGGCGATCTCTCCCAAAGGACAATCCAAATTTTCCCCAGCTCATTCATCGTTCCCCAGCGGAACCTCGAATCCGATTCTTACTCCCAGTTGAACTCTTTTCTTTTCCCAAGGAAATACAATCACTCTTGGGTCAGAATTGACCCCGATCTTGGATCGTCACCTGAGTTAAGTCAGAATTGACCTCGGTCCTCGGTCGTCGCCACTCTTGGGTCAGAATTGACCCCGGTCTTGGATCGTCATCTGAATTAGGTCAGAATTGACCTCGATCCTTGGTCGTCACCACTCTTGGGTCAGAATTGACCCCGGTCTTGGATCATCACATGAGTTAGGTCAGAATTGACCTCGGTCCTCGGTCGTCACCACTCTTGGGTCAAAATTGACCCCGGTCTTGGATCGTCACCTGAGTTAGGTAAGAATTGACCTCGGTCCTCGATCGTCACCACTCTTGGGTCAAAATTGACCTCGGTCTTGGATCGTCACTTGAATTAGGTCAGAATTGACCTCGGTCCTCGTTCGTCACCACTTTTGGGTCAAAATTGACCCCGATCTTTGATAGTCACCTAAATTAGGTCAGAATTGACCTCGGTCCTCAGTCGTCACCACTCTTGGGTCAGAATTGACTCCGGTCTTGGATCGTCACCTGAATTAGGTCAAAATTGACCTCGGTCCTCGGTCTTCACCACTCTTGGGTCAGAATTGACCCCGGTCTTGGATCGTCACCTGAATTAGGTCAGAATTGACCTCGGTCCTCGGTCGTCACCACTCTTGGGTAAGAATTGACCCCAGTCTTGGATCGTCACCTAAGTTAGGTCAGAATTGACCTCGGTCCTCAGTCGCCACCACTCTTGGGTTAGAATTTACCCTGGTCTTGGATCATTACCTGAATTAGGTCAGAATTGACCTCGGTCCTCGGTCGTCACCACTCTTGGGTCATAATTGACCCCGGTCTTGGATCGTCACCTGAATTAGGTCAGAATTGACCTCGATCCTCGGTCGTCACCACTCTTGTGTCAGAATTGACCTCGGTCTTGGATCGTCACCTGAGTTAGGTCAGAATTGGCCTCGGTCCTCGATCATCACCATTCTTAGGTCCTCAGAATCGACCTTGACCCTCTGATTTTGTCGTCCCTACCACGCTCCTTAGGTCCTCAGAATCTACCTCGACCCTATGAATCGGTCATCCTCGCTTCCTTAGGTCCTCAGAATCAGCCTCGATCCTCTAAACCGATCATACTCTCTCAAAAGAATCATGCGGTCTCTAATCGACGACTATCATTTGTTCCAAACTTACCCATCGAGGGGCTCTGTAGAAACCTCATTATGTTACCTCTAACTCTCCTTAGGTACCTAGTACCTCCACTCATAATCGTAAACCCAGGTCATGTCCCGAGCACTGACCTGGAAGCCATCGGGCACCCCCGGCTCAATTTGACCAAAAATCAAACTCTTCGTCTAGACCGAGACTCAATGAATCTTCAAAGGGCACTGAATACCCTTTCCAATGGTCCATCCCGTGCGCAATTTCGACTTACCATGCGGACGAACGATCGGTTTACGTCCGAAACCCCAACCTAGAGGCCACCGGGCGCTCCCGGGCTCTGTTGACCTAAGTCAACCCTTCAGCTCGACCGAGGCTGAATTAATCATCGAAGGGCACTACATACCCTTTTCAACGGTCCATCCCATGTGCAATTCCGACTTTCCATGCGGACGGACGATCCGTTTGACTCCGAGAGTTCACCGAATGCTTCTCGGGCCCGGTTGACCAAAGTCAACTTCTCGAACCGGGCCAAACTCTTTGGAATGTCGAGGTACATCTCTTAACCTTTCTAACGGTCCACTCGTGCACGATTCAGACTTACTATAAGGATAAACGATCCATTTGCGTCTGAACAATTCTCCGTCCAACGGACCAATAAATGCTTCCGAGCCACATTTGACCTAAAGTCAACTCTCGAACTCGGGAGCAGTCCAAAGGACTTTCGAAGGTCTCTGAAATACCTTTCCAACGGTATGCCCCGTGCGCGATTCTGACCAACGGTTTTCCCTCGGCGGCCAATTTTTCGAAAAAGCCTGAGGCGCACTACCAAATGGCAGGTCCCAGACCCTACCTATCGGCACCTGCCGATAGGTAGTGCCATGGAAATGACGATCGGAAGACCCCTGGGCCTATAAAAGGAGGCATTGGCCTCATTTTCAAGGAGAGCTCAGATGAGAAGCAAATCACTCTCAGCAAGCCCCCAGAAACCTCTCTCGAAGGCAACGTGATTTCAACTTCCAAATCCCTTTTTCACTTCCACTTTTCATCATCCTTTTCATCAAAGTTGATGAATTAACCACTCCCCATCATCATCCAAGTGCAAGGGCTGCTTTTCAACATTCAAGATCAAGCTCAAGGTCTCCAAGAAGGTCCAACTTTCTCAAACTCTCTCCTAAATTCTCTTAAATTTGCAATAACTTGTTTTCTTACTTAGCACTTTTACTATCTCATCTCACACACCATAAATATACTTTTTATCTAGTATTATTGCACATCTCCTATTTTCATATAAATAAAAACCCAAAAAACAAGAAAAAGAGGGTTTGCTCATAAATTCCAAGTAGGGATTCTCACACTTTTTCCACACTTTTCTCACAACTAAAACACTTTTTCTACACACACACACACACTTACAAATAAGAGATTTCTCCATTTGGACTTATGGGTTAAACCCCACCCCTCACTTTACATGCGAACTACGTGGACTTTGATGCCTTTATAGGCTACGTAGGCGTCTCGGGGTAAAACTCGAGACTCGAGTCATTTTCTCACTTTTTCTCTTATTTTCTATCTTCTGTTTATCTCATTTTCCATTATATTCTATATACTTGTTCTTAGTAACGTATTATTCCATATGCATTATCACTCCCTTATAACGATCAACGTAGGGGTAATCACGTAAATCTTATTTTCTACACTAATCTCACATTCCTACGGATGACTCGCTTTGTCTTTTCCATGATACAAGTCGAGGATTCCTACCTCCATTCTATACATACACATGCACACATATCACGGGGGGAAATATAAAGGAAAATAGCAAATATTCATGAGAGACCGAAAGGGCGGAATGGGTGCCTAACACCTTCCCATTTCGTAACTAAGCCTCCGAACCCTTCTCGAATTATTTTGGTTTCGCACGCACCAGTATGTCTTTGGATGCCATCCTTCGGGGTGGCTTCCCCTTTTTCTTTTGTCTGTTTTGAGTAAAATAGACTGGCGACTCTAAATATCTCTACATTTTCACACCTCACAAATCGACGCCGGCTGAAGCGCTCTCCCGAGAGGGGACGCGCGGGACCCGAAGGATCCTTTCTCCCTCCGTGGAAGGATCGGGGATGGCCACACTTACTATACAATCATGCCAATTGCACGAGAATTAGTTTAAGATATGCATATTACATCCATTTAATTTGTACAGTAATGCACGGGACATAGGGTGTATGGGCCCCTTAGCTAGTTGGATTTTTAGAATCATCCACATTCGAAAAGTGTAAAACGGTATGTATTATAAGTGTGGATAAATATGGAAGCCAAAACATCAAGATTCAGTTAATAGATCATTCATGTCAGTTATAACCATCACACCCAGATTGTCACGAGGGTGGTACGGGCATAGGCAGAAAATTCTTATTGTCACGATCGGAATAGGCATCTCCTAATTAGGGGAGTCGAGTCATATTATGTTAGTTCCAAGGGAGGTCTACAATTTAACGGGAGGTTGGTTGTCGCGGAAGGAGAGGACTTACGACACACAGTGATGGCAGAGTCACACGGGCCAAGGTTTGCGGTACATTTCGGAGGGGATAAGATTTACTAGGATATGAGATGAGAGTTTTGGTATAGTGGGATGAAGAAGGGAATTGCCGACTTTGTTTTAAAATGTGTCACTTGTCAGCTGGTAAAGGATCATTAGAAACCGATAGGGCTCTTATAGCCGTTAGAGATTCTAATGTGGAAATGGGAGAGAATTTCAATGGATTTCATCACAAGTTTGCCGACATCGCAGAGGGGCCACGATTCTATATGGGTGATTATGGATCGATTGACTAAAGTAACTCATTTTCTGCCAGTCCGGATAGATTACACTACGGGATAGTATGCCCAGATCTTTATAGCCGAGATAGTGAGACTTCATGGGGTGACCCTTGATATCGTATCCAACGGGGACAAGACTTTGTATCTCAATTTTGGTAGAACTTCCAGGAGATCGTGCGTACAGAGTTACAATTGAGTACGACTGATAAGCACCCAAAAGTGTATATTTTATACCCTGAATAGATGCATCTTAGTCACTTGTTTTAATTAAAATTGGCCTTATGTTCGTATTTATTTATTTCTTAGGTCAATACGCAGTTGCGGTACAAATAATGCTAAATCAGTGCAATTGCGTCGCAGAAGCGGTCAAAAGCGTCCATCGAAGAAATCCAAAGAGACCGCGAAGTCAGAGTCCAATTTGAGCATGCCGAGATGTGTTTCGAATGCCCCGAACCAGTCCCGTAACCTTAACCTAACCTAAATCCGAGCCTACACCGAGCCCAGACCATTCCCCGAGCCTGGTGTGTGTTGAGTTTGTACTTTTATTATTTTTCTAGATTTTTATTTTTAGTCATTTTATTTTTAGGGTTTATTTAGATTCATTTAGAATTTTCTAGGATTTATTTTCTATTTTTCTATTTCTTTATTTTGATGTTGACTTTTATTAGTTTTTAATTTTTAATATTTATTTTATTTTTATTAGGATTAGTTTTTAGGAATTTTTTTTTAGTTTTATTAGATTTTATTTTATATATCTTTATTTATTTATTTTAGTTTTATTTTATTAGGATTATATTTTTTTTAGGTTTAATAGAATTTTATTTTAATTTAGTGAGATGTTAGTTTTTTTTAGTTTTATTAAATTTTTTTTTAGTCTTTAGTTTATTTTGATTTGATTTTTAGATTTTTAGTTTTTATTTTTTTTATTATTTGACTTTTTTTTAGGATGTTATTTTTTTAGTTTTGTTAATTTTAATTTTTTAATTAGATTGTTTTAATTTTTTTTATAGGTACAAATTAAACACACACAACCCAATTAAACACACCCCACATAAACCTACACCCAAAATCTTACACACCCAAACACACCCTACATCACTATTCATTATCTTCTACCACCATCACCAAACACTCACATCTTTACTCTCTCTCATCACTCCCCACCATCAAAACCACATCCACATCCACCCTCATACACCCCACCTCCGGCGTTAAATCCCACCGTCGGCCAGCCCATTACAGGCCTAGCCACCTCCGACCTCGCACCTCTACCCTCCGGCCTGAAATCGGAAACCCACCTGCATTGGGACCCGCGAAACCGCCAGCGATTCCCCAACCCAACCGTACCCCCATACCGATTTCGTCTAGCAAGCCTTAAACCCGCGAAACCATCGGCGATTCCCCAATGCAGCCTTACCCCCATACCGATTTCATCCAGCAAGCCTTAAACCCGAACCCAACCGACCCAAACCCGTGTGCTCCAACCCCAAATCGGGCGCTGCCCAACCCAACCATGGCTAAACTCGAAACCCTTACAGCTCCTACTCACCCATACCTGCGATTCAGACCCCCACCTGTCCATATCTCCACCAAAGTAGGAACAAAACCAAATGCAAAAAAGAATCCCACGTGAGCTTCCATTTTACCTTTGATTTATCCAACTCCAAATCCCACAAAAATCTCCAAACAAACAAACATCGTGGGTATGGATTTGAAAGAAAAGGAAGCTCATTATAAAAAGAAGAAGACTCTTAGATACAGAAAAGGAGAGACGAATAGAGAGAGAGACAGTGTATAATATGTACATTGTAGGTACATAAAAAAATTCCAAAAAAAAGTTTAGTGTTAGAATAAATTTTGGGTTTACTTTTTATTTTTTTTGTGTTCAAGTGTTGGATTTGTGAAAATATTGGAACACAGGTGCATGAACGCGATTCAAGGAATCAATTCAAAGGGAGACTTTTGTGTATTGTATTTCTTGCTCTACTCTTTAATTTATTGTTCCATGTTTGTGGCTGCGATTAATTGTTTCATTATGCTTGTCTAACCACCTTGTTCAAGGGGTGAGATGCACTACGAATGATATTACTTTAACTAATTGGTTTCATTAATTTTATATTTCTAGGTAAATTAATTTTAAGTGTCACCAATTAATTTATGTAACGAGAGTTAGTAAATTAATTGAACGAATTAATGTTTGAATGTTGGAATCGAACTAGAGATAGATTTTTCCGATAATTAAATAATAATTCGGTATTGAAATTTGAGGATCAGTATTGTTTTCTTTAAATTGATCATAGCGGGTAATTTTCTAAAAATATTGTAGTCCAAAATTTTCATAGTGTGACATTTTTAAATTGATTTTCTGAAAAAGATTTTATTAAATTTATAATTATAACGAGAGTTAGATTATCAATTTAATATTATCTCGAAATATTTCAAATTAATAAATTGATAAATTAAAATAATTGAAATTGCAGTGTAGTCCCATCTCTTGACCTTCTCACATATTTCACACTCGGTTGCACATTTTTTTTTCATTATTTAGTCATTTTATAATTTCTAGCACTTGTTAGTTAATTTTTCCCTTGAAATTGTTTTTAAAAATAAAAAATATATTTTCATAAAAAAATTGGAATTGCACGTTTTCACATTAATTATTTCACCTTGAAATTTGGATTAATACCCGTACTTACCACCATACGAGTTATTTTTAAACAAGTTTTGTAGGTACTCAAGGGAATTTTGAGAGTGGCTTTTGCACGACAACAATACATACGCAGAAAGCTTCTTATCAAATGGCGTCGTTGCCGCTTTCTTGCCCTGGAGACATGATTGAAAACTTGTAATTTTATTTATCTTTTTTAGTGTAGTTCTTCCTCCTCCCTCCTCCTTAGACTGGTTGTATAGGATTTTTTTTAAGATTGTGTATTTATTTGGGGTGCATTTTGACACCGATTTTTTGTAATAATTATTCATAAAAAAAAAGCGAAAAGGAAAACCGGACAAGGTAAAGAGAGGGCGTCCACAGACGAGGATTTTGAAGCCTCTCTACTTTGGGTCGGTAGGATTCCCGGGGACGACTCAAGTAGGCGTACTTCCTCCCGGTCGACTCAACTCGGTCTTCACCCAACGTGTGTAAAAACCGTGGGAGGTACAATTTTTTTTATCCCTCGCGAATCTCCTGCAAGCGAGTTCATTTTTTGTGTGATTAAGTGCTCATATGCGCTTTTAATTTCTGCATCGCACTTAAATTGAATTGTTTGATGAATTAATTTACCTAAGACCTGGACCCGGTCATTGAAACGAGAAGGGATTTCATCACCCGACTCACTCGCTTATCCATTGTGTACTACCCTAGCTGTCATTAAATTTAAAATCAATCAACAAGCTAGCCCCGTAGGCACACATTTTTTGCAAGAGGTGATCACAAAGATAAATTTCGTGATTTTCATCGCCCGCGGACTTAATTAAAATTTGACTACCCCTCTCACTAATTTTGAAGATAATAATTGGCTATGTGCTCGTTAGAATTTTTTATTGACTCATGTGTGTCCAATTCCATTCTTTAGGTAGTCGATTTTAGTTAGTTCGACCAAATCAAGAGTCCATTTTCTCCCCTTTTTCGAAAAAAATCACAAAAATATTTTCCTTTCTTTTTCAAAATATTTTCAAAAATCCCAAACAATTTTTTTTCCATATTTAAAATACCAAAAAGATTTTCCTTTTCTTATTTTCAAAAATCACAAAAAGATTTTCTTTTCTTTTGAAAAATATTTAAAAACCAGAAAATATTCCTCTTGTCATGGCTAAAGAACGTCCTTTACGGGAATACTTTGGCCATTTCACATTCTCTCAAAGTTTGTTTGATGATAAGTCCGAATCGACCCTTGATTCATTAATTCAGGGCTTTAACTCTCAAACGCACATTGCTGATACTCATGTGTCGTCCACACACACATGTCCTACTCCACCGCCTCCGGTGACGAGTATCAACCCATCACATGCTTCGTCGTGCACATACTGCTTTCTTAGCGATCACTTGTCCCATGAGTGTCCATTTATATCCTCTCCATCTGAATCCACCTTGGAACATGTGTATCCCTATGACACTCTTTTGGACCCACCCTCGACGTATTGTCACGACATATATAATGTCGAGGGGTATGAGTACCCGAGATATTCATAGAGTCCTGATCATCCTTCCATGCAATATGAATCCCAACGCCATGTTGTGGATCCTTACGGTTTCCAACAGTCGTTATCGCCACCTTGTGCACCTCATACCTATCAGTCCCCTTCATATGCTCCTCATGCTGATCACACTTTTATCCCTCACGGAGATGCTTCTCCCGTGAATGCTACACTTGACCCTGCTCCACACACTTCATTTGAGTATTCTCCTCATCCTAATGTTTCTAGCGAGTTGTGTCCACCACCGCCTTGCACATCTGTTCCCGAGAGCCTCTTACACAAGTCCGCGCACACTCTTCAATCTCAAACTGAATCACTTCAAAGGCTTGAACAACGATTATATGATCTTGAGTGTGCGAACGAGATGGATTCCACCCCAAGTCAACCCATTATTGAACCCACGTGGGACGATGATGTGTCGTCTTATGTCATGAATTTTAAGTGTGACCAACCCTATCTTCCTGAGAATCTCGACAATGAGACCACTCCGTGGTCTGGAACCCAAGTTGACAATTGTGTTGACGTATCCCTTGATTATGAGACTGATCCTACACATCCTTACCTTATCGAACCCACCATAGAGGTTTGCCTTTCTCCTTCCATAGAACCGTTATTTATGCCTGAGCCTACACCTATTAAGCCCACTGCGTGTGTTCCCGAAGAACCACTTCATACTAGGTTAGCTCCGGCTACGAATGCTCACCATTTTCTTGATATTGAATCCGAGATGGTTTCTATCTCTCTTGATATGGATCCTACCCCATCATATTTGGCTTCCCTTGAGCCGAATATTGATGTAGATTCATCTATCTCGAATCTTAAAGCCTCGTTAGAACCTTTCACCACCTCGGATGGTGACGTAATGGTGGCTAAGTTGATCCCTCCCTCGCTTATTTCCACACTTCCTCCCGCGAGTTCCCTTAAGGATCACTCTGCACCTCATGAGGAGTGTGTGTTTCCTACTCGTGAGTTAGATCATCTTCCCCCACCCTTTGTCCCACCCGACCCACCCACTGTCCCTTCTACCCTACCGCCTAGTTTGGACCTTGTTAATTCTCCTCACCGGTTCACATCTAAGAATTTAGGCCCTCACCTACACCCCCTCCACCCTAGTACTCCACGATCACATTTGTACATTTTTCATCGACACCACTATCTATGAGAGTATTTGTGTTACTCTTATCTTTCGTGACACCTAGCTTGTTACTTTACGCACACCACTTCCTTGTGGTGTTGATTTTTTCTATCGACAGATCCCTGGCGTGTCACGGCATGTCCATTATCATTGTCCATTTATAGAATGGTCGTACACTTTCTCTGAGGCCCACCCCATTATTATTGTTAAACCCTTTTGCCTCCCCCACCAAATTGAGCACCATTCTTATAGGGCCCTTGTTGACCTCACCTTTACGCTCAATAAGGCCCGTGATCGATGCCTGTTCACCCTCACCCTGACCCATCTTTGTCTTACCCTCCTACCCACCCACCCCTGGTCCACCGATGCTTTGCATCGAGTGATGCACTTTGCTGTACAAGTGCATTGACTTCTTCTAGACTTTATCTAACAAGACTGACGCTTCAGTCTTGTTTGGGGGTGATTCTCATCACCCAATTTTTTTTGCCACCCGTGCTTTCCTAGTTCCTATCCTTAGGGTGAGACTGGTTCGGTCTGGCTGAAGACGTTAAACTTAGCGCTACCGGGAGGCATCCCGTCGTCCATTGTTTCTGAGTATGAGTCTTATCCTGTTTGGGGGTGGTGTTTCACACCACCCAATGATTTTCACATGCTTTATAGACTTGTACGTATTTGTCTCGCCTCTGTTCTTCACGTTTTATCTCTCCATCATGCAGTACAATTTCATAAGCGGTTCATTATGGTAATATCTTTCCTCCCTTGTGCTTTTTATTTTATATATGGTTTTAAACATCGAGGACGATATTCACTTTTGTTTGGGGGTGGGAAATTTATCAAAATCGTACCTCTTTTGAAAATTTTCAGAAACAAGTGATTTTAAACTTTTTGTGCAGTTAAAAAATTAAAATTTTATGACATGATTTGTCTATCATCCCTCTTTTAGAAATCTCGGAATACCCGTGTTCGACCCTAAAATTACACTTTTTACAATTAAATTAATTAATACCTCTTAAAGCGTACTTGCACCATGAATTCCTAAACTCGGCAATTTGCACTATCACTTTTACAATCAAAAGTTGAAGATTAAATATATTCTCAAAAAAGCCTTAAAATATCACTAGTAGTGACTTAAACCCGTGAGATTTGAGCTTTTCACCTTTTTGAGGGTTTTTACGTATCTCCGAGTCACAAGTTGTCTCAACTTTCTTTGGATACTGCACTTAGTTGTTGCATGGTCTCATTATTTTTTCAAATTTGGCTTAATCACTGAGAATGACATTTCTTTCGAGTTGTAAGAAACATGTGTCTTGTAGTTTGTCCCGAGTACTAAACCGATTTTCCATACACTTACCATTTTCCCTATCACATTATCATTCACCCATTATCATTTTCCATATCATCCTTATCCATATGTCCCAAATACCATCCATTATTTCCATCGTTTTTGAGAAAAAGAGTGCTTGAAATTATCAACGTAAATTGTCTTCATTTGTGCTATGAAAAGAAAAATGTATCGCAATAAAAAGAAAAAAAAAATAGAAGAAGTAAAGAAAAAAAAATAATAAAAAAAGAAGAAAAAGGAAGATGCGATCATAAGTTGAAATGATGAAGACAACAGTCAGTCAAAGTGTGTAACTCTTCTCAAAACATCCCATCATTCATCTTCTTCATTTCATTATCCCTATATACCTTTCATAAACCCCATTTTTCACCCTTGGTAAAGTGTTCGGGCAAACGAGAAGATTATATGGTGAATAACTCCACATTCTCGACATAGTGGTTAGCATTCGTTCATGAGATCAAATTTCTTTCATGAATCCGTTCTTTTTTTATAAAGTGTGTGAGACGGTTGACATTGCTTACATTTACTCACATTCTCACACACTAGAGAGATACACTTACCCAATTATCAGAGAGTTCGATTCAAAGAGATATATCGAGTGAGAATTGAAGTCAAAACGTCGATTCTATAAAGGCAGTCTAGGAATTACTCTAATGATACTTAAGATTGTTTCACACTCACACACGCTAAGTTTTAGGAAGGATTACGCTTTTTGGTATTAAGTAATTTCATCACATTTTGATAATTGAATACGGTGTTCCTTGATGTCCTTTTAAAGTTGGGTTGTATAGCGTTTCATCATCTACTCAGATACTGCATTTAAATAAGTTTTCTAATTTTGTGGGTATATTCACGGCAAACCCTCACGAGACACCACTCGTCCTGTGATTATTCTACTGTGTTGCTTAGTAGATGAGAAAGATTACGATATTTATTTTTAATCAAGAATGTGGAAACTCGAATAAGTAATGAGATACTTGAATTCAACTAAATTAATATTGAGAATGCAAGAATGTATTATTCGGGTAATATGGGTGGGCACAATGACTTAAGCATCATAGTAAGAGACTTGATTTAAACTAGATAAGTGGGATAACATAATTATGATGGGTTAGGAGCATACGTTAGGCGAGCACATTTAGTTGAGGGTTGAGAATATCAAGTGAGCGCACTTGAAACTAACATGTATATAATATTTATTGTTTAATGCATGTCAAACACTTGCTAATTTTAAAATATTTTCAACTCGGGCTCTGATCCATTTTCTTCCAAATCTATTTTGCTCTTGTAAAAACCTTTTAAGTGCCCAGCCATAGGGGTGCCAAGCATAGGAGTTCTTATCAGTTGACGTGTTGTAGCTGCTGTGGAAGTTATAGGACCTCAATATTAGTTGCCTCCACACCTATCCTTGATTTTTTTCGAGTTACTTACTTCAGTTGGGCATATTGCCCATTGTTATTCAGATGTATTCAGAGATAGTGATTTCAGAAATTTATTTATATTTCAGTTGTTAGGATTTATTTCATTTCAGACTCTTGTATTTAGAATTTAGACTTGATGTGTTTACTACATACTCTGTTATTTTTTTATGTCATTTTACTTGCTATGAGATTGTTTACTAGATGGTGACCTTTTAGCTAATATTTTATTATGTTGCATATTAATTAACAAATAAAATTTCACACCGAATTTTTTTACTACTAAGTGGTTACTAATTAATAAATGCTTTTCGACAGTGATGCTAAGACTGAACTGACTAGATATTCTATTTAAAATTTAATAAAGGACTGATCACCCAGTATTTAATTTGGCGAGGAGTCACAAATGTCTTAGGAGGAGTCTTATCAGATGTTGTTAGATTATCCTATTATGCGGGAGTTTCTCGACATGTCCCCTGATGATCTTTCGAGTTTACCCCACATTGGGGGTAGATTTGGCTAAAGAGGTTCATCAAGGCATCTCTTCTATTTCCATACCAACTCATAGGATGTATCCAACACAATTGCAAGAGTTAATGGTTTAGTTGAAAGAGTTGACTAATAAGGGTTTAATTCATCCCCATGTATCCCCTTGTTGAGCTCGATTCCTCTTTGCTCATAATAAGGCAAACTCCCCACATCTTTTTATCAACTATAAACAATTGAACAAGGTGACTGTTAAGAAAAAGTACCTTATGGACCATATTAATGATTTATTTGACTTATTGCATTGGTCAGGAAAGGTTTGAATATTGAACTCAAGTATGAGTACCATCAACTATATGCTAGAGTGGAAGACATTCCCAAGGCAACGTTTCAGATGTGATATGGGCATTATGAATTATTAGTGATGCCTTTTGGTTTGACAAATTCCCCAATAATATTCATGGACTTGATTAACCATATCTATCATCCATACTTAGAACAGTTTGTAGTGATCTTTGTGTATGATATTTTGGTCTACTCAACTTCGAGCACGGACCATGAGGAGCACATTCACATGACGTTGCAAGTGCTCAAGGAAAACAAGTTATTTGCCAAGTTTACCAAGTGGAAGTTTGTGATGAACGAGGTCAAGTTCCTTGGATGTGTAGTTTCCATTAAGGGAATTTATGTTGATCCATCCAAAGTCGAGGTCATTATGAGTTGGGATAGGCCAAAAATAGTTACCGAGGTGTGCAATTTTCTAGGATTGGTCGATTACTACAGGAGATTTGTGTAATATTTCTTCAGAGTCACAATGACTCTCTAATATGAAAGGATGCTCACTTTGAGTGGTTAAAGGATTGTGAGTCTTACTTTTAGGAGTTCAAGGTTAGATTGACTTCGATGCTCGTTCTTATCCTCCTGAAATAAGGCAAGGTCTATACTGTGTACTGTGATGCTTCTGGGTCAGGACTTGGGTTCGATACTACAACAGAATGGTTAGGTGGTCTCTTATGCATCACATCATTTAAAGTTTTAATAGAGGAATTATCCTACCCATGACTCGGAGTTAGATGCGATGCTATTTGCATTTAAGATCTTAAGATATAACGGTTTGAGGTGTATACAGACTATAAGAGTATGCAGTACATTTTCACTTAGCGCAATCTAAATCTTCATTAGAGAAGATGGATTGAGTTGATGGAAGAATATTAATTTTCCTTATATTATCATTTCAATAGGCTAATGTGATGGCATATGCTCTTGATCGAATGTCTGGGCTTATGCTAGTAGTGATGAAGTGTTAACGAGTGAAGATGTTCAACGAATTACAGAAGTTTGATTTTCACATCCAATTGGGTTTTGAGGAGGCATACCTTTAGGAGTGGTAGCTAGACCATTTATTAAGTATAATTTATTAGAATCTCAGTCTTGTGATTTCGAGTTTGCACACTACCGCAACCGCATTCACAACGGTGAGGTATTCAACACTCTCAATGTGGACATGGATGGGGGTGTGAGACATAAGGGGAGATTTATTGTTTCGATTATTAACGAAATTCAGGATGAGGTGATGGAAAAGGCCCACCAATCACACTTCAGCATACATCCCGATGCCACTAAGATGTATATGGACCTATGAAGAGAACTTTTTGTGGTTCGATATGAAGAGAGATGTGGAAATGTAATTTTTGAAGTACTATACATGCCAAGAGGTGAAGGCACAACACTTGAAGCAGATAGTGTTATTGTAGCCACTACCAGTAGTGAAATTGGAGTGGGAGAACATCACGATGGACTTGGTAACATCTTTACCATGATTTGAACGTGGTAATGATACAGTCTAGGTTATAGTGGATTGACTTATATAGTCGGTGCACTTTTTGCGAATTAAGATCATGGATAGCATTGATAAGTTAGTGAAGTTGTATGTCGAGAGACAGTCCACCTTTATAGCATCTCGCTCTCGATCATCTCAGACATGGATCCCCAGTTTTTCTCAATTTTGGAATAAGTTTTAGTAGGAATTGGGTACCGAGTTGAATATGAGTACATCTTACAATCCCAAGACTTATTAGAAGTCTATGCGGAATATTTAGATCTTGGAGGATAAGTTGTGAGCCTATTCACTTGATTTTCAGAGTAGTTGGGTGGAGAATTGATTAGGCATAAGTTCTTCACATTTATCCCCTTAATTTCGGTATTTTTATGATCCCGTGCATTATAAATAGCTTGAATTTGTCTTATATTTATGCTACTAACCCTTTTTGGCAAGTATTTCATATTTTGTGTATCTCTTATGTATTTTACAGGTATTTCATGCAAATTAGTGCGAAAGAGAATGCAAAACAGTGAAAGAAACCAAGAAACGGGGAGTTGAAGGGCATTTTTGTAATTTTATAGCCATATTCCGTAGGTGGGGGAAGCAACAAAGTTTAATATCTCTAAATTACAAGAACATTGTAAAAAACGTCACCCCAATCCGAGCTACGGTGAAGAAGTTATGCCCATTTAAAGTTGGAGACAGAAAGTCAAAAGTTGAAATTAATTCTGGAAGCTGAAGAGTTTCAACTCTTGAATTTCTTGTATAATTCCTTTTTATTAGTTGTAAAATGTGGAGAGGCATGGGAAGAGTCATTTTTGAGATATATAAAAGGGAAAACCTTAGTAGAAAGAGAAATAGGGTTTTTTACTTTAAGTTGTAGGAGGCTACTAGTTAGGGTTTCTTTGTAGTTAGTTTTTAAAGGATTCTTGTTTCCAAGAACCCTAGTTTTGAAGTTTGACTACTATTCAAGATTCAAAGATCTATTCAAGATTCATCATTCATCCATTGCAAGTAATTTTAATTTATTGTTTTTACTGCTTTCATAGTTAGTTTAATTAATTATTGCTCTCTAGTTTTCCAATCCCAATTCAAGTCTTGTTCTCAACTTTCTAGATTTAGCTATAAATTCCCGCACATTCAGTTTTAAGCTTTCTTTTATTTTAATCATGTTAATCTAAATTTTCAAGGGTGGGGATGCATGAACCCAACCCGATGTGGTATGCATAGATGTAAAATTTGTCCTCTAAATTAAATAAATGATTAGATCGTGTTGTATAGCTTCACAACCATCATAGACCTTTTGACCTCGTTTGCCCTAGGTAACCGGGGTGCTTAAGGATGCAACGCATGTGAACTATTGTGACACTGCTTTACACATTCTTTGATTATGTATGACGTGGGCTTGAACCTCATATATGTAATGCTTTAGAGTACTAAATAATGGGTCCGATCAATTATCTAATTTATGACTAATTTTGTACTGGCATACACACTAGGGTTTGGGGGAGTGTATTCTTAACCCATTTATTCATTCATATTAATTCCTTCTTAGTTAGTTAATTTTGCATGCGTAGGTTAATTTAATTGAATTTAGTTAATTCATAGATAAAATCCAAAAATCAATCATCTTTTTCTTTTCTTTTAACATCAACTTTAGGATTAAACTACCTTCCCTTTGTCGTCACGTTCACTCGTCCTAGTTCCCTGAGGATTTGATACCCAGACTAGCCACTATACTCCGCAAGAGTGTAGTTACAAGTTTAGATTTTTTGTATTGAAGTTGGAAGCCGATAACAATGACTAGCGTATTACACGGACGCTCGGTTTTTCCACTCGATCAAAATGGTGCCGTCACACGTGTCGCATCCTTAAGCACCCCGATTACCTAGGGAAAACGAGGTCAAAAGGTCTACGATGGTTGTGAAACTATACAACACAATCTAATCATTTATTTAATTTAGAGGATAAATTTTATATCTATTCATACCACATCGGGTTGGGTTCATGCATCCCCACCCTTGAAAACTTAGATTAACACGATTAAAATAAAAGAAAGCTTAAAACTGAAAGTGCAGGAATTCATAACTAAATCTAGAAAATTGAGAACAAGACTTGAATTGGAATTGGAAAATTAGAGAGCAACAATTAATTAAACTAACTATGAAAGCAGTAAAAACAATAAATTAAAATTACTTGCAATGGATGAATGATGAATCTTGAATAGATCTTTAAATCTTGAATTGTAGGCCAACTTCAAAACTAGGGTTCTTGGATACAAGAATCCTTTAAAAAACTAACTACAAAGAAACCCTAACTACTAGCCTCCTACAACTTGAAGAAGAAAGGCGTGAAAAAGAATATAGGGAAAAAATCATTTTGGGGAGCAAGAGTTGGATGCATTATTCGAATCCAATGACGATTTTTCTTCCGATATTTTTTTAGACTAAAGAATGTTTTCAACCAAATGAGGAATCCAATGAAGAATCACTTGAGCTTGAATTTATGTCCTCGCCATTCTCATTCACTATTATCGAACAATTAGAGCCATTACAAGAACTGGTTGAATGTGTTAAGGATGTTGATCCGATTCTTGTATGGGAAGGTTTTTTTTAGATGCTTCATCTTACGGGCCATACACTTAGACGTGTCACTCCACTAGATCCAGTTGAAAATTTTGGGGGAGAAGATTTTGAGGACAAGGACTCTATGCTTGAATTGTTTTCCAAGATGGACTCTTTCTCTTTGTGTGCTCCGCTTCCCATACTACTTGAAAAATCTTTGGGACGTGATTCTATTTTTCTTGGATCCCAATGGTACTTGTCCCACTATGCACTCAAATCCCTCATTACCCCCCTAAAAATTATAATTGGTGATGGTTCATTTCTTCCACTTTGCACATGCCTTCCGTTGTTCAAACGGAATTCTTATTTTTCGAGAGACATGCATCCTAATGAGGGTACACTGATTACCCCTCAAAGTCAAATTGTATTTTGGGTGGACCCTCAAATTTTTTCGACTTCTAGTGTATAACTTATTAGAAGTTCAAATCATAGGTTGTACATAATTAACTTTTTCTTTTTACTTTACTTTTTTTATAGTTTAGAGGAAATAGTTAAAGTTTTTGATATTCTTTTTATTATGCTTAGTTATAACATGTTTTGTATATTCAATGGACTCGCACTCATCAGGGATCGCTCCATTTGGGTAATATCTTTCTTTTCCTCTCTTTATATTATGTTCTTGATTCGCATTGAGGGTAATGCAACATTTAAGTTAGGGGGTGTGGGATATTCTTCCCGTTTACTTTTTAGATTCATTGATTCGATCACATGTTCTTTCCAAGGGTGTTTTTTTTTAGAAAATTTCAAAACAATTCCAAAAAAATTGAAAAAGTTCGACAAAGCAAAAAAATATTTTTCTTCAAAATAAATAAAAATTAGAATTTAAATTTTTCAAAAAGATCACATTTATTCTATTTAAAGTCTCAAATTGTTAACAATCAAAATGCACCAAGCCAAAATTGACCGAATATGGAAATTGAAAGAAAATTGACAACTTAAAGAATAAGTGTGGAGATTGATCAAACCTCGTGAGATTTCGAGTCTTTCAATTTTTTATGAGTTTTAAATCAATCTGAGTTTATGATTAACTCAAAGTTCTTTTCAGCGTTTTAATAAGTCGTTGATGATCTCGATCCTTTGTTTTGATCGGTTATGAAAAATGTGTGAAATGTTGTCTCGAAATTCGTGCTAAATATATCTCTAAACTAAATTAATCTCGAGATGCATATGGTAATGTGATTAACAATTTGGACAATGAATTAGGCCATCTTTTGTTTAACCCAAAAATATTAGCCATAATAAAGTTGTGAAAAATTATCCCTTGCAATCCACTTTGTGCCTAATAAAATATTTCCCTTTCGCTTGATAACCCGAAAACCCAAATAGCCCGAAATTGTGAAAAATTGGAAATTCATCAAGTAAGTCCAAAATGTGTAAAAAAGGGGCAAGAAAATAAAAATAGCAAGAAAAAATGAAAAAAATGAAAAAAGAAAGAGAAAAATGAGCAAATTCCCGAAAAAGCACTAATGGATGTCATAAGGACATTTTTTAATTTCGAACATTCCGTCCATTCCCATTTTTATCCTTTACACTTTTTAACCCAAAAAGTCCTAACTGAGTCCGAATGGCAAAATTAATTACTGCATGGAGAGCTAAGACATGAAAAGATAATAAAAGAGATTAAAATGGTGTGATTAAGAGATGATGTTTCCCGTTTCCTAATAATTGTATTCCGATGATGACATATTTTCACCATATATTTTCTTTTTTTCAATTTTGTATGCGTGAATTTGTGTCCATTACATTTACTATTTATATCATGCATACCGAGAGAAAACAATCACAATCTGAGTGATTCGTTTGTGAGTGAATTCGTAAGAATTTGAATCAAAACGAATTTTCGAAAAGTAACGTAATGCTTAATCGGTGGAAATTTGAGGTTTAATTTCTGGCTTTGCACACACACACACTATGGTTTGAGACATTTGAATATGAATTTATGGTGATTATTTTTTAAAAAGTTTAAAATGTACAATTTTTAAGTATTTTGATATTTATTTGAGTCAATAAAGAATTTTGTGGGTGTATTCACTGCAAACCCTCACGAGACAAAACTCGTCCTACTAGGGTAACCTAGGGGTTTAAAGGCTTATTGCATATGCTCAATGCAATCGCTTTCCTGCGAAAGTGGAATTTTATTTTAATAAAAGGAATTTCAAAAGTCAACTCATTTCTCTTACATTTCTCAGGATGCGCAAAGTTCTAAGTTAGGTGGATTTGATTAGGCATAAGTTCTTCACATTTATCCCCTTAATTTCGGTATTTTTATGATCCCGTGCATTGTAAATAGCCTAAATTTGTCTTATATTTATGATACTAACCATTTTTGGCAAGTGTTTCATATTTTGTGTATCTCTTACGTATTTTACAGGTATTTCATGCAAATTAGTGCGAAAGAGAATGCAAAACAGTGAAAAAAACCAAGAAATGAGGAGTTGAAGGGATTTTTTGTAATTTTACAGCCATATTTCGGAGGTGGGGAACACAATAAAGTTCAAGATATCTAAATTATAAGAACATTGGAAAAAACGGCACCCCAATCCGAGCTATGGTGAAGAAGTTATGCCCATTTAAAGTTGGAGGCCGAAAGTCAAAAGTTGAAATTAATTCTGGAAGTTGAAGAGTTTCAACTCTTGAAATTTCTTGTATAATTCCTTTTTATTAGTTGTAAAACGTTTATAGGCATGGGAAGAGTCATTTTTGAGATATATAAAAGGGCAAACCCTAGTATAAAGAGAAAGAGGGTTTTTTACTTCAGGTTGTAGGAGGCTAGTAGTTAGGGTTTCTTTGTAGTTAGTTTTTAAAGGATTCTTGTATCCAAGAAACATAGATTTGAAGTTTGGCTACTATTCAAGATTCAAATATCAATTCAAGATTCATCATTCATCCATTGCAAGTAATTTTAATTTATTGTTTTTACTGCATTCATAGTTAGTTTAATTAATTGTTGCTCTCTAGTTTTTCCATCCCAATTCAAGTCTTGTTCTCAATTTCCAATCCATATGCATAGATGTAAAATTTGTCCTCTAAATTAAATAAATTATTAGATCATGTTGTATAGTTTCACAACCATTTTAGAGCTTTTGACCTCATTTGCCCTAGGTAACCGGGGTGCTTAAGGATGCAACGCGCGTGAACTATTGCGACACTACTTTACACATTCTTTGATTATGTATGATGCGGGCCTGAACCTCATATATGTAATGCTTTGGAGTACTAAAGACTGGGTGTGATCAATTATCTAATTTTTGACTAATTTTGTATTGTCATACACACTAGGGTTTGGGGGAGTGTATTCTTAACCCATTTCTTCATTCATATTAATTCCTTCTTAGTTAGTTAATTTTTCATGCATAGGTTAATTTAATTGAGTTTAGTTAATTCATAGATAAAATCCAAAAATCAATAATCCTTTTCTTTTCTTTTCTTTTAATATCAACTTTAGGATTAAACTACCTTCCCTTTGTCGTCACGTTCACTCGTCCTAGTTCCCCGAGGATTCGATACCCAGACTACCCACTATACTCCGCAAGAGTGTAGTTACAAGTTTAGTTTTTTTGTATTGAAGTTGGAAGCCGATAACAACGACTAGCGTATTACATGGACACTTGGTTTTTCCACTCGATCAAGAATCTACCTCTAGAAGAATTATCCTACCATTAAAATCATCAAATAAGAATTGGTATGGCTTCCTTTGAGGCTCTTTATGGGAGGTCATATCGCTCTCCAGTTTATTAAGGAGAAGTGGATGAGATGCATTTCACAATTCCGGACATGATCAGGGAGATGGCTGATAAAATTTAGGTGATTCGATAGAGACTCATGATGGATCATAGTCGACTAAAGAATTAGGTTGATAATCGGTGGATACCTCTACAGTTTGAGGTGGATGATCATGTGATGCTGAAAATTAGGGCGAGAACCGAAAATCGGCGATTTGTCCACAAGGGTAAGCATTTCCCCCAGTATATTAGTCATTTTTAGATCCTAAAATGTATTGGAGATGTATCCTATCGCTTAGTGTTAGGTCGTACGTTGTCCCATGTCCATTGTGTGTTCCATGTTTCCATGCTGAAGAAATACATCCCAGATCTTCGGCAGGTTATCGGCTGGAACCACATCGAGTTAGAGAAGATGTTACATTTCCAATGTGACATGTGTCCATTGTGGATTGTGAGGATAGATTTTTTCGTTATAAGGTTATCCCATTAGTGAACATCCTTTGGGAGTTTCAAGGTGTAGAAGGTATGACTAGAGCGCTAGTTAGAGAGGCATGAGAATCACCTAGAGCTCTTTGCCTAGATTGATCGTGTTGATTTTGGGGATGAAATATTTAAGAAGGGGAAGATGTGATGCCCATGACTTTGATTGTATTTCATTTTCCTCTAAATTTCTTGTCGCTTGTCCATGAACTAAATATAATGATGTATGTTTATTTCAAAATATTCTTGTGGCATTTTTGGAATTATAATGGAATTAATTGGCATGAAGTACTTATAAGTAAATCTTGCGGTCGTTCAAACGAAAGGATCTTCGAATGAGATGGTTAGGGTTGTTCAAATGAGCTTTGAATGGCCATCAAACGAGAAATATCTGCTATTTTTCCCCCATTCTTCGGAATCTCATTGGAATCCTCATTCTAACGATTCCTTCAAATGAGGTATGGTTTACCGTTCGAACAACCATGTTTTCTAAGCCTTATTAGAGTCAAGTAAAAAGTCACGTTCGAACGAGAAGGCATATTGTTCGAATAATAAGTAGGGGTGGCAATTCGGGTTAGTCATGTCATTTTCGGGTCGCTTTGATTTTTATTTGAATATAAGTTTTGGGTACTCTTAAATCTATACAAGTTAATCGTGTCAAATTCGGGTCATTTCGGGTTATTACCATAAACGGGTTATCGTGTTAAAAATTGCCAGCCCTAATAATAAGGGAAGTCGTTCGAAAGTGGCGTCGAAAATTTAAATTTTAATAGAGTTTTTATGTGTTGTCGTGACATGGGCCATTGCATTGGTTGAGTTTTGAAGCTCCCAATGGTTCAGATCAGATAGTGGGTCAAGGGTTAATGGACCAATGGTTAAATGTAGTGGGTGTAGAAACCATTTCTAATACCCCCTAACTTCTCCTAAGGTCCCTAGCACCTCCCTTCATCACTTCAAACCCAAGTCATACCCCGGGTACTGACCTAGAGGCCATCAGACGCTCCCATGCTCCGTTTGACCAAAATTCAAACTCTTCAGCTCGATCGAGACTGAATAAATCTTTAAAGGGCCCTAAAACCCCTTTCCAATGGTCCATCCGAATCGTGATTCCGACTTACCATGCGGACAAACGACCCACTTTCCATCGAAACCCGATCAGGAGGCCGTCGAGCACTCCCGAGCTCCGTTTGACCAAAGTCAACTCTTCATCTCTACCGAGAATGAATGATTCTTCTAAGGGAACTAAAACTCCTTTCTAACGGTCCACCCCGTGCATGATCTTGACTTACAGTACGGACGAACGATCCGTTTTACTCCTAAAAGTCACCGAGTTCTTCCAGGCCTCAATTGACCAAGGTCAACTCCTGAAACCAAGTCAAACTCTTTGGAATGTCAAAGTACATCTCCTCACCTTTCCAACGGTCTGTCCCGTGTGCAATTCTGACTTACCATGCGGACGAACGATCCATTTGTGTCTGAAGTTTTCCCGTCCAAAGGACCGACGAGCTCTTTCGAGCCACATTTGACCCAAAGTCAACTCCCGAACCCAGGAGCAGTCCAAAGGAATTTCGAAGGTCTCTAAATTAAATTTCTAATGGTTTAACCCGTGTATGATTCATATCAACGGTTTGCACTCAGCAACTGATTTTCTGAAGGAGCCTGAAAGAGACTGCCAAACGACAGATGCCAGACCCTGCCTGTCGGTAGTGTCCCTAAACTCACCTGCCGATTAACAGGACTAGGGCTATGCCGATCAGTAATTCCTCGGGCCTATAAAAAGTAGGTCTTGACCTCATTGCAAAGGGAGCCCAGATCTAAAATATATCACTCTCGACGAATCTAGAAAACCTCTCTCGAAGTCAGCGTGATTTCCACATCCAAATCCCTTTCCAACCTTCACTTTTAATCATCATTTTCATCAAACTCGGTGAATTAACTACCTTCCATCATCATCCAAGTGCAAGGGTTTCTCTCCAACATTCAAGATCAAGCTCAACATCTTCAAGGAGGTCCAATTTTCTCCATTCTCTCCTTAAATTCTCATAAACTCGCATTAACTTGTTTTATTACTTAACACTTTTATTCTCTAATTTCACATATCCTAATACAATTTTTATTTAGTATTATTGCACAACTCTTATTTTCATATAAATAAAAACTCAAAAAACAAGAAAAAGAGGGTTTGCTTATAAATTCCAAACGAAAATTCTCACACTTTTCTTACACTTTTCTCACAACTAAAACACTTTTTTACACACACACACACACATACAAGAGAAGTCCCCGATTGGATTTATGGGATAAATCCCACCCCTCATTTTGCATGCGAACTACGTGAACTTTGATGCCTCTATAGGCTACGTAGGCGTCTCGGAATAAAACCCGGACTCAAGTCATATTCTTACTTTTTCCCTCATTTTCTATCGTCTTTAAACTCAATTCTCTTAGACTCTATATATTTACATATACATATATTTATTCTTAGTGGCGTATTATTCCATATACGTTTTCATTCCCTTATAATGATCGATGCTAGGATAATCTCATAAACCCTATTTTCTAATATTACTTTTTAGGAACATTCTTATGGATGACTCACTTTATCTCTTCCATGATACAAGTCGATGATTCCTATCCCCGCTACATATACATATGCACACATAACACGGGGAAATAAAGGAAAGTAGAAACAACCCATGAGACACCGTAAGGTCAAAATGGGTGCCTAACACCTTCCCATTTCGTAACTTAGCCTCCGGACCCTTTTTGAATCATTTTAGTTTCGTATGTATCAGTATGTCTTTGGATGTTGTCCTTCAGGATGGATCCCTTTTCTTTTATCTGTTTTGAGTATAATAGACTGGAGACTCTATCTCTCTACATTTTTCACCTCATTCACCGACGTCGGCCGAAGCGCTCCCGAGAGGGACATGCGAGACCTAAAGGGATCCTCTCTCACCGCGCCGCGAGGGGGTCTATCCGGGGATGGCCACAGTGGCAACTCTGCTAGGGATTCTTCATGAGTGATAGACTCTATTTACATGGATGTTATGCTTGTTTATATTTCCCCCCATTTTGCATGTTCCCCTTTTTCATGTATATCCCATACTTATGCTTCAATTCATACACTTGTAGAAAATTCTCCATGTACACTTCACACCACGTGTACCTAGGATCACATATATCCTCATGTTGCACGCATTACCCATACTTAGTATATCATTGGTACTCATACTTTGCTCCCCATTGGGCATGATAAAGAAAGAAACTCTCATCATAAGATACTAATAAGAGTATCATGCATGATTCACATGATATCACCAAATAGCATTGTTATTGACCAGATTTTGTCCAGTAACTTGAGGGTCACTTCGTGATGGACGCTGGTGTGGCAGGGCGCAGTTAGCCTAAGTGATATGACTCTCACCTTCCATTAGCCAAGTACCTTCGACGTATACCGAATGGTTCCCCTGCATCGTACCGCTTGACCGAAGTCATGACGGGAGGTACATCACAGGGAACTCGTTCACGTATGCCGATTATATTGAATTCGCTCTCACATGTACCGTCCCCACGAGGTATATGGTGAGGCAATTCATGTACACTCAGGTATATGAAATGGCTTGTCTATACGTACCGGAAGTCACACCAAACCTTCATATAGGTGTCAAGACTAGGACACACATATTATATTGTCGGTTTTAACCCGAAACTCTGCCGAAATTCCGGGTCGGCCCGCCGCCCAAATTTTAATGTATTTTTAAAATGGGACCCTGCCCATGAGCCTGGTTACAAGTCCACCCATAGCTTTGTATATGTTACAAACCTAACTTTTCCAGGCTCGGGTCCCATCCGGCATTTCATTTTGCATTTAGGAGAATTTAGTACAAGTGAGAACATAATAATCATAATAACCATGCTTAGACCATCTCCCAAAAAATCAAAAAACATTTCTCCTTTCTTTATCAAAAATCAAAAACCCAAAAACATTTATCCATTCTTTATCAAAAATCCAAAAACATTTCTCTTTTCTTTACCGAAATCCAAAAATATTTTTTCTTTCAATCTCAAAGAAAAAAAAATGTGAGAAATATTCTCATCCCTTTTCTAAAAAATAAATCCCATTTTACGCCTTCTCAGGTCGATCGCATGCCCTTGGCCTTGCTCCTTATTAGCCTCGGTCTTCAGTCAAATCACCCTGAAGTTCCCTTCTTTTTCCTGTTACTTCCTTCGAGTCCGGTATCCATCCGCTTTCCATGGAGAACACAGATCAAACACTAGTCGTGCAGCTAGATCTTACGGCAGTTTTAGCTCAGCTCGTGTAAAAGATTGACAACCTTCAAACTGAGGTCCGAGAGATGCAACGAAACTAGGTTCCTGTTCCTCAAGAGCCCGAATCCTTATTCCCTCACGTTATGGCTCCACACGAGCTTATCTGGGTTCCCGAATAATATCAGTACGCTCCCCATGTCCCTCCTATTAATGGGCTGCCGTCTGCCTAACTTTCAATGCCGAACCTTGCCCAGCCTTGGGCTAACTTGCCTATGATCGTTGATCTGAAAGGGGAGGAGTCAAACAAATTCAAAGAAGATCTCAGGATTCTAACTAAGAAGTTTGATCAAGTCAAAATCTTCAGAAATTACATGGACTAACCTACATGTCTCCTTATCCTAAGGCAAGGTTACCCGAGAAGTTCAAGATGTCGAATATTGAGAAATTCGGAGGAAGTGGACCACCGATTCTTCATCTTCACAGTTATCACTGTTCCATGACTCTCGTAGGGGCTTCTAAAGAAGAACTTATTGCCCCATGTCCGAGCAACCATGGGAGGACAATACTATCCCCACTTTCGAGCTCTCAGAGAAGCAGGAGTAGAAATAAAGGAAGTTCTTGCTAAAACGGAGGTTGAACCAAAGAAAGTGTCCGGACAGTTCACCCCCAGAAATATGACAAACCTGCCAGTACTGCAGCCTCAACCATCAACAACATCTCTCAACCAACCACTTCATGGGCACTAGAAATCTGCCTTGTCCCAATCCGAAAAGAATACACCGAGCTCCATGCTCCCCTTTCCAAAGTTTATGAAGCCCTGCTAAGCCGAAACCTCATCAAACCCTTGGATCCTCGTCCATTGCCAAACCCACTCCCAAGAAACTTCAAAGAACATGACCATTTCTCCTTTCACCAAACTGCTGGCCATACCACTGACCAATGCTTTCTCCTCCGAAACATAATCCAAGTTATAATTCACCGGGGTACCATCCAATCCTAAGCCAAACACTACTCACAACCCACTCCCAAATCACGCCAATGCCATCTTCTTAGAAGAAAACTTAGAATTTGATCCCTCAACCCAAATCAAGCCCATATACTCTCCTAAACCTCTCCAAACTTGCCCATATTTCCCCCTACACCCTACTAGCCTCGCTGATCAGGAACTGTCACTCCTTACTAGAGCATGCATCGTCGTCCGTACCCGTTCCGAAAATGGAAGTATGGAAGTATCAGAAGTGTTAAGCCAACTCTTGGAGTTTGGGATGAAATTTCCCTCACAGATGACCATTTATTGCCAGAGGTTCAATACACTATTGTTGGAAGCAAGGAAATGGGCCTGAGAATAAGACCGTTGGGTAGTACCGACCGATGAAGTCAGTCTAGATGATGTCATCCAGATCATGGTAGAATTATTCATCCAAACAAATGACATCTGCAGTGTGACAGAGTTACTTGATACTCTGAAGCTACAAGGGTACCTGGTCCCTTCACCCTCACATATCCCCACAGAATGGGAAGACCTATATGAAGAATCCATTGAAGTTGTGGAATGCATCAACTTTACATGGAGAGATAAAATTTTTGCCACCGGATGGGGGGAGGAATTATGAGATTCGAATGAAGAATAAGCTTTTGAGAAAATTGGCCTGATAGTCGACATATGTGGGATGATATCATTTGAGAAACTCCTCGGAGAAATAAACAAAATGGCAGAACAACCCGGGATTGATGAGGAAATAGGGTTCATGTTCTTCCCTTCTTCAGTAAATCACATGACCGGATCAGGGAGGCATTACCAGATCCCAAGCTCACTACCAGCCAATGACAAGGGGAAGGGCGTTGAAAACCTTCCTATGCCAGAAATAAACCTCGAGGAGAGCAAGATCCTCGATCAACTGAAGAAAACTCAAGCTAACATCACTCTATAGGGTCTTTTCCTGGCTTCTCAGCTCCACAGAAATGCTTTGATCAAGTTGCTCAGTGGACCCACAGTTCCTCCCTCTATGACACCAGGAGAAGCAGTAAATTTGGTTAGATACTTGACCTCTACCCGAATGCTATCCTTTTTTGAAGAAAAAATCCCCTGAATTGGGCCAAACCCCAATCATGCACTCAATATCTCCGTCGAAGTTATGGGGATAATCGTTCAACTCTCTCTTATTGATAATGGATCCGCCTTGAATGTTTTCCCATTAAGAACTTTCAAATGCTTAGGACTAAAAGAAAGTGACCTCTCCAACTTCCATTGCTGTACGCGCCTATGATAATACCCGTCGGGAGGTAATATGATCCATAAAACTTGTAATAGGGGCTTGCCCTATAAACCCTATTATTGTATTCCAAGTTATTGACATCCCATATTGTTTCAACCTGTTGCTCGGACGACCTTGGCTCCACAATATCAAGGGTGTGTATTCCTCACTCCATCAAAAATTAAAGTTCTTCGCCGACGGACGACTCATTACCATTTTGGGCGACGGCGATAATACCGAGGGTGAAAGTACCAGCAATCTAATCCTTGAGATACAACACGGGTCAAATGATATGCTCCTATCAGGATTCTGAGTTGAACCACTCCTAATCTCGGCAGGGGATGATTTCAAAGAAAGGGTTTGTCCAGAATACGACCCTCATGGCAACGTCAATGTGATTCAGATGTTCAAAAACATGCACTTCATGCTCGGACTGGGGCTAGGACAAATACATAGAGGGATACTCAATCCCATTGAACTGAAGAATGCTTTCCCTCCTTGTGGTTTGGGGTATCAATCATCAGAACATGAGCTCAAAATGATCCGCCAGTCTCGACCAAAGAGAATATTAGACTGCATCCAGACTATCTTAGGTGACTCCTTGAATGGATGATTCATCAAAGAGGGTAAGGACTCCCCATTTTGTGGATTTTCGGAACCATGGTATGACCATACAGACAAGAAGATGAAACTTAAAATATAGATCTTTTTTTAAGACAGCTACCCATGGGCCGAAAGTTCCCAACACCATGTATAACCGTTCATTAAAGATATCGAAGAGACTGTGGAAAGTGACTTCGAGAACTCATTCAACTTGCAAACACTGGGGCTGGCACTCTGCATGGTTCATTCAAGCACTACATCCCTGGATCCATCCCACATGATTAAAGATGCTGATACACCTCTCCTCAACTGGCATGCTGCGCCAATTCTACCTGTTGAAATCCCCGTAATCCCAATGTTTACCCTATTTCTTCTTCTGTTTTCTATCCTTGCTCAAATGTAATAGAGTCCTCCTTTGATGAGGTTCTTAATGCCGTTTTTCCTATCAATGAAATAAATGAAGATTTTGAGTATCTTGTTGTGCCTTACATTAACTGTTTAGATTCTAATTAAACTTTTGATGATGATGATTTTGCAAATGAACAATTCTTAACTGATCTAAATAAGGTTAATAAATAACAACATAACCGCGTTCAAGTTAATGAAGTAGAGACTATTGTTATTAAGCTCGGTTCTAGTATCCAACTGCGCGAGATTAGGATAGGGGCTACCCTTAACGAGCATGAGCTCGCACAACTCGAAGAATTGCTTAAAGAATTTGTGGATGTCTTCGCATGGTCCAATGACGATATTCTCGACATTGATCTCTAAATAGCTCAACATGAGATCCCCACTCTTTCAGATTACAAGCCAGTTAAACAAAAGATGAGAAAGCTCTGCACCGAATGGTAATTCAAAGTCAAAGAAGAGGTGGTTAAATAGTTATACGTAGGTTTCATTCGTGTGATCGAATATTCCACATGGCTGGCCAACATAGTTCCTATGCCAAAATCAGGAGGAAAGGTTCAGATGTAGACTACCGGGATTTGAACAATTCCTCTCCAAAAGATGATTATCCACTACTCAATATCGACATGATCGTGGACAACATAGCCATTCATGCTCTTAAGTCATTCGTCGACGGGTTTATCGAACACAACCAAATCACCCAGACCACTAAATAAAAGACTGAGTTCATCACCCCATGGGGAACCTTTTGCTACACTATCATGCCATTTGGTCTCAATAATGCTGGGGCTACCTACCAGAGGTCTGCCACAACCATCCTGCACGATCTTATTCACAAAGAAGTCGAGGTCTATGTGGATGATATGATTATCAAGTCCAAAACTAGAGAAGGCCATGTTCCCGCTCTTCGAAAGTTCTTCGAATGACTGCGAGAGTGTCAGATGAGACTCAATCCACAGAAATGTGTCTTCGACATTACAAAAGGAAAAATCTTGGGATTCATGGTCAGTGAGAAAGGGATAGAAGCAGATCCTGCCAAGATGAAAGCCATACTTGAGATGCCACCTCCCCAAATGGAGAAAGAAGTCTGAGGTTTCCTTGGGAAATTACAATACATCAGTCGGTTCATCAGCCAGTTAACCTCCATCTACGAGCCCATTTTCAAACTACTCCGAAAGGATTCAACTAAGTTTTGGAACAAGGCCTGTCAAGAAGCCTTCGACCGAATCAAGTAATACTTGACTCAACCTGCGGTACTCACGCCACCACAGCCTAGTCTTACCTTTTTCCTATACCTAACCTTAACCAACACTACAGTTGGGGCTTTGCTAGCCTAATACCTTGAAGATTCACGCAAAGAAAGAGACATCTACTATGCAAGTCGCAAATTGACCAGATACGAATTCAACTACACTACTTTGGAAAAGGCATGTGTCACGTTTGTCTAGGTCACCCAAAAGTTGCGGCACTACATGATCACCTTCCCCATCAAACTTGTATCCCGAATGGACCCCATCAAGTACCTACTTCAGAAACCTGCCTTATCCAGTCGAATGGCTCAATGGTTGATGCTCCTAGCCGAGTTTGATATCGTGTACGTCACGTAGAAAGCCATGAAAGGAAGAGCCATCTCTGACTACCTTGCTGATTACCCCATGGATGAAGTTGATGTCTGTATCTCCGAATTCCAAGGTGAAAACATCCTCTACACTTCCCTCATCATCGTTCAAGTGCTCAGAAAGTGGAAAGTCAAGGATGAAAAGCTCCAACCCTTCCATGCCCACTTAGAAGAGTTAGCCTCCCGATTTCAAGATATCACCTTCCATTACCTACCTCGAGCAAAGAACAACCTAGCCGATACTCTCGCTACCTTGGCCTCCATGGTCGACATGCTCGAAGGAATAATAATGACCCCCTTCCTAGTTCAAAAGCAAGACAAATCAACCCACTGCTACCATATTGAGCTTGTCTTAATTGAAGATCCCGAACTAGCTGATTGTTGGTACTATGATATCTAGTGCCTCTTCAAACATGGTAGGTATCCCGAGGGTTCCAACAAGAAAGACTGAACGAACCTCTGAAGACTGGCTGCCCAGTACATCATCTGTTATAAAGCTCTACTCAAGAGAAACTTTGATGGAACCAATCTACACTGCATCGCAGGGGCTGACATTGAAAAGATAATGCAAAAAATCCACTGTGGGGAATGCGGGCCCCACATGAACGTTCACATACGTTCCAAAATTATCATCCGACAAGGCTACTACTGGACCACTATAATCCAGGATTACACCACCTATGTCCGGAGATGCCTCAAATGCCAACAGTTCTCCAACCTTCAGCATCTTCCGACGCATGAATTAATAACATGACTTCTCCCTGGCCGTTCTCCACCTGGGGTATCGACATCATAGGGAAGGTTACACCCAAGGGTTCCAACTGACATGAGTTCATCCTAGTTTCCCTTGATTACTTCACTAAATGGGTCAAAGCCGAGTCATACGCAGTCCTGAACGCTAAGAAAGTGGCCAAATTCATCAAGAAAAACATCACCTGTCGATATGGGATCCCGCACGAGCTAGTCTCAGATAATGGGTTGTATTTCGAGGCAGAAGTCACAGAAGTGGTCAATGAGTATGGGATCCAGAGACACAAATCTTCTCCCTACCGACCTCTAACCAATGGTGCGGTCGAAGAAGCTAATAAAAACCTCAAAGCCATCATTAGTAAGATGACCGAAAGCTATTGAGATTGGGCCGACTGAATCCCCTACGCTCTCTGGGGCTACCGGACCTCAATCCAAACCTCTACTAGGGATAACCCTTACTCTCTAGTATAGGCATGGAAGCAGTCCAACCCGCGGAGATAAAAATACCCTCGTTGCGCGTCATGCTTGAAAGTAAGGTCAGCGAAGAAGACTGGTGCCAAAGCCGTTTTGACGAGCTAACCCTTCTAGATGAAAGGAGATTGAAATCTTTATACCACATACAAGGGTACCATCGCCGAATAACCTGATCATTCAATAAGAAAGTCAATGACCACAGTGTCCGAGAGGGGGAATTAACCCTCAAAGAAATAATAGAACCCATCTGGGACCCTAGAGGGAAATTCAACCCCAATTGGAGCGGCCCATACATTGTCAAGAAGATCTTGTCCAGCGGTTCCACCATGCTCATCGACTTAGATGGAGAAGAGATGGATCGTCCAGTCAACCTGGATAGCCTGAAGAAATTCTACCCCCAGTCCAAAATCTCGGCGCGCTACGACTCATCTCATCTCATCTCCCTTCTATTCGAAAAAAATAAAAAATAAATATAATCTCTCTTCATTTCCCTCTACCCATAACTACATGGGCCTGATCCTCTGCAAAAATCATTTTCAGAAAAATTAAAATCTTTCAAAAACCCCAGAGGTACGTAGGAAGCCCATACATCCTATATGAGCACGTCCCCTTCTTTTTCACAAAAACAATTCTTCTCTTATCTCCGAGAATGACAGTTCACTTTAACATATACTTGAACAAAAGGATTATGTATGCCATAGCGATCGGTATAGATAATTCAAAAATATAAAACTCACCAAAAAGGCACAACTGGATGATAAAAAACTTGTTTATTTCACTAATAAGAAATTACTGTACAATTACATAAGAAAAGGAATGGATAACTCCCTTCCCCCTACCTTCTTAAAAAGCCAAAAAAAAACTTATTCCCCATTACAAAATAAACTCTCCAAGAGTCCTTTTCACAGCTACGAGAGGATCCTGCTCCGTCATCATCATCTACATCCTGGGGTCCCCAAACTTCCCCTGCCTGAATGGAGTGACGCAGATGCTCCAAGGACCGATAAGCTCGAGACGGCTTTGAAAAAACCAAAACACCTCCTTCCATGGTATTAAATAAGGCAAGCCATCTTTGTCCAGTCTCCACTTCCAACATATTGCTAACTACTCTCCTCCACAAACACTTTATATAATCCCCAGGGATGTGCCAAACTCTCCCTGCAGACTGAGAGGGATGGGTCGACGGACGCTGACTCTCCCACAAAGAGCCAAGCCTCATGTGACGATGCTATGTCAAATCTTCTACTAGAAAGAAGTCTAGTGTCTGAGGTGGCTCGATCTTCTCCCAGACAAATTAGTGCAGAAGCCGCCAAGGGAAATAGAAAGAGGTCTGTTTGAGACCAACCATCCGAGCGCACAGATATTCTCCCAGATCGAGAATATGCAACATCTGTCCCCACCAAGGAACTGATCAGTACAGATTTAGAGCTCCATGCTCCACAAACCAGTTATCCCAGCTCTCAATATCTAAGCCAACGTTGATGAAATAATGCGAGAAGAAGTTGGGTACAGTCGACAAAGGATATTTTGGAGGAGTCACTGGGTAAAATCTTTCAAATAACCACATGAACATCATTGCGGGACTACCCCTCAGAAAGTCAGAACGACCTTCTTACCAGGCATCCAGGTCATTTAAAGTCTCCACCAATATCACCGCTGTAGGATTGCGACGATATGACATCCATAAAGTAACGGCTGCAAGTTGTGGGTCCACCAGGAGTTCCCCAGTCACCAGCAATAATTTTGAAACCAAGCTTAGAACAACGGCTCTGGCGTATCCAGCATCGCTAACCTCCTGTAAATTCATGAATTGTAACACCGCCAAAAGGAAGATCATTCCTCCAGCGACCAGTGGCCTAGCCGCTGAAGGCGAAATACGAAGAAGCCCGGCCAACAAATCACTGGGAGAACAGGAAAATTTAGGTAAATCCACAGCAACACTGAGATTTATCCCCAGCATGGCAGAAAACTCTTCGTAGGTAGGACAAACCTCATCCAACCCAAAGCAGAATACATGGTCTTCGGGTTACCAGAATTGTACCGCCGCCATCATCATGTTCCACTCTATGGGTCGATTATGCCATAAAGAAACTCGACGCATGTTGTAATCATCATAGTCGACATTATAGGAGCACATCACCTCTAAAGGCTCAAGGTAGTTGGCAAACTCAACACTACCAGGGAGAGCCATCTCACAGAACAAGAAAGTAAGAATGTGAAGGTGTGAGAAAAACACTCCACTCTTACCCCTCTTTTATACTTGAAAACCCCAACAAAAGACATAACCCCTGCAGAAATCGAAGGGAATCCTTCCCCACAAAGTACAAAAGGATGAAGGCGATGCCCATCAAGACTTTGAATTGACGGGACTAGACTTGATTGCCGATAGGCAGGACAAGGGGCTTGCCGATCGGCGACCCCCTATTTTTGGAAATTTTCCTTTTTCCTCTTTTGTCAAAATCAGAAACTCATTTAAAATAAATTGATATTCTCAACAGAATTTCAAAAATCCCTCGTATAATTTCTCACCTTTAAAACTTTCCTTAAAAATCCCAAAAATATATCTTTTTACGGTCTCAACAGCAAAGTAAAAAGCACATGTGCATGCATTCATTCATCATTAACAAAAAATAATAAAAAAAAACCCATTGCATTGCATATATATGTTTTTCTGTGTTACATAAATTTTTACAGGAAATAAAGAAAAGAAAAAACAACAGGACACAACCCAAACCCACACTTTATCTCTCTCTCTCTCCCTCTAACCTAAACTTCACCCATACGATGCGCTCTCTTCCCCTACGATGAGACGACGTACCATCGCTACCCGAGATAAACTCCTCCCCGAACGAAGCAGGCGGCATCAAACAAGAAGGAACTAGGATCGCATCCCGAATATGGGCAGTCGCCTAAGATATCGAGTCCCTGATGTCCTTCAACCAAGTGGTCGATACTCGGATTTGCTGCATGAAAGGACGAAATCAGTATCAAAGCAAAAAATAAATCAAAAAGAAAGAAAAGAGAGGAATAAAAAGGTATAGTGCAAGACGAAGGACCTCCTTTGTCAAGCCCAGCTCCTCCGGATCCATCGCATGAGAACAGTGAAAGATAGGCACCATTCCTCCATCAGCCCGTCAGATGTTGTACGAAGAGTATGCAACCGTACGAAGGTAACCTCTAAAGTCTCCGCAGACATCGACGGACCACCACCGCCGTGGGAGGACCCCACTGGCCTACTCGAACCTGCAGGAGGGAAAGGCAAGGCATCATATATGTTGGGTGCCATCAGCCAACTTGTTATAAGGTCTATGTAATCATACGGCACAGTCGTATCAGTGTCCAATAGGTAGGACTAGCCGATCATCGCCTCGATTTTCGTACCCTTCGGTAACAGCCGCTCCCACCTCATAGACATATGAGGCCGTGCAGGTGGCACCAGCACCTCCTCCTCAGTGATTTGTTGAAGCAACCTCTCCCGGAGATAACAAGAGTGGCAAAACTCATGTGCCAGTAAGCGCCACAGATGTGCGTTCACCCCAGTCAACCCTGTATCCTGAATAGCAATCCCCCAAGGGTAAAAGGTCACCTGAAAATCCCAAGAAGGTATAAAATAATAAAAATGAGAGCATACAAAGAGCCGAACTAAGGAAGAAAAATTCTTACCCTATCACTAGTCAGGCCATTCAAGACCTGATGCACCTCCTCCAGAGAAAGAGATCCCCTCGATTGCCGATTAGCTTTGCGCCATCGATATAAACCGGCAAAAGACCCCAACAGTCTCATCCTTCAAAGAGATCAGCTGGGTATTACACCCAATCACCTCATAGAACCACGCTTGCCAAGAACAAGAACAAGAACTTGCAATAAAAAAAAATGAGACGCATAATGAACGTGAGAATGCATGAAAGAAAAATGTGCAAATTAAAGAATACCTCAAGAAGATACATGGCTCCAGTAAAAGTCTATTGGCAGCACCGGATGAATGCATCCAAAGAAAAATATAGGGTCGTTGAAGTCAGGCTCCCCCAATCATAGAAAGGGATGTTCAAAAACACCATCAAGCACGGCAAGAACCACAAGTGGACGATGTCTCCAATCGACGCCACCATAAAGCCCCCAGCACTAGCAAGATAAATAACCGAGACATCTGCCTCACCTAAATCTCGTCCTCCACATCAACCACCCTACCCAATAAAACATCCTTCAATAGGGACAACCGAATGTAATCCTTAGGTACTATACTCCCCAAGTCACCGAGTGCTGCCCACACCGCCTCTAGTCTCACCTGCAGGGAGCGATCCAACTCTATCTTCTCCCCATCATAATATTTCCCCAACAGCTGCTGCACATCTATGGGAGTCACAGTTATCTCCCCTAAACCAAAATGAAAGGTGTGGGTGGTGTCCCACTACCTCTCCCCGAGAGCGCATAAGACTGCCGTCGAACGAGGCGTCTCATCTAGCATAAATGCCAACCTCCCAAAGCCTACTGAGGATACCAACCAATGCACCACAGGTGGAAGATGCTCCCAGAGATCCTTAAGCCCCATCATCCCGCGGTCACACATGTTCTTCAAAGAGACATCAGACTACCAAAAGAGAAAAACCTTGTTAGAATCCAAGAAAAGAGGAAAACAAAAAAAAAAAGAATGCCAAAAGTCATTTTACTTACATAACCCCCAGGGTTCACCACCCTCGAAGAGAGATAATGCGACGACTCCCGCAACAAGGCCCGTTCATCCGCAACCGGCTCAAATGCATTAAAGGAGTTCTCGCTCCCCAAAGTAAGAGGTGCCCCATCCCTCCACTTCATATTTTTCCAGTCATCAACAGCCAACCATTCCCAATGAACTACAGTGCTCACAAAAGCTACCATTTTTCAGATCACGGAATGCTTGAACAATTTGCAGAGGAAAATCGCAGAAAGAGAGAAGGCAAGAAGCTGTGAAAAATGAAAGGAATTCTCCCCCTTTATATGGGATGCTAAGGGTCATGTCGATCGGCACTAACCCCAGATCTATGGATCGGCACTGCCCCTTTACCTTCCCGAGGCAGTCCAAAAGACCATGCCATAGCCGAATGGCACCCTCCACACCATGCCGACCGGCACCCCCCTTAAAATTTCGTACAAAAATTCCCCAAAAATATCAGAAACCCTAAAAATTCCTCAAAAAATTCCTAAAAATCTTGGAAATGATTTAGAACATTTTCACCAAGAAAATTTCACACTCTCTCATGTGGAATAACTATTTTCCCAGCGGAACTCTCAAAATCCAAGCGAATCTCTCCCCGACAACGTCCCCAGAGGACCTCCAAAAAATCCAAAACTGCAGGATCATATCCTATTTCCCAAAAGTCTCAAATCTTCCCAAGAAATACGTCCGAACCCTAGACCACCTAATCACTTCCCCAACATCAGATTGGCTATTCCCCAGGTACAGTCTAAAAAAAAACACAATGATTTCCCCGGTAATCGGCTCCCCAGCTCAAATCAAAATCATGAGGTAATTTTCCTAGCAGAGTTCCCCAAGAACTTCTCGCCTTAAGCCCGAAGAATTGGCTTCGACCCACATATTTGGTCATCCCAACTTAAGCCCACAAAATTGGTCACCTTAAGCCCGCAAAATTGGTTTTGACCCGCATAATTAGTCATCTCACCTTAAGCCCGTAGAATTGGATTATACCCGCAGAATTGATCATCTCAACTTAAGCCCGCAGAATTGGCTTCGACCCGCAGAATTGGTCATCTCAACTTAAGCCCGCAGAATTGGTCATCTCATCTTAAGCCCATAGAATTGGCTTCGACCCGCAGAATTGGTCATTTCAGCTTAAGCTCGCAGAATCGTTTTCGACTCGCAAAATTGGTCATCTCTCCAAAGCCCTTATAATTGTCTTCGACTTGCGAAATAGTTCATCACAACCTAAGCCCTCAGAATTATCTTCGACCCGAAGAATTGGTCACCCTTATCATTGCTGTAAGTCCTCGGAATTGACCTAAATCTTTCCTTTAAGACCACCCCCAACATGCCCCTTTAAGCCCTCAGAATTGTCTTCGACCCGTAGAATCGGACACCCTCATATCCGAGCCTTGAGAATTTGCTTCGACCCGCAGAATCGATCACCCTCATCTCCAAGCCCTCAGAATTGACTTCGACCCACAGAATCGGTCATCCTCATCCTTAGGTCCTCAGAATCGACCTCGTCCCTCTGGTCACACTCTCCCAAAGGCATCATGTGGTGTCTATTCGACGGCTATCATTTGTTCCAAACTCACCCATTGAGGGTCTCTTTAGACACCCCATTCTAGTAACCCTTAACTTCTTCTAAGTTCCCTAGCACATCCTTTCATCATTTCAAACCCAAGTCATAACCCAGGTACTGATTTAGAGGACACCGGGCTCTCCCGGACTCCGTTTGACCAAAGTTAACTCTTCATATCGATTGAGACTGAATGAAGCTTCAAAGGGAACTAAAACCCCTTTCCAACGATCCACCCCATGCATGATTCTGACTTACAGTACGGACGAATGATTCGTTTTACTCTGAAAGGTCACCGAGCACTTCCTGGCCTTAGTTGACCAAGGTCAACTCCCAAAACCGATTCAAACTTTTTTGAACATCTAATTACATCTACTCACTTTTCCAACGGTCCACCCCATGCACGATTCTGACTTACCATGCGGACCAACGATCCGTTTGCGTCCGAAGTTTTCCCGTCCAAAGGATTGACGAGCGCTTTCATGCCACATTTGACCCAAAGTCATCTCTCGAACCCAGGAGTAGTCCAAAGGACTTTAGAAGGTCTATGAATTAACTTTCCAACAGTTTACCCCGTGCATGATTCGGATCAATGGTTTGCGCTCAGCGACCAATTTTCTGAAAGAGACTGAAAGAGACTGCCAAACAGCAGGTCCCAGACCCTGCCTATTGGCAATGTGCCTAAACGCACCTGCCGATTAGCAGGACTAGGGCTATGCCAATCAACAATGCCCTGGGCCTATAAAAATGAGGGCTTATACTCATTGCAAGGGGAGCCCAGATCTAAAATATATCACTCTCAGCGAATCCAGAAAACCTCTCTCGAAGTCAGCGTGATTTCCACATCCTAATCTCTTTCCAACCTTCCCTTTTCATCATCCTTTTCATCAAACTTGGTGAATTAACTACCTTCCATCATCATCCAAGTTCAAGGGTTGCTCTCCAACATTCAAGATCAAGCTCAAGATCTTCAAGGAGGTCCAATTTTCTCTATTCTCTCCTTAAATTCTCATAAACTCGCATTAACTTATTTTATTACTTAGCATTTTTATTCTCTCATCTCACATATCCTAATATACTTTTTATTTAGTATTATTGCACATCTCTTATTTTCATATAAATAAAAACTCAAAAAAAACAAGAAAAAGAGGGTTTGCTCATAAATTCTAAACGGGAATTCTCACACTTTTCTCACAACTAAAACACTTTTTTACACACACACACACATACAAGGGAAGTCCCCAATTGGATTAATGGGATAAATCCCACCCCTCATTTTGCATGCGAACTACGTGGACTTTGATGCCTCTATAGGCTACATAGGCGTCTTGGGGTAAAACCCGAGACTCGAGTCCTATTCTTACTTTTTCTCTCATTTTCCATCTTCTCTAAACTCACTTCTCTTAGATTCTATATATTTACATATACATATATTTGTTCTTAGTGGCATATTATTCCACATGCGTTATCATTCCCTTATAATGATCGACGCTAGGGTAATCGCATAAACCCTATTTTCTAAAATTACTTTTTAGGAACATTCCTATGGATGACTCACTTTATCTCTTCTACAATACAAGTCGATGATTCCTATCTCCGCTACATAAACACATGCACACATATCACGGGGAAATAAATGAAAATAGAAACAACCCATGAGAGACCGTAAGGGCTGAATGGGTGCCTAACACCTTCCCATTTTGTAACTTAGCCTCCGGACCCTTTTTGAATCATTTTGGTTTCGTATGTATCAGTATGTCTTTGGATGCTGTCCTTCGGGATGGCTCCCTTTTCTTTTGTCTATTTTGAGTAAAATAGACTGGTGACTCTATCTCTCTACATTTTTCACCTCATTCACCGACACCGGCCGAAGTGCTCCCAAGAGGGACACGCGAGACCTAGAGGGATTATCTCTCGCTGCGTCACGAGGGGGTCTATCTGGGGATGGCCATAGTGAGTTTTGGAGCATAAATAGGAGAGAGAGGGTATTGGATGGGTCATTCCCAACACTTTGCACAAATTTTTTAAGCCTCTCCCCCTCTCTCTCTCTCTCTCTCTCTCTCTCTCTCTCTCTCTCTCCGCTTTCTCCCTTCATTTTTAGTGCACTCCCACTATTCCCAAGCCCCAAACCTCCATCATTTGCAGTATTTAGCCCATTTCTAACCTAACAACACTCAGTTCAATCCTTAACTAAGGAAGAAGTTGGGTTGAAGATTTATTGTTGGATCTTTCAAGAAGATTTGGAGTATTCTTAAAGCATTCTTGGAGATTTGGAGGATTTTGGACGTTTCTTGGATTTTAGGAGCTGTAGAGTCATCCTTTTTCTTATTTTCTCCTCTTCAACCTCAAGGTAGGGTTTTCATCTCTATATTTTCAAGATTAAAAGATAAATATATGTTAGGATGCATGATAGAATATTGTGACACCCTGCCTATTCAAATAACGGGTGGCCAACCCTCTACTAAAATAAAACAAGAATCTCAGTCTAGTTAATTCTTTGCATCATTGTCGAAAACAAATTTAATTACTAATAACCTATTAATCGTGGTGTCAAATTTTAAAATTTAGTAACTTGACTTATTAAAACATACAACCATTTAACAACCCTTTCCAATAATTTATGTACCCAATCATGACAATGATAAAAATGAATACATATGACATGAAATAAATAAATTAATTGAATAACTCTCAATAAATCCAAATACAATATCCAACTGATGAGGAAATATAATAAAAATAAGAATAACATAAAGACTATCCAATAATATGCGACATGCCAAAATAAATAACTAAAATGAAATTATATCTAGATAGCGAGGATAGAAGCATCTAGTCAAAGCCTGCAGTCATCCACACCTCGCGCATCATTGTCCTACTTGAATGATAGCTAAGCCTGGCATCCCTGTGGTTGAGCACCTAAAAGGTTTTGAAAAAAGATTTTTGATACGAGTTAGAGCCCAAAACCATTTAAAAATATTTTGCAAGTATTTAAAATGCAATAATGATTATGCAGAAGAATTATTCATATTTATCTAGAGTCATACTCATATGAGATTATCCTCACCTCTCATCTATAGTGCGCACCTAATGTATATATTTTAATGCACTAGTTATGCTACCATGCCTTACTACAATAACCACTTAACTTAGCCCCACACGCTAAACATCGAACCCAACTATGCTACTTGTATTTCTCTTCTCTTTGTTTCTCATTTAGCTATCACATAAGTTATATCGTTATAGTTCTCAATTATAATCTTATCATTAGATGATTCACATGACTGTGCACTAGTTACAATTTCAACGTTCACACATTCTTTTAATTCACACATATACATATAACACTATTTTATACATATATACATAGAATCCCCGAGCTACCCTCCCATGTGCATTCCCTAGCATGCTATCAGGATCTAGGTACGTCACGTACCACTCTGTGCCACCGGGTCAAAATCTCACCACCGAACCCAAATCGTATATATATAAACTAGAGGCGGTCATAGACATACATTCGTGGATAATAACCATACCACATTACCCCATCAAAATCTAAAATCACATATAGTGGTCATGCAATAATCATACGATATGGGGACCCGATCTAAGACCTGTTGGTCATGTCAGGGTGGACCGCCCACTACGCGCAACCTCCAATGATAGCATCCATAGAGTAGTTATGTTAACACATATCAATCACACACAGATATATCCTTATATAGACATTATCTTATATATATATATATATATATATATATATATATATATATATATATATATATATATATAACCGACTAATTGTGCATGTATCACTTGTAGCACTATCCCCCAACTCCGTCTATTCCGGATCCCAATTTCTCAGGTATTCGCGTACTTAAACTTAATTCTCTAACTTCACGTTTCTCCACAACATTCGATTCTACCTAAGAACTTAGCCTAATCCTTTTTGAAATTCCAACCCAATTTCGTAATTAGTACATGAGTACTTTTCACCCTAGTACACCTATAATCGTTTACCCGAAATTTATCTTTATTTAGCCTAAGATAATTTATAACCTGCTTTTTTTTATTTCTAGGGGTCATATTCCATTTCTCAGCCTCCATAAACCATGTCAAAACCTACGTGATCCACAAAGAACTACAAAATATAACGGAGGCCAACACAGCAAACCGAGCGAGTTTATTTTCTCCCAATTCAAATTTTCAAAGGAAAGCCAAATCTAAAAAAAAACTAATTTAAAATTTTGGTATTGCAAACCTATTAGTACAAAATTCATAACTAATTAAAACAATCAAAAAATACAAAATCGACGCTTAAGCCTTCGTAATTCGATTCTGTAAAACATTATGCAACTTCCAAAATCAAATCATTTAAACCGCTGACCAAACCAGTTAGATTTATGAACCGGTCTGCTGACCTAGCGGCCTAGTTCAGTTGGCTGGGATGCCAAGGTGAACTTTTGATGGGATTTTCCCATTTCCTTTCAACCTTAGGAGTTCTAACCTTCACAGAAACCCCTAGTATGATTACTAAATAAATCCAAAACATAATAGAGAATATTTCTACCTACAAATCAACCTGAAAACCTTTAAAACTATGGGATTATCAATTTTTCATTCATAATTATTCATTAAATCAACCATATTTCAAGATTTCAAAGCTTATAATATTATCAACCCAAGAATTCATCATTATATCTTCATTTACATAAGATTTAACATGTAATCACATTCAATTTATTTCTCTATAAATTCATTTGCACAATCCCTTTTTTACATGTTAATCCCACCCAAAAATATGTGTTCCTACACCAAATTTATTCATGAATGATTGAAACCACATAGATGATTCAATCAAGTTAAACACTTGCCTTATGATCATAGAGATTCTGAAATCTCCCCTTTGGGATCCTCTTTACGTAGTGATCTTGTGCCCTAAATGATTCTATTTCCCTCCCGGATCACTTCTATTCGTTTTCTCTTGATTTTTCTTTCTCATTTCTCTTCTCTCTCAAATTCTAGGTTTATTGGACGATGGAATGGATTTTCACTCCATCCAACTTCCCTAAATATAACCCTAAACATCATTAATCCCGAAATTAGGTTAGGCCCCATGTATAAAATGACCCGAATACCCATATATGAGTCCCATTTAACTTAAAAAGCCTCTAGAACCCGAAATACCCCAAGTACATAATTCTGACTATCTTGGCCATTTTCAAAAATCACCATAAGAGTTACCCAACTTTAATTTTCTATCTCATTCCCAACACGACCCTACACGCGCGTCCTGAATAAGATATCGTCAAACCCATCGATTTTACTCCCTTACGACGTACTATAATTTACCATAATTTCATTTACTTATCACACAATTAAATATATTATCACATAAATATTAATACTTTTACTCGCTAACTAATATTTATTTAATTCACGGTGTTTCTCAATTTAATTAAATTACATGCACTCGTGTAATTTAAAAATGCCTAAAAATAAATGCTAAAAAAATATGGGGTGTTACATACTCCCCCTAACAATAAAATTTCCTCCTCAAACTTTGTACGTACCTGTTACCAAGAGCTTAAGATAATTTTTCCCACATGGCATTCTCACATTCCCAAATCAACTCATGACAACATTGTGGTGCCCCCGCTACACAAGAACTAATGGTAATATCTTCACTGGAGTCCTAGTCACTCCGACCCAAAATATCAATAAGACTCTTCAAATCATTATATAACGCTATACAATGTCATTGCTAAGGTATCTCCTTCATGATGACACACGAAAAACCTCGTGAACCCATTATCAATACTCAAGTAAGACGAGCCTATACACGACTAGCTCCATCATCTCAATAATGAGGAAATGCCCCACATCCCTAGGTACCAATCTCCCGTCTTCATAGACCTCATCCATACTTTCATGGGAGATACTAACCACTCACCTCAAACTTTAAAATATTCAGTTTGTAATGACATAACTCTTTTGATGATCCTGAGCTACCGAAAAATAACTTTTGATTTACTAAATCCCTACCTCCGACGTAACCTAAATCATGTCGAGAACGAGAAGCTTGTTCTCCCCCACCTCTAACAAACAAAAGGGTGGACAACTAGGTCTACTTTACAAAGGTTCAAAAGTAGCCACACCAATTGTAAACTTGTACGAGTTATTATATACAACTCTACCAACGATAATTTATGTTTCCATTTACCCTTAAAGTCCATAACACACATTCGTAGCATATCTTCCAATCTCTTAGTCATCCCTTCAGAATACGTGCCGATCTGCAGGTGACACGCCTTGCTACACCAAAACTCCATCTCCATCGCATCCTGACATCTCTACTAGAGGTGGGACACAAGGATTATATCTTAATCTAAAGTAATTTTGGGTGGAATCTGATACTGACTCCTTCTCTTCACACTACCAGACCGTGTAATTCACCTAAATTAGTAATAATTTCTCCACCTCGATCAACTGATCTCAATAACCATATTATCGGGACACTTAAAAATTCAGTTATCGATATCCGTAGTCCCAAAGAACATTATCGGGACACTAAAAAATACATCCCCCCAAAGTCACTAAATCATATTCCAAACTCCTACATCCCTAAAGGAGTCATACAATACGGTGCTCACGTACCACCAAGTCCCCAGTGATAAGTGAATGATGAACTCACTCTCTCTCTCTTCGGTGGTAACCTCTATATCCCCTAAATCACATTAGTAAAGTCCATACGCATAGGGTTCAAATATAAAGAGACAACTATACTCTCCGAAGCCTCCTCTACAATATAATAAAATGTGGGCTCGACCCTCTCTTAGGACGAGACATCATAAAAGTAACACACCCTTCCTGGAATAATGAACATGATTGCCTTACTATAATAGTCCACCATCGCTCAAACCATCACTAACCAGTACAGACCTAGGATAACATCATACTCGTACCTCTCTAAAATGAGTACATCTACTAAAACATATCATCCCAATGTTCACACACGCTCCCCTACGGATGGAACTAAAGATATCCCCGCTACCCAGTGGTAGATATATACCCATAATAGTAATACTAATTCTACATCCACTAAACCCATCTGAAGCGTGAGTTTAGTGCTACCAAAATACTGTGACGCACCTGTGTCACACAAAACTCACCCTATTTCCCCATAAATAAAAAGCATACGTTCAATTTCCAATGTCACTGGCTATTCAACTTGTTCATGAACGTAATACTCATGACCAAATTGCCCCAAGAAATGCCATAATTCCACATATAAAACAACTACCCATAAATCCCCATGTGGCACCTTACTCATGTTCTCTAGCTCGTTATAGAAAAGCTCATGGCATGTGGCCTTGGTCTCTACATGTAAAACACTTGCCTTAAAATCCCCATGTCTCTGGCCCTACTGACCATGTTGGGGCTACCTTGAACTCTAGCCCTGATGGACACCCTTATTGTTCCCTTGATCCTACTGGCCCAGAGGAACATGCTGCTAGCCTTAATGGCCCTCTCTAAATCCACCATATTCTTGTTGAAATCCCCTTGATCTAAATTTCTTAGGGGGATCCCCCTGTTGGGTATTCCGCTCAGTGTGACTTCCCTGCTACTGCTGTGGTGCCCTGCTAGTATTGTTACCTACAGTCTTGCCTTGCTGGATAGATTCTTTAACTCTCTTACCTCCCTTCACATGGAAGTGGTGATCCTTGAAGTGAAGAAGTGTGGCATTGATGACCTTAGTATAAGTCTTCAATGCCGGATTACCCAATAAATTTTGACGGATCCTCCAGGTGAGTCCATCACTGAACTTCAACATCTTTTTCTCTTCAGTATTCACATCATCCTATGAAATTAACTAAATGGGTGAATTTCTCCTCATACTCATCCAGTGTCCGACCCTCCTATGATGCGTCAAGAAATCTCCTTCACATATATGTTTGAATAGCATATGGAAAGAACTAGTGATCAAACCACACCCAAAACTCCCTGATAGTCATGGTATCTCTCTTATCAGATGTGGTTACTGACTCCCACCACTGTAATGTCGCTCCTATAAGTTTAAAGTCTCCAAATTTTTTTTTAAGTGTCACTTCACTTAACCATATGTATATGTCTCTGGATGTCCTTCTTCTATTGTCTAGCTACTACCATGTCCGCACTTCCTTAAACTCCAACAGATGGACCTTCTGAAAGGACCCTTCGAGTCTCTCCCATACTAACGGCACTGGGTGAGCGTGTATTGGTGCAATTGGATACCGTGGAGGTGCTTGAGGAAAATGTTACATCGTTCTTGTCATTGCGATATTAACTTCTTGAGCAACAATACTGGTGACTTATGCTGAGGTCACTATCGCCTGATTAGTACGCAACTCTGACTGAGCCTCTCCTCATGTGCCCCTCCTTGATGTCTGGGCTGGTCATCTTTTCCTTTTGTTTGGCATATGAAACCAAAATTAATTTGTATAAGATTCACTTCAACGACATACAATAGCAAAAGAACATAAAAGCACAATATGAATCAAGAATATTAAGCATATGGCTCTACATAAAAAAATAATAACAACGTTGAAAACGTAGTAAGTCTGCACAGATACTAAGGAAACTAGAACCTGATGCTCTGATACCATATGTGACACCCTGCTTATTCAAATAATGGGTGGACAGCCCTCTACTAAAATAAAACATGAATATGAGTCTGGTTGATTCCTAGCATCACTATCGAAAACTAGTTTAATTATTAATAACCAATTAACACTACACCAAAAATAGTAATCTGGCACACCCGGATATTCAAAATCTGACACAGTTTAAAGTGTGCCAAATTTTGGCACGATTTAATGACAATTTGGCACACTTTAAAACAGTGCCAAAATTTGACAATGTTTTAAAGTGTGCTAAAATTGAGTACACTTAACTAAAATATAAAACACCCTAATTTTTTTTCACTATACTCACACTTTGTATCCCGCTTAATCTTCCCTCTCACCCCACACATCTCTCTCTCTATAACCTCTTGCTAAGCTCTCTCTTCGGTCTGCTCTCTCTCTCTCCGGTCAGCTCTCTCACTCTCAACGCACAACTCTCTCCGGTATGCTCTATCTCTCTCCGGTTATCTTTTTCTTAGGCACCTACATTTTTTTAATCTAAGTCATTACAAAGACACCGTAATAAGATGCCTCTCTTTTTTAACCTAAACCTATACATTCACAATCTTGATGATGAATTCAAGATTTTAAATAAGATATTGTACACATTCAATTTTCTTAGGATAATCAATTTGTTGTTTATTATATTTTTATTCCTTAATATGGATCTTGGTGATCGTTTCTAGACTGAATTGAATGGGTCTCTGCACATTGATGATAATTTCGCACTAGGCACAAACATCTTTGGAATAAATGGCTTCCCCAAAAGAATAGGTGCCTTCATGTGAATTTTTTTTCATAATACATACGTGTGTATTGGGAATGTTGTTGTTCGGGATTGCAATGGGCAATGTAAGGAAGTGACGGCACAATAGGTCAACGAGGCTAAGGATAGCCCTACTATTTGTTGTTATTAATAGTTGGACCACATTATTCTCTGAGGGTCTAAACGTGGAATCTGAGGGTATCTCTGCTAATGGTACTGTTTATTATGATGTATATCGATTTTGGGAAGGGCTAACATCTCTTTCATTTTATTTTGCAAACAGTGATGGCAATAGGCCTTCTTTAATTTTAGCTCAATGTTCCAAATCCATTTTTAATTTCCATGTTTGGAAATAATTCTGCACAGAATTTAAAAATGCATATATGCATGTTTGGAAATTAAAAATGCATATATCCGCACATTGATGTCAATTGTCGACTTCCACGAATAAGTATTTGTCCATTTGTCAATTATGTTTCTTAGACCATAAATGCATATATGCATGTCCATGACCATAAAAAGTTACAATTTACATTATTGATGGAACTGAATTGTTGAATTTTTTACACATGGAAACTTTTTTTGTTATTATTACTTTCTTTTAGTAGTATAGCTTCATGCCGTTGTTTACACTATACAAATTTAATATCACTTGTATTCAAGTCCATTCTTCACACCATAATCTGTAATTATTGGTTCAGGTATACCAATTACTACATAGTGTAGGCAGGGGATATAAGTGATGTTTGCCTCATGGATGTGGGATTCAACACAGTGTAGGCAGGGGATATACGTGATTCGATTTCGGCTTCAAAAAGTAACAATGTCTTGGGTTTAAGTCTCACGTGTTGCATTTAGCTCCCATTTTTTTTTTGCAATATGCATATGTTTATTTTGGGTAAATTATCTAGCTCTCCTTTTCATGTGCGATTAGGGCGCACGTGATGGGATTGTTGGAAACAGGAAATATTCAACTAATCTTGTACTTTTCCTTTTCAGATGTTATCTCCCAATATACAACTAATTTTGTCAAGAAAAATGTATGAAAATTTGTGAAGATTTTGATCCTATTCACCAGAGTAAGGGGTTCAAAGTTAAATTTCTCAGTGATTCTTTTTGGTTCTTGGCCGATTAAAGAATACTTTGGTTGGTCTCAGAATTTCCTTATTTATGCGAATCGTTTTCCACCAAAATACCGAGGGAGCCCAAAAGATTAGTTACATATCTAAAGAGGCTGGTGGAAAATTTGTATTCGAAGTTTACAACGACTAGTACACGAGATCATTTGAGCCCGAAGCATTATTTGGTAAACCTTGTCTTCCTTAGTCAATGGTAATTTTACTAAAATTTATCATTTTATTTAATTTCTCAATAAATTGGTGGGTGAAACAACTTTTATAATAGTTTGGAACGAGACATCACATATAGTAATGTCCAAAGTCTTTAATATGTTATATTTCATATCAATTGATCATCCCTTCTCTTGATTTTATTGTACCTATTGTGCCTATTATATATATAATGCGATCATTTTATATACTTTTGCTGAAGTTAAAGTGAACGATATTGCCTATATTTGCAAGCCATAATTGAGTGGAGAATTTCCTACACTTTTAATACAATAAAGGAAAAATATTAGGACCTGATCAGCCTTTTCATTCTATTTTACATGAACACACTTAAGTTTTGTCAAGAAATTCTTGAAGACCTTCTTTGCCTGGGGAGCATTCTTGCATTACTTTCTACATGTTCTTTGAGTTGCTGATCAACGTCCTTCACCTTAATTGGTCTCCATTCAACCACCACCACACCATTAGGGATGTCCGCAGATTTATTAATGCTTCTCAACCTGGTGGGCCTAGGCCTTATCAACTGCAGACAATAGAATTTCCTCCAAAATAACTTGCTGATCTGGACGAGACGATAGAGCAGGCTATCCTAGCCAATTCAGTTGTGATACAGAAGCTATAGTAAGTTTTGAAAATGGGATACCATGTTAATTTGTCTCGTGATATTTTAGGCATCCTTATAACTTCTCTTCACATTTTTTGGAGGTACCCGAATAGAACCTTGATGTTTGTAGAACTCATCTTCATGCGTACCAAATGCCATGCGCCATTACTATTACCAGTACATTTCTTCCACTACGGAAGCTGAGGTACTTTTTGAAACGTTCATGGGGGTAGACGAGATGTTCTTGTATTGTTGAATAGATTACATACAAGTTAATATCTCAATATTAATCCTATATCATTAATTCCTTTTACATATGTGTATCACTTGTTAATTTATGTTATAATTGCGCAGGTTTGATCCTATATTGAGGGTATGTTGGGGTTTTAATCGTAAGGTATATCAAAGGAAGGCTAATATCAGGTCGTTACTTTCATGTACTCATAAACATACTCCCACAAATTACTCCGTCCATCTCTCCTTTTTGTCCATATGTAATAAAATGTTGTTATGTATGTTAATGTACATAATTATGTATCCATATTGTAACTGGATATGTAATAATCCTTCAGGAACCATCAACTGGGTCATACACGAGCATTTTCAGACTTATTGATTGGTTTTGATAAGAAAGTCCTCCAAGCAACCTTCAATGTAAGTGTTCGGATAATACTGTTTGATTAGTTAAAAAAATCCACCCATGAAAATGGGCTGCATATTTATAATTCCCACATCTTGAAAATTGCTTTCATATTTATAATTCACATACACTTTAGCTTAAAATCATGCCATTAAAGGGTGAAAACCCAAAACAACTCCCAAACGGACCTGTAGGAGGCACTAACACCTCGTACAGGACTAATGTAACTTATAGGAATTGATTGCATGGTCACGGTACTCCCGATTTGAGAATAAGATGATAATTTACAAATATCTAGAGTTAGGCTTAATATCATATCGTTAGAGAGCGAAAAGTTGAAACAACCCCCAAACGGCATCGTGAGAGGCACGAACACCTCGTTCGGGACCAATGTAACTCGTAGGAATTGGATGCATAGTCATCGGACTCTCGGTTTGAGAATATGATGATAGTTTGAAAATATCTAGATTAGGCTTAAAAGCACACTGTTAGAGGGTGAAAACCCAAACTAACCCCCAAATGGACCCATAAGAGGCATTAACTCCTTACACGGGACCAATGTAACTCGTACAAACTGATCGCGTAGTCACAGGGCTCTCGATTTGAGAATATGATTCAAAATATCTAAATTACGCTAAAAAAATATGACTTTAAAGGGTGAACACCCAAACCATCACCCAAACGGACACGTAGAAGGCATGAATATCTCGCATGGAACCAATGTAACTCATACGAACTAACCGCATAGTCAGAAGATTCCCGCTTTGAGAATATGACAATAATTTGAAAATATCTAGACCTAGGCTTAAAAACATGCCATTAGAGGGTGAAAATGCAAAACATCCCATAAACGACCCCGTGAGAAGCACGAACACCTTGCACGGGACCAATGTAACTCATAGGAACTGATTGCGTGGTCACGGGACTCCCGATTTGAGAATATGGAGATAATTTGAACATATCTAGACTTAGGCTTAAAATCATGTTGTTAGAGGGAAAAAAATCGAAACAACTCCCAAACGACATCGTGAGAGGCACGAACACCTCGTACGGGACCAATGTAACTCGTAGCAACTGACCGCGTAGTCACGAAACTCTCGATTTGAGAATATGATGATATTTTGAAAGTATCTAGATGGGGTTAAAAACACACAGTTAGAGAGTGAAACCCAAAACTATTCCTCAAATGGACTCGTAAGAGGCATTAACACCCTGCACAGGACCAATGTAACTCTTACAAACTGATCGCATAGTCACGGTCCTCTCGATTTGAGAATATGATGATAATTTAAAACTATATAAATTAGGCTCAAAATATGCCGTTAAAGGGTGAAAACATAAACCATTTCCCAAACGGCCACGTAAGAGGCATGGATATCTCGCACATGACAAGTGTAACTTGTAGGAACTGATCATGTAGTCACGAGATTCTCGATTTCAGAATATGATGGTAATTTGAAAATATCTAGAATTGGGGTTAAAAACATGCCGTTAGAGGGAAAAAATGCAAAACAACCCCTAAACGGCTCCATGAGAAGTATGAACACCTCACACGGGACTAATGTATCTCGTAGGAACTGATCACGTTATCACGAGACTCCTAGTTTAAGAATATGAGGATAATTTGAAACTATATAGACTTAGGCTTAAAAACATGTCGTTAGAGGGAGAAAATGCAAAGCAAACCCCAAACGGCCCGATGAGAAGCACGAGCGCCTTGAACGGGACCAATATAACTCATAAGAACTGATTGCATGGTCACGGGACTCTCGATTTGAGAATATGACGATAATTTGAAAATATCTAGACTTATGCTTAAAATCACGTCGTTAGAGGGCAAAAAATCAAAATAACCCCCAAACGGCATCGTAAGAGGCACGAACACTTCGCACGGGACCAATTTAACTCGTAAGAACTGACCGTGTAGTCACAGGACTCCCAATGATTATTTAAAAATGTCTAGATTAGGCTTAAAAACACACAGTTAGATGGTGAAAACCCTAACTAGCCCTCAAATGGACCCGTAAGAGGCATTAACACATTGCATGGGACCAATGTAACGCATACGAACTGATCGCGTAGTCACGGGGCTGTCAATTTGAGAATATGACGATAATTTGAAAATATATAGATTAGGCTTAAAAATATGTCATTATAGGGTGAAACCCCAAACCAACTCTCAAACGGCCACGTAAGAGGCATGGATATCTCGCACGGGATCAATGTAACTCGTAGGAACTAACCCAATAGTCAAGAGATTCCTCATTTGAGTATATGACGATAATTTAAAAATATATAAACTTATGCTTAAAAACATGATGTAAGAGGGGAAAAAATGCAAAATTCCCCCCAAACGGCCTCTTAAGAAGCATTAACCCCTTGCACGAGACCAATGTAACTTGCAGGAACTGATTGCGTGGTCACGAAAATCCCGATTTGAGAATATGACGATAATCTGAAAATATCTAGACTTAGGCTTCAAAACATGCCATTACAGGGCAAAAAATTAAAACAGTCCCCAAACGGCATTGTGAGAGGCACGGACACCTCCACGAGACCAATGTAACTCGTAGGAACTGATCGCGTGATCACATGACTCTTGGTTTGAGAATATAACGATAATTTGAAAAAGTCAAGACTTAGGCTTAAAAATATGTCGTTAACGGGAAAAAATTTAAAAGAACCTGAAACGACCTCGTGAGAGGTATGAACACCTCGCGCGGGACTAATGTAACTCGTAGGAACTGATCGCGTTATCACGGGACTCTCAGTTTGAGAATATGATAATAGTTTGAAAATATCTAGATTAGGCTCAAAAACACATTATTAGAGGGTGAAACTCCAAATTAGCACCCAAATAGACCTGTAAGAGGCAATAACATCTCGTACAGGACCAATGTAAGTCATACGAACTGATCACGTAGTTATGGGGATCTTGGTTTGAGAATATGATGATAATTTGAAAACATATAGATTAGGCTTAAAAACATGCCATTAAAGGATGAAAACCCAAATCGACCCCTGAAAGACTATGTAAGAGGCATGAATATCCCGCACGGGTCTAATATAATTTGTAGAAACTGACCGCGTAGTGATGAGATTCCAAGTTTAAGAATATGATGATAATTTGAAAATATCTAGACTTAGGCTTAGAAACATGCCGTTAGAGGGAAAAATGAAAAACATCCCCCAAATGTCCCCGTGACAAGCACGAACTCCTCGCCCGATACCAATGTAACTCGTAGGAACTGATCATGTGGTTATGGGACTCTCAGTTTGAGAATATGACGATAATTTGAAAATATCTAGGCTTAGGCTAAAAAATATGTTGTTAGAGGGAAAAAAATCAAAACATCCCCCAAACGGCATCGTGAGAGGCACAAACACCTCGCACGGGAGCAATGTAACTCGTAGAAACTGACCGCATGATCATGAGACTCTCGATTTAAGAATATAAGGATAATTTAAAAATATCTAGAATTAGGCTTAAAAACATGCCGTTAGAGGGCAAAAATTTAAAAGAACCCGAAACGGCCCCGTGAGAGGCAGGAACACCTCGCACGACACCAATGTAACTTGTAGAAACTGATCGCTTTGTCACGCGACTCCCGGTTTGAGAAAATGACAATAATTATAATTTGTATATGCAAGTTTTCATTTTGAATACGATTTTTTTAAAATTACTTTGTTGCTGATATCATCTTTTTTTTGTATTTTATTTTTTTACAGGATAACATTTTATCGTTAGCTTTTATCCACACGGAACAAAAAGGGGGTTGTTTATTTAGTTCGTTAATGTTTAGGATTCTATTTTTATGTGCTATGGTCGTGCGGGATTTTGTAATTTTATTGTTAGCTTTTATGGACGTGCAATTTTTCGTAATTTTATTGCTATATTTTATGGTCATGCGGGCATTATATTACGTAGGTTTTATATTAGCAGTAGCTAACATGTCCAGAAAATAGAGAAAACTCTCCCTAATTTTTTTTCATCTATGAACTATTAAGACATGTAATATTTTGATGTTTTTATGTACATTAGTTTATCAATAACGTGTGAGATTGGCAATTTGTGATTTTTCTTGATTTTGTTTTTGCAAATAATAAATATTTTACTGTAGACACCCCATTCTGTTACCCCCTAACTCTCCTTAGGTCCCTAGTACCTCCCATCATCACTACAAACCCAGGTCATATCTCGAGCATTGACCTAGAAGCCATCGAGAATTCCCAGGCTCCGTTTCACTAAAAATTCAAACTCTTCAGCTCGACCGAGATGAATGAATTTTCGAAGGGCACTAAAATCCCTTTCCAACGGTCCATCCCGAGCGCGATTCCGACTTACCATGCAGACGAACGATCCATTTGCATTCGAAACATGATCTAGAGGCCACCGGGCGCTCTCGGGCTCTGTTTGACCTAAGTCAACTCTTCAGCTCGACCGAGGCTGAATGAATCTTCGAAGGGCATTGAAACCCCTTTCCAATGGTCCACTACGTGTGCGATTCCGACTTACCATGCGAACAAACGATCCGTTTGACTCCAAGAGGTCACCGAATGCTTCTAGGGCCCGATTGACCAAAGTCAACTCCCCAAACCGGGTCAAAATCTTTGGAATGTCGAAGTACATCTCCTAACCTTTCCAACGGTCCGCCCCATGCACGATTCGGACTTACCATGCGAACGAACGATTCCCCGTCCAATGGACCGACAAATGCTTTCGAGCCATATTTAACCCAAAGTCAACTCCCAAACCCATGAGAGGTCCAGGTACTTTCAAAGGTATCTGAATTACCTTTCCGAGGGTCTATCCTGTGCGCGATTCTGAACAACGGTTTGCCCTCGGCAGCCAAATTTCCGAAAAGGCCTAAAACACACTGCCAAATGCCAGGCTCCAGACTCTGCCTGTCGGCAGGTGCCGATAGGTAGGACCAGGTCTATGCCGAACATCAATGACTTGGGCCTATAAAAGGATGCATTCACCTCATTTGCAAATGGAGCCCAGATCTGATAAAAATCGCTCTCAGTGAATCCCCAAAACCTCTCTCGAAGATAACGCGATTTCAACATCCAAATCCATTTCTAACATCCATTTTTCATCATCCTTTTCATCAAACTTGGTGAATTATCCACTCTCCATCATCATCCAAGTACAAGGTCTTCTCTCCAACATTCAAGATCAAGCTCAAGATCTTCAAGAGGTCCAACTTTCTCAACTTTCTCTTCAAATTCTCTTAAATTCATAAGAACTTGTTTTATTACTTAGCACTTTTTATTATCTCATCTCACATATCCTAATATACTTTTTATTTAGTATTATTGCACATCTCTTATTTTCATATAAATAAAACCCAAAAAAACAAGAAAAAGAGGGTTTGGTCATAAATTCCAAATAGGGATTCTCATACTTTTCTCACACTTTTCTCACAACTAAAATACTTTTTCTACACACACACACACTCACAAATAAGAGAACCACCATTTGGATTTATGGGATAAACCCCACCCCTCATTTTGTATGCGAACTATGTGGACTTTGATGCCTTTATAGGCTACTTAGGCGTCTCGAGGTAAAACCCGAGACTCGAGTCCTATTCTCACTTTCTTCCTCATTTTTTATCTTCTCTAAATCCAATTTTCTTATATTCTATATTCTTGTTCTTAGTGACATATCACCCCATATGCGTTATCATTCTGTTATAATGATCAACGTAAGGGTAATCGCGTAAATCTTATTTTCTAATATTAATTTTATACCTTCCTACGGATGACTCGCTTTATCTCTACCATGATACAAGTCGACGATTCCTATCTCCACTATATATATACACATGCACACATATCACGGGGAAAATAAAAAAGGGAAAATAACAAACATCCATGAGAGACCGAAAGGGTGGAATGGGTACCTAACACCTTCCCATTTCGTAACTTAGCCTCCGAACCCTTCTCGAATCATTTTGGTTTCATATGCACCAGTATGTCTTTGGATGCCATCCTTCGGGATAGCCCCCCTTTTTCTTTTATCTATTTTGAGTAAAATAGACTGGCAACTCTAAATATCTCTACATTTTTACACCTCATCTCAAACGACGCCGGCCAAAGCGCTCTCGAGAGGGACGAGCGGGACCCGAGATCCTTCCTTCACGTGCCCGCCCACGAAGAGGATTGAGGATGGCCATAGTGTCGACTCTGCTAGGGATTTGATACTATTTACATGGATGTTATATTTGTTTATATTTCCCCCATATCTGCATGTTCCCCTTTTTCATGTGTATCCCATGCCTATGCTTCTGTTCACACACTTGTAGAAAATTCTCCATGTACACTTCGCACCACGTGCACCTAGGATCACATATATCTACATGTTGCACACATCACCCATCCATACTTGGTGTACCTTTGGTACTCGTGCTTTGCTCCCTGTTTGGTATAATCAAGAAAAGCATTATCATCATAAGATACTAATAAGAGAATCATGAATGATTCACACGACATCACCAAAGAGCATTGTTATTGACCAAATTTTACCCAGTAACTAGAGGGTCACTTCGTGATGGGCGCTGGTCCGGTAGGGCACAATTAGCCTGAGCGATATGACACTCACCTTCCATTGGCCAAGTAGCTTCTACGTATATCGAATGATTCCCCCGCATCGTACTGCTTGAACGAAGTCATGACAGGAGGTATATCATAGGGAATTCATTCACGTATGCCGAGTATATCGAATTCGCTCTCACATGTACCGTCCCCACGAGGTATATAGTGAGGCAATTCACGTACACTTAGGTATATCAATTGGCTTGTCCACACGTATCGATTGCCCGCAAGAGCAAGACGTATATCGTGGAAGTCACACCAAAGGGGGGACCCTTTCTAATTCACCTAACCAACTTCATACCCGCATATAGGTGTCAAACCTAGGACACACATTTTAGATTGTCGGTTTTAACCCAAAACTCTGCCAAAATTTCGGGTCGGTCTGCCTCCCAAATTTTTGCGCATTTTTAAAACGAGACCCTGTCCGTGAGCCTGGTTACAAGTCCTGCCGTAGCTTCGCATATATTAAAAACCCCACTTTTCCAGGCTCGGGTCCCGTCCCGCATTGCATTTAGGAGAATTAAATACAAATGAGAACATAATAATCGTAATAATCATGCTGAGTTCCATCTCCAAAAACACTTCTCCCTTCTTTATAAAAAAAATCCCAAAATAGTTTCTTCTCTTTTTCTCAAAAATAAATCCCATTCTACGCCTTCTCAGGTCAATCTCAAGCCCTTGGCCTGGCTCCCTATTGTCTTCGGTCTTCAGTCAAATCACCCCAGAGTTTCGTCCGTTCCTCTACTACTTCTTCCGAGTCCAGAATCCATCCACTTTCCATGGAGAATACAGATCAAGTACCCATCATACAACCAGATCTGACGGCAGTCCTAGCTCAACTCATGTCCAAGATTGACAACCTCCAAACTGAGGTCCGAGAGATGCAACGAAACTAGGTTCCTATTCCTCAAGATCCCAAGGCCCTATTTCCTCTTGCTATGGGTACACCCGAGCCTATCTGGGTTCTCGAAGAATATCAGCACCCTCCAAGTGCCCCTCTTGTCAATGGGCCGCTGCTTGCCCAGCTTCCGATTCCAAACATTGCCCAGCTTGTGGCTAACCCGCCTATGGTCGTTGATCCAAAAGAGGAGGAGTTGAATAAAGTCAAAGAGGATCTCAAGATGCTCACCAAGAAGTTCGACCAAGTCAGAATCTCTGGGAATTACATAGACTACACTCACATGTCTCCTTATCCTATAGTGAGGTTACCTGAGAAGTTCAAGATGCCAAATATTGAGAAGTTCGGAGGGAGTGGACCCACGATTGTTCATCTTCACAGTTATCATCGTTCCATGACTCTACTAGGGGCTTTTGAAGAAGTGATGGCCCAATTGTTTCAGCAAACTTTGAAGGATAGTTCTCTATGATGGTTTTTGTCTCTCGAGGAATCCAGAATCCGTAGCTGGGAGGATGTAGCCCGAGAATTCATGTCGCAATACAAATACAATGAAGATCTTGAGGTCACCCGTCGTGATTTAGAACTGCTCAAACAGAACCCTGGGGAATCAGTTAGTTACTTCATAACCCGGTGGAGGGAGCAAGCAGCTACCATGACCAATCGGCCATCTGAGGAAGAACATGTCAACATAGTAAAGAAGAACTTCTTGCCCCATGTCCGAGCGACGATGGGAGGATAACACTATCCCCAATTCCGAGCTCTCAGAGAAGCGGGAGTAGAAATCGAGGAAAGCCTTGTTAAAATAGAGGTTGAACCGAAAAAGGTGTCCGGACAGTTCACCCCTAGAAAGTATGACAAGCCTGCCAGTGCTACAGTCTCAACCATCAACAATATCTCTCAACCAACAAAATTATGGTCACCAAAAAGCCGTCCTACCCCCATCCGAAGGGACTACACTGAGATCTATGCTCCCCTCTCCAAAGTTTACCAAGCCTTGTTAAGCCGAAACCTCATCAAACCCTTGGATCCCCGTCCATTGCCAAATCCACCCCCAAGGAACTTCAAGGCCGATGCTCATTGCGCCTTTCACCAAATTGTTGGCCATACCACCAACCAATGCTTTCACATCCGAAACATAATCTAAGATCTCATTAACCGGGGTACCATCGCCCCACCAGCCAATCCTAAGCCAAACACTACTCACAATCCACTCCCAAATCATGCCAATGCCATCTTCTTAGAAGAAATCCCAGATTTCGATCCCTCAACTCAAATTACACCCATATACTCTCCTAAACCTCTTCAAATTTTCCCATATTTCCTCCTACACCCTACTAGCCTCGCTGATCAGGCACTGTCACTCCTTACCAGAGCATGCATCGCTGTCTGTACCCGTTCTAAAAATGGAAGTATGGAATTGTTAGAGGTGTTTAACCAACTCCTAGAGTTCGGGCTTAAATTTCCCTCACGGATGGTCCTCGATTGCCAAAGGTTCAGTACACTGTTCTTGGAAGCATAGAAATGGGCCTGAGATCCGGACAAGTGGTTGGTACCAACCGATGAAGTCATCCTAGATGATGTTGTCCAGATTATGGCTAAATTATTCGGGCAAACCAACAGCATTTGTCGTATCACCGGGTTACTTGACATTTTGAAGCTACAAGGGCGCTTGGTCCCTTCAACCATACATATCCCCACAAAATGGGAAGACATGTATTAAGAAGCCATTGAAGTTGTGGAATGCATTGACTTTACATGAAAAGACAGAATTGTTTCTACCGGATGGGGGAAAGAATTTGAAGATTCGAGTGAAGAACAAGCTTCAGGAAGAACTGGCCCAGTAGCCGACATATGTGGAATGATATCATTTGAAGAACTCCTTGAAGAAATAAATAGGGTGATAGAACAACTTGATATTGACGAGGAAACGGGATTCATGTTCTTCCCTTCTTCAGTAAATCACATGACCAGATCAGGGAGACATTACCAGGTTCCAAGCTCACTACCAGCAAATGACAAAGGGAAGGGCGTTAAAAACCTTCCTATGCCAGAGATGACCATCGAGGAGAGCAAGATCCTCGACCAACTGAAGAAAACTCAAGCTAAAATCACTCTCTGGGGGATTTTCATGTCTTCCCAGCTACACAGAAATTCTTTAATCAAGATGCTCACTGGACCCACAGTTCCTCCTTCTACCACACAGAAGAAGCGGTAAATCTGGTCGGATCCTTGACCTCTACCCGAATGTTATCATTTTTGAAGAAGAAATCCTCAGAATTGGGCTGAATCACAATCATGCACTCAACATCTCTGTCAAAGTTTTGGGGAAGGCCGTGCCACTCTCTCTTGTCGATAACGGATCCTCCTTGAATGTCTTCCCACTGAGAACCTTCAAGTGTTTAGGCCTGAAAGAAAGAGACCTTGCTCCAACCTCCGTCGCTATACATGCCTATGATACTACCCACCGGGATGTGATGGGATCCATAAAATTTCTAATAGGGGCTGGCCCTATAAACCCTATCGTTGAATTCCAAGTCATAGACACCCCATCTTATTTCAACCTGTTGCTCAGACGACCCTGGCTACACAGTATCAAGGGTGTGTCTTCCTCACTCCATCAGAAATTGAAGTTCTTCGTCGACAGGCGAGTCATCACCATTTTGGGCGATGACAAAAATGTCGAGGGTGCAAGCACCAATAGTCCAATCCTTGAGATACAACACGGGTCAAATGATATGCTCCTATCAGGATTTCGAGTTGAGCCACTCCTACTCCCGGCAGGGGACGGTTTCAAAGAAAGGGTTTGTCCAGAATACGACCCTCATGGAAATGTCAATGTGTTTCAGATGTTCAGAAACATGCACTTCATGCCCGGACTTGGGCTAGGGCAAAGGCAGCAAGGGATACTTGAGCCCATCGAACTGAAGAAAGCTTTTCTTCCTTGTGGCATGGGGTATCAACCATCAGAACAAGAGCTCAGAATGATCCACCAGTCTCGACAAAAGAGAAGATTAGACTGCATCCAAACTATCCCAGGAGACTCCTTGAATGGACTATTCATCAAAGAAGGCGAAGACTTCCCCTTTTGCGGTTTTCCAGAATCATGATATGACATCACAGACAAGAAGATGAAGCTTGGAATGGATATCTTTTTCCAAGATAGCTACCCCTGGGCTGAAAGTTTCCAACACCGAGTACAACCGCTCATCAAAGATATCGAAGAGACTGAGGAAAGTGATTCTGAAGATTCTATCAACTTACATACACTAGGTCTAGCACTCTGCATGGTTCATTCTGACATTACATCAATGGATCCATCCCATCTGATTAAAGTTACTGATACACCCCTCCTCAACTGGCATGCTATGCCAGTTCTACCTCTTGAAATCTCCCCTAACCCCAAAGTTTACCCTATTTTTTCTTATGTTGTCTATCCTTGTTCAAATGTAATCTATACTTCTTTTGATAAGGTTCTCAATGCTATTTTTCCTATCAATGAAATAAACGAATATTTTGAGTATCTTGTTGTGCCTTACATTAATTGTTTGGATTCTAATCGAACTTTTGATGATGATGATGATTTTGCAAATGAACAATTCTCATCTGATATAAATAAGGTTAATAATAAACAACATAATCGCGTTCAAGTTAATAAAGAAGAGACTGTTGTTATTAATCTCAGTTCTAGTAGCCAACTGCATGAGATTAGGATAGGGGCCACCCTTGACGAGCATGAGAACGTACAACTCGAAGAATTACTAAAGGAATTCGTGGATGTCTTCGCATGGTCTTATGACGATATGCCCGACATTGATCCTGAAATAGGTCAGCATAAGATTCCCACTCTCCCAACTTACAAGACGGTTAAACAAAAGTTGAGAAATCTCCGCACCGAATGGTCACTCAAGGTCAAAGAAGAGGTGGTCAAACATTTGAACATGGGCTTCATTCATGTTATCGAATATCCCACATGGCTAGATAACATAGTGCCTGTGCCGAAATTAGGAGGGGAGGTTCGAATGTGTGTGGACTACCGAGATTTAAACAAAGCTTCTCCAAAGGATGATTATCCGCTACCCAATATCGACATGATCGTGGACAACACAACCAGTCATGCTCTAAAGTCATTCATCGACGGGTTTGCCAGATACAACCAAATCAAGATGCACCCAGACCACCAAGAAAAAACCGCATTCATCACCCCATGGGGAACCTTTTACTACACCGTTATGCCATTTGGTCTCAAGAAAGATGGGGCTACCTACCAAAGGGCTACCACAACTATCCTGAACGATTTGATTCACAAAGCAGTTAAGGTTTATGTGGATGATATAATTATCAAGTCCAAAACTAGAGAAGGTCATGTTCCTTGTCTTCGGAAGTTCTTCAAACGACTGCGACGGTATCAGATGAGACTCAATCCACATAAGTGTGTCTTCGGCGTTACAAAGGGGAAACTCTTGGGATTCATGGTCAGTGATAAGGGGATAGAAGCATATCCTGCAAAGATGAAGGCCATACTTGAGATGCCACCGACCCGAACAGAGAAAGAAGTCCAAGGTTTTCTTGGGAAATTGCAATATATCAGCCGGTTCATCTGCCAACTAACCTCCATCTGTGAACTGATCTTCAAGCTCCTCCGAAACGATTCAACCAAGGTTTGGAACGAGGCCTGCCAAGAAGATTTTGACCAAATCAAACAATATTGGACCCAACCTCCAATCCTCATGCCACCACAGCCTAGTCTCCCTTTGCTCATATACCTAACCATAACCGATACTGCAGCTGGGGCTTTGCTATCCCAATACCTTGAATACTTCTGCAAATAAAGATCCATCTATTATGCCAGTCGCAAATTAACTGGGTACGAGGTTAACTACACTGCTTTGGAAAAGGCGTGCGCCGCACTTGTCTGGGTCACCCAAAAGTTGCGACACTACATGCTCACCTTCCCCATCAAACTTGTATCCCGAATGGATCCCATCAAATACCTGCTTGAGAAACCTGCCTTATCCAGTCGAATGACCCGATGGTTGATGCTCCTAACTGAGTTCGATATCGTGTACGTCATGCAAAAATCAATTAAAGGAAGATCCATCTCTGACTACCTCGTTGATTACCCCGTAGAAGAAGCATATGTCTGGATCTCCGAATTCTAAGATGAAAATATCCTCTACACCACTCAAGACCACCTTCGATGGAACATGTTCTTTGATGGCGCTGCCAACAAAAAGGGATATGGCATTGGGATACTTCTGATCTCCCCTGATGACTCCCACACTCCCATCGCCATCAAATTAGATTTCCCTTGCACCAACAACATGACGGAATACGAGCCATGCACAATAGGCCTCAAATTTTCTCTCAAGAAAGGTATTCAACCTTAACTTTGTGCCCTCATCATCGGTCAAGTGCTCAGTAAGTGGAAAGTCAAGGACGAAAAGCTCCAACCCTTCCATGCCCACTTATAAGAGTTAGCCTCCCGATTTCGATATATCACCTTCCATTACCTACCTCTAGCAAAGAATAACCTAGCCGATGCTCTCGCTACCTTGGCCTCCATGGTCGACATGCCCAAAGGAATAACAATGACCCCCTTCCTAGTTTAAAAGCAAGACAAACCAATCCACTGCTACCATATTGAGCTTGTCTCCATCGAGGATCCTGAACTAGCCGATTGCTAGTACTATGATATCTGGTGCCTCTTCAAACATGGTAGGTATCCCGAGGGTTCCAATAAGAAAGACCGAAAGACCCTTCGAACACTGGTCGCCCAGTACATCATCTGTTATAAAGCTCTACTCAAGAGGAACTTTGATGGAACTCATCTACACTGTATCGCTGGGGGTGAGATTGAGAAGATAATGCAGAAGATCCACAACGAGGAATACGGGCCCCACATGAACGGTCACATTATTGCCAAGAAGATCATCCGACAGGGGTACTAATGGACCACCATGGCCTAAGATTGCACCGCCTATATCCGGAGATGCCTCCAATGCCAACAATTCTCCAATCTTCAACACCTGCCTCCGCGAGAATTATACAACATGACCTCTCCCTGGTCATTCTCCACCTGGGGTGTCGATATCATAGGGAAGGTTACACCAAAGGCTTCAAATAGACATGAGTTCATCCTAGTTTTCATTGATTACTTCACCAAATGGGTCGAAGCTGAGTCATACGCAGTATTGAATGCCAAGAAAGTGGACAAATTCCTCAAGAAAAGTATCATCTGTCAATATGGGGTCCTGCACGAGTTAGTGTCAGATAACGGGTTGCACTTTGAAGCAGAAGTCACAGAAGTAGTCAACAAGTATGGGATTCAGAGAAACAAATCTTCTCCCTACCGACCTCAGACCAATGGTGCAGTTGAAGCCGCCAACAAGAACCTCAAAGCCATCATCAACAAGATGATCGGAAGCTGTAGGGATTAGGCTGACCGGATCCCGTACGCCCTATAGGGCTATCGAACCTCAATCCAAACCAATAATGGGTCTACCCTTACTCTCTGGTCTACGACATGGAAGCAGTCCAACCTATGGAGCTCGAAATACCCTCGCTATGTGTCATGCTCAAAAGCAAAGTTAGTGAAGAACACTGGTGCCAAAGCCGTCTCGACGAGCTGACCCTCCTAGATGAAAGGATATTGAAATCTCTTTACCACATACAGGGGTACCATCGCCAAATAGCGCGATCATTCAATAAGAAAGTCAAGGACTGCGGTGTCCAGGAAGGGGATTTATCCCTCAAGGAGATAATAGAACCCATCTGGACCCCAGAGGGAAATTCAAGCCCAATTGGAGTGGCCCCTACATTGTGAAGAAAATCTTATCACAGGGCTACCCCTCAGAAAGTTAGAACGACCTTCTCACCAGGCATCCAGACCACTCAGCGTCTCCCTCAGAATCACCGCCGCAGGATTGCAATGGTATGACATCCACGAAGTAATGGCTGTAAGTTGCGGGTCCACTAGTAGTTCCCCAGTCACCAGCAGCAATTTTAAAACCAGGCCCAGAGAAACGGCTCCAGCATAGCCAATATCACCTACTTCTCGCAAATGCACGGACTGTAGCACCGCTGGGAGGGAGATCATTCCTCCAACAACCAGTGATCTGGCCGCCGAAGGCGAAATATAAAGAAGCCCGACCAACAAATCCCTGGGAGAATGGGAAAATTCGAGCAAAGCCACGGCAACACTAGGATTTATACCCAGCATGACAGAAAATTCCTCGTAGGTAGGACAAATATCATCCAACCCAAAGCCGAATATATGGTTTTCGGTGTACCAAAATTGTACCACCGCCATCAGCATGTTCCACTCAATTGGACGATTGCTCCACAAGGATACTTGACGCATGTTGAATGCATCATAGTCGGCATTATAAGAGCACATTGCTTCCAAGGCTTTGAGGTAGTTAGCAAACTCAATGCTACTAGGGAGAGCCATCTTGCAAGGCTAAGAGATAGTGGGAAAGTAAGTAAGAATGCGAGGGTGTGATGAAAACACTCCACCCTTACCCCTTTTATAAGAGGCATAACCCCCGCAGAAATCGGAGGGAATCCTACCCCACAAAATACATAAGGCTGAAGAGGGTACCAATCAAAGCTTTGAATTGATGGGACTGGACTAAACTGCCGATAGGCAGGACAGGGTGCTTGCCGATTGGCAACCCCCCATTTTTAGAGATTTCCCTTTTTTCCTCTTTTGTCAAATAGAAAACTCATTAAAAATAAATTGATATTCTCAAAAAAATTTCAAAATCCATTTTCCTCCTTATATAATTTACCCTTTTAATTAAAAAAAAACTTTCCTTCAAAAAATTCCAAAAATACTCCTTTTTACCGTCTCAGTAGCAAAGTAAAAAGCGCATGTGCATGCTTTCATTCATCCTTAAAAGATAATAAAAAAACTCCATTTCATTGCATCTATTTGTTTTCTGTGTTACATCAATTTTTTAGGAAATAAAAAGAACAAGCAAAAACAACGGGATTCAGCCCGAACCCACATCTCTCTCTCTCTCTCTCTCTCTCTCTCTCTCTCTCTCTCTCTCACACACACACACACACCTACCTTTCTCTCTAAGGGCTTCCACCCCAGCGACGTGCTCTTTTTCCCCTACGTCTATGGGAGTCACAGTCATCTCCCCGAAGTCGAAATGGAAGGTGTGGGTAGTATCCCACCACCTCTCCCCCAAAGCGCACAGGACCGCTGTCGAACGAGGTGTCTTATCTAGCGCAGATGCCAACCTCCCAAAACCCGCTGATGATATCACCCAACTCACCACAGGTGGGAGATGCTCCCAGACATCCCTGAGCCCCGTTATCTCGCGGGCGCACATGTTCTTCAAAGAAAATATCAGACTGGAAAAAAAAGGAAAAAATCTCATCAGAAGTTAAGAAAGAAAGAAAAATCACCAAAAAGAAAGGAATGCCAAAGGTCGGGTTACTTACATAACCATCAGGATTCACTCTCGAAGAGCGATGACGTGACGGCTCCCGCAGTAAAGTCCGCTCATCCGTAACAGGCTCAAAAGCAACACAGCAGTTCTCAGTCCCCAAAGCAAGAGGCGCCCTGGCCCTCCACTCCACATTCGCCCCGTCATCAACGATCAACCACTCCCTGTGGACTGCAGTGCTCACAAAAGAGGTCATTTCTTGAAGATCGGAATGCTAGAACAATTTGCAGAGGAATCACAGAAAGAGAGAAAGAAAAGAAGCTGTGAAAAAAAAGAAGGGATTCACCCCCTTTATATAGGATGCCAAACGCCATGCCGATCGGCACTGACCCCAAACATACCGATCGACACTGACTCCTTACCTTCTTAAGGTAGTTCAAAAGTCCGTGCCACTGCTGAATAGCACCCCTCATACCATGCCGACCGGCACCCCCCTTAAATTTCATACAGAAATTCCTAAAAAATTCCAGAAAGCCCCGAAAAATCCTCGAAAAATTCCTAAAAATCCCAGGAAGGATTTAGAACATTTTCACCAGGAAAATTTCACATTCCTTCAAGTGAACCCCTCTTTCCCAGCGGAATCCTCAAAAACCAAGTGAATCTCCTCCCGGAAAAGCCCTGGAGGATCTCTAAGGATCACCTGATCACTTCCCCAGTGGAGTTTTTACAGCACCAAAATTGGTTGTTCCCCCCTGCGAGACCTCCTAAAGAAATAAAAGCTTCCCCGGCTATCAGCTCCCCAGCTCAGATCAAAATCACAAGGCACTTTCTCCAGCAGAATCAAAATCCAATCTTTTTCCACTCTTAGGTCAGAATTGACCTCGGTCTTGGATCGTCACCTGATTTAGGTCAGAATTGACCTCGGTCCTCTGTCGTCACCACTTTTAGGTCATAATTGACCTCAGTCTTAGATCGTCACCTGAGTTAGGTCAGAATTGACCTCGGTCCTCGGTCATCACCACTCTTAGGTCAGAATTGACCTCAGTCTTGGATCGTCACCTGAGTTAGGCCATAATTAACCTCAGTCCTCGGTCTTCACCACTCTTAGGTCAGAATTGACCTCGGTCTTCGATCGTCACCTGAGTTAGGTCAGAATTGACCTCGGTCCTCGGTTGTCACCACTCTTAGGTCAGAATTGACCTCGGTCTTGGATCGTACCTGAGTTAGGTCAGAATTGACCTCGGTCCTCGGTCGTCACCACTCTTAGGTCAAAATTAACCTCGGTCTTGGATCGTCACCTGAGTTAGGTCATAATTGACCTCAATCCTTGTTCGTCACCACTCTTAGGTTAGAATTGACCTCGATCTTGGATCATCACCTGAGTTAGGTCAGAATTGACCTCGGTCCTCGATCGTCACCACTCTTAGGTCAGAATTGACCTCGATCTTGGATCTTCACCTGAGTTAGTTCAAAATTGACCTTGGTCCTAGGTCGTCACCACTCTTAGGTTAGAATTGACCTCAGTCTTGGATTGTCACCTGAGTTGGGTCATAATTGACCTCGATCCTCGATCGTCACCACTCTTAGGTCAGAATTGACCTCGGTCTTGGATCGTCACATGAGTTAGGTAAGAAATGACCTTGATCCTCGATCGTCACCACTCTTAGGTCAGAATTGACCTCAGTCCTCGGTCGTCACCACTCTTAGGTCAAAATTAATCTCGATTTTGGATCGTCACCTGAGTTAGGTCAGAATTTACCTTGGTCCTCGGTCGTCACCAGTCTTAGGTCAGAATTAACCTCGGTTATTAGATCTTCACCTTAAGCCCACAGATTTGGCTTTGACCCCCAAAATTGGTCATCCCCAGCATGCCCCTCAGGTCCTCAAAATTGGCCTCAACCCTCTCAATCGGTCATACTCCCTCAAAAGAATCATGTGGTGTCTATTTGACGGTTATCATTTGTTCCAAACTCACCCATCGAGGGGATCTATAAACACCCCATTCTGTTACCCCCTAACTCTCCTTAGGTCCCTAGTACCTCCCTTCATCACTACAAACCTAGGTCATATCCCGAGCCCTGACCTAGAAGCCATCGGGCACTCATAAGCTCTGTTTGACCAAAAAGTCAAACTCTTCATCTCAACTGAGGCTGAATGAATCTTCAAAGGGCACTGAAATCCCTTTCTAATGATTCATCTCGTGTATAATTCCGACTTATCATGCGGACGAACGATCGGTTTGCGTCAGAAACTTAATCTAGAGACCACCGGGCGCTCCCGGGCTCTATTTGACCCAAGTCAACTCTTCATATCGATTGAGGATAAATGAATCTTCGAATGGCACTGAAACCCCTTTCCAATGGTCCTCTCCATGCGCAATTTTGACTTACCATGCGGACGAACGATCCGTTTGACTCCAAAAGGTCACCAAATGCTTCCAGGGCCCGGTTGACCAAAGTCAATTCCCCAAACTGGGTCAAACTCTTTGTAATGTCGAATTACATCCCCTAACCTTTCCAGCGGTCCGCCCCATGCATGATTCGGACTTACCATGCGGACGAACGATCCGTTTGCGTCCGAACGATTCTCCGTCTAATGGACCGACAAATGCTTATGAGCCATATTTGACCCAAAGTCAACTCCCAAACCAAGGGAATTTCAAAGGTATCTAAATTACCTTTCCAACAGTCTGCCCCGTGCGCAATTCTGACCAACGGTTTGCCCTCGGCAGCCAATTTTCTGAAAAGGCCTGAAACACACTACCAAATGGTAGGTTCTAGACTCTGCCTATCGGCAGGTGCCTATAGGCAGGACCAGGTCTATGCTGATCGGCAATGAACTGGGCCTATAAAAGGAGTCCTTCACCTCATTCACAAAGGGAGACCAGATCTGATAAAAATCGCTTTCATCGAATCCCCAAAACCTCTCTCGAAGACAGTGCGATTTCAACATCCAAATCCCTTTCTAACTTCCATTTTTCATCATCCTTTTCCTCAAACTTGGTGAATTATCCACTCTCCATCATCGTCCAAGTGCAAGCATTTCTCTCCAACATTCAAGATCAAGCTCAAGATCTTCAAGAAGGTCCAACTTTCTCAACTTTCTCTTCAAATTCTCTTAAATTCACAATAACTTGTTTTATTACTTAGCACTTTTTATTATCTCATCTCACATATCCTAATATACTTTTTATTTAGTATTATTGCACATCTCTTATTTTCATATAAATAAAACCCAAAAAAATAAGAGGGTTTGCTCATAAATTCCAAATAGGGATTCTCATACTTTTCTCACAACTAAAACACTTTTTCTACACACACACACACACTCACAAATAAGAGATCCCCCATTTGGATTGTGACACCCCGCCTAATTAAATACCGGGTAATCAGTCCTTTATTAAATTAAAATCAAGGTGACGGTTGGTTCATTCTTAGCATCACTGTCGTAAAAATAACTTTACCAATTTAAACACCCTAAATAATTATGCTAAGTGTCAAAACCATTTTTAGACATTAGTTTCCAAATTTTATTCATATAAACCAACATTTAAAAACTTTACATCATTCATCATTAAAGAATCACACAACAATTATCCTGGAATATATAAATCCAAATAACCAAACATTCAATTAATTGAATCCAACATTTAATACTTAAATGAAAAACATCCTGACAATAAAATCCCAAAGAGCAAATACTGGAAATAAATTGATTACAATATCCAATAAAACAACTGAATAATGGAAAGGACGACACATGCCCCACTGGAATAAATAATCCTAGAAGAGGAATCAAGAAGTGAGGTCGTCTAAGCAAGAGGCCTGCAACTCCCACCTAAGCTGCAGCGCGTTCCTTCCAAAGGATCCCATGCAAGACGTCCTGTGGCTGGGCACCTGTAATATATACATATATATACAAGAGAGAAAAGAAAATGGAAACGGGTCAGAGCCCGATTGTAAAAATGATTTAAAATTTATTTAGCAAGTATTTAAAATGTTTACAGGCCAATGCAAAAACATATTAGTGCGACACTCCCTTGAGAAATTCTCACCTCTCTTCTAATGTGCACACCTATCGTACTAACCTTCCCAACAGTTTAACTTATCTTATCTTAGGTTACTCGTAAGATTTAAACTGACGAATTCAACTGTTTAAGAGGTAGATTTCATTTAATAACAAAGTTCCCATTTAACCTCTATTTACTATTAACGTTTCCCGGTAATATACTATACTTTCAAAACACGCATTTCTCAATTGAAATCATTATTTATTTCTTACTTACCATAAACACAGGAAGTAATTCACATATTTCAAAATTTAATATATATATTCATTACCCATGTAATATATATATTCTAACAGCACCCCACATAAAAATTATGGTGCGGGCATACTCTGCTATCCAGTCCCCGTATCACTCGTACTAAGGGAAGTACAAATTCAGAATCACTCTCGAACTGTATTGAACAAAACACAAACAATATTGAGGCGAAGCATAGTTTCCAAGTCCAAGAGGTCAGCACATACCCCCACGTCTCTTAGGACCGTGACTATCGATCCGATAGCCTGTACCTAGGATTCCTCTCTTCTAGGGTACGAGTCAATATCCCCCATAAAGGTCCCATCGAGATAAGACTGTCCCAGCGCGGTAACCTCAGGGATAGCAAGTAGCGTGGGTATGATTTTTACACGTATATAGTATATGCATAAACACAGTCATATAGATACACTACCATTTTCATATCAAGTTTTAGGTACATACTGACGGCCCATAATTATGATATTTATCCTTATTTCTCGTTATTTAGTTATCACGTATAACGGTTCGTCACTTACTTTAATTCGAGGGATTATTCTAACTTACTACGTAACACTCATGGATTCTATTCTCCTAAGTGTAAAATTCAGTAGGTACTCCTCTATTTTTCCAACGTAACTACCTTACGCGTCTCTCCCTTTAATACATAATTCCGTCGTCCCTTATATGTGAACATCTCCATAAAAATGTAAATCTCGTCTTACATTAAAGGTTTCATATTTTTAATAAGTCCTACTGGTCTTCTTTATCCCCCAAAATATTTTAATAAGGATGTCCAAAGTTTATTACTCATTTAAATTGAATTCACTATTTAAGGGGAAACATGAGTCTGCCAAGAGGGGTCGATCGATCGATGGCAGGGGCTCGATCGATCGATGCGTCGATCGATCGACACTCCTGGTTCGATCGATCGATCAAACAGGTATGGCAAATTCTGCAGATTAACAGTTACGGTTTCTATCATCTAACCTCACCCAAATTCAGATTCTTAACACCCAAACTCCCAGAAATTCGTACTACAAACATTATAAACCCAAATTAAACATCTCCTACGTAAAGCATGCGAATTTTCATCAATATGCATGGATTAATGGGCCAAAACTTACATAAATGTCATGAACCCTAAAAATTTCTTTAACTTTGTTCTAATCAGTCTTTTTCCAGAAGTTCTACTTCAAATTCATCACAAATCCGTTGTTAAACCTCTACATATGAAGGGAATTTTCAGATTTTCATTCATATCATTACTACATGCAATTTTCCTATCTCCAACATGGGTTTTCTTCTATGAAACTCATCCTAATCATCCCTAGACTAACATGAGTGATGCATTAACGAAATTAAGCAAGATAAATACTTGCCTAAAATTTTAGAGTTATGATTTGTGGACGAATTTGGTGTGGTGGTGTTCCTCGTCGCGCGATCTACGCGTTGGTGGTGGTGGCGGTGCAACCGGATGAATTTTTGGCCTTGGATTGCTTGGAAAGCTTTCTACCTTCCTCTCTAATGGTCGTTCTAAGGTTTTGAGTCTGCTAACCCTAAGAGACCATTCCAAATGACTGATATAACCTAATAAATTTCGTGGGTTTAATTACCCAAAAATATAAAATGTCCAAAATACCCTCCCGGGGTACTAAATAGGCCTAAAAACGCCCCGAGTCCCAAACTAAACCCCCGGGTACACTTTTCTGACTATCTCAACCCTTGCGGACACTTTGACGTACTCGAAATGACCATACGTATGACTTATAATTTATTCACTTTTATTAATCAATATTTAGTCCCGACACGACACAGGCGCGTCCCGACTTAAATTTCCAAAATTGTCATTTTATTCACTCGTGACATTTAATAGTACCAATATTATACTACTTTACTCATTAGTAATACTCAACAAGTTTCCAATGATTACTAACTCTCCTCACGTTAGTAATTAAAAATAATTAATTTCCGGATTTATATTAAATTTATAATTCACATTAAATTTAATAAATCTCCAAATTTAGAAAGCATAAAAATACGGGGTATTACATGGATTTATGGGATAAACCCCACCCCTCATTTTGTATGAGAACTACATGAAATTTGATGACTTTATAGGCTATGTAGGCGTCTCCGGGTAAAACCCGAGACTGGAGTCCTATTCTCACTTTCTCCTTCCTTTTCTATCTTCTCTAAATCCAATTTTCTTTTATTCGATATACTTCTTCTTAGTGACGTATCACCCCATATGCGTTATCGTTATGTTATAAGGATCAATGTAAGGGTAATCGCGTAAATCTTATTTTCTAATATTATTTTTATACCTTCCTATGGATGACTCGCTTTATCTCTCCCATGATACAAGTCGAGGATTCCTATCTCCACTATATATATACACATGCACACATATCACGGGGAAAATAAAAAGGGGAAAATAGCAAACATCCATGAGAGATCGAAAGGGCGAAATGGGTGCCTAACACCTTCTCGAATGAGTTTGGTTTCGTATGCACCAGTATGTCTTTGGATGCCATCCTTCGGGATGGGTCCCCCTTTTTCTTTTGTCTGTTTTGAGTAAAATAGACTGGCGACTCTAAATCTCTCTAAATTTTTACACCTCATCTCAAACGACATCGGCGGAAGCACTCCCGAGAGGGATGCGCGAGACCCGAGGATCCTTCCTTCACGCGCCCGCCCACGGCGAGGATCGGGGATGGCCACATTTATCATACCAGCTTTGGAATTTGATGATTTTCCTGATTTGTTTTCGAATAATTATTTTTTTTCTTTTATTCAAAATTTTGGCACAGTTCAACACCGTATCAAATTTGGGCACGACTTTTGAACTGTGTCAAAAGTGTACCAAAATGTACTCAATCTGGGACAGTTATAAAATATGCCAAAATTGTGCCAGAAATATAAATTTCTGGCCTAGTTTAAAAGTATGCCAGAAGTGTTCCTGTTTGGTTAAATTTGACACACTTTTGAACCGTGCTAAAAAAATGGCCATTTTGGAACACTTGATTCTAGCACAGTTCAAAATCGTGCCATATTTTATTTGGCACAATTGAAACCATGACAGATTACTATTTTTGGTGTAGTGTAAGATCGTTGTCAAATTTTAAAACAAAATAACTTGCATTAATAAAACATCCAACCATTTAACAAATCATTCCAACCATTTAAGTAAACAGTCACCACAAAGATTAAAAGGAATACAAATGACTTGAAATAAATAAATTAATTGAATAACTCTCGGTAAATCCAAATACAATATCCAACGGATGAGGAAATAAAATAAAATTTGAATAACATAAAGATTGTCCAAAATTGGGCGACATGCTCGAATAAATAACTAAAATGAAATCCTATCTAGATAGAAAGTATATAATTGTATAATCAAACTCTATCATCATCCACGACTGTTGCAACATCGTCTGACGGGAACGGTAGCTAAACCTGGCTCCCCTGTAGCTGAGAACCTAAAAGGTCTTGAAAATGATTTGTGATGCGGTTCAGAGCCCAAAACCATTTAAAAATATTTTGAAAGTATTTAAATTGCAATAATTATTATGCAACATAATTATTCATATTTATCTGGCATTGCACCCGCATGAGATTATCCTCGCCTCTCATATCTAGTGCGCAACTAACGCATGTATTTTAATTCCCCAGTTATGCTACCCCTCCTAATTAGAACAACCATTTAACTAAGCCCCACACGCTGAACTCTAGCCCAATCACGCTACACGTATTTCACTTCAATTTTTTTCTCAATTGTCTATCACATAAGGTGTATAATTATAATTGTCAATTGTAACCTTATCATCAGATGATTCACATAATTGTGCACTAGTTACATTTTCAATGTTCCCACATTCGTTTAATTCACGCATATACATATAACACTCTCTTATAAGTATATAAATACCAACCCCCAGATGTCCTCCCGAATTCTTTCCCTAACATTCTATCAGGCTCCGGGTACGTCACGTATAATTCCTGGGCAACTAGGCCAAAATCTCACCATTTAACTCAAATTGTACACACATAAACTGGAGGCAAGCATAGACATACATCCATGGGTCATAACCATACCACATTGCCCCATCGAAAACTAAACTAACATACAGTGCTCAGGGAATAGTCCTTTGACCTGTGGAACCGACACAACACCCGCAGGTCACACTAGGGTGGACCGCTCACTATTTGCAACGTCCAACGATATCATCCATAGAGTAGGTATGTTCACATATATCAATCACATGTGCGTGCGCGCGCGCGCGCGCACACACACACACACAGATATATATATATATACTAGTGTAATACTCGTACCTAAAGGCACGACAAAAATTTATAAAGTACATAATTGCAAAACGTCAAGATAATTCCAACGCACATAATTGTAAAATGGCAAAAAATCTGTTCTTTGACAAAACATAGTGTAATTTTTAAAAAAATGGTCATAATCTTCTTTGTTTATATAACTATCCACCCTGCTTCACAAATAACAAATAGTCCAACAACATTTAAATAGTCTAAAGTATTGAAAGTTTAAACAATTTAAATCGATTTTTTACAACACAAGTGTTAATTGTTTTTAGAAAATTTAGCTAAATCCTTATTGATGAAGTTAAAATTGTATAGCGTTAGTGTTACCGTGTAACAAATGTATCCATACCAAACATGAATTCAATTCAGTATACATTAAAAACAACTTCATACGTATGATTGACATATCTACTCGGTTGAAAAGCATGACACAAATTTGAAATTTAATTCATTTCTCCATTCATTCTATAGCCAAATTTGGTGGAAACAAGCACATTACACATGCCTGCAACTACGGAACCTTAAATCATTTATGTAAAGTAAAGAAGAAGTTAAAAACTTTGAGCATGTAAGAAATTACTAACCTTGAGAAATTTTATACTCAATATACAATATACAATAAGTAAAATGAGTTGAGTTGTATGGTATAAGCTGGATATAAGGTATGTCGTGTATACTTTAAGTTAAAAAAAATTATGCAACATAAATAATAGTAAACAATTTGAAACATTTTAACAGAATTTCCTCTATTTATAGAAGTATCCACCATGTTTTAATAACAACAATATTAATAGTCCATCTTGAACATGATATAAACATCATAGCCATAAAATACTAATTTACTTCATAAAGTGTTTTTACAACACATGTCAACAATTTAAAATTTTTGATAAGAGTATCCATTATTTAGAGGACTATCCACCATGTTTAGGGAAAAAAAATCCAACAACAACAGTACCAATAGTCCTATAAATTTTTTTGTTATACATGTATACAAATTACTTATAACAAAGAAGATGGATAACACTGAGATACGTGATGATCATCGTGATTTAGGACTATGATTCAGGTTAGTGGCTCTTCATGTTTCCCAGTACAATTTGGTATTTTTTAAAACACTTGCGAGACAAACAAATGGAAAATTAAAACTAACCAAATGAAATATCTGTTAACCAATTCAATAATGGATCAATTACTGATGTAAAGTTCAAAATGGGAAGTTAGATTTATAAGTGGGGCATTTCTAGGAGCAGAATTGGAGAATAAAGGTTTTTTACATTTAACTCAGCCATATATGGAGGCATTCAAATGAATGGTAGCGTCAGTTTCATATAGGTATCCTAAAAAAAAATATAAAATCAAATAGTGTAACCCATATTTTAAATCTTTCCATCCACATAAAAGTCGAGAGGAACCCATATTTTTCATTCCATCGAAATCCTCCTTTATTAAAAAAAATTCTTCGACTCTAGATATATATAAAAAAATTATGTTAATTTAAAATTTTTCTATCTACAGTGGTTGGATGAAATGTCTGCTATGATTTGTTCAATCTAGTCGAAGAGTATAAGTGTGTTGAATCTTCACAGGTGAAGATAAAATCTAAGCAATCAATGACTCATCAGTTCGTCTGGAGGCGGATTCGATGAAAGACTATAAAAACGTCATCAGACCTACAATGGGTTGTAGTCCAGTTGAACCTTTTTATTGATTTAATATCCTTTCCAAACATGTTCCATATTTGGATGATTAAATCATCATAGGTTCTAACCAAATGTTTATTCCCCTTGAGTGTCTTTAGCCTATCGCAAATTGGAAGCCCATGGAGGCGGTTGACGAATTCAGATCAAAATTGTCTTAACTATGGAGTTGATGCGGATCTAGTTATACCACATAGACAATGGATCCGCCATTGACATTTTCTTCCAAGAAGCTAGTCTGTATGAAATAATTTAACTGTCATGTCGATTTCAGCCCAAAAATTGGTCAACCGATGTTGATGATTAGGTCGGTTAAGTGTTGTAACATAGCCATGGGTTTCACTATTGGGAGCCATTTTTTGTTTAAATCATCCTCGACGACAGGCAGATCTTAAACGGTTAGTGCCTGCCTTGATTATAGACTCATTTCTTCCAACAACTTTGAGTCAATACCATTCCTTCAAACACATCTAATTAAGGATCCCTGGTTGATGATTCGTCAATAGTATTTGATGCATTTGTAATTGGATCTGATTACAGTAACACCAAGAATCTGATGTTTCAACCTCACTACCAATAAATATCATAGGGGATTTATTCAGACATCTATATCAAACTTTTGTATTTATTCAGAGATTTCTTCCCACTAAAAAGCTCTCCCAATATTTCAAACTCAGAAGATTCACATGCCTTTAAAATATGAAATTCACCGGACTTATCACACAACATTATTCACAAAGGCAATGATTAATACAATCAGTAAAGGCATGGATGTTCAGTAATAAATGGGCACTCAGTAAATATAATCAGTAATAAACAATCCAAATATAATATTAAAACCCTAAGGTATGTAAGACCCCACTAATGTATGTACTTATATATATGCAGGTACAATTATTAAATTTATGAAGCTAGTTTAGCAAGAGGCATATTAGCTCACCCTATAACCAACAAAGATATACGTGAAGGTTTCTCCTCGCAGAATTGGACGTTTTGCCACCATCAGCCCAGGGTGTTCTAATATGTAACCAAATGCAACTATATATATTAGACACCAATCCTTCGTGTTGTCGACATCGATTGACATCAACTAACGGCCAGGTCACGGTTGTATCAATAAATATTATTTTACCAACTAATTGTCCGGTCATGGGTGTATTAATGGTTAGGTAACTGTAGTTAGTCCCAAAATATAGCTTCCTATTGTGAAATGCGTATAATATGAGTATGATGAAGCAGTAACATGAATACTGAAAAACATAATAGACCTTTTATCAAAACATTCTATGTCAAAACCACCACATTTGATCATTCAACACAAAAACTACAACTATAACTATGTTATTATAAGTTGAAGTTCGTTTCTACACTTAAAATGCAATTGAAAAATAAATAACTAACTCTAATTCACAAAATAGAAATATTTGAATACAAATACTATAAGAGGTAGGTAATTGGGATTATCCATTTCCTAAGATTTAGAATACGTGTATAATAATACCACCAACAAAAATAAATATGAAAGTGCTACGATATTGACTGAATGAAAACTATCAACCAATTTTGCAGATTTGCTTCGACACATCTTAAACTTGCAGATCTATCTTGAAATACAACCAAATTTATCAGAAAATGAAAAAATTATATAAATATCCAAACAGAGTTTCAAGCCACGTGTTTAGCACATTCAGTGAAAAGGGGAAAAAGCACAAATCTAATATCATAAGAGTTCTACACTGCATAGTTTATGCATTTCAACATCTACTTTTAACATACTTAATAAATAATTGGTCCCTAATACCACAAACTCATAAACTGCAACAAAACTCCACTCCTAAACACTAATCATCATAATTTAATTATATACTCTATATCAGGTGAATTCATAGAACAATGTACGACCCATCCATTTACCTTACAACCTCAGCTTAACTTGCTTACTCGCGGACCGAAGAAATAAAATCAAAACTCAACATAGAAACCAATCTCATTGCCTCTCCCACTGAACTACAAATAGTAAGAGATTGAGTGAGAAAAGATATCTTTCATGTATGATACCTAAGATAATCAAAGAACAAAGAAAAAAGTTGGGATTTGCGATCGAGAACCACTTGTACCAATCAAAGAACAGAAGTGGGGATTTGCAACTGTCGGGAAATAGTGAGGCCCACTTTTAAATGTCAATATGTGGAATAAAATATTTTTAAAATTATATTAGAATCAAGAATTAAACAAAAAAATGACTCCTACCAAAAAAACGTTAATACTAAATTTGATTAAAAATTACAGGCTAAACAGTTGAAACAAAAAAAAATCTACACTAAAAATGTCTATACTTTTTATCTATAGAAGAATTAAAATAAAAGCACACTAACCAAAAATACCCAAGATCCGTAAAACACATGGTGGGTGATAGTAGTGGATGGAGGTGGAAGGAGAATTGTGAAAATACCTTTGAATATAACATTAAAATCCCAAATCTAGAGAGAGAGAGAGAGAGAGAGAGATTATATAGATCCATATATACCTTTGAAGAGTTGGAAAAAAATAATAGCATGGTAATCAGAACCTAATATTTCAACAAAAAAACGTATAAAAAAAGTTAGGATGAACAAATTGAGGTGGAAAAACTAAACACATAAAAGTAAATAAAATAAAAAGGCACAAAAAAATGCCTCAAGTGGGTTTCGTAGAGAATGTGGGATTAATTAGCAGCACAGAAGGACAAATACCACTAATTTGGGAAACATAACAGACATCCACCATAACAAATAATACCGATTTGTAAAATAAATCCAAAGGACATATTCCACTAATTTACTAATTACAAAGAAAAAGGGTGAAAATCACAAACTAAACAAAAAAGTTAACAAATGATTCGAACACTTAATTTCACTTATAACATGGTTCAGAGTATAAATTTTGAAAAAAATATTCGATTCAAAATTTCAAACCCCCTAGATTTCAAAAATCCCTAAAAATCTAAAATTTGAGATAAATTGTTCAAAGTGTTCAGATTTGTTACATGTTAAAGCCAGAAGAAGATTTTTCATACCAAAATAAGTTGTTAAATCCCCAAGATCAAACATGATTCACCAAAACCTCAAAAATCGGGGTCTACAAAACCTTAAAATGAACGAAAACCCCCCAAAATTTCAATCAGAGAAAGAGAGAAGAAGTCATACCTGAATAAAATAATTAGATCTGCAAAACAAAACCTAGTTAGATCAATAAATAATTATATCTGGAAAAATAAAACTTGAAAAAAAGGATCTATCTCATGGAGAAGAGCAAATGGGGCGAGGGTGAGAGTGGCAATAGTGAGTAATGGGGGAGAGAGAGGCGGTCAGTGTTGTTGCCGAGAGATGGAGAGGTTAGGGTTTCTTTATGTGGTCATTGTTGAGAGAAAGAAGTTATGGTGGGTGTCAGACACGATTTGAAGTGGTAATTTAGTCTCATTTTGAATTTTGAAATGCATAAGAGAGAGGGAGGAAACACTTTTAAGTAGTAACGTGGTGATGTTTTGGCTCATCATTTCCACCTATTAATCATACATAAATTACAGTTGTGCCACAACAATTTAATGGATAGATCTAGTCCACTTAAATTAATCTTAGCCGCTAATTATTTTATCCCACTTATGGAATATTAAAACAACTCTACTCCTTATTTTACATATATATAACCGGCTAATCGTGCTTATATCACTCTTAGCATTTGCCCAAAATTCTCGAGTCTATCTCGACTCCCAATTTCTCAAGTATTCACACAATTAAATTTAATTCTCTAACATCACGCTACTGGAAAACATGTTATTCTACCAAAGAACTTAGCCTAATCTCCACTAAAATCCTAATCCAATTTCATAATTATTACCCGAGTACATTTCACCCTAGTACCCCCATAATCTCTTGCCTGTAATTTATCCCCATTTAGCCTAAGGTACTTTTTAACCTTCCCTTTTTATTTCCAGAACTCATATCCATCCTTAGGACTCCATAACCTATATTGAAACCTGAATGATCCTAAAAAAACCATAAAAGAAAAGGAAGTACATCACAGTAAATGAAGCGAGTTTGTTTCCCCAAATTCAAATTTACAAGGGAAATCGAAATCCAAAACCACTAATTTAGAATTTCTGTATCGCGGACCTATTAGTAGAAAATTCGTAACTAATTAAAAAAATTATAAAAAAAACAAAACCGGTGCTCATATCTTCGTAATTCAATTATGCACCAAATTATTCAACTTTCAAAAGCGAATCGGTTCGCTTGATGACCAAACTAGTTTGATTTGTGAACCGGTTTGTTCCCCTAACAGACCGGTTCATTTTGTTTTGGTGCCAAGGCAAACTTTTGATGATATTTTCCCCTTTCCCTTAAACCTTAGGAGTTCTAACCTTCACACAAACTCCTATTATGATTTCTGACGTGACTAAAAATGTATCTAAAGTACGTGCTTTTTAGGGTCAAGCGCAAGCCTGTCGCATAAGTAATAAACCCGATAAGACGGGGTCGATCCTTAGGGTATTAGAACGATTGCTCGTAATGACAAAGGAAAGGAGACTAACCTTAAACTGATTCGAGAAAAAATGAAAAGGTGATAAATTTTGGAATTTAATTCCATTAGATAAATGCAAACTAAAATTAAAATTACTAACTAAACTAAGTACGCACAATTAAAACTACAGTAGGTGATTAACTATGAATGATAAAAAGGAGGTTAGGATACAATCCCCTAAACCCTAGTACATTTATAGGATAAAAAAATAGCTTTAGAATTATATAGTTGATTAAACCCAGTCTTTATTAATCCCAAGCATTACATATATGAGGGTTCTAGCCCGCATTATACGTAATCAAGGGAAAGAATAAAGCGGTGCTGCAGTATCCAAGATGCACATCGCATCCTTAAACACCCTGGTCACCTAGGGCAAACGAGGTTAAAAGATCTGCGATGGTTGTGTCCACTACACAACACGATTCATTCAATATTTAATTCAAAACCAATTTTCTATGCATGTAAACTACATCGGGTTGGGTTCAGGAACCCCAACCCTTAGAAATCTAGCTAGACATGATTAAACTATACTTGAACCCAAAATCTATTTGGCATGAATTCATAATTGCGTAAAAGATGGGATGAAACTTGTAAAAATGAATTGTAACCTATTTTTTTACGAATCATCAAACACAAATATGGAAGCAATTAAAAGCATTAAGAAAATATTACTTGGAATGTTTAAAACTTTAACAATTGTTGAAGAGAGTAATTCCCTGGGTTCTTAGCTTAAAAAGCTCTCAAAACTTACAAAACATAGAACTCCTAAAAGTCTAGTAATAAGTTGGAATAAATACCCTACGGATTGACAAGAATTTGAGGTAAGTGCAAATCTAATTTTGAAAAGAAGAAGTGAAAAAATTGATAGCCAAACCGATATGGTCTGGGGTCATCAGTTCGATTTGGTACACCGAACCGGTTTATTTTTACTTCTCATCAGATAGGTCTGTTCTATGCAGGAAATCTTAAAATGACGGATCGGTTCATTTTAAGTACATATCGAATCGGTCCGCTCTATTTCGTATCTTGGCCTTCATCGGACCGGTTCATTTTGGGTTGACACCGGATCAGTTTGATGATGTTTTTCTTCCTGCTCTTCTTGTGATTTTCTCCCAACTTCGATGCTTCATAACTTTTGATTCGAGACTGAGATTTGGATGCCCTTTCTTCCTACGTGCTTATAGACTTCAGGTCTTCAACTTTCATTTTGTTCCTCATCCGAATTCTAGATGTAAAATTACTATTTTCCTTCTGTGATTCGGAAGGAAATGAGGAGGAAATTGATGGATGTGTTTCAAGGTGATCGAATAGTGGCCAAGTATGAGGAAAAATTTACTCGATTGGCAAATTTAGTGCCCGATGAGGTAAATACAGAGGATAAGTGAATAGAAAAGTTCGTGGGAGATTTAGATTGGGGAATTCGGCAGCATTTGTTAGGGAACCCAACTTTAGTGACTTTTACCGAGGTAGTGAATTCGGCACTGTTACAGTGTCAGGAATATCTTCTTCATTCGCAAAGGGGTAAGAACTTTAGAGACTCGGGTTCATCCAGTAAGTCTAGAGAAGAGAATGCCAGTGAATTAAGATAGTATAAGTAGGATTTTCGACGGTCGCAATAGCGTTTTGTTCCTCAAGATGGGCAAGGAGGAATTATTGGTAGATGTTTCTTTTGTAAAGAGATAGGTCATAGGAAGAGAGATTGTCCTAAAAGAGGTAGAGAGACACTTTTTGAGGAGATTTTGGATGAGAAACCCCTACAACAGATCATAGGCCATTTTAGGCCGGGGGACTTTGAGTGGGAACCCATCGATGAAGAGATACAGTCGGACTAGAGAGGTATGATGTAAATTATTTTCCTTTATGGTTAGGATTATGCTTTGATGGGAATTGGGAGTATCGCATGAAAGATTTTATTGAGTGGTTAGATGTTATAACCCTATTATGTGTGGAATGACCCGGAAGGGAGGATTAAGCAAGTGAGGCTCTTAGATGATATCTTTTGGAAGAATAGATTGTTTTGTGATGTGCTAGTAGAGAGCTATGGCTTTGTTTTGATAAAAGGAATCGTTAAAATGCATTGGGTAGTAATGGTAAAGCTATTATTTTATAGTTGTTCTAGACCTATGTATATGTAATGTTCCAGTTATGAAAGAGCCTAGTGTATGGCAATTGTTTTGTTAATATGTGAGGAATTCTTGTTACTAAAGAGATTCAGAGTTTAGTGGATTATTGTTGAGTGAGGGATTTAGCTCATAGTTATTCTAGTTTTGAGAACTATATGTTAGTAAGAGTATGGTAATTGTTAGCACCTTGTGTCTTGGGCATAAGGTATTTTATTTGTATATCGAAAGACATAAACTGTTTTTAACATAAATTATTTTCAAAATAAATTTTTTTATAGGCCTTCGGGCAATATCAAAAAATATTTAAAAATATTTTCCTTAAACTCTAGTCCTGATCTAACTAACCTCAATACCCGACAGAGCTACATAGTAGTGTATTAAGAGGGTTCCTTGTTTGGATTTCGCTTGCGAGACCTCCCCCGCATGAAAGTTGCGATTGTCAGGAATTGAGGGGAGTTACATCTTTGGATATTTCAATTTTTTTTTATATTTAGTATGTTAATATGGATTAATTTATTTCGAGTTATTGTACGATTTGAGGCTAAGTGAAGCGGAGTTATGTTTATACGAGTAGAGCTCGAGTACAGGGTGTATGGGCGCCCTAATTGGCATATTTGGTTTTATAAATTAAAATGATTCGCTGTGAGAAGTGGGAGGAATAGGTATAGTGATCGTGAGGATGGGTATCGTAGGAGCTTGTTGAGATTTGGATTACTAGGCTTAGCTTAATTTCGAGGGAGAAATTCTTGTAAGTGGGGAAGTCTGTAATATCCCATGATTTTTGGACTAATAATTTATTTATTTTTGGGAGAAATAAATATTATTTTAATTGGAGAATAATTAAATTGGAATTTAAGGTCAAAATTTGGGGATGTTAAAAAGTATTTCGAATGGTGATTCTGAGTGTGTGGTTGATCCCGGAAGGGTCGAGATAGTCGAAATGACTGTACTTGAGTCTTATTTGGGTTTCAGAATATATTAAGTTCGTTTGGCTCGAATTAAAGTAACCAAGTCATTTAAATGTGTATTATCATTTAAAGTTGGGTATTTTGGAGATAAGTCTTAAAAGCCTACGGGAGATGAAAATCTCATTAGAGAGAAAGAGAAAGCCCCAAAGAGAAAGAAAGAAGAGAAAAGGAAGAGAGAAAAGAATAGAAAGAGAAGAAAAGCTTGGGAATTCCTGCAAATCCTCGATTTTGAGGGAGATTCAGACTCTACAACTTTGAGGAAAGTGATTAAACTTGTTAAATAATTCTTGTGCATCATTTATTTCATGATTCGTGGATAAAATTGTGGATTTTGGGAAAAATTGTTAAGACCAAGGTTTTGGGTTAAATCTTACATTGGGTGTGTATATGATGAATTTGAGGTTGTAAATTGGTTGGGTTGAGTTATTTGACGTGTATTAATGTTAGTAATATGATTGGGTTGAAGAATTGTGGTTGGAAGTAGGTATTTTAGAGTTTTTGGAAAGTTGGAATTCATAAAAAAGGGAGTTTGGCCGAGGTAATTGGTAAGGTCGGTCGACTGCGTCGAGGGGACCGGTCGACCGCGCCTCAAGGGAAAATCCCACTGTCTGTGTTTTCAGGCATAATTGAAAATCGCGGTCAACCGCAACCAGGGGGTGATTGATCGGACCTCTGTTATTGGTCCAAGTTGGGATTTCAAGTTTATCCCTTTTCTTTTGGGTTTATATTTATGGACCTTCTCAATTATTGTATCATAGAGGGTTAAGTGATGATATTAGGGGATTGATGACCTTAGGATGGTGAGGAGATGTTTGGGGTCTATTTTAGAATGGAATTGAGTGCGTAGTGCCCCTCTAATTAAGGAAATGAGAGACGAATTAGTAGATTATTTGATGTAATGTGGGGTTATATTGAGTTATTGTGAGAGAGTACGAGTTTGAGTTATCATATAGATTTAGTGGGGAATCCTCTTAGTGTCAAGGTTAATATTTAAGGAATATTGAATGTTGATTGATGTGCATACGGATATAGAGAGTATCCTTAATGTTTGTTGAGTTGGGAGACTATTCACACTAATAGAAGTGACGATGAGTCTCAAGTGAGGGACCGTACTGTGTTTATAAATGGGAAGTTATGCGGGTTAGCAACGGCTAGTATAATGAGAGTTATATACTAATATATGAGTTTACTTCTTTTATACATACGAGTGTAAAAAGAGTATGTATACCTGTATGTCGTGATATATAAATACCTTATGAGATGGTTTGTATTTATATGATGTGATAGTATATGTATATCTAGTGTGAATGATATATGTATATTTATTGTGTGAGAATACCCTCCAGTGCTATCAAGGGAAGTTGCGCGATGCGGGTGAGGACCCTGGCCTGAGGAGCAGGGTGAGTATAGTCCCCAGCTCATAGTCGTCAATTATTATTTATGTGATTTTATTTGGGGGTGAGAATTCTTGGGTATGATTCGTTCTCACTTTACGGTTAGGAACTATGACCGCTTCCCATACGTTGTGATTCATTTTATTACCATGGTGGTGTGATAATAATCCGATATATGGTAAACTGGGATAAAGTGATTAATTCCTGGAAGATGATAGCATTGTGAAGTATTTTGTATATCCATGTGTGATTGGATTTTGGATATTTATATGTACACTAAAGGTTCTATGTGTACTTAATTATTGGGATTGAATGCTTGTGCTTTATAATTAGATTAATGTTATAGACCTAAATGTGTCGGAGCATTATCTTATTTATGTGATTAGAGATTATTTCTCCCCATATGTATTCGTAGTAATTGTGGGGTACCGAGGGCATAATGGACCTCAACGACCAACATTGTCAAGGAGTAGTGTATCGAGGGGTTCTTTGTTTAGATTTTGCTTGTGAGACATCCCACGCACGAAACGCAGTGCAATGTTGGCAGTGGGGATATGTTTAGTCCTTAGTACTCAGAATTATATGTTATAGTGAAACAAAGTTTGATGAGAATAAACTGTAGTAATATATTAATTAAGTAGATGATGTTATATGCATCGTACACTGAGGCCATAACGAGTCTCGACAAAGAACAGTGTCAAGGAGTAGTGTATCAGGGGTTCCTTATTTGGATTTCGCTTGCGAGATGTCCCACGCACAAAACGTAGTGCACTGTTGGGAGTTGGGAGAAGTTTACTCCTATATATCATATAAGTAATTTGGGGTTATATGCATCGTGCATTGAGGGCATAATGAATCTCGATAATCAACACTGTCAAGGAGTAGTGTATCGGGAGGTTTCCTTGTTTGGATTTCGCTTGCGAGACATCCCACACACGAAACGCAGTGCAATGTTGAGAATTAGGAGAAGTTTAATCCTTAGCATTAGGATGCTAATAACTCGTGTATGTCAATAACGAGAATCCGATAAATCCTAATAAGAGAATACGTTTATATATAGTTATACGTTAAAATATCAGTTTAGACGCATATGTGGGTTATGGTAGAATCAGAGGTCGGTGGTTATGTTTTAGATTACGGTTTACGCGAGTGTGGATTTAGCATAGGTTAGATTTAATTCCCCTAGGTAGATGTTCGGCAACTGTTTTGAGGATCATGTGCATACGTTTAGGTGCGCGCTCTAGTTGAGAGGTGAGTTGGATTTTCTGGAGAGTAGGACTCCACTTTAATCATGTTATAGTGCATTTATAGTTATTATGCATTTTAATGCACTTGCTAAAATTTTTTCACACCTTGGGCTCTGACCCGTTTATATTTTCTCTTGCTATGTATATATTGTATTATTTTAGGTGTTCCTCCGCAAGGACGCCATTGATGTTATCTATCTAGTGTATTCGTGGAGATGTGGTAGTAGCAAACTGTCACGGGATTTTGAAATAGCCATTTCCTATCTTTTGTATATCTAGATTAGGATTCAGTTGTATATTGGGTTTACACCCAAGAGTTGTAGTTGTAGCATTTTAATTCATATTTCTTTTCGTAGTTGTTGTATTGTCTGTGACCCGACATTATATTCGGGTATTTCCTTTTGTGTATTTTTGGTTTACTATAGAACTATTATCTTTTTATCTTAGAATGTGTGTGTTCTTTATCTTGTTCGGTATTTGTTATATTGCTAGTTAGTTATTGCATAGTATGTTTTAATAGTTTTGGCACCATCTTTTTGTAGTAATGGGTAGTTTGATGTGTTTATTTTAGTACCATCACTAGATGCTGAGAATGATCCACTTGAGATTCCTGATTAATTATAGTATAGGGATGGCCACCCGTTATTATTTTAAGTGGGGTGTCACACAAACTTATTCGTAAAGTCGTCAATTTTCTCTTAATTTCCATCTTTGGTCAATTTCGGCTTAGTGCAATTGATTTTTACAATTTGAGAGTTTACAGAAAATTTTAGTGGTATTTTGGAAGATTTTAAATTCCAATTTTTATTTATTTTGAAGAAAAATACTTTGGGCCTGTTCAATTTTTTTTTTTTAAATTTTCTAAGAAATCATACTTGGAACGAACATGGGATCAAATCGATGAAACTAAACAATATACGGGAAGAATATCTTATACACCTAACTTAAATGTTGCATTGTCCTCAATGCGAATCAAGAACACAACAAAAAGAGAGAAAAGGAAACATATTACCCAAATGGAGCGATCCCCAAAATTCATTGAACCTATAAAACAAGTTAGAACCAAACATAGCAAAAAGAATAACAAAAACTTTAGCTAATTACTCTAAACTATGATAAAAAAAAAAAGAAAAGAAAGGTAATTATGCACAACCTAAAATTTTAACTTCTAATAAGTTATACACTAGAAGTCAAAAAATTTGGGGGTCCACCCAAAATACAATTTGACATTGAGGGATACTCTGTGTACCCTCATTTTCATGTATGCCTCCCGAAAAATCTGAATTCCGTTTGAACAACGTAAGGCACATGTAAGGTGAAAAAAATAAACCATCACTAATTAAAATTTTTAAAGGGATGATGGAGGATTTTGATGATAGGGGGGACAAGTACAGTTGGGATCCAAGAAAAATCAATTCACCTACCAAATATTTTTCAAGTAGTATGGGAAGAGGGGCACACAAAAAGTAAGAATCCATCTTGGAAAATAAGTCACGTAAATATTCTTCATCGGTAAAAGGTTTATAAGTTTCAAAAGTTTCAACCGATTTATAGGAATATAGCAGTACTTGTAACGGTTCAATAATGAAGAACGAAAATGGTGATGAAATAAATTCAATATCAAGTAATTCATCGTCACTTACAGATAAAACCTCTCGTTTCAGCATACCTTCGAAAGGCTCGGGTGCATGTTCCTAAAAAGTGAATTTATATAGCTTGTCATTTCAGTTTCTCTCATCTAGGTGACTAAATAAGTTCAAAAACGAGTGGACTTCAAGAGCGAGGTCTTCCTCCACCGGGTCGATTTCTTTCTCAAAATTTTCAAGACTTATATCTAAAGGTAATTCGGTTGTGCCACTATACCATGGGCTGTTTTCAAGACTCATATTTTTTCTGAATCTTTTTAATTTTTGATTTTATGATTTTTTGGGGTTTTTTAAGAATTAGAGTCCAATTTTGGATTAAATCGACCTAACCTAACAGTCTAACAAAGTCACCGGCAACGATGCAAAAAACTTGCCGAGACTGAAAATGTGTCTAAAGTGCATGCTTATATAGGCTCAAGTACAAGCCTGTCGTGTATGTAATAAACTCGATAAGATGGGGTCGATCCTCAGGGAATTAGGACGATTGCTCGTAACGACAAAGGAAAGGAGACTAACCCTAAACTGATTCCGGAAAAAACAAAAAGGTGATAAATTTTGGAATTTAATTCTACTAGAAAAAGGCAAACTAAAATTAAAATTAATAATTAAACTAAGTGCACAAAATTAAAATAACTGCATGTGATTAACTATGAATGATAAAAAGAAGGTTAGGATACAATCCCTCAAACCCTAGTACATTTACCGGATAGAAAACTAGATTTAGAATTAGATAGTTGATTAAACCTCGTCTTTATTAATCCCAGGCATTACATATATAAGGGTACGAGCCCGCATCATACGTAATCAAGGGCAAGAATAAAGCGGTGCTGCAGTAGCCAACAGGCACATCACATCCTTAAACACCCCGGTTACCTAGGTCAAACGAGCTTAAAAAATTTACAATGTTTGTGTCCACTACACAACATGATTCATTCAATATTTAATTCAAAACCATTTTCTAAACATGTCAACTAAATCGGTTTGGGTTCATGCACTCCAACCTAGAGAAATCTAGCTAGACATGATTAAACTATGCTTGAACACGAAATCTATTTTGCATGAATTCATAATTGCGTAAAAAATGGGACGAAACTTGTAAAAACGAATTTTAACCTATTTTTACGAATCATAAAACACAATATTAAAGCAATTGAAAGCATTAAGAAAATAATACTTAGAATGAAGAAACTCTTAAATTAATGCATAAAACATGAACAATTGTTAAAGAGAGTAATTCCCTAGGGTTCTTAGCTTCAAAAGCTCTCTAAACTTGCAAAAAACAAAACTCCTAAAAATATGGTAATAAGTTGGAATAAAATACCATACGTACTTACAAGAGTTTGAGGTAAGTAAAACACTAATTTAGAAAAGAATAAGTCAGAAAATCGACAGCCAAACCGATCCGGTCTGGGGTCATTGGATTGGTTTAGTACACCGGACCAATTTATTTTTGCTTCTCATCGGATCGGTCCATTCTATGCAAGAAATATTAAAATACTGGACTGGTTCATTTTTAGTACATATCGGATCGGTCCGCTCTATTCAGGAACTTGGCCTCCATTTGACCGATTTCTTTTTGGTTGAGACCGAATCAGTTCGATGATTTTTTTCTTTCTTCTCTTCTTGTCATTTTCTCGCAGCTTCTAAGCTTCATAAATTTTGATCCGGGACTCAGATTCGGATGCTGTTTCTTCCTACATGTTTGTAGACTTGAGATCTTTAACTTTAATTTTGGTTCGTCATCCAAATTCTAGATGTAAAATTACTCTTTTTCCCTCTGACTTTCTTTATTTTATTTCTGTCTTGGTTTCTCGATTTTTATTTTCCTCTTCTCTTCACTTGTATAAAATACCTTCAAAATGCAAGAAGAATACACGAAACTCGATGCACTATATAGGAAATGTCAATAGCAAAGATATAAGATAAATCAACACATTTTACATTGTATAAGGTGATAAAAATCTTTAAATTATGGGGATCAATCAGAAGAATTTATGCCTAATCAATTTCTACATAAGTCCCAAACATAATACAACATATTTCTATACGAATCAACCCAAAACCCATTAAAACTATGGGATTATCAATTTGTCATAAAGAATTATTCATTATATTAACCCTAATTTGTGATCTCTTCAACTATCATATTAATTGCCCCATAATGAATCTTTATATCTTCGTTTACATCAGATTTAATATGTAATCACATTCATATTCCTTCTCTATCCATTCATTCATGAAATCCCCGTTTTACATGTTATTCCACCCAAAAATTTGTCGGCATACACCAAATTTATTCAGGAACGATTGAAACCGCACAAATAATTTAAGCAAGATAAACAATTTCCTTATGATCATAGATATTTTGAATTCTCCCCTTTGGGATCCTCTTTATGTAGTGATCTTGGGCTCGGAATGATTTGATTCCCATCTAGGTTCATTTCACTTTACTTTCTCTTGATTTTTCTTTCTCTTTCCTCTTCTCTCTCAATGTATAAGTGTCTTGGATGGTGGAGTGGCTTCCCACTCCATCCGCCTTCCTTAAAAATAACCCTAAACATCATTAATCTCAAAATTAGCCTGGGCCCCATGTATAAAATTACCCGAATACCGTTGTATGGGTACCGTTTATCCTCAAAGCCCCTGGAACCCGATTACGACCCGTGGGTACATAATTCTAACTATCTATACCCATTTTGGATCATTGGCTCACTCGAAATCACCATCCGGGTCACCTAACATTAATTTTCCATCTCATTTCCAACACGACTATAGATGTGAACCCCAAATGAGATACAGTTAAATCCATCGATTTTACTCATTTACCACGTATTATAATTTAACATCATTTCGTTTACTTATCATACAAGTAAATATAATATCATATATATATTAATACTTTTACTCTCTAATTAATATTTATTTAATTCACTTTATTTTTCAATTTAATTAAATTACGTGCACGGGTGTAATTTAAAAATGCCCAAAAATAAAAGCTCAAAAATATGGGGTGTTACATACTCCCCATCTAACAATTGAATATCATCCCTGAAATTCGTACATACATATTACCAAGAGCTCCGGATACCTTTTCTCGCATGGCATCCTCACATTCCTAAATAAACTCACGACGACATTATGGTGCCCCCACTACACACACACTAACGGCACCATCTTGATCGGAGTCCTACTCACTACGACCCAGAAATATCAACAAGTCTCTTTTAATATTTATATGCCGATATACTACGTCATTACTAAGGTCTCTCTTTGATGAAAACATACGAAACATATCATTAACCCACTCTAAATGCTCTAGCAAGACAAGCCTATACACGACTAGCTCTATCATCTCAATAATGAGGAAATGCCCCACATCCTAAGGTGCCAACCTCTTGTCTTCACATACCGCATCATTCCCTTCGTGGGAGATACTGACCACTTAAGTCAAACTTCAAATTTTTGTATCCTCAATGACATCACTCTTTCGATTCTCTGGAGCTACCCTAAAATAGCTTCTGATTTACTCAATCCCTGTTGTCTTACCCTAAATCATGTCCGACCCAAGAACCTTGTTATCCCCCACCTCTAACCAACCAGAGGGTGGATGACAAGGTCTCTCATACAAAGGCACAAAAGGTTCCAAGGCAATAGTAAACTGGTACGAGTTATTATACGTAACTCTACCAACGGTAATTTCAGCTTTCAATTACCCTGAAAGTCTAGAACACACATTCCTAGCATAATTTCTAATCTCTTAGTCATCCCACCCAACTACCCATCGATCTATGGGTGACACGCCTTGCTCAATCACAAATCCTTCCCCATTTTCTCCTAAGAACTCTACAGAGGTGGGATACAAGGATTCTATCTTGATCCAAAATAATGTTGGATTGCACCTCGTGCTGGCTCATTCTCTTCATACTCCTCGATCGAGTAATTCACCTAAATTAGTAACACAGATTCACCTCGGTCAATGGATCCCAATAACCCCAACATAATCAATGCAAAATGAATTCCATTGGTCTACACACCCATTCCATCATTGGAATCACCAATTATTGCAAAACTCTAATTGATCACCTAGGATCCTTTTCCATCTAACGAGCGGTGCACCTGGAGAAAAACTTCATTGTGTCTCTCTCCACACCGACCCACACGTCCTGTATCCCACATTATATGGTACATCATATTCTCCTCCCTAAGGTATACCAAAAACTGTGACACATGCGTCTGCTTTAAAATCGTGCACTTCGTGGGTCCTTCTTGTCTAGCATAATCAACTACCTACTTATGCACAAGCCACCCTAATAACTTGACTGAGTACGACTCCTCTTTACTTACAAAAACTGTTGGACTCTCCCTTGGCAAGAAGGATCCCTTGCCTATGTCTTCACATCCCTTTAACCCATATCCAGTGTGATACTCCCCTGCTATAAATGTCCATGTAGTCCTTTTCTTTTAATGAAATTCAGCCAGCCTTACCATTCCATTTATGTTGTTAACTGCCCTATAGGCATATGGATCAACTCATTTACCTTAACATTACCTTATCTCGGACGATAGTGAATATTGAACTAACTAGGGCGCCCATACACCCTATACCCCATGCATATATGCACAAATAATATAGAAACAACTTACATGCATAAAACTCGTCCCTGCATGCTCTGCATGACCATACAATAAGGGTAGACTAGACTACCATACTAATTGCAACTCCATTCTTCTTAATATTGACCCATATATCTACTAGTATTGCAAACACTCCCTTGTGCTTTCTACACAGCACTATCTGGATCCATTAACCTTAAATTGTATAATTTATCTCTTCTTGAAGTTATATCAATACACATGTAATGACTTAAGTACTAAATTAATGCCCCCAAAATGTCTCTCAACTCATGATGCTTAATAATGTTCATGAATGGGATATCTCGCAAGCGAAATTGAAATAAGGAACCCCCGATACACTACTCATTAGCTTTGTCGAATATCGAGATCCATTGGCCCAAAGCACATTATCGAGAAACTAAGAAATCATGTCCTTACAAGTCACGAAATCATATTTCCAACACCCACATCAATAAAGGAGTCATACAATACAACGCTCACCCTATCATTAATTCCCCAGTGCTAAGTCGATAACAAACTCACTCACTCACTCTCTCGGCTCAACGGTAACCTCAATATTTCCTAAATCACATTAGTAAAGTCCCTACGCATAGGGATAAAATATAACGAGACAACTATACTCTTAAAAGTCTTCTCTCTAATATAATATAAATGCGATCTCGACCTTCTCTCAGAACGAGACATCGTAAAAGTAACCCATCATGCCTTAGAACAGTGAACATGATAGCCTTACTGTAACAGTCCACCATCGCTCAAATCATCACTAACCAGTCTAGATCTAGGATAACAGCATATTATTACCTCTCTAAAACTAGTAGATCCACTAAAATATGCCCTCCCAGTGTTCACACCCGCTCCCCTGTAGATAGAACTGAATAGATCCTCGCTACCCAATGGTAAATATATACTCATAATAGTAATACTGATGCCACATCCACTAAACCCATCTCACGCGTGAGTCTAGTTCTAACAAAATACTGTGATGGACCCGTGTCACACAAAACTCGCCCCATTTTCTCATGGATATTAGGCATACCTTCAATTGCCAATGGCACTGGCTGTTTATCTGGTTCATGAACGTAATACTCATGCCCAAATTACCCCAAAAACCGTTGTAACTAATGCCCCTGTTAGGAACCCTGCTCATGTCCTCTAGCTCATTATGGTAAGCTCAACACACGTGGACCTATTCTAGCATATAAAACATATGCCTATAAAATCCCCATGTCTATGGCCCTGTTCACTGTGTTGGGGATGCCTTGATATCTAACCATAATGGCAACCCCATTATTACCTTGGCCCTACCGGCTTTGAGGAACACACTGTTGGCACTTATGGCCCTGTATGAATCCACTAACTCCTGGTCGGAATCCCCATGATCTAAATCTCTTAGCTAGATCCCCCTACTAGTTATTCCTCTCATGGTGACTTCTTTATAGTTACTACAGTGCTCCACTAACACCGTTGCCTCAAGTTTTGCCCTATTGGCAAGACTCTTAAATAATCTTACACCCCTTCAAGTGGAAGCAGTGATCCTGATAGTGAAGAAGTAGGGCATTGATGACCTCAGTATAAGTCTTCAATGTCGAATTACCTAGAAAGTGTTGCCAAATCCTCCGAGTGAGTCCATCAGTTAACTTCAACATCTTTTTCTTTCTCGTATCCATCTCGTTGGGCACGAAGTTCACCAAACGGATGAATTCATCCTCATACTCATCCATTGTTCGTCCCTCCTATGACACGTCAAGAAATCTTCTTCGCATCTCTATTTGAATAGTAGATGGAAAGAACTTGCGATCAAACCGCACCCAAAACTATACGATAGTCATGGTATCTCTCTCCTCAGATGTGCTAACTGACTCCCACCACTGTAATTCTACTCCTACAAGTTTAAATGTCACAAAAATTTTCTTTTGAGTGTCATTGCACTCAACCATACGTAGATTCATCTGGATATCTGTATTTTATTGGCTAGCTACTACCACGTCCACACTTTCTTAAAACTCCAACGAATGGGCCTTCTAAAAGGCCCTTCTGACTTTCTCCCATACTGACGACATAGGGATTGTATTGGCACCACTAGCTATTTTGGCAGTGCTTGGGGAAATTGTTGCGCTATGGATATTATCACGGCATTAACTCCCTGAGCAATAACATAGTCGACCTTTGTTGCGATCACTGTTCCTTGAATAGTTTGCATCTCCGACTGAACTTCTCCTCTAGTTTCCCTCCTTAGGTCCCGAGCTATTCTCCCTTTCCTATTATTTGGCATCTGAAACAAAATTTGTAAGAGATTCACTTCAACTATGCAAAATAGTGGAAGAATGTAAAAGCGCAATATTAGTCAATAGTCCTAAGCATAGATCTCTACATCAAATAAAAGAATCGATGAAAATGTAGTATGTCCGTACATATAATAAGGTCACTATAACCTCATGATCTGATACAATCGGTGACACTATGCTTATTCAAGTAATGGGTGACCAAACCTCTACTAAAATAAAATAGGAATCTCAATTTTTTTCATTCTTGGAATCACTTTTGAAAACCAATTTAATTACTAATATCGTATTAAGATCGATGTCAAATTTTGAAACTTAATAAGTTGCCTTATTAAAACATCTGACCATTTAATAAACCATTCCGAACATTTAAGTACATAATCGCTACAAGGATAGAAACGAATACTGATGACATGAAATAAATAAATTAATCAAATAACTCTCGATAAATCCAAATACAATATCCAACTGATGAGGAAATATAATAAAATATGAATAACATGAAGATTGTCTAACACTTGACGACATGCCCGAATAAATTACTGAAATGAAATCATATTTAGATAGAATGTATAGAAGTATTTAGTCGAAGCCAGCAATCATCCACAGCTACTGCAACATCATTTGATTGGAAGGAGAGCTAAGCATAGAGTCCCTGCGATTGAGCACCTATATAGTTTTGAAAAAGGATTTTTGATACGGGTCAAAGCCCAAAACCATTTAAAAATATTTGGCAAGTTTTTAAAATGCAATAATGATTACGCAGAAAAATTATTCACATTTATCTGGCATCTCACTCACATGATATTATCCCCACTCTCATCTATAGAGTGCACCTAACATATTTATTTTAATTCCCTAGTTATGCTACCCCGCCTTACTAGAATAACCACTTAACATATCCCCACATGCTAAACCTCTAGCCTAACTGCGCTAAACGTATTTTACTTCACTTTTCTTATCATTTAGCTATCACATAAGTAATATCATTATAACTCTCAATTATAATCTTATCATTATCTGATTCACATAACTATGCACTAGTTACAATTTCAAAGTTCACATATTCGTTTGATTCACACATATACATATAACACTCTTTTATACATATATACATAGCATCCGAGACGTGTCCTCTTGGATGCATTCCCAAGAAAGCTATTAGGCTACAGGTATGTCATGTACCACTCCTGGGCCACCGGTTCAAAATCATACCACAGAACCTAAATCATATACACGTAAACTGGAGGCGATCATAAACATACATTTGCGGGTCATAACCATACCACATTACTCCATTGGACTCTAAACTCATATAAACTAGTCATGCAATAGTCCTATGATGTGGGGAAATGATCCAACACTTTCTAGTCATGCATGGGTGGACCTCCCACTACGTGCAACCTCCAACGATAACATCCATAAAGTAGGTATGTTCTATATATATATATATATATAACCGATGAATCTTGCATATATCACTCGCAGAAGTAGCCCACAATTCCCATTTATCCTGACTCCCAACTTCTCAAGTATTCATGTGGTTAAATATAACTCTCTAACTTCACATTTTTGGCCACCATGTTATTCTACCTAAGCACTTAGCCAAACCCTTCCCAAAATCCTAACTCGAAAATACTGTGTGATCTTTTTTCGCAAAATTATTTTTTCTTTGATATCAATTTTTTTTGAAAAAGTTGTTGATCTTTGAAAAGCCGAATTTTAATGGAGAATTTGTATAATCGATTGCCCATTTTTTATGTTACCAATTATTCTTACTAGAAAGCTAGGATAAGGTATACCTTAAAAGCCATAGATGAGCGAGTCTGCTTAGTTTTTGAAAGAGGGTGGACTCCTAACACTATTATTATTGAAAATGTTGTTGGCCCTAAACCTATTTCTTCATAAACTAATGAGGAATTTAAGTGGAGTAAGTTTAACTCTCGTGGACTTAGTGTTACTTCTAGAGCCGTGACCCCTGACGAGTTCCATCTTATCATGACGTGCACTATGTCTAATGAAGTATGGGATACCCTTCAGCTCACTCACGAGGTTACCAACGCTGTAAAAATGTCTAAGCTTTTAAATTTAACCACCCAATTTGAGACCATCACTATTATTAAGTCCGATTCATTCAATGAGTTTTATGCATGTTTATTGGACATTGTGAGCTATTATTAACCCCTAAGGTCACAATGCTTAATTCGTTAGGGTCCCTAATCGCTCTTCGGTCAGAAGAACTTATAGGATATCTTCAAATGTATGAGATATATATGCTCCCTAGAATGATTAAACCTAAGGAAGTAGGATTGATTTAAATACTCAAACTAAGGAAACAAAATAAAGAAAAAATTTACGAATCTTAATTTGAATCTGAGGTAGATGTTGATTTTGATGACTTGGCCCCTTTTGCGAAAAATTTCAAAAAGTTTCTCAAATTTTCCAAAGATAATTCTTTTAAAGAAAAGTTTTTTGAGAAAAATAAAATAATAATGAGGTTACGAGTGAGGGATAGAAGGAGGAAGATATTAGGTGTTATGAATGTGAGGGTAAAGGGCATAAAGCACATGACTATTGTAATATCCCGTAATTTTAAATGACTTTCAAAATGGGTTATATTTTAAATTAATGGATTAATTGGATTTTATTATTAATTAATTCATTCGGGTTTTATCCAGACGGTGGATATGTATATGGATGATTCTGAATATTACTTAAAGATATTTAGGTAATATATGGATGCGATGTCATTGATATGATCGTATGATATAAATTCGGTAATTTATATTTTTAGTCAGACGCGGTATGGGACGTGTCGGGACTAGTTTATTAAATTAAAAAGGAAATTTATTTTGTATCGATCTAATAGTCATTTCGACTGCGTCGTTGCGTCCTGAAGGTTCGAAATAGTTAGAAAAGTCTATTTGGATGTTAATTTTGAGTCTCGGGTCATTTGGGAATGAATAGACAACCCGAAAGGGCATTTTGGTCACTTTTCTAGGGGGGATGAATAGTGATTTTGGATTTGGAACTATTATAAGTATTGGTAGATTAAGTGAATGGGAGTTATTCATCTCCTCTTCACAAATAAGAGCAGCCATCTTCTTAGAGTGAGAGTAAGAGTGCTTGGGAAGGGAAAAGTCACTTGGGAAGGTGAAGAACAAGAACCAAGGTTCACCACCACCAGCCACCACCGGAGTTTGACCGGAGAAGGGACAACCAACTGAGATAAACTACACCAAAGGATCAGACCTACACTAAAGGCAAGTGTTTGATAATGGCAATTTAAGTTTGTATATTGTCCATGTTAGAATAGTATGAAAAGAGAAGAGTATTCATGTTTGGAAGAAATAATGGAATGATTAAATGGATTTCTGGAAACTGAAATGATATAGGAATTGAACTTATGTTTTAGGTTAATACTAATCCACGAAATAGCCATGAATCTGTTGAAGAAAGTATGGAAACCATTGATGTGTTCTTGAAGATGTTATGATAATAATTTTCTAGAAATAAGGAGATAAACATGCTTTTTAATCCAATCCCTTGATGATTCTAGGATGTTTAGAGTGTTGGAAATCGTTCATATATGTTGGGATATCATGTAGAAATAATCACAACTCATTTTGGAGGTTAATATGAAGGTTTGAATGTGTAAAAATGGTGAAACCCGTAGTTGCAGAAAATGCAGGAAATCAGGCCTGGACCTGAGGGATCGATCGATCGACCCCTACCTTCGATCGATCGACCTCCCCAGTTTAAGTAAAGTTATTTCTTTTTTTAATGTTGATTCTTATCCCGAACCTTTTGTGGATCTTTGGTGATTATTATTTGGAGATTATGGGACTTAGAAAATATCAGTAAACCCTTGAGAAGATTTGAATTAATTTGATTTGGATTGAAGTGATTAAAAAGGATGAAAATTATATCGAATAGAATTTCGGTTGCTATATTCATTTGTTAAAATCTAAATGGTGATGTATGAGGATTTAAGATAGGACCAGTAGGGGTGATTTTATATAACACCTGGGTATCCTTAAGTTTACAAGAGGGTTTGATCATAAGTTAAAGTATATGTGTTTATAAGAGATTTGAAACTATCGGTTTTAACCTTAATTAAAGGAGAACTGAACTCGTAGTAGTTTGGGAGAAATAATGTTATGGACCAGTTGGATATTAGTGAATTCTTACTGAATTTATGTTGAGGAAAATCCTATTTGAATCTTGTGCATTGAGAGAGAGGGTAGCCTTAGGGTATGAGGTTATCCCAATCACGTATTTAAAGTTGACGAACCTCCTCTCTCGACAAAGTTAAGTAGTAGTGTAATTGAGGGGTTCCTTGTTTGGATTTCGCTTTGCGAGACGCTCTGCGCATGAACCTTAACGAAGTCGGGAGTGGAGTGATTTTAGGATAAATGAATAATTAAATTATAAGAGCGTAGTGGTATGGCTCCTAGATAGAAATGGGAGTTTGGAACACATTTGGTTGAAAGGAGATATGAGGTTATCCCGATCGCATAGTTAAAGTTGTCGGACCTCCTCGCTCGACAAAGTTAAGTAGTAGTGTAATGGAGGGGTTCCTTGTTTGGATTTCGCTTTGCGAGATGCTCCGCGCATGAACCTTAACGAAGTCGGGAGTGGAGAGATGTTATAGGATGCGAGGATAATTAAATTATGAAGTAAAGATATGATATAATATTACATGGAATATAATGCTACGTATGGGAAATATCTTAGGGTAGTGATAATTACCTTACTGATATTATATTATAGGTATGATAATACCTATTTGATTGATTGATAATTTATGTGTATGACATACCTAGCTTACTTGCTATCGGTGGGAGGTTTGCGCGTGAGGGCAGTCATATCTTGATGAATCCATGGGATCTTTGATTTGTCGCTCGAGAACATAGGTCTATGAAAGACTTATCGGGGACTTGATAAGTCCGCTGACTGTGGGTGCGTAGGTATGTGCGTGACCCATGGATACGAGAACTATGTTCGCCTCCAATTTGTTTGTTGATGTTTGTGGTTCGTGGAATCTTACCGAACCTGTAGTCCTCTATTCGGTGACCTGCGATGATGGGACATGATAGCAGAGTAATGCATTACACCGCAGCTGTGACTCGGGGTGTTGTATTATATATGAATATATATATAATGGATTAAATGAATGAATGAATTTATATTGTGGTTAAATCTATCTACGGTGATAATTGTAGATAACGGTGAATAGAAAAATATAATGGAATTTAGTTAATAAATGTTTATGCTTATAGAATTGAAAAGATTAACTCATATTAATGAGAAACGATTCATATTAATGAGCAACGATTCATATTAATGGGAAATGATTCAGATTAATAAGTAATGATTCATGTTTATGAGAAACTAAATCATAATGGAGAAATGTAAATGGATAATAATGTGACGTATGGTATGGGACATACGGGGATTATGATATGGGAATGGAATTATAATATGGAGACTAGAAAAGAGGAACCATTAACTAGGAGGTTAATAGGAAACGTTAAGTGTGCACTCTAGTTGAGAGGTGAGAATTGCAAGTGAGAGTTGGATCTAACATGTACATAATAAATGCTTTATTGCACTTGTTAAATACTTGCTGTTTTAAAAATACTCTACACATTCGGGCTCCGACCCGTTTCCTTGCATATTTTCTCTTCTATTGTATCTCTATATCAGGTGTCCAGCAACAGGGACGCCAACCATAGTTGATTGTGACGAGCTATGGAGCTATGGAAGTTTTGCTTAGACGCTTATCATCTTTTTGATTCACAGTATTCTTAGTTCGGGCATGTCGCCCAAAGGATTCAGTTATCTTTTCTATCAAGGTCAAATTTTATTGTATTCGGGACTTTTAATACATTTTACATTGTTGGGATTATTGTAAAGGATTTATATTACTTGGGAATGTTTATTCCAGTTGCATTTAAATTCTTTTGAGTTATTTATTGTGTTACTAGTTTTGTAGAATAAATTGTGTAGTGTTATTCTTAAACTAAAAATGGTTTTGATGAAATTTAAATTTTGGAAAGTTTTTAACACCAGCTTATTTGAGTATTGGGTGGGTTGTAAATGTTTTCGACAGTGATGCTAAGAATGAGCCAACTGTATATTCTGTTTTAATTTGGTATGGGACTGGCCACTCGGTATTTAATTAGGCGGGTGTTACAACTATCCCACTAGGGTTAAGAGATATGGGAAGAAAGTTGCACATAAAGCCACCCTTAGCGATAGTGACATCGATTTAGTTGATTCAGGAGGAGAATCACCACATGAACCATGTGTTGTGTTCATGTCTAGTCACGCTAGCACTTCTAGTTTATCCCATGCCGATGATGCCATATCTAAACATGAGATCCACGATGATGTTTCAATTCACTCGAGAGATAGTGATAGTAAGGATAAGATTTTGAGTGAGGGAGAAGGTGGTATCTAAAAGGCATTTAGTGATCTTTACACCGAGACTTTGAAAACTAAAAAGCTAAATAAATATTTGTCTCTTAGGGTGTTAGATTAATAGAATGAGGTGAAAGTTTTGAGAGAGTGCGAGGAATCGATGAGTCAAGTAGAGAAGGTGAAGGTTTCTTTATATGATCAGTTGAACATTTTAGGCTAGGAAAAGACCGATTTGACCAACACCGTGGATAGTCTAATGTGATATCTTCAATATTTGTTGGAGACTCGTGAGAAGCTTAAAGCTCGTGTATCCCAACTCGAGCTCGGTCTCGAACGTGCCCTGGAGGTCAAGGTTACTGTAGAGAACACATATAAGAATATTGGAAAGATTCTCCTCGATCCTTCCTTCGGTAACTTGAAGAGGTAAGGAATAGCTTATGATGTTGCATCCCCTTCTCATGCATCACTCGGGTCGGTTCTCGAGTTTTTGTTAGATCTTTATGGAACTCGACCCAACCAACCTAAGAGAGCTCATCCTAGATATTTTAAGGAAGGTGGACCCAAGCCCATGTATGTTTATTCCCATTACAAAAAAAGAGGTCACCTTAGATAGTATTGCTTTAAGCTAGGGAGAGTGTCTTAGAGCTATGTTCCTCAATTTTCTCACACACGAGATCTCGCACGCACTCCCACACATGCTACTCCTCATGCCACCACACATCACTTGAGAGATTTTGAGAGAAAATAGATTATTTAGTCAAAACTTCATAAAATTTAATGGAGGCTTTTCATAGGATGTCATCTCGTTTGGAGAACTCCTTCGGGCCTAATGATTGAGGTTGCAACTTTCTACTAGAATAGGGTGTTTTTCATGCTAATATTTTATATCCCTATTACTAGTGTAGTCTGTCATTGTAATTATATTTTTCATTTTAATATATTTTTTGACAAATACAAAAATATTTTACGTTTCTTTTTAAGAAAAAGGTGAAAAAGGCAAAAAGATTTTATTCCAAAAACATTTTAAAAATTTGAAAAAGAGCTTTGTATTTTTTTACACCTTATGTGGATGAACATTAAAGATGTTCGAGTCACCCATTCATTTCATTTATGTGCTTTATAATGTGTGGAGTCATTAAGATGTGATTTGGTGACAACTTACTACATATTTGACTCATTGTCTCCTTTAATGCACATGAGCACGAGCGCATATGAGTATTGCACTTACCTATCACATGTCGATCATAGTGTTTTCATATCAATTTTGCATTAAAAATGAACCAAATGTGAAAATCGAGATAGTAAAAAATTATGCATGTAAGACCCATTGCCTGAATTTAAAAAATCTTTTTTCCGGTAAAATTGTTATATTTTAAGAAATGGAATCAGGTTGCGAAAGACAAATTCTTTACTTAAAACTCCACCATTTGCTATAGAAAAGAGCATAAAAATATTAGCCACATAAAAATAGAAGTGCAAACCCATTTTCTTGAGCATTGATGCTTCGCTAAAATGAGCATAGATTTCTTCAAAAATTAATTATAGAAAGTATAATTTCTATACGTGAGATTTTGAGGGAGTTAAGTCGAAGATAAATAGGTTTACACATTCTATAAAAATATCGAAAAGACATTACTGTAACAACCCTTGACTTTGGAGACTGAGAAATTAAATTTTTGGGAAAATAAAATTTAATTAAATTGGAGAATTCTAAAATTTGAGAATTGAGGTCCAAAAATAGAGGACATTTCAAAGTATTCCGGATGATGTTTTTGAGGGTACCATCGATCCCGGAAGGGTCGAGATGGTCAAAATGGCTGTCATTGGGTTTTATTTCGGCTCCGAAATATTTTTAAGTTAGTTTGACTCGAATTGGAGTAAATGAGTCATTTAAAGTGTGTATTAACATTTAAAACTGGTATTTATATTTTATAGGCTTAAGAGGCTTACGGATCAAGCCTTCTCATTTGTGAGAAAGAGAGAAAGAAAAGAGAAGAGAAGAGAGAAAGGAAGAGAGAGAGGAAGAAAGCTTGGAGATTTCCGGCCCAAACGCGACATCAAGGATGATCCAACCTCTACAAAATTGAGGCAAGTGTTTAATCTTTCTAAATAAGTCATTTGTGTATTTGATTCCATAATTGTGGGCAAAAGAAATGGATTTTGGGTATTAATGGCAAAACCTAATTTTTGTGAAAAAATCTTACAATTGAGGGTATATAAATTGTTGGGTAGTTATATGATGATTTTTGAGGTTAGAAATATGTTTGGTATGAAAATTTATGGTTGGGTAATAATATATAAGAGTTTTGGAAATTTTGGGTTTATAGAAAATCAACCATTTTCGTGGCTTTCTGAACTGGCCGAATCGATTCGCCCCCACCGAATTGATTCGTCAGGTTGCAGAAGCCACCTGTCTTTAGGGTCGAATTGATTCGCTCCTAGTGAATCGATTCGGTATGTAGCAGACTGTCAGGTCCCTTTTGACCGAATCGATTCGGATAGGCCGAATGGATTCGCTGATGGGCCGAATCGATTCGGAATCAGGGCATTTTAAGAAATTTTCTCTATAGTGATCTATAACCCTGTTTGGTTGGCGTTTATTGATTTGGGGTCTTCTCTTATGATGTAAGAGATATGTTTGGAGACACACTAGGGGTTTCTCACACATTGTGATTTTGAGGGACTTCTTGGGATAATTTGGGAAAAATATACCCATGTATGTATTTGGAGTTGTGTATAGAGATTGTGGGGAAATCTCACTGGGATTGAGAATTTTACTTATAGACCAAAAGTAAGTATATATATGATGTGAAGTTAAGAGCTCTTAGAGAAAGATTTGCGATGGTATGTTGGGAAATTATAGGCCGATATTCATGTCGAATCCTTATAGCGATAGGATTCTATTAAGTTATAAATGGGGGCTAACGAGAGAGAGAATGGTCAAGTATCCTTAGAAAAGTCTAAATAAAGGAACAAACTGTAATGCAATAGGATTTAGGGTTCATAAGAGAAATTGAACGATAGGCAAAATTGGGAACGATTGGATCGTGCTATTAACTAGAATAAGTGTAGTATAATTCTAGTTAGGATAGCTTATACATAAAATTGTGTGGGAGTAACAATTGGAACTCCAATAATTGAAATGGACTTGAGATAAGCTTGAGGTTTATAGGCTATTAGTTACGTGTATACCAATAGTCGAAATTTGTATTAGAAATATGGATGTACTTTCGGATATAGAGAAGATGTGTAGTGATGGTTCCCTACACTAAACTTTGGGTGATAACTCTAATGTTGAATATATATGTATATATATACATATGATTTTGGGTGACTATTCTTCATAGGAAAAGTGGATGAATATGCTTCAAGTGAGGGACTGTATTCACATATCGAGGTAAATTAAATGAGTTTGTGGTGACGGCTTGTATATTGAGGATTATGTATATTTATAGCCGAGTTTATATATCTCAAACATATGAACGAGATTTAGTTTGTAAAAATAGATGTATGGATATGTGAAAAGATGTATATATATCTGTATGGATGTGAATATATGGATATATTTATGTTGTGAATATCTAAACCGTATGTGATGGTTTAACATTTGATCATACGATGGGATCATATGGATGTGTATATATTGTGAATGTGAACGATATATATATATATATATATATACTTATGTGGTTAAGCATACCCCGCTCATGCTATCATTGGGGAGTTTTCGCGCAGAGGGTGAGCATCCTGGCTAGAAAAGCAGGGTGTGGATATTCCCCAGGTCATAGTTGTCCCATGTGTTATTATATGATTTATATTTTTGGGATGAGACGTGGTGGGTATGTTTCGTCTCATTACCGGTTAGGAGCTATGACCGCTTCTTGGGACGTCGTGTGTGTGAGTTTACCATGAGATGGGTGTCATTTAGTCCCACCATGGTGGCCCCAGTATTGCTACGTGAGCCGGGTACTGGGAAGATGATGGCATGATGCACTTTTATCGGCGATATATAGCCGGGTATATTATGTGTATGGACATTGTACATCAGATATGATATGTACACTTTGTTATGGGTATGGATGATGGTGTATATATATATGGTTAGAATAAAATGCCTATATATATATTTATATATATCCTATAGATGAAAGGATATGGGATCTTTATGGAGTACATCTAGGATGATTATGGTGTACTAGATTGATGGGGGTTGATGTATCGCATTTAAGGAATATTTCGGTTACATCATCCCAGGCATATTATTGGAGATTTTTAGTTGTTATCATATTGTAGTCTAAAAATTTAGTAGTAGTGGTAGTATAATATGGTATGTATGGCATTATGGATCTCTAGGATCGATATTGTCAAGGAGTAGTGTAACAGGGTGGTTCCTTGTTTGGATTTCGCTTTGCGAGACACCCTATGCATGAAACGTAGTGCAATGTTGAGATCGGAGAGAAGTTTTGTCAATAATAATTTGTATGCATGTTAATTAGAAATTAAATCATATGATTCAACCCAATTGTATATGGGTAACTTAGTAATAATTATAAATGATTAAATTATAAACCGGAATCCATTAAGCCTAGTATGGCATATATGTTTGAAAATAATCAAGTATAATTAGGAAGGGTTGGATTTTGGGGTATGCTAGGAAGCCAGGTATTGGGGGTATAGGTTGTGACCATGTTTAGTTAGGTTGTCCTTATAGGTGGGGTAATTTAACTAAAATTTCAGGACGCGAATAGGTGCGCACTATTAAATGAGAGGTGAGTTGGGGTTTCACGAGAGTGCGATTCCACTTTAATTATGAAATAAGTGCACCGATATTTATTATTCACGGTTAACACAGTGGCTAAAAATTTTACATACTCGGGCTCTGACCCGTTTACTTTTCTCTCCTTCCTGTATATATATATATATATATATATATATATATATATATATATATATATATATATATATATATACTATTACAGGTGTCCTACCGCATGGATGCCGAATGACCTTCTATCCAGAGTCTTGGGAGCCGTGACAGGTGCGGAATGTTGCGAGATGTAGAATGTAGTCGCTTCCTACTTTGTAAATTCTAGGTAGGATTCATGTTTTATATCGAGTTTGTACCCAAGGGATATTTATATACATGTTCATACTTATTCCATTTCACTTATTGTATTGGTTGTGACCCGACAGCTTATTCGGGTCTACTTCTTTGTAGTATATTCAGTTGTAGTTATTTATTTCATTTTATTCTTGCATTTCATTTATCATAGTTCTTTTATGTATCTTTATTTCCTTTATTAGCAGTCTTATAGTGTTGGTTTGTGGTATGTTGCATATTTTATTTATTTTCAACATCTTGCTTATATGATATCGGGTAGTTAGTCCTATATTATATAGTACCGGCAGTTGATGTTGAGACTGGACCATCTGAAACTCCTGATTTAATGGAGTATAGGGCTGGCCACCCTTTATTATTTTAGACGGGGTATTATAGATGGTATCAGAGCATCGGGTTCTAAAGTCTTTAGGATCTGTGTGAGTTTTCTGCGTTATTCCGTTAACGTTCTTGATATAAAGCCCTACTATTAGGATTGTTGTGTTCACTGCGTTTATCTTTTTCTGTGAAGTGTACTCACTTGATCGACGTTCTGATAACAGTTTCTCTCGTTTCAGACGTCGCCTAGATTATGTTGTCTAGGAAAGGACCGGATTAGAGATACAATACCCATAACTGATTTTGGGTGCACTTTGATTGGGGGTATTTGTTTTCCTCCATTGAGGCGGAAATAAGAAAGAGAACTCTAGCAGTGGTTCAGGCTGTCCTATAGGTGGTTGAGTAAGAAAGGTAAATTCATTCGAATGGCGAATCTTGGGCTTAGCGAGGTAAGTCCGAGGATAGGCATGTAGTGTAGTCCTTGGGAGGTTTAGATTGAGAAACCCGTCAACCTTCGTTAGGAAACCTGATGTTGGTGACTCTTACCGAGGTGAGGTAGTGGAGTTATCCCAATATCAGGAGTATTGCATTCTAGGATGAGGGAGAAAGAAATTGGAGACTCAGGTTCGTTAAGTAGGACCGAGGGAGTTTTCGGTAGTTGCAATCACATTTTGTCCTTCAAGATGGTTAGGAAGGATTTTGAGGAAGATGATCCTCTTGTGGAGAAATAGGTTTAGGAACAATGATTATCCTGGAAGAAGTAGAGGACTTTAAATCAGGATCCAAAGATGAAGTAAAGCAATTGGATTATGGATGTATAAGGTAGAATACATTTCTTTGGGTTTAAATCATGCTTTGTGCGATATTGACAAAGTCGTGCATAAGGTATGATGAGCGGTTAGCCGCTACGCCTTAGGGGGTATAGGATTTCCCTGGAGGAAGGAGTGAGTAAGGAAGGTTTTTGTAGGGCATCTTTTGAGAAAATAAATCATCTCGTGAGGAGATAATCGAAGTTATAATATTGAATTCCAAAAGGGAGGAATGTCGAGGTTTGTTGGGTAGTGATTATAAGGTTATTCGTCTCATGGATGGGTTAGGGAGTGTAATTATAGTGCTCCAATGAGGGAAGAAATTAGTTTATGGAAAGGTGTTGATGTGATGTAGAGGAATTTTATAACTGAGAGGTTCAGAGTTTAGTAGATTTATGTTGAGCGGATAATTTAGCTCATAGTTGTGCTAGTTTGAGAACTAGGTATTGGATAGAATATTGTATTTGTTGAGGGCCTGTCTCTTAAACATAAGGTATTTGCTTGGCATGTCGAAAGACATGGATTTATTTCATATTTTATTATTACATAGGCCTTTGGGCATATCTAAAATGAAAATCTTTTATAAAAATTTAACCCTAGTTCAACTACTCTCAATCCCCGACCTAGCTACACAGTAGTGTATTGGGAGGGTTCCTTGTTTGGATTTCGCTTGCGAGACCTCCCCCGCACGAAGGTGGCTAGCTTCAGGAATTGAGGAGAGTTCAACCATTGGGAATTTTCAAACTTATATATATATAATATGTTGTTATAGATTATGTTGCTGATAGTTGTATTACGATTTAGGCTATTGGAGCGTGGTTATAATTTTACGAGTTGAGCTCAGGTACGGGGTGTATGGGCGCCCTGGGTAGTTAGTTTGTTTTAAAAATTTATATGGTTAGACGTGAGAACTAGTAAGGATCGGTATAGTGATCCTGAGGATTGATGTAAGGACTAGATGAGATTTAGGTCCTAGGCATAATCTAAATATCGCGGACGAAATTTTTGTAAGGGGGGAAGTATGTAACAACCCTTGACTTTGGAGACTGAGAAATTAAATTTTTGGGAAAATAAAATTTAATTAAATTGGAGAATTCTAAAATTTGGGAATTGAGGTCCAAAAATAGAGGACATTTCAAAGTATTCCAGATGATGTTTTTGAGGGTACCATCGATCCCGGAAGGGTCGCGATGGTCAAAATGACTGTCATTGGGTTTTATTTCGGCTCCAGAATATTTTTAAGTTAGTTTGACTTTAATTGGAGTAAATTAGTCATTAAAGTTGTATTAACATTTAAAACTGGGATTTATGTTTTATAGGCCTAAGAGGCTTACGGATCAAGCCTTCTCATTTATGAGAAAGAGAGAAAGAAAAGAGAAGAGAAGAGAGAAAAGAAGAAGAAAGGAAGAGAGAAAGGAAGAAATCTTGGAGATTTTCGGCCCAAACGCGACACCAAGGATGATCCAACCTCTACAAAATCGAGTCAAGTGTTTAATCTTGCTAAATAAGTCATTTGTGTATTTGATTCCATAATTGTGGGCAAAAGAAATGGATTTTGGGTACTAATGGCGAAACCTAATTCTTGTGAAAAAATCTTACAATTGAGGGTATAGAAATTGTTGGGTAGTTATATGATGATTTTTTAGGTTAGGTATGAAAAATTATGGTTGGGTAATAATATATAGGAGTTTTGGAAATTTTGGGTTTATAGAAAATCAGCCCGATTCACCCCCACCGAATCGATTCGTCAGGTTGCAGAAGCCACAGGTCTTTAGGGCCGAATCGATTCGCTCCTAGTGAATCGATTCAGTATGTAGCAGACTGTTAGGTCCCTTTGGACCAAATCGATTCGCTGATGGGCCGAATCGATTCGGAATCAGGGCATTTTAAGAAATTTTCTCTATAGTGATCTATAACCCTATTTGGTTGGGGTTTATTGATTTGGGGTCTTCTCTTATGATGTAAGAGATATGTTTGGAGACACACTAGGGGTTTCTCACACATTGTGATTTTAGGGGACTTCTTGGGACAATTTGGGAAAAATATACCCATGTATGTATTTGGAGTTGTGTATAGAGATTGTGGGGAAATCTCACTAGGATTGAGAATTCTAATTATAGACCAAAAGTAAGTATAGATATGATGTGAAATTAAGAGCTCTTAGAGAAAGATTTGCGATGGTATGTTGGGAAATTATAGGCCGATATTCAAGTCGAATCCTTATAGCGATAGGATTCTATTAAGTTAGAAATGGGGGCTAACGAGAGAGAGAATGGTCAAGTATCCTTAGAAAAGTCTAAATAAAGGAACAAACTGTAATGCAATAGGATTTAGGGTTCATAAGATAAATTGAACGATAGGCAAAATTGGGAACGATTGGATCGTGCTATTAACTAGAATAAGTGTAGTATAATTCTAGTTAGGATAGCTTATACATAAAATTGTGTGGGAATAACAATTGGAACTCCAATAATTGAAATGGACTTGAGATAAGCTTGAGGTTTATAGGCTATTAGTTACGTGTATACCAATAGTCGAAATTTGTATTAGAAATATGGATGTACTTTCGGATATAGAGGAGATGTGTAGTGATGGTTCCCTACACTAAACTTTGGGTGATAACTCTAATGTTGAATATATATGTATATATATACATATGATTTTGGGTGACTATTCTTCATAGGAAAAGTGGATGAATATGCTTCAAGTGAGGGACTGTATTCACATATCGAGGTAAATTAAATGAGTTTGTGGTGACGGCTTGTATATTGAGGATTATGTATATTTATAGCCGAGTTTATATATCTCATACGTAGGAGAGAGATTTAGTTTGTATATATAGATGTATGGATATGTGAATACATGTATATATATCTATATGGATGTGAATATATGGATATATTTATGTTGTGAATATCTAAACCGTATGTGATGGTTTAACATTTGATCATACGATGGGATCATATGGATGTGTATATATTGTGCATGTGAACGATATATATATATATATATATATATATATATATATATATATTTATATATATATATATATATATATATATATACTTATATGGTTAAGCATACCCCGCTCATGCTATCATTGGGGAGTTTTCGCGCAGAGGGTGAGCATCCTGGCTAGAAAAGCAGGGTGTGGATATTCCCCAGGTCATAGTTGTCCCGTGTGTTATTATATGATTTATATTTTTGGGATGAGACGTGGTGGGTATGTTTTGTCTCATTGCCGGTTCGGAGCTATGGCCGCTTCTCGGGACATCGTGTGTGTGAGTTTACCATGAGATGGGTGTCATTTAGTCCCACCATGGTGGCCCCAGTATTGCTACGTGAGCCGGGCACTGGGAAGATGACGGCATGATGCACTTTTATCGGCGATATATAGCCGGGTATATTATGTGTATGGCCATTGTACATCAGATATGATATGTACACTTTATTATGGGTATGGATGATGGTGTATATATATATGGTTAGAATAAAATGCCTATATATATTTATATATATCCTGTAGATGAAAGGATATGGGATCTTTATGGAGTACATCTTAGATGATTATGGTGTACTAGATTGATGGGGGTTGATGTATCGCATTTAAGGAATATTTCGATCACATCATCCCAAGGATATTATTGGAGATTTTTAGTTGTTATCATATTGTAGTCTAAAAATTTAGTAGTAGTGGTAGTATAATATGGTATGTATGGCATTATGGATCTCTAGCATCGATATTGTCAAGGAGTAGTGTAACAGGGTGGTTCCTTGTTTGGATTTCGCTTTGCGAGACACCCCATGCACGAAACGTAGTGCAATGTTGAGATTGGAGAGAAGTTTTATCAATAATAATTTGTATGCATGTTAATTAGAAATTAAATCATATGATTCAACCCAATTGTATATGGGTAACTTAGTAATAATTATAAATGATTAAATTATAAATCGGAATCCATTAAGCCTAGTATGGCATATATGTTTGAAAATAATCAAGTATAATTAGGAAGGGTTGGATTCTGGGGTATGCTAGGAAGCCAGGTATTGGGGGTATAGGTTGTGCCCATGTTTAGTTAGGTTGTGCTTATAGGTGGGGTAATTTAACTAAAATTCCAGGACGCGAATAGGTGCCAACTGTTAGATGAGAGGTGAGTTGGGGTTTCACGAGAGTGCGATTCCACTTTAATTATGAAATAAGTGCACCGATATTTATTATGCACGGTTAACACACTGGCTAAAAGTTTTGCACAACTCGGGCTCTGACCCATTTACTTTTCTCTCCTGCCTGTATATATATATATATATACACACTATTACAGGTGTCCTACCGCATGGATGCAAAATGACCTTCTATCCAGAGTCTTGGGAGCCGTGACAGGTGCGGAATATTGCGAGATTTAGAATGTAGTCGCTTCTTACTTTGTAAATTCTAGGTAGGATTCATGTTTTATATCGGGTTTGTACCCAAGGGATATTTATATACATGTTTATACTTGTTCCATTTCAGTTATTATATTGGCTGTGACCCGACAGCTTATTCGGGTCTACTTCTTTGTAGTATATTCAGTTGTAGTTATTTATTTCATTTTATTCTAGCATTTCATTTATTATAGTTCTTTTATGTATCTTTCTCTTCCTTTATTAACAGTCTTATAGTGTTGGTTTGTGGTATGTTGCATATTTTATTTTATTTTAACATCTTGCTTATATGATATCGGGTAGTTAGTCCTATATTATATAGTACCGACAGTTGATGTTGAGACTGGACCATCTGAAACTACTGATTTAATGTAGTATAGGGCTGGCCACCCGTTATTATTTTAGGAGGGGTGTTACAATTACATGGTTTTGGGCATCAGTAGTTTATAAATCACTTGGGGACTTGATTTGTTGATTAGATTAAGTCAATTTCACATGAGTTCACCATTTTTACACATTAAGTAGACTTTAAGATCTTTCGTTAGTGATGCCTCAATCCTTCATGAACATGTGTTATGTTTTTCAACATTGATTAACCTATAAAATATTATCACACCCCTAGATTTCGTTTCCATGATTCAGGTATTTTTTTTCTTTTCTCCATGATGTGTTATATTTGTAAATTTTATACTCAAAATTATTTGAAAATTTTGAAAAATAGTTTGTGGAGCTTTTGAGATTATCATATTTTAGATTCTACTCCTTGTCAATTTCGGACAAAATAAATGGGGGAAAACAAATTAAGGGTGATTTTGATTAACTCACACCTTTTTAATTCTATATTTCAAACTTTATGCCTCACGGGTATGGTTCTTGTTTCATATGTGTAGGTTCTCTTGGGCATTGATTAGAAGATTATAAGATCAAAGGAAGATCACCAAGAGAAGAACACGAAGAAGTGGAGATTTGAAGACATCATTATCTAGTGCCTATGCATTTTCTAGAGTTTAGGAGGATATTAGGACATTTCTTTTGTCTTAGGGGATTTTTAATGTAATTTGGATTTCGGTTTTAATTTTGTACCAGAATAGCCAAAGGGGGAGATTTGTAAGAGAAAAATTTCTATCATTGCTCATAGCCTAGGATTGCATTTAGTTTGGTGTATCCCATTACATTTCAATTCAAGCCGTCATGAAGAACCAATTCTCCAACATCTCCAAGTTAAATGGATATCCACTTTATGAAGGTATAAAGATTGTAGGAATTTAAATTTATTTATTAAATTTATTTTGAGATGTTTTCTTTCAAATAAAATTGAAACATGATTTTTTTTATTAACAATCGAGGCATTTTCAATATTTTTTCAAAGTTAGTTAACCTTGTACGAACGAGAAGGCTTTCTTATTTAGATGAGATGTCAAACTCGTTAGAAGGGCTGTTCAATTATCAAATGAGCATCTAATGAGGGCGTACTATTTGGCTTCGTTTGACTATCGTTTGAAGTTGGTTCAAATGAGACAGCTATGTCGTTTGAATGAACTTTCTTTCATTCAACCGAGATGTTATTCTCGTTCGAATGAGCCTTGGTTTCCTTTCAACGAGTGAAGTCACCTCAAAATTTATGTTCATCTTATAAATACCCGATTCGTGTTTATTTTTTCTAAGACTTTTGTCAGAACGACTTCTGCATACCTATTGCATAAGTCTTCACTCTTTTATGTTTAGAAAACACTTTTGATTCACAAAACTCATCCCCAAATACATTTGTGTGAATCGTTTTAAAACCTAGATAGTTTTGTATCCTTGCATACTCTATTATTGTGGAAAGATCATCTCTACTATTGACCTTGTAATACTCGAGGGGATCATTGTTGAACAAAGTCTAATCGGTGGATAGCGAGGGCGGAACACCGCTTATGGACTGCTCCTAATCGAGTAGTATTCTTTAGAGATTTGCGAAGACTATAGCGTTATACTTGTGGCTGGTATCAAGTAGTATTGTAAGTCAAATGACTTGTATTATTTCTAAAGTGCTGAAATAAAAGGTTTTTCCTGTAAAGGGATTTTTCATCAAACTTTTCCTTTGTTGATTGCATGATTCACTTTATCTTTTTTATCACCTAAATGCATGTCTTAGGGTAAAAGGATAAAATTGGATTTGTGTTTGGGGGAAATTTAATTTTATAAATCATTCCATTAAGATCGTAATCACACTCTCACCTTATGATCCGGAGATTATCTATTATTCCCTTTGGGATCCTCTTTATGTAGTGATCTTGTGCTAGGAATGATTCGATTCCCCTCCCGGGTCGTTTCATTTTACTTTCTCTTGATTTTTCTCTATTTTTTCTCTTCTCTCTCAAATTCTAGGTTTCGTGGATGGTTTAATGGCTGCCCACTCCATCCACCTTCCATAAATATAACCCTAAACATCATTAATCCCAAAATTAGGTTGGGCCTCATGTATAAAATGACCCGAATATATTTATATGGTCCCCACTTAGCCTAAAAATCCGATGGAACCAGATTACAACCCCCAGGTACATAATTCTTACTATCTCGACTCATTCCGGATCATTGGCATACTCTAAATTACCATCTGACTAACCTAACATTAATTTTTCATCTCATTACCAAAACAACACCCTACACGCTTGTCCCAAATGAGATACTATCAAACTCATCGATTTTATGGCCTGTAATTTAACATAATTTCATTTACTTATCACATAAGTAAATTTAATATACCATAAATATTAATTCTTTTACTCGCTATTTAATATTTATTTAATTCACTTTAGTTCTCAATTTAATTAAATTACTTGGACATGGGTAAAAAATAAATGTTAAAAAATATGGGGTGTCACAAATATGGTTTAATCATACAAACATATTTTCTAGTGTGTTAATTTATGATTTTCTTGAAAAATGAATGTTTGAAAAAACTAGACTTAAATAGGTTTTTGAAGAACAAATAATATTTTTAATCTTGAAATATAAGGAAGATGCGTGGAAATATAATTCCATGTTGACATTGTGTTTAAGTTCATTTGTAAGGATTTTTAGGCCTAAAATCCTCCTAAACATGTATTGAACCTTGTAGTATGTCGGTGGAGAACATATAAACACTATATTTGAAGTCAAAATGGAGTTTATGATGAATTGAGAAAGTTAAAAAAATCAGCCCTAAATGTGCTGTAGTAGGTTAGAAAAATGAGAAATAATTATGTTTAAACAACATATGATGACAAGGTTGAAATGGATATTTTGGTAAAACGGCCTTCAAAATATTAAATGTATATCTTGTGGAATAAATATGAATAAATGGGTTTTCTTAAGAAAGAATTATGAAACATAGTTTTTGGACATAAAATCATGAAATGTGATTTTTGAACATAAAATGATGCCATAATGAAGAAAATAAGTTTTCCCAAAGTTTTGGCAAATGAATGGTAAAATGGTAATTTTGGAAAAATAGAGGGTTCTAGTGGTTAGACTTCCTCATTTAACCATATCAGTTGTTTTTGTGAAAAATGAATGAAAAAGATAAAGTGACATGAAAACGGTATGAAATGTGAATGTGAATCGTAAGCATGATAAAAATGGTAGAATAATGTGAACATTGGATAAAATGTTAAATTACATTAATATCGACTCGGATGTAATCGAAAAAGAATTTAGAAGATTTAAGAGGCCGAAGGTGAAAGAACCAAAATCACTGGCCAGAATATATGGTAGTGTAGATGGCAATGTGGATCTCGTTAAAGTACACGATTATTTGATAAATTTATAGAAAAGGAAAATGTTGATAAAGAAATAATGGGAATGGTAATGAATAAGGTTGGTTAAGTGTGGGTAGGAGCACATAGCTCGGGTTGCATTGCATAATAGTTGCATTTTTGCTCATAAAATGATAATGTTTTTGAAAGTGCTAAAATAAAAGTTATGAATAGAATATTTTGGTATAAAATGTATTTATTATTATTTTCCACCTTACTGAGGGCTTTGCTCGCCCCTAAATTATCTGTTAAATCCCCCACCCCCAAGTACCTTTGACAGGGATGTTGGCATGGATGTGTCTAAGGCCCTAGTGGGTATGAATCATCATTAGAGGCTCTACCATGATATTATAAAATTTCATTTGGAAACATTTAAATTTATGACACTTTGAACAACCTTTTTATTCGGGCCTTTGGCCATTATTGGTAAAAATATAGGGATTTACGACTTGTTTTCGCTGTTATTATTATTATGGGATTAAATAGAGCTTTCCTAAATAAATCTTTTAAATTAGTTAAATTACTTAAAGTGACAATTTTTTTTAACTTAAGACTTTTTAATCAACTTTTATTCCTTATAAAATGATGCAAATTAAATATTTTTCTTAAATAAGAGAATTGAACTTTCCGCATCTCCCTTTAGCACCTTGACTCGGGCGCGGGTTGACCCAATGCCTGTTAAATTAGTGAAGGGGCATTTAAATTTATAACTTATGAAAAAATGCTTGTTATTTTATTGAGAGGAATATGACTCATATTTCTTCCCTTATCCAACCATATTCAAGTATATGAAATTACCTTTATTCCCATTCATTATCATGATCGATATCGCAAAAAAATATGTGAAATGAAAATAACGCAAACAACGTAATCATCTCTATTTTTTATATCAGGTTTTTTTATTACTTGTCTTTTAACTTAATATTGATTTATTATGGAATATTGATCTAAAAATTTCAATGCGAGTCATTGCAATCAATTAGATAATGCTATGCATATAAAATGATGGTTTTGAATTTATCAAATTGCTCCACTTTATTTTTTTTTTTTAATTTCCATTTTTTTCAGAATTTGTTGGGTTCTTTTAATAGCGTATCTTTTCATATCACGTGATACCACGATCGATTTGAAAATTGGTCGTCCAATATGAGGACCGATACTGAGAATTTGAACCAAGATTCTCTCTCTCTCTCTCATAGTCATATGTATAAAGTCTTAAATCATTGAATCAAATGATGTGTCTGCACAATAGTTAAAATGTATTTCGTTAAATATGTACAAACATACATATCAATCACATCGTTTCTTTAAATGCATGTCACATAATTTTGTCTATTCAATCTCCTCGATATTATGTAATTGAATGATTGGTGTTTTATACGTATATCTTAATATGGTTGCGATTGTGATTTCAATTTTATGGCTATTGCTTCTCTAGTTGATATCTTTTCTATCTTTCATTTTGTATGGTTGCGACTTCGATTTTTAGTGGTACTAGGCATGTTTATTGAACCGAAAAGTCTGAAGTCTCTTTGGCTCAAAATCACTTAAAGCTCGACCTGAATTGAGCGAGATGAACTATATATCGACTGAGCTTGAGCTACATGCGTTAATGCCCGAATTGCACCCTAACCCGAAAATTATTATATGTATATATTTATTTTATGCAAATGAATGTAATGTATTATTTATTTAAATTATAGATTTAAAGAGATTTAGAAAATTGCTTTCGTGTTTTATTCTTTCATACAATTTTTTTAAAATTATAATGTTTATTTGAGGGTTGTGGACATTTTTATTTTTAATTTCCAATTGGTTAATTTTATTTTTAGGCAAATTTCACCAAAGCCCCATGAATTATAGAGATTTTTTAGATAACCACCATAATATAAAAAACTCGACAAAGAGCCTACTTAACTATTGGATTTTCACACCGAGAAAATATGCATTAAAATATAACATTTTTTATGCATAAAATCATGTTTTTATCAACTCATTTTCAATGAAATTATGCTAGGTGTCAAAATTCAATAATTTAGTGAGCTCTTTGTCAAGTTCTTTTGATTATGGTGGTTAACTGTAAAACCTCTATAGTTAATGGGGATTTGGTTAATTTACCCTTTTATTTTTGTATGATTATATAGACTTTAAAAAAATAATATTTTAATAAAAATGCTAGTTGAAATCGAGTTCGAGCCAACCTAACTCGCTCCCGAATCCCATGATAAGGAGTGGGTAGAGCTTGAGCCGTACGACTTCATTCTATTTTTGGCCGAGCTCAGTCTTGGGAAGACATAATTTAATTATTCTTGGGTATGAGAAATCCCAAGACTGATTTACATGCCTAAATAGTAGCAATGGTTGATGCTTCTTCATCATTTCGATGGTTGCAATTTAAATATTGTTGTTATACTTTATATTCAATGATTATGAGTTGTTTGGCCTCCATATGCGTGTGTGTGTATATATATATATATATATATATATATATATATATATATTGGGGGGTAGGTCATTAGAGAGATTTTGGTTGCAAGAGACGGAGACCTTTATAGTCGTAATAATTTAAAATAGGGAGCTTCCCACATAGCCAATACGATTTTTAGGTCTATATTCCACTAAGATATTTTTAGGCACCAAGGTCCCTTACGGTTAGCATATAATATATATGCCAACAACATATACATTACAAAAAATTCATATATACATGACCCTCCAAACATTTATTTTAAAGTTTTGAATAAACATTCATTTTACACTAGTGTTGAAGCATGAAGATTTTAATTTTACATTAAACCAACTTTTAACAACAATGTTTAAAATACTCTTTGAATAAACTATAAGAAATAATATGGGTATCTAGAAAAACAATAGGTGTTTTTAGCATTGACCTAATGTAGTATAGTAGCCCATGTACCTATTAGTATTACTTAAAACCTTATTTGAAAAATCAACCCTCACCATTTCGGCAAGCACCTAGCACGTAGAGAGCAAATAGTAAATTGCAAGGAAGTATATTTAGGTAAGATATTCTATAAACTTCTCCTTTAGCATCATCCTTGAATCAAAATGTTTAGTAGAGATTATGATCACCTCATTAATATTGTCTGAGTAATCTAAATTATTACAAGGGGAAGGAAGCCAAGGGTTGCATTTGTACCAAAAGAAGCTACCACTCTTCAGTATACCCAACACCTCATATAAGTCTCTATTTTTTTTGTTAATGAAGGCCTTTGTTTTTATTTTGTATGACCCATATGAGATTTTAATAGACAAACATAATTTTGGGAAATGGGTGTTGAAGCATTAATTTTTTGGTTGATTGTAAGGGATTTGGTATTTGATAGATAGAGTTACACAATTGGAATATATTTTAAATGAAAGAATATGTTTTTATATTCGTAAAAAGTGTGCCTCACTTCACTTAGGCACACGCTTTGCTCCTAAATTTCACGGAGATCTTTGCATCTTGGTGCGTTTTCTGCCTCTAACAACAAAGATCACTCTCACTAGATATATTTTCACTTGATTTTATTGTTTTGGCCAAGGCATTATTCTAAAAGTCATGCTTAGGTGTGAGGATTTTTAGAAACCTCCTTCATACGACATAAGCAAGGCAAAAGGTGTGGTCAATGCGCGCGTTAGGCGATTAGGGTTGCCTTTTTCTCAATTAGATGAAACGATATCGTTTAGTAGGAGTTATTTTACTTTTTTCCTTATCAAAACCCACTTAAACAAACTAAATCAGACTCTCCCTCTCATTCCATCAAAATTAAATCCCTCAATCGAAAAAATCTTCCTTTGACCTCTCTCTCTTCAGTATAGACTGAGCTCCACTCTCAGCCTCCGACCTACGCGATTGGCCTCTCTTTTGGTAAATCTCCCCCTCTTTTGAATTTTTTCTTTCATAGGTTTGGTAAATCACTTTTATATTTTTTTTATCTAATCACGACATACTTTTTTGGGTAAGCATCCGACAAGATAATTTTGGTAAATTTCTGACAGTTATGAGTTATGTTTATTTATTTCGTGCTTATGATTATGTTTATTTCTACTTCAAACTTCATAGTTTAACTAGAACTAAGAAAATAACATATAGTTTCTGTTGTGTTTTTTCCTTCTTGTGTTTAAACATATGTTATATTTTTGTTACTTTTTTTGGCTTATCTTTTGCTGTGAGTTATGTTTATGCTTATGATTCTACTTCTGTTTATTTTTTTATGTGAATGTTATGTTACTGTTATTGTTTAACTAGCCTTACAAAAATTTTACATATTTTCAAAAAAGGGACATCACCTTTTAACGACTAGGCTCCTAAGGCATGAGGCTTGGCCTCCGCCCCTTACACTATTTAGAACTTTGGGCCAAAGGGGTTGAGTTTTTATTAAAAATAACACGATTTTAACATAAATCGAGGAGGTTACAAAATTTCCATCCCACCTTCACTTCAAAAAACTAAACATTAAAAATAAATAAATTGTGCCCTAAAATCCTCGAAAACAATTAACATATACACCCAAATTTCACAAAGTTTCAATTGTTAAAAAACAAATATAAATATTTTTAATAAATGAGTGAATCATTTTAAAAGGAATTTTACCCCAGATTTTCATGGAAACTTCCATTAGGAAGTTCGATGCCTCCTCCTAAACGACACGACCTAAACATAAAAAATGTCACAATAATTGCACAATTGGAATGAGTCCATAAAAAATGAACATTAAAAGGTGGATCAAAAGAGTAAAATCCTACTTGTGAACATTCAACACAACCGAATAAATAAACTAAGCACAAACACAAAAGAACAAGATATACGTGGTTCATCGTCCATCAGAGGTTTAGTGAAAAATCTTTAATATGCATGATTTCATTCTCATTTTCTCTTGGGTTAGGTTTACATTTAGAGGTTTGTTGATGGAGTCCTTGGGATTCAACCACTACATCCCAAGGTATAACTTTGATCACTGTGACAGTCAACTTTTGTGAAGTTTGTGTGATCATGCGAAGACCCGTAAATGGTAAATTATGAGCTTTTGTTGTTGATGATAGGAGCCTAGGCCTTTTTTAGACATGTTTTCGCTTGTTAATGGTAGAATTGTGCTATAAGACTCTACTTTTTCTTTCTGTATCATCTTGTCTTTCCTGTCTCTTTGGGTTTTGCTTATAAACCTTTGGGCTCACTCATTTATTATTTTTATTATCTTTTAGTTAATTACACTGACCACTCAAACTTTGTGTCATATGAAGGATTTTTTGTCATCCCACATGCACTAGAACCAAATTTTCATGTAGATAATTAACACCATTATGGTCAAGGTGTAAAATGATACATTTTTAAAATTTTAGGGGTGAAGTCTAGAAGATGAAACTATGAGTGTTGAAGTGAAAATAGGTGAAAAATTGAAGGGATCAAAGTGTAATTAACCTTTATCGTTATAAAATCTCATTTCCTATGGATCAATTTAAAAATATATACAATACTTGAGTATGCCTATATAGTACGGACATTGCATCCACACTCATCCTATTATATGTAGATATCATATATTTCAATTTTGCCTATTTAAGTGTGTTGCTAAAGGCAACATTTTATCCAACACCATATATATTTAAAAAAAAATGATCGTATAACATGTTTAGAAAACAATAATATGTAATGATATTAATTAAAAAAAATTGTTTCATTAGTAGTACAATCTAATTTTCATAATTAACTGATATAGAAGGAAATATACGAATTAAAAATCACAATTAGAAATGGTGAACCAAAAAATCATTAACAAAGAAAAAAGCTATAAAAGTTGAACTTAATTAAAAAGGTATTGGAGCTTTTAATTGTTCCAAAAAACTTATTCTGGAATAAGCACAAACGAATCGTAATATACACACACACTTACCATTTTAATAATAATGAATGAAATCTTCCCCAGCCTATGAATCCATCTCATCGTTAGCCCACTCATTAAACGAATATGCACAATATACAAATATGCAGCATAAGGTAATTATGTCTAAAATAGTACCATACAGTAATGTCATTGAGGAGTAGTTATAAAATACAAAGATTATATCGAAAAATTGTGATGTTTTATACAACGCATGAAATCCTCATCATCCTTGTTAAACTTTGAGCTAACCATGAATTTTTTAGTCCTTTTTTAAGCAACATGCAACGAACTATGCCTTTTCGTGCCCCTACAAACAATGAACACAACACAATTTGGGTTGGAATTAGGGTACCATGAATTCTATTTTTGGGTTCTAGGTTGTTGAAATTGTCTATATGTAACAACCCGAGGTCTTGGAGACAACGATTTATTTATTTTGGGAGAAATAAATAATATTTTATTGGAGAAATAATTAAATTGGCAATTGAGATCAAAATTTGAAGTTGTTGGAAAGAGTGTCGAATGTCGATTATGAGGGTACCATAGTGTCCGAAAGGGTCGAGAAAGTCAAAATGACCGTACTTGGGGTCTATTTAGGTTCCGAAATAATTTAGGACCATTTGACTCGAATTAAAGTCACCGAGTCATTTAATGTGTGTATTATCATTTAAAGATGTGTACCTTGGGATTTAGGGCTTAAAAAGCCCACGGGAGACTTATTTCTCCAAAGAGAGAAAGAGAAATAGAAAGAAAGAAAGAGAGAAGAAGAAAGAAGAAGAGAAAGGAAGGAGAAAAGAGAGAGAAAGTGGAGATTTCCGGCCATTACGCGATCTCAAGGCGGATTCATACCCTACGAACCCGAGACAAGTGATTAAATTTGCTAAATAATTGTTGTGTACCATTTATTGCATGATTTGTGGATGAAACTTTTAGGTTTAGTTTAATAAAACCTAACTTTTGGGTATAATCTTAGATTTGATACGTAGATCTTTGATTCGAGGATAGAAATTGGTTTATATGTATTCTAGGATGAATATTAATGATATATATGTGATTGGGTTGAAGAGAAATGGAGAGAAAATGATTAAAATGAATTTTGGGTATTTTAGGCTTACAAAAAGTAGCCATTTTCGAGAGTTCTGAAGGGACGAATCGATTCGGCCTCCTACCGAATCGATTTGAAAATATGCAGGTGCCCAGGTCTGAGTGACCAAATCGATTCGGACTCCATCCGAATCGATTCGGCCTGAGACAGAATCCCATGTCTGATGACTCGAATCGATTCGCCTTCCTGGCCGAATCGATTCGGAATTGGCCCGAATCGATTCGGAAGCAGGGCTTTTGGGGGATTATTTTTCTAAAAGGAATTTCATCCCGTTTTGTTCGAGGTTATCGATTGAGGATCTCTATAGGAGATATTTGGAGTATGTTTTGGAGACTTCTAGTGAGTTTCCCTTATAAGAAATTTTGGAGTCATATTGACTAAATTTGAGGAATACCGATTAGAGATTTTGGTATTTTCTAAGTGGGGAAGCCCACTTTTATTGGGGGTTTTATTTGGATATAATAACAATTTCACGATTAAAGAATGAGAATAACTTAGAGATAATGGTTTTTAGGATCCAATCCCAAATGGGATAATTTTAGAGGTTCATAAAATGAATTGAACCCCATTATGGATGGAGAACTGTGAATGCTATTTGAGGTGCATACGGATATAGAAATATCCTTATTAATGTTGATTTGGAAGATGTCTCACACAGTGAGAAATGCAAATTGAAGAGCATTAGGATGAAAGAATATCTTTAACATGAATTGAATTAAGAGACAATTCATTATTAGAGGCGACTTGTGAGCTTCAAGCGAGAAATAGTATAGTGTATACTAAGTGGGGAAGATGTGTGAGCTTTTATGGTTAGTGTATCAAGAGAGTAATATACTAAACAATGATGTTAATCACATTGCGACAATGGGCGTAAAATAAATATGAAAATGATGTTGTAGGTATACCTTATATGATGGTATATCTTTATTATGTGGGATGTATGTATACCTTATATGATGGTGTATATACATGTTAAGCATACCCGCTCCTTGCTATCATTGGGAAGTTTCGTGCATAGAGGGTGAGCATCCTGGCTTTAAAGAGCAGGATGTGGATATTCCCCAGGTCATAGTCATCCATGGTGGTCAGCAAATGACATATATATATATATACATTTATTTATTTTGGGGGTGAGAGGTCGTGGGTATGTGTCGCTCTCACTTGCCGGTTAGGATCTATGACCGCTTCCCGGGATATCGTGTGCGTGAGTTGATCACGAAGTGGGTGTCGTGGAACCCCACCAGGTGACCCCAATTTGCTACGTATATGGGCTGCTGGAAGATGATAGCATGTGAGACTGCGTCCTTCGAGTTATAGTTCGGTTGGATGGTTATTATTGCTTGTGCTTGTACTTGGGTATCGAAGGCATACTGGACCTCAACGACCTACTTTTCCAGGATTAGTGTATCGGGGGTGTTGATACCAAATTTAGTCTGCTGATGTGGACCAATTATGTGGAGACACGTGTCTCCACATGGCACTCGCAAACATTTTTTGAACAACACATTGACTCCGAGGAACTCAACCTCCCCGACCAACTCAGAACGCTCCGAGCAACAAGTATTCTCTGAGGAACTCTACTGTACCGAGCAACTCATGTATACCGAGCTACTTAGGCGGTCCGAGCTGCATCTCGTACAAAGCATTCATATCCGGATAATCAAGAGGATGACTGCGCATTAAATGCTCATTATTATCACACAGATGCATACGCCTATTGGACAGTTGTGTATTATTCTTTCATTTGTACCGCCTCAAGGCTATAAATACATTGTAACCTCCTCATTAGTGGGGGACTCGGAATTTCTTGGTAAACCCATTATCAAGAATTCTGCAAACAGTCAACAATAACACAAACAGTGGACGTAGGCCATTATTTCAAGGCTGAACCACTTTAAAAATCTTTTGTCTTACTTATTTTTATCTGTGATTAAAGAATTAGGTCAAATCTAGTTTTTTACATCAACAGATTGACGCCTTCTGTGGGAAAATGACTGTAAATATTGTTTTTCTCTAAAATAATTCATCACCAATGGCTGATAATCCTGAATCCAGTAATCGAAACGCTGGAAACCCCCCAAATCCATTTACTCCTCCAAGTGTCCAAGATCTGGCTGGAATAATGGCTAATTTAGCTCAGGGCCAGACCACTATGCAAGAAACCATGCGATAACTCATGCAAACTATCCAGGGTGGAGCACCTACCCAGTCAGGACAACGAAGCATTCAGAGAAATACCCAATTTCCTTCCTCGTGAACTACACGAACATTACTCCCAGAGGAATCTCTATCTAGACATGTCGATTCATATCACACTGATAGATCTAATGATTTTTCTTATCAACCTGGCCGAACTTCGTCAGTACAAGCCACAAATACTGAACAAAATGTCACTCTATCTCCAGAAAGGACCAGTGCTCTTGAAAGATTGAGTAGAGTCTCTCCCTTTGATCGTTTGGGTCCTAGGAGGAATAAAAGTCCCCCTAGGATGGTGTCGAGGAACTCTCAACGATTCTCTGATTTAAAGGAAGGTTTTGCCCAATCCCGACCAGCTGCTCATCGTGAAAGATCCCAAGAGGAAAATTCAACACGATCAGTTGCTCGGACCAACAGGCCCGAGGAGGGAAATGACGCATGGAAAGGATCTATTCAGAGGTTGGAGGATAGACTAAGGGAAATGGCTAAGGCCAAAAATCCTCTACAAAGAACTTTTGTCCAAGGGATACCTTTTATCCAAGCAATTATGGATTTTCCCACACCATCAAAGTTCAAAGCCCCAGTGGTAACACCAAAATATGATGGAAAAACTGATCCTGTTCTCCATATAGAATAATATCAGGCAGCTGCTGATATCTATGCTGTTCCAGACGAGATGCGATGCAGGGCATTTTCAGGAACTCTCACTGGATCTGCTCAAATATGGTACAACAATCTTCCTCGGGGGAAGATTGTAACTTTCTTTCAACTGACCGAGCTCTTTATTGAAAACTTCTATTTTGGAGAAAAACCAGTTAAGCGAGTAGCACACTTGTTAAGTGTTAGACAAAAAGAAGGTGAGAGCACTAGGGATTATATTACTCGTTTTAATAACGAGAAGCTCGAAGTTATTGATTACTAGGAAAAGACAGCAATCACTGCTCTGATGAGTGGATTGTTGACAAATAAATTATACTATACTCTGGCCAAAAATCCACCTAGGACCATGTCAGAATTAATGGCAAAAGCAGCCAAAATCATGAATGCCGAGGAAGCTATGGCTGCAAAGAAGAGCATGGACACTAAGGAGACCAAAGTTGTGGCCGAGAAGATTGAGAAGAAGGATCATAAGAATAATGGTGGTAACAAGTAGTCAAAATCCAAGCAAGCATTAGAACAGATGAGGAAATTTGGAAACTATACTCCTTTGAAAGTAGACATAAACCATGTTCTGGAAGAGATCAAGAATAACGAGGAGTTAAACTGGCCTGAAAAAATGAAGACAGATTCTGACAAAAGGAGTAAGGCCAAACATTGAGAGTTCGAAAAGATCACGGCCACACGACCAAAAATTGCATAGCTCTTCAGAATGAAATTGAAGCACTCATCAGACGAGGAAAGCTGGCCAAGTATATTGACCATAGAAAGGAAGGAAAGAGAAATGACCGAGTAAGATAGAGGTTTAAATCTCCTCGTTGAGCAAAAGAAGACAAAAAAAGAGATCATGAAGATGATCCAGAAGATGACCCCGACCTTCCCAAAAAACCAAGACGGCCAGAACATGAGGTATTTTCAATTCGTTCTGGATCATTTGATTGTAATGTTATTACAGGTGGAGATGCAGGAGGTGTAGACCTTACTGCAGAGAGGAAAGCTTACCTTAATGAGGCTCAATCTTGTTCATACATTCAACGAATAAATCTAGCTGAGGAAGATCGCCCGAGGAAGGTGAACAAAGATAAACTGGTCATCGGTTTTTCTAAGAATGACCTCGCAGGTGTGCTATATCCTCATGATGACCCATTGGTGATCAAAATGAGGATGAATGAAGTAATGATCTCAAGAATACTGGTGGATAATGGCAGCTCGACAGATATCATGTTCTACGCATGCTTTGACAACTTAAATTTAAAGTTGTCTTAGCTGGAGCCTTATCACAGGCCCCTCCTCGGTTTTGCTGGTGAGAAAGTTTTCCCACTTGGGACCATCAAATTGGATATGTTCATCGGTACATGGCCTGCTTGTCGAACAAAAAGAGTGCACTTTTTTGTGATGGATAAGAATGTTCAATCAGCTTACAATATCATCATGGGAAGGGTAGGATTGAAGAAGTTCGAAGCAGTGCCATCTACTGTACATCAATGCCTAAAATTTCCAACCAACTTTGTAGTCGGAATTGTGAAGGGTGACCAAAAAGTAGCTCGAGAATGCTACTATTTATCCGTCGAGCAAGAAGAACTGGAAGAATCTAGGAAAAAGACTACCACCTATCAAGTGGATGAAGGTGCATAAATTGAAACGTTAGATCCTAGAGACGAGTCGCAGCTCGTAAAAGGTCAGATGGTGGAAGCTACTGAAAATGTCATTCTGGACGACGAACACCCGGAACGAACAACTCAAATCGGTTCATCGTTGGACACCCCACTAAAACAGGAATTGATAGCCTTCCTAAAAAGCAGAAAACAAACTTTCGCATGGAGCCACGAAGATATGCCAGAAATAGACCCAAATTTCTTATGTCACAAACTTAATGTGAACAAGGAAATCAAACCTGTGAAGCAGCGAAGAAGAGTGTTCATCCCCGAGAAGAACCAAGCTATACAAGAGGAGGTCGAGAAGCTCCAAAAATCTTGCTTTATTGAAGATGTCAGATATCCAGACTGGTTAGCTAATGTGGTGATGGTGACGAAGAAGAACAACAAGTGAAGGATGTGTGTAGACTTCACCGACCTCAACAAGGCATGCCCAAAGGGTCATTTTCCTTTGCCCCGAATTGATCAATTAGTGGACGCTACCTCGAGACACGAGTTGTTGAGCTTCATGGATGATTATTCTGGTTACAACCAGATTAAAATGAAACCTGAAGACGGGGAGAGTACCTCTTTTATTACCCCTAGGGGAACTTACTGTTATAATGTTATGCCTTTTGGTTTGAAAAATGCAGGTGAAACATATCAACGGCTGATGAACAAGGTGTTTGCAGAGAAAATCAGTCACAATATGGAGGTTTATGTTGATGATATGTTGACGAAGAGCAAGAAAGATGTTGACCATCTAATTGATCTAGGTCAAACCTTTGATCAATTAGATAAATATCAAATGAAGTTGAACCCTACCAAGTGCATATTTGGAGTACGAGAAGGCATGTTCCTCGGGTATATGGTCAACCAACGAGGTATTGAAGCAAATCCAAAAAATATCAAGGCTCTATTGGGGCTATGATCTCCAACGACGAAGAAGGAAGTGCAAAGTCTTACAGGGCGAGTTGTAGCACTTAATAGATTTGTATCACGAGCAACTGATAGATGCCTCCCATTCTTCAAAACACTCCGAAAAACGTTTGAATGGAATGATGAATGCGAGAAGGACTTTCAAGAGTTAAAGAAATACTTGGGAGCACCCCCACTATTGTCCAGGACAGTGATGGGAGAAATATTTTACTTGTATCTGAAAGTTTCAGAAAATGCAGTTAGCTCGGCATTGATAAGAATGGAGGATGGAGTGAAAAAACCAATTTATTACACTAGCAAGGCCTTCCGAGGAGCAGAGATCAGATATCCAAGACTAGAAAAGTTGGCACTAGCTTTGATCGAAGCAAGTAGAAGAATGAGGCCGTACTTCCAAGCTCATACCATAGTAGTGTATACCGATATGCCACTGAGGCAAGCTCTTCATAAACCAGAAAAATCAGGGAGATTGATGTACTGGGCAGTAGAACTAGGTGAATATGATATAATTTATGAGCCTAGGTCGTCACTTAAAGGGCAAGCAGTAGCATATTTTATCGCATAATTCACTTATCCTGACACCTCCGAGGAGCAAAAGATGAATACCGACCAACCTGTGGATGTTACAGGATCATCAAAATTAAACCCCGATTAACTTAAGTTAGTTGACGGTCAGGAGAAGATGGTCGATGAGCAGCAAGAAGTACTAGAGGAGGATAAAAGGAAGCAACAAATATTACACTGAGGAACTCTGTCCGATCAAAAATTTGAGGAAGAGGTACCTATATGGAATCTATATGTGGATGGCTCATCTTGCATTATAGGCTGTGGGGCAGGATTTATTTCGAACAACCCGGATGAGGTCGATATGGAGTATGCTTTGAGCTTCCAATTCAAGGTTTCTAATAATGAGGCTGAATATGAAGCTATGATCGCAGGACTTGGCCTGGAAAAAACCATGGGGGCGGAACAGGTTATTGTATTCAGTGACTCGCAATTTATCGTAAATCAAATGCTGGGAGTATATGCAGCCAAAGGAGAATTAATGACCAGGTATCATGCAAAAGCAATGGAGGTTTTATCAATCCTGATCGCAGTACAGATAATTAGAATACCAAGATTGGAGAATTCAAGAGCGGATGCCTTAGCTTGGTTAGCTTTAGCCACACGCACCGAGCTACGAAGACCAATCCTAATAGAAGTCTTGGCTAGTCGAAGCATAGATGAAGATCTGATGATGAACTTCATTACCCTTGATTTAGGACCATCTTGGATGGATCCCATCAGGGCATATATTGAGGAAGGTAAATTAACAATCGACAAACTCGCAGCCAAGAAACTGAAGTTTAAAGTTACTCGTTATGTATTGACTAATGGTATTCTATATAGACGACGAATTATAACATGTTTGCAAAGATGTGTGCACCCTTCCGAGGTGAAAGACTTGATTGAAGAGGTCCATGAAGGGTCCTATGGAGCTCATGTAGCAGGTAGGACTCTTTTGCAAAGAGTAATGATGCAAGGATACTATTGGCCAATAATGAGGGCTGATTGTATAGCCTATGCCAAGAAATGCGACAAATATCAACGCGTCTCCTCTATCCGTAGAGCTCCCCAAGAATTGATAACACACATTACTTCCCCTTGGCCATTTTCCATGTGTGGAATAGACTTGGTCGGGCCACTCCCAACGACCAGAGGAAGGTTCAAGTACCTCATAATTGTTATGGATTACTTTACTAAATGGGTAGAAGCTGAGCCTCTTATTGATATGACATACGACAAGGTGTATCAATTTATATGGAAGAACATCATTTGTAGATATGGTCTTCCTCATGCATTCATCACAGACCATGGAACTCAATTTGATAACGAGGAGTTCGCTGCATATTGTCATCAGTCAAACATATTGAAAACCCACTCTGCACCAGGCCATCCCCAGAGCAATGGACAAACTGAGGTGACGAACAGAACGCTGCTGAATGGTTTAAAGAAAAGACTGGATGATGCGAAGGCAAATTGGATCAACGAGCTACATTCTGTACTGTGGGCTTATCGTACTACACCACGAGCAACAACAGGAGAATCTCCATACATGCTAGCATTTGGAAGCGAAGCTGTTATACCTGCCTAGTTGGGCCTCCCCACACACAAGGTGCTAAATTTTAATTCTCCTATCAGTGAATTGATGAGGCGATTGGATCTAGATATACTCTAAGAAGTTAGAGAAGAAGAAGCAATCAGGAATGCTGCATACCAGCAATGAACAACTCTGTTCTACAACAAGAGAGTAAAGAAAGTAATTCAAAGACACAACAAACTGGACGCTAACTAGCACGGACCCTACAAAGTAACAGAAGTTGTTCGACCAGGGACATATAGGATTGAAACCTTAGAAGCAGAGGAGTTTAAGAATTAATGTAACGCAGAGCATCTGCGCAAATATTATCAGTAGTTCAATCCTTATGTAATGCAGTTTTCTTCGATATGAATAAAGCTTTGGATGTTTTACCTAATTCTCTCCTTTTGTTGAAATTTTTTTGGAGTATTAGTGATACACACTACACATCAAGTTAAGAATAAATCCTTCCAACTATAGTTGGTCGGTCCATTAACTATGGTTGGTCGGTAAAATAAATCCCCCCAACTAAGGTTGGTCGGTCCATCAACTACGGTTGGTCGGTAAAGTAAATCCCCCCAACCATGGTTGGTCGGTCCATGAACTACGGTTGGTCAGTAAAATAAAATCCCTCTAACTACGGTTGGTCGGTCCATGAACTACGGTTGGTCGGTAAAATAAATCCCCCCAACTACGGTTGGTCGGTCCATCAACTACGGTTGGTCGGTAAAATAAATCCCCCCAACCATGGTTGGTCGGTCCATCAACTACGGTCGGTCAGTAAAATAAAATCCCTCTAACTATGGTTGGTCGGTCCATCAACTACGGTTGGTCGGTAAAATAAATCCTCCCAACCATGATTGGTAGGTCCATCAACTACGGTTGGTCGGTAAAATAAAATCCCTCCACCTCCGGTTGGTCGATAAAATAAAATCCACCTACTATGGTTGGTCGGGGAATAAAAGTTCACCAACTCCGGTTGGTGGAAAACAAAAATCTCAACCCTCTAGTTGGTCATTAAGCCAATTTCAATCAACTCCGGTTGTTTAAATTAGGCAATACCATGAAGTGTAAATAGTTCTATTATTTAGAATTAAAGATTGATAAATCATTGCAATGAGATCAGTATGTCACAAGCATATATATATTTACCGACCAACAAGCAAAAACATTCTATAAAGAAAATGAAATGACAAAAGACAAATTTTCATTCATACTAAGTAAAATTACAAATGACGTGAGAAATGTATTACCAAAATTTTTCATTCAAAACAAGAAGGATTACATACGCTGTGGAACGTAGAAATTATTACATAAAATCCTATTCTATTGGTTTCTTCCCTTCTACCTTTGAAACAGGTTCTACTCCAGTAGGAGGATCGTCTAAGGCATAAGGGGAATTTATGAAATTCAGATCTCGAAGCATTCGAACATTCATCACTGATGGCCGATCAAGTAGATGCTCAGGGCGAGAAATATCAACGTTGCAATGAAGACTATAGTCGTCGAGATATTTGGAGATTAAGCACTGAGGGATTGCTCGAGCAGGAATCCAGCTCATATCAAGTTTAAAAGATGGCACGGGAAACTCGAGCAATCCAGGGTTATGATAATCCCATAGATAATGGCCTTGCTCTAATTTTAATACACCCAGTGTATTCAACCATCCTTATTTATAACCCTCATTATTCGCTTGCTGGATTCGATCACCAAGATGGTAGAGGGCTTCACTATAGCCAGCCATCCAAAACTCTCTAGGTTTTTTGTGGAATTGGTAAGTCAACCTTTCCAGTTACTCGTGGAGATTCTTCAGAAAAATTTGTTTATTCTCCAAGGCAGATCTTTGTCCAGAGAGTTGCTCGTCGAGGTTCAGAATCTTTTTGGACATCTCAACTAAAGCTTGATTCTTCGCCATCAACTGGAATGCTTGATTCTCCAAAGATGCTTGAGTTCTTGCCTCTTCAATAGTAACTCGAGTAGCTCTTGCTCGTCCACGAGAAGATGTAGAGGGTCCAATTCTCTTTAAAGTTTCCAATTCGTCTCTCAAATTGGCATTTTCAACCTCTAGAAATGAGAAACCTTCGTCATTGACAGGGACGAAGGCCCCCGATGTTATTATTTTCCTACTCAAGTTATTATTTTCCTACTCCAGCAGTTTCGCGATCTGCCTATGCTCTTCAGCCTCGGTCTTCAAAGTTCTTTCCTTAAAATCATAAGCAGCGACTAACTTATCATATCCTTTGTCAGCATTTAGTTACTGATACTTTTTCTCATACCCCTGATGCAAAAGGGAAGAAGATTCCTTGTATTGTTGCTGAAGTTCTTCGATGGTACCCTGGAGATCTTCAATCATCTTGTAATAAGCCACATTATTGGCAAAAGCTCGGTCGAGTAAGCATTTCAGATATTGGTAAGCTTCCACTGCTCGTTCAGAGGCATCTGAGCCCAGGATATCAAAAATTTGTGACTCATCTAAGTCTGTATGGCTAGCTTTGAAGTACTCATTACATTTTTTCATCAGTTCAGTATCGTGGGCTGATAAGAGCTCCATTCTAGCCATAAACTAGCAAAAAGAAGAGATAGAAAGAATCAATAAGAAAGCAGACAGAGCAAGAAGAGTAAAATGTATCAATAATAAGAATAGAGCAAGAAAAAAGGGATTTAAGATGCATAACCAAAACTTCAAATTTTATTACATCACAAAGAGAGGTACATGGTTCAGAATTACATTCAACAACAAAATAAAAAGCAAAGAGAGTGGTCCGAACAACTCTAAACCTTCTCCTTGCTTCCTAAAACTTCCTCAGAAGGCTTGGACGAAGAGGTAGGTTGCTTGGAGGGCAGAGAAAGCTGATCGGTAGACATGGTTGGTTGGGGCTGCTCGTAGTGAAGTTCAATAGTAGGAACCTGATCCCCAGCTACCATCGAAGACTCTTCTGAGGCAGCTTCGTCCTCTTCTTCTTCTCCAGGAGAGGGAGGAGGACCATGAACATGGCGCTGAAAAAGTTCAGAACTCTCTGAGACCTTTAACTCCTGCAGACCAACAATCCATTCGTCCCTGAAGAATTTGAGGCTAGTAAATTCCATCTGAGAGGACATGGCAGCTAGGCTTTTGTTCCAACCCTTGTCCCAGCCAGCGCTGAAGGACTTCTTAACAGCCAGTTTTCTTTTTGCCTTATCTGAGGAAATCCTTTCTGTATGAAGTTCCTCAGCAGCCTTCATTTTTCTTTCTATCTCCTGCCTCTGACGATCAGCTTCATGGAGTTTGCCAAGTTCCTCTTCAGCAGTTTTGAGCTTAGTCTCAAGCTCTCCAATATTTTTGAGCTTTTCCTTAAGCTCAGTATTCTTCTTCTCAAATTCTTTAATTTTCCTCTCCAACTCCTGAGATGCCTCCACAACTTTCTATCTCTCTTGCTTGATGGATTTCAGTTGCTTCTCCTAGGCAACCTTATCTTCTTCATATTTCTGACGAGAATCCTTTAAGGACTGTGTCAGACCCATAAAAGCTTCCTCTACACCTCCCGAGGAGCTCGAGACCTTGATGGCCTCATCCTTTTTCAGAATAGTGTCGAAACAGGTTACCAGCTGGAAAAAATAATAATTATAAGTCACTGCAGGGACATAACATTGAAAAATGAAAGTTTATATTAGTAATACTTACTGAGGCAATATGTTGAGCTGCCAAGGTGGTAACCCTATCCCGAGAAAGACTGTCTACAATAACTTGGATCTCGAGGATAATCCAAGACTTCACCGAGCTCATGGCAGAGCTCGGACCAACAGAAGTGGGAACACCACTACCCGCAGATAGAGGCTGAGAGATAGATTCAGCCAATTTGTCCAAGGATCTTTTCTTCAACCTCCTCGTAGGAGCAGGAACATTCTCAAACAAGGATGATGTCTTGGTCGGTGATACAACTATAACCTCGCTAGGAGGAGAGATAGCAACAACCTTGCTCGGAGTCACTGGGAGCTTCTCGGCAACCTTTTTAATAGATCTGATTTGTCAAAATATGAGGGAGCTTTTCGTCTCTTCATTCTGATACTGAGGGGAAGATTTGATTCAGGAGAGGAACCTTCAGAGGCTGATAATGGGTCGATGTCACCTACTACTGGACGAGCAGTAAAGGATGAAGTGTAACTCTTGTATTGCAACAAATAAGAAGCTGATCTAATGTGTTCGTCAGTAACAGTTTGGTGCAAACTCAAGATAAGTTTCAAGTGCCTCAAATTGACATCAGTTTCTTTAGGGGATTTTCTTTTGCTATCAACTGCAAATAAACAAAAATTAAAATGTCAATGACGCATTTTATCAAACATAAAGAAAACATAATTTTGAAAAATAAGAGAAAAACAACCTATCCCATTGCCGTAAGGGGGACACTTAGGACCCTGATATACATCATCTCCATGTAAAGGAGCATGTTGCCAATTTTTCATAACAACCCCATGCTAGAAATAATCCCTGTTGGCATCTGGGAGATTGACAACTAAAGCCCTATTTAAAAACCTAGTTTTTAAATAAAATGTGCTATCACTAACAACCCATCTATAGCAAAACATAATTTCTGGAATTCCTAAACGAGTTCCATGAATTTGGTTTAACCTATGAACTCCATTAACTATTCTCCAAGTGTTTGGTGCTATTTTCGTAGGAACAACATCAAAAAACTGACAGAACTCCAAACATAAGGGATTTGGAGGAAAAGAAAAGCCAAATTCAGCTACAAAGAGACTGGGGAACCAATGGCCCTCAGCCAAACGAAAATAGTCAGAAGGTTCAAAAAGATCTTCCAATATGACCCAGGAAGGAATAGAAAAATCATAAAAAAATTTATCAAGCGACTCAACAAGGTAAACCATGATGAACAAAAGAAATAAAAGAGACGGAAGAAGATTTTACAGGAAAAAGATGAATCAGGTGACAACGAACAATGGAAGAAATGAACGCACAAGACAGAGAAGAAGTGAAGAAGTTCTAAAGATGCAGATTTGAAAAAGCAAAAGATGATTGAATTTTCTGAAGCGTTTAAATACTTTACCTCGAGAATGGAGAAAAGCAGTGATTATCAGGATGGACGATTGCGTATCCAACGGCTAAAAAGAAGAAAAAGGAACAAAACACGAAGCGGTTATTGAAATTCGAAATACTTTAAAAAGCCTGATACTATGCACTCAAAAAGGGGTTATAAACAACGAACGTTTGTCTAAAATCCATAAAGTTTAGGCAGCGTAATGTTCCATACTTTTCTTCAACATCAAACTACGAAACATTGGGGGTTCTGTTGATACCAAATTTAGTTTGCTGACGTTGACCAATTATGTGGAGACACGTGTCTCCACATGGAACTGGCAAATATTTTTTGAACAACACATTGAATCCGAGGAACTCAACCTCCCCGACCAACTCAGAACGCTCCGAGCAACAAGTATTCTCCGAGGAACACTACTGTACCGAGCAACTCATGTATACCGAGCTACTTAGGCGGTCCGAGCAGCTTAGGCGGTCCGAGCTACATCTCGTACAAAGCATTCATATTCGGATAATCAAGAGGATGACTGCGCATTAAATGATCATTATTATCACACAGACGCATACGCCTATTGGACAGCTGTGTATTATTCTTTCATTTGTACCGCCTCAAGGCTATAAATACATTGTAACCTCCTCATTAGCGGGGGACTCGGAATTTCTTGGTAAACCCATTATCGAGAATTCTGCAAACAGTCAGCAATAACACAAACAGTGGACGTAGGCCATTCTTTCAAGGCTGAACAACTTTAAAAATCTTTTGTCTTACTTATTTTTATCTGTGATTAAAGAATTAGGTCAAATCTAGTTTTTTACATCAACAGGGGGGTTCCTTGTTTGGATTTCGCCTCGGCGAGACGTCCCACGCACGAACCGCAGTGTAATGTTGGAACTTGGGAGTAAGTTAGTTCTTAATGCTCATACTTATATATATATCACCTATCCCGACAATCGAAAGTGCCAGGAGTAGTGTAACGGGGGGGGGGGGGTCCTTGTTTGGATTTCACTTCGGCGAGACGTCCCACGCATGAAACGCCGTGTAGTGTTGAGAATTGGGAATATTAATTAATTAAAATTTGTATAATAAATTGGGTTACATGCATCTTGCATTTAGGGCATAATGAGCCTGGAGGATCGATACGGTCAGGAGTAGTGTAATGGGGGGGGGGGGGGGGGTTCCTTGTTTGGATTTCGCCTCGGCGAGACGTCCCACGCACGAAACGCAGTGCCGTATTGAGAATTGGGAGGAGTTTAGTCCTTAACTCTTGATGCTAATAACTCATATATTATAATTACATATATATACTGTTTACATGCCAATTAAGGGCATTAATAGAATATATGAAATTCTAGTAAATGAGATTGTTGATGTATTGTGATGATGCGGTTATGATGATGGATCATGTACCTTTGTATGTTCAACAAATGAACATTATAATAATAACTATAACTATTACATTAAAGTTAATGTATATAACTTATAGATTATAGAAATAAGTGTAGATTGGGTGATAGGTTAGATGGCTTCACTTAAATACTTCAATTGGGTTTAAGTTAGAATCCTCTTACCTAAATAGAATCGGTCATCCATTTGGAGATCACGTGCATACGTTTAGTGTGCGCTTTAGTTGAGAGGTGAGTTGAATTATTATGGAGAGTTTGATTCCACCTTAATCATGTAATAATGCATTTATAATTATTATGCATTTTAATACACTTGCTATAAAATGTTTTTCAAACTCGGGCTCTGACCCGTTTACATTTTTCTCCTCCATGTATATATTGTACTACTTCAGGTGTTCCTCCGCATGGATGCCTTTGATGTTCATCCATTCAGGATTCGTGGAGCTGTGGCATTGCGGACTGTCTCAGCACTTGGTTTTAGTCGATTCCTATCCTTGTATATCTAGATTAGGATTCAGTTGTATATTGAATTAGTATTCAAGTGCTGTAGATTAACACTTTCATATTTTATTTATCAGATTATTGTATTGTATGTTACCCGACAGCATATTCGGGTATTTTATTGTTGAGATATTGTTGTACATTGTATTGTACTCTTTCTTATTAATGGAGTTTGCACATTTCACTCATCATAGTTAGATGTATATTGTTGGTTATGTGCCTTATTGGTTTTGTTGTTGTTGTTAAATAAAAAGTTTTAAATTTTTGACAATTCGCTTTTAATAGTTTCGGGTAGTTAGCCTTATATTATTAGTATTGTCTGTTGATGTTGAGACTGTGCCATTTGGGATACCTGATTTATTATAGTATAGGGTTGGCCACCCGTTATTATTTAGAGCGGGTTGCCACACTATATTACATCATTTGACATACAATCCTTGAACATTTTTTTATGTAACATTAACTTCAGGACTTTAATTTTTGTTCCAAAAAGTCCCTCGCCATATAAAACAACCACAAACGCTCTCCTCTCATCCTAAACCCTAAACCAAAAATGGAAAAAACTAAATCGTAAACCATATCAAAGAAAAAGACTAAACCTAAAAAAAATAGAAAATAATAAACCCTAAGAAAAAATAGAAAAAAGGGCCTAAGAAATCTAAACCCTCTGCCCTAATTCATAGAATTTCCTTTTGATAATAAATTACGACAACTAATTCATGATAAGGTAAAGGTAAATCAACTTGAGGGGTAGGGAAAAAGACGCTTCTAAGAGCATCCACAATGAGGGAGAAAAAAACGAGAGATTTGGTAAATTTACAGAATTGTGCGCGTGCAGTGGTGGGAGAAAATGAACAAATTCGGTATAAGAATTTGTAAGCGTTCCCCAAATTTAGATAATGTGTACAAATTCTATAAAGGTTCCTACGAACTTTTTATTCATACCAATTCTTACGAATAAATAAAATTCGTAACAACTGTATTTTAGGTTCATACGAACTTTAAAAATCGTAACAATTATATTTATGTTCCTACGAACTTCTGAAGTTCTTAAGAACATAAATATAATTGCTATGAACTTTAGAAGTTCGTAGCAACACTTCCCTTACAAATCACCCGTGTGTACAGTTAATAAGGTGAAAGGAAAAACTCTCTTTTTAATTGGCATTATACCTTTCGTTGAAGTCCACCGTTGGACATTCTCTAAGTCTTGGATGTAGCGTTTCACTTCTTAGTATTTTATACAATTTTTGCTCGATTTATTTTCCTTGTCATCAAATTCTACTTTTTATCATAGATGCTATAAAAAATACTGCAGAAAATAAAGTAATTTTATGGGTAAAAATTGAAGAAATTAAATAAAAAATCAGTAAAAGTCCATACAATAGTGATTATAGTAACCTAAAGGAAGTGAGTTCTTCCTCTACCAGTCATTTCTTCGACCGTCGATGGTTTCTTTACCTACCTCTCTATTGGAGGTGAAGGTCATCAATGCCTAGCAACACATCTTTGCTACCCTTTTAAACGGTACAGTGAGACCACGTTTTGAGATCTGAAAGTTCCCCCGTCAAATTGTTGTCTCTAAGGACCTAATGTTGTGTTCATGGTCTTCAATTGGGTAAACCCCATACCAATGAAAACATCCTCTAAGGGGCTACGACTCCGACAACGAAAGAGCATAACTTGCCTCCTTTTTGTCACTTTGATGACACTCGCCTCCTTGGCTCAGTGTGGTCTGAGTAATGGATTTGGCTTTGTCTGTTACTTTTTTCTTCCTAGTTACCCCCATCTTTTCGATCTCTCTCATGCAATGTTTAAAAAGTCATGAATCGAGGCGAGACATTTTGGCTCCAACACGGCGAGGCATAAGCATCACAAAAAAAATAAAATAATATTACAAAATAGTAATAAAACCATAAAAATAAAGTAAGAAAGAAATATAAAATAAAACAACAAAAAACACATCTTTGAGGTCTTTCTCACAGATTAAACATTTTTTGTTCCCCGAGATGAGTTTTTTAAAAACATAATTTGATAAAATCAATTTTAACATATTAGTTATTTTACAATATGACAATAAATCAATCAATGCAAAATCAATTCTTTTATTTACATATTGTTAACTTTATAATATGACAATAAATTAATCAATGCAAAATCAAATTGACAAAATCATATCTTTAGTTTCATTCACATATTGGTCATTTTAAGATATGACATATTGATTATATTTTAAAAATTTATTTTGAGTTAATGTGTAATTTTAGAAAAATTAAGAGCTCTTTAACCTTCTAAAAAATAGTGAATTTAAAAAAAATAAAAATATAAACATTAACATGTATATATAATCAGAATATATATATGTGTGGGTGTGGGTGTGCGTGGGTGTGGGTGTGTGTGTGTGTGTGTGTGTGTGTGTGTGAGAGAGAGAGAGAGAGAGAGAGAGAGAGAGAAAATAAATATGATTAATTATTGCACTAACTTCAAAGTATGTATATAAATATCAATTGTCGACATATATTAAAATAACAAAAAAAACAGAGTTTTTGATGGAAGAACAAGAAAAAATTTCTTTTCTTTTTTCTCCCGCCTCGGTAATAAGGTGTGATGCGAGGGATGAGGGCATCGAGGCATAAGCCTTAAATTCAACCCTGGGGCTTAAGTCTCGATGCTAATTTCTAGTGATTTACCTTGAGGCGTGATCATCAATTGATTTTGGAAATATTGCTCTCGTGTATGGTTTAACCCTTATTCGCCATTTATCTACTTTCTTTCATCCCCCTTCGCTCTTGATTTAATTATTCCTAGCTCTACTATTTTTCTACCTCCCATCTCATCATTAAATTTTTCTCCTTCCTTTTGTCTGAGGACTGATAAGTGCATTAATTTGTATATTTTTTACCCAATTTTATATATGGTTATTCCCATTTTATTTTATTTAATAAATTCTTAGGACCATTTTATTATAAAAGGAAAAAAAATACAAGAATAATTGAATTTTGATTCGAAACGACAATTCTAAGTAAAAAATGGGTGCTTCAATAATTTTATAATTTTCTTGTGCTAATTTGTGAAAAAAGTTGCCTAGTGAAATTTTTGCAGGTAATGACGGAATTTGGTGCAAATTGATGATCAACTCGAAAAAGGCGAGAAAAAATGATTTTTACGATCGTTCGAAAAAAAACTGTTTTCACACTTGTGAAAAAGTCAAAATTTGGCATGCATTCTCAGCAAGAAAAATGAAGATCTTTCGGGGAGGGGGGAAGAAATTGAAGAGGTGGAAGTTGAAGAGTTCCACCAAAACCCTAATGCCTCACCCTAAGCCTATAATAGGACCCTTTGGCTCATTATTTGGAGTGTAGAATTTTGGAGAGAGTCACTTTAGAACAATTATTGGTAGTTTTATTTTGAGAGTATTTTTATTGAGGGTCAAGAATTATTTTGTGGGAGAAGTTTTGTCAACATCAATTTTAAGACACATCATTTGTAAGTTGTTTTATTAATAAAAATTCATATTCATTCTTGCAATTTTATGATGTCTTCCATTATGCTAGCGTAATTTCTTTAATAGGACTATGTGAAATTTATCATGTTTGATTAATATTATGCGTTATCTAAATTCTCCTTTGTTCCCGATATGTGCTAAAGGTCTTCAAAATTCGGTATTCATTTAAAATGACACGAGAGTGTATTTTAAACCTTCGGTTTTATTTGAGAAAAAATCATATTTTTATTTTTAAGTGTGAGTACTTTTTGATGAATTATGCTTGCACTCGATTGTTTTGATAGTTCATGTTTAAAGACTATACTTTGAAATTTAAAAGTGAACTTTTAAGGGAATAAGGATTTTAGCCGTCTTAATTTAGAGACATTAAATTTTATTGAAAACTGTGTTATCCTCCGAATTAAATACGACGAGAGTCGGCTTAATTTGAGTTATAAAATCGGGATTGACGAGTTTAAATTATTACATAATATTAGTTGAATGTGATAAATGGATCCAACGTCTTAGTTTTCATGATCCCTTGATTATATCTCTCATAGTCCTACTTTTTGTTTATGTTTGCTTAGTTTAATTATCACATCTCATTTCATGACCCATTTCGTCTAGTTGGACAACCACAGTAATTTTTAACGAAAAAAAAATGATAAATCTCTGTGGGTTCGACCCGTACTTACACTCGCTATTTTATAATAGCCCTTGCACTTGCGGTATTTGATAAAATTGACAACAAGTTTTTGGCGCCGTTGCCGGGGATTTGCTCGATTTTTTTTAAAAGAAGTTATGACTTTCGGACTAGTTTTTTTTTACTTTTCGCATTTTTGTTAGCAAAAGTTTCATTAAAAAAAATCAGCCACTAATATTAATGTTTTTTTTAGTTTAAAAAAAATCAACTTTAAGTTGTTTTTTTTAATAAATAGTACTTTTAGTACTAGTTTATCACAAAAACACATAAAAACTTGAAAAAGCTTGAATTTTTTTTTTTTTTGGAAATTTCCATAATCATTTTTTTTAGTAGGTTGTCCGTAAAAAAATCCCTAAGTGGGATTAGCTATTTTTGTTTTGTAGTAAATACACCACTAGTGCGCGTGTCGTGTTTATTTTTTCTTTTCTTTTCTTTATTATTATTTTTGTGTCGCACTATACGTTTGGTGTAGTATATTTTGTGTATTTTTTTCAGTAGCACATTCAAGAAAAAAAAAAGGGGAGAAAAAAAAGTGAAGAAATATTCGAAAAAGTGTGCAACGGCATGCGAAGTGAAGAAAACAATTGTGCAATCTTTCCACGAGCACAAGAAACTCAAAGTAACAACTAAAACATAGGCGGCGTTTCCCTCCAATCGACGCTAACTTAAACTTCGGCGGGGCGTACACAAGTGACCGTAAAATGTTCACGCCGGAGGTAAATTTTTGTGTACTCCTAAGTGATTTAATTTCGCATTTAATTTATCATGTGCATAAATTGACTTAAGGGCAGAACCCGTGTGAAAGGTAAGGTGGGGAATTCATTACCCTTCCTTGCTCGAAAATCACTAATTAACCCAGCATTTGCATATCCTGAGCCATCACATTTAATTTAAAATTAAGTAGACATTGGTCTTAGGATATCACATAGTTCATAGGAAACCTCTTACAAGGCTAGAATTAAATGCTACTCCAACGCGAACTTGTCAAAACGATCCCGTTTCACCTTGTCTAGGATTGATGGTTTTTAATGTGTCTTCGTACCAACCACCTACCTAGAGGAAAAAGCGGGTTTTGAGGCGATAACCGTAGTTGGTCGTCTTTTAAATTCTCCCTTGTCGAAGAGTAGGAGTTGTCTAATTAGGGAGATTAATTCGAAGACCCCTGTTGTCGTCGATTAATCTCGGGATAACTAGATTGTAAAATTGAAATTGAAATTCCCCTCACCTAAATTAGATAATTCAATTTGTTGTGTGTTAGCTAGGAATTACTTGGTTTGAGTCAAATTTTTTTTCACATAAAAAAAAGGGAGAGAGAAAATTTCGAGTGAGCTCAGTGTATGCGAAGTTGGTTTCGAGATCATACCGGTTATTTGTCGAGTGTGGAGTCTAGCATTCCTGATACTTACGTAGGTCGATTTTTGATTTTCACCAAAATGGGAGACGAGTTAGCACCACGCACCCTTAAAGATTACCTTTATCTGACTAGGTCATGTATACGTCTACCCGCACACACCGCAAATGATTTCCAGTTGCATGCGGGATCAATCCAATTGTTGCCCGTGTTTCGTGGCACTGAAAAATAGGATCCCTACCTCCATGTGCGTGAGTTTAAAGAAATTTTTGGGACCATTAAGTAACAACAACTCACCGACGAGATTGTTAAACTTAAGTTGTTCTCGTTCTCATTAAAGGATAAAGCGAAGAGATGGTTTAGCTCCTCAGAACCCAAATCCATAACCACATGGAATCAAATGAGTGTTTCATTTTTACAAAAGTTCTTCCCCAACCAAAAGACAATGCCGATACGTCATGCCATCAACACATTTAGCCAAAAGGAGGGAGAAGCCTTGTGGATGTATTTGGAGCGATTCAAGGACTTGCTACTGCAATGCCCTCACCATGGGATTGAGATGTGATGCCAAGTCCAAATTTTGTATGAGGGATTCGATTGTAATACTCGAACTATGCTCGAGTCGTTATGTAACGGTGATTTTACTGAAAAAAGTGAGGTTGACGCGTGGTTATTCCTAGAAGCCGTGGCGAAAAAGTCCCAGCGATGGGCACCCTAAAGAGAATCTAGGTCCACCACATCTAATGAAGGTTTCGCTCACCAAGTCGAACAAAGTTATGATTTAAATGCCAAAGTGGCCACATTGGTCCGACGTTTAGAGGATTTAGAGACGAGCAAAGAGGGAAATAGAACCGCACCTGTGGTCGTTCATCATATAGGTTCCCCTATGTGTATACTCTCTGATGCATTCGACCACTTAGTCGAGAATTGACCCGCCCTTTCGGCCCACAAGGCACTCACCGAGCAAGCCAATGGCCTTTACCAAAATATGCCAAAGTATGACCCATATTCCAATGCGTACAATTCGGGGTGGCGAGACCACACCAATTTTTCATGTTCCAAGGGTCAATACCAAGAAAGTGGAGCTCAACCTTCTGGTAAACCACCTCCGATTTTCCAAAATAATTCCCCCGAACCATCATATCATTCATCCCAAAAGATCTAAGCTTTAGAGGATACGATGAATTTGCTCGCTCAAAGTGCCCTCTAATTCCAGCAGTCCACTCAAAGTTTCCTCCAATCCACCCAACAGAGCTTGCATGCGAACACTCAATTCATAGACAAACTCGAGGTTCAAGTCAGCCAATTAGTTAACTCATTGAGTGAGAGAAAAAAGGGAACATTCCCGAGTCAACCTGAGCCCAATCCTAAAGGTAACATACCTAAAGATCAATATTTTATGCAAGATAACGCCGGTTCATCACAAACCCAAAAGGATGTCAAAGCAATCATCACGCTTAGGTCTGGTAAGGAAATCGAACAGAATGTCTCACCACCCACCGAGAGTGAATCTGAGAAACGTAAGGAAAAGTAAGATCCACCCTTGGATCCAACTTCCTTTCCACCATCATCTTTCGAGCCATCTGTAGAGACCTATGTTCCAAAAGCTCCATTTCCCCAGCGATTGGTTCCCCAAAAGAAAATGGCATAAGCTGATAAGATTTTTGAAGTATTCAAGCAAATAAAAATCAATATCACATTGCTTGATGCTATACAACAAGTCCTATCCTACGCTAAATTCCTAGAGGACCTTTGTACCTTCAAGAGAAGCACCAACATACCCAAGAAAGCTTTTCTCGTCGAGCAAGTAAGCTCGATCATTTCTTATCAAACTCCCGTCAAGTACAAGGATCCCGAGATGCCGGCGATATCTATTGAGATGGGGAAGCATCACTTCGAGAAATCCCTTTTAGACTTAGGAGCAAGCGTGAACCTTCTATCGTACACCGTGTACGAGAAACTGGGTTTGGGGGAATTAAAGCCCACTAGGATGACCTTGTCCATAGCCGATCGATCCATTAAGGTGCCTAGAGGTGTTGTAGAAGATGTACTAATTAAAGTGAGAGAGTTTATTTTTTCGATAGACTTTGTGTTCTTAGACACGTAACACGTATTAAACTCAGCCGTACAAATCCCGATCATCCTTAGTCGACCCTTTTTGGCCACCTCCGATGTTGTTATTCGATGTCGTAGTGGGCAACTGATCCTGTCATTTGGAAACATGGCCATAGATTTGAATGTGTTTAATTTATAGAGTCGATCGTCTGATGTTGGACAGACTGAAATCATGTACGTTCAAGAAGTGAACGGTGTCACTACCCCAAGGGATAGTGACACACCCAATCTACATGCTTGGCCACTTGATCTGTCTCTAGATATGAGTATTGAAGATTTTGAGAAATAATTTGGCCTAGTTGATGAGGAGCTTACTATTGACGTCTACTCTTTATTGGACTCTTTTTGTCATTTATATGAGAGAGACTAAGATGATAGGATAAATCAATTCCTTCTCAGTGAAAACAAGCTTGATCCCTTTTAGAGTATACTGACATGTGAGGTCTTATCTATTAGTGATGAGATTGAAAAGATCATTCGATGATTTCCACCTGGTGACACATGTTTTGTCATACATCATTATCCTTTTCCACCACGTCCACCTGTGTCATTTGAGTCTTTGGCTGAGATCGAGGATATGAGTAGATGATCGTTCGATTTAGAGCCCGATTTATTCATTCTCGAGTTTACGAGAAACCTAGGATTAGCGTGTCATTCGGAATTTCATTATAATAGTATCTGCGGGGTAGACCATCTCTGATATAATGTGATTGCGCATCTCGTTAACTTCACTCACCATATTCATTATGTGCCTTCATGTGTATACTTTATCGGTTGGATTGAATGTGATAAATGGATCCAACGTCCAAGTTTTCACGCTTCTTTGATTGTATCTCTCGTAGTCCTACTTTTTGTTTGTGTTTGCTTAGTTTAATTATCACATCTCATTTCTAGACCCATTTCGTCTAGTTGGACAGTCACAATTATTTTTAACGAAAAAAATTAATAAATCTCTGTGGGTTCGACCCGTACTTACACTCGCTATTCTATAATAGTCCGTGCACTTGCGGTATTTGATAAAATTGACAACAAGGACACAAAACAATGGATTTGTTGTCACTACGTATTGAGCATAAATGGTTTGAGATTGTCAAAACTCATAGGTTGAATCAAGGAATATAAGAGAAACATAATTATTTTCCTATTGTAGTTCCAAGGATGCAAAACTGGTTGCTAAACAATTGTGTGAAGTTGCTAGGCCCGCGAGGGTGAGGCGCTGAGGTTTTAAAAATAAATCCTTCTCCTTATGTGTTCCTTGAGCTCTTAATGTTATTCTTGAATATTATGGGTTGGTAGTAGACATTTTAAAAATAGAATATAAACGAAAAGTAGGTAATTTGTATACAAGCATAAAATAAAAGCACAGTTTTGGAAACATTTATTAAAAATACTTAAAGAAGCATGAAATTTTTTAAAGCCCGTTAAGGGTGGAATTCAATGCTATTATTATACATACTCTACTATTTTTTCTTAAGAATACAATATGCCTTTTATTATTGAGTGAATTATATTTTGTTGTCACCTTTTACTTATTTAGTGTAAAAAATACTTGTATATGCATATATCTATATATATGTTTCACACATATTTATTGCACATTAAACTCCATGCTAATAGCTAATATTATAAGAAATGATATCTGAAACTTTATTAATGATTGAAATATTAAGTATTCATCGTGGAATCAAGTCAATTCCTACAAAAATATTCCTTAATAGAATTATTAATTTATTATATATTAAATATTGGATCACCAATTATAATGGTATACATAATGGCACTTCTACATACATATATCTTATTATATACATGTATATAGTAGGTTGACTCAAAATCCTCCAAACCCTTCATCCTTAATTCTCAGATTTTTTAATTTTTTAAAACAAAAGAATACACATGTCAAAAACCTAATCTTTTGAACAATTATTTAAACTTCGTTTTTCCCTTCCATGTCATCCAACAACCTTCGTGTTGATAAGAAGTATTCCCACAAATCCCGTTAACTTCCCACACGTTTCTTCCCACTACTTCTAAGTCTCTCTCCCCCTTCATAACCCACCTCCCACCTAAGACATTTCAATCCTATGATTTCAAATTTCAAAACACGTCCCGGTATCTGTACTAAACAAAACCATCTTTTTATATCTCTTGAAAACTCATATAAGTTTCATATCTATTGAAAATGGATATACAAAATGCATATGTTTATAAGAGAGATATTTGTAAAAAAAAACACCTCATGCGTATGCATTTTTTTATGTTGAAAACGCATATACAAAACACATATAAAGAGATATATGTTTATGTCCTTTTTTTTATACTCGGCCACTATCATTGTAGGTAAAACGCATTTGCCTTTTTTTTATTTACGTTTCATATAATAGAGATGTCTGTTGAAACCCACCTCCCACGTATGCTTTTTTCCTGTTGAAAACACATACACAAGACGCATATAAACATAGATATCTATTTATATGCTTTTTTTATACACGGTTACTGCCATTGTGGGTAAAATGCATATGATTTTTTTATATATGCAAAACCCACCTCCAATATTTTTTTTCTCATATATGCTTTTTTTATATTCGTTTTATATAGCAGAGATATCTACAGAAAACCCACCTCCCACAAATACAAAACCCTGTTTATATGCTTTTTTGTATACACGGTCACCGCCATTATGGGTATAACATATGCCTTTTTTTGTTCAAAACGCATATAAACAGAGATATCTGTTTGTATGCTTTTTTTATACACGGTCACTGCTCTGTTTATATGCTTTTTTTTACACGGTCGCTGCCATTGTCCGTAAGACATACTAAAGTAATATCCATTTATATGCTTTTCTTTATACACAGTCACTGCCATCTAAGGGTATAACCATTGCAAGCATGATCATCGCCCGAGTCAGTCCCGTCTAAGGGGGAGTTTCAGGAACCCCACCAGAAATGTCAGGCTCTCTGTGTGGAAGAAGTTTCTCAAGTGTGTCATGTTTCTTATATGGAGAAACAACATGCATCTGATCCTCAAATTAGGGTATTGACTAAATATTTTATGTTGAAGATGAATATTCTTCACCATGGCTTGGATTTTTTTTTAACTATGTGTATTTGTGATCGCGACTATTCATGGCTGACACCCAAATAGGTTTGTGACATGACTGTGCATGGTTGAGAGCTGAATGGGTCTCTGAAGAAACACTATTCATAATTTGTTTTTGTTGTATTCTCTTTCCCATTCTCTTTATCCTCACAACTCTTGCGTGTTATGTAGTGTTTCCATGTTTACTCTTAAATCGAGTTTGTGTTTTGTGATTTTGAGATTGTGCATGACAACGTGTGTGTGATTGTTGGTGTTTATGTCGGTGGCGTTGTCTGTTTAGCTAGCTTACAATATTCCTAACATTTTTAGTCTACATAAACTACTAAAGAAAATAAGATTTTAAACATTTTTTGCCATTTGTAGTATCTTCATTACAATATTTTTACTCCATGAAATCAACAATATCTTTGCTCATAAAAATCATTCTCTTTCTCTCTCCCCTCTTTCTCTCTCCCTATATGTGTCTATTTTTACTCACCAATACTTTATCCTCAGTGCTGGATGAGATAATGTTTTTCTTTCTAAATCTGAGTTAGGTTCGTGTTAAGACTTTGTGGAATTTTTTTTGAGAAATTTCATTTTTATGTATTTGGGAAATCTAAGTCAGGTTTGCTTTTTGGGAAATTCCTTTTTACGTATTTTATCTGTTTTTAAATTTTTTATTACAAAGTTAGTTGGAAATACTTTTATATGGTTGAAATTCATTTTGTTTTCTAAAAATCATATTTTATTTACTGGAAATAATTTATTATTATTGAAAATCATTTTTTTTATTCTTATTGTGGTGACAAATAATTCAACACAGATAATAAAAACAATCACCAGAAATATAATACAAGAATAATAAATATCTCAATCACACACAACACAAGATGTACGTGGTTCAGTAAGAATTGCCTACGTTCACGATGGTGCTCTCAGTTTGTATTATTTCTTTCCTCCGGTAGAGTAGTTTCAGTTACAAATCCTTTGCCCCGGGATGGGGGGGTTCAATATATACATTTAATTCTCGGAGAGTGGGGGTGTTGGGCACCTCCACGTTGGCCCATAATCTCTCGAATATCTCCTGAGAGATTTTAGGGTTTGAATGGGCCACTGCTAATTAACCGTTTATAAGGCTTGGAAGTTTGGGCTGTGCTTTCCCTATTTTTGATAGGGCTTAGCCTGACTACTTCTCGGGGCCAAGATAAATAAACGTGGTACCCCCACTTATAAATATTTTTTATTTGTTGGGAAATATTTATTATTGCTAAAAATTATTTTTTATCTGTTGGAAATCATTTTTATATGCTGGAAATACTTTTATATTTTCGAAAATCATTTTTTATTGCGACAATCATATTTTATTTGTCAAAAATAATTCATTATTTCTGAAAATCATTTTTTATTTGATGAAAATAATTTTTATATGCTGGAAATAATTTCGTAATGCTAAAAATCATTTTGTATTTCTGGAAATCATATTTTATTTGTTGAAAATATTGTATTATTGTTTTTTTTTTGCGGGAAATCAATTTTATATTCTGGAAATACTATTATATTACTGAAAATGATTTCTGTAATCTTGGAAATCATATTTTATTTAGTGGAAATAAATTATTATTACTAAAAATTATTTTTTTTTCTTGAAATTATTTTTATATGATGAAAATACTTTTATATTTCTGAAAATAATTTTTTATTACTGAAAATAAGTTTTATTTGCTGGAAATAATTTACTATTGTTGGAAATTATTTTTTTGTTTGCTGAAAAAAATAATAATCTGTAAAAACTTTTATATTGTTGAAAATCATTTTTTTACTGTGGGTATAATTTTTATTTGATGGGAATAATTTGTTATTGCTGAAAATTAATTTTTATTACAAGAAATAATATTTTTAGGAAATATTTTTTTCAATAATTATTTTAAATATATTTTATGTATTATCTTTTGAATATTTTTGTTGATTTCAAATATTTTTTAGGTATTTTTTAGAATTTTTAAATATATATTCATATTTTCCAAAATGTTGTAAAAATGTTGTATTTTTTTCAATGCTTATGTGTAACAACCCTGGCTTTTGAGAACCTATTTTATATTTATTTACTATGTGGAGTAATTATATATAAAATGTTGGAATGTGGAGTAAGTATTAATTTAATGAAGATAAAAGTTAATATTTACGAAAATGTTGCATATTTACCTTATATGTAGGTAAATATCACCATGTTATGTTTTATTGTGTCATAAGATTTAAAATGACATTATGGTTTAAAATGAAACCGGAACTTGAAATGAGATATAAAATTTCCAAATGATAACTTGGAGGGCGTAGTTAGTCCCGAAATGTGCGAGATAGTCGAAATAAGTGCCATATCGTATTTTGATGTTTCAGGCACTTTTGACTGGTTATACCTTAAATGTGTAATTGCGAGTCATTTTATCGCGGTATTAATCATTTAAGTTGGAATCTTAGACTTAAGCCACGATTTGTGTCTTGCCTTTCATTTATTTCTCTTAAGTGCATTTATATTTAGTAACCTAGAGAGAAAGAGAGAAGAAGAGAACTTGTGGAGAAAGAGAGAAATTGAAGATTTGGAGGTTGATCTTGCATTCATCTTCCTCAAATCTGAATTTTCAAGCTTAAGGCAAGTTTTCTACTTGCTACTATGTGATTTAAGATGAATAATTAGTATTGATAGTTGTGTATTAGTTGGTTTAACAAAGTTAGGGTTTTGAATGGATTTATGGGTATTAAATCCTTGGAGGTTGAGTTGGATGGGTATTGGTGTAAATCATTGTTATTTGATGCATTAGTAATCAGTTGGTGGCAATAAATGATCTTGGTTTGGGTTGATTGGAGTTGGGGAAATTTAGGAGTCCAAGAATCCATAGCCAAACTTGGCAGATTCGCAGGGCTGAATCGATTCGGCCATGTCCGAATCGATTCGCCCAAGGGGCAGTTTACAGGTCTGCAAACCCGAATCGATTCGGGTTAAGGTCGAATCGATTCGGCTAAAGAAGAAAGTTGGATTTGTCATCCGAATCGATTTGCTTTTGGGCGAATCGATTCGTTGCCTAAGGCGAATCGATTCGGAATCAGGCTTTTTTTGAGTTGTTTTTCTAACTCACTTTTTACCCCTTTTCTTTAGGTTTAGGACCTAGGAACCTTCTTGTATGAAGTAAACTTAGAGTCCTAGAGTTTTAGTTGAGTTGAGTCATTACCCTACGTTAGGAATGGGTTAAACGGGGCTTGTTCTTGAGGTGTACCAATTTGAGATTAGGGTATTTCTTTCCTTTAGTACATTGTTAGGAGTTTAGGAGTTTTAAACCCATACTTGGAGACTTTAGGGGCTCATCTAGAGGTATATAAAAACTTGAGACTTGTATAATTATTGTGATCACTTGGAGAATAATTCTGAACTTAAAATATGATGAATATTAATGAGAATATTCAATGATGATGGTTTCGAATAAAATGAAACATACATATGGATAATGAAAATGAAAATGAGAATTAAATGGTAAATGCTAATTTACTTAAACACACCTCTCTAAATGCTATCATAAGGGAAGCTCACGCATGAGGTGATGTCCCCTGACTAATGAACGCAGGGAGACTATAGTCGTCGGCCATATGCGGGATTGTTATATGTTTTATTCTGCGTTAGTGAGTTAATTCAGGGTGTGGTTATGACTCACTCGCATGTATATGGCCACTTCCCGACGTGCGTTAGGTGCCCAGGTTATCTTGTTTGATAGGCCCTGGAAGATGAAAGTCATTTAGGGGTGTGCCCAGTAGGGAAACTCGGAGGGGCGGTCTTAGAATCGTTATATGTATAAAAATATAACCATTCTGAATTCAAGTGGGACTTGAAATATGTGAAATGCCATAAGTTTATATGATGGTAATTATATTCCTGTTAAGGAATGAAAATTGAAATGAAGTGACGAATAATGATGGAGAGTTTTAATTAATGAGGTTTAATTATATTATCTCGCTTAATTGAATGAAAGTTATAATCATTTAAATTGTATTCTTATGCTTAAAATTATGTTGAAAGATTCTCATCTTCATCATTCATGATTAACTGTTCATATCTATCATGTTTCTTATTCATCTGGTAATCATATAAAATCGGGCCCTGGCCCATTCATTTTCCTTGTTGTGCATGAATTTGTACCCGCTCAGGTGCTCCGCTACAAGGGCGCCCGTTTTGATATTCCCACTCCTATGCGTTTGAGGAGCTGTAAGATTTTGCGGATATTACAGGATGTGTTGTTAGACGCCTTCAGTTTTGTATTCTAGATATGATCGGGTCTTTCACTCGGGCGTGTGGCCCAAACTTTTGTAACTGTTTAATGAATGTATTATGTAACTTATTAAACTGTTGTAATATGTTGTATGTAGCTCTTGACCGACAGCATATTCGGTCCTCTTATTGTATATTTTTTTATGGATGTAATATATGCTCTTTTGGAGTTCCATTTCTCTTCAGATTGGGTTGTTTAAATTATTTTCTTAACTTGTAATCAAACTAAATTAAAAAAAATTGGCAACCCATTTTCTGAATTATTGGGTGGTTTTCCCGTATACTTATTATATTGTCATGATGCTGAGAATGATTCCATCCATGATTCCGTTTTATTGGAGTATCGGGCTAGCCACCCCTTATTTTGAATCACGAGTTATCACAAATGGTATCAGAGCATCAGGTTCGAGAGTCTTTAGGATCTATGTGGACTCGTCACGTTCTACCGTAGCGCTCTTTGATATACAGCCTAATGTTAGGACTACTTTGTTACTTATATTTGCGATCTTCTGCAAGATAGATTATTTTGAGTAGTATTCTAACTCTATTGTTTCTTCATCTCAGATGCCGCCTAAGAGAGGTCGCCCAGCGAGACGTAATAGGGTTGTAGAAGAGGATGTTGGTCCTCCATCGGCGCCACAAGGAACCATTAACGTTGTGGATGTAGCAAATATTGTGGCTCAAGCGGTTAATGCGGCTATGACCGCAGTGGCTCAGCAAATGCCACAAGCTCAACAACGAGCGCATGATGCACAAGCTCCTACGGGACCTTCTCCATGGGAGAGAGTTAGAGTTTCCTTTTTAAAGGGCCATCCCCCGGAATTTGATTGAGGTTCTGATGTTATTAGAGAAAATCAATGGAAGAAGAACATGCAACGCCATCTACGAATGGTAGAATGTAATGAGGAGAAGAAATAAGTCCTTGCTACTTTTAAACTTGTTGGGGCCGCATTGCATTGGTGGGACACGATGACTACACCATAACAAAGAGATACCATGACGATCACTGATTTTTGGGTCTTGTTTGATCAAAAGTACTTTCCTCCCGCAGTTCAAAGGGAGATGAGAAGGAGGCTCCAGGATGTAGTGCAAGGTGAGAGAGCCGTGGCGGAATATGAAGAGGAGTTCACCCGGTTAGAAAGTTTTGTACCGGATGAGGTGACGCCGGAAGAGAGGAAGGTTTCGAATTTTATGGGAGGTTTGAACTGGAGGATTCGGCAACACTTGCTAGGTAATCCATCCTCGCTCCATTGCCAAGAACATCGGTTGTACACGCAGAGTGGCAAGAAAGCTACCGTAGTGGGGCAAGTGGGAAAGCCTGGAGGTAGTGGGACTGGAGGAGGAGCTTTTCCCTCATCCCAATCTTCGGGTAATAAGCAACGATAAAGGGATCCCCAATAGGGGGACGTGTTAAAAAGGCAACGTTCTGGTGGGTTTAATTTGGGTGGCAATAATAATCGGCACGGTCAGGGTGCCCCGCAACAACAAACAGGTCGGGGTGGTCAAGGGGGTAGGGGCCATCAGGGCCAAGGTGTTAACCAGTTTAGAAATAACCGGGGCTGAAATGCGGAGAATATGGCGGGACGGTGTTTCCAATGCGGAGAGGCGGGTCATTACAAGAAGGAGTGTCCTCAGTTGATTGGGGGTCATATTCCTAGGGTTCATCAGCAGCCACATGTTCAGTTTTCGCCACAGGCACCAAATCCGGTTGTTCCTCCATAGTAGGGTCAGCTACAGTATAGGAGAGTTTATCATATCCAGGATGCTATGCATCCTCCTGCTCCGCCAGCGCCTCCAGCGATTGAGGGTTAGTTCCTTATTCAGGTACACACGGGTCAAGTTTTGTTTGATATGGGTGCGACACATTCATTCATTTCTAGAAGTTTTTCTCAGACTACAGAGTTGATAAAATCTGCTGAGAGTACTTTCACTAGCGTTGAGTCCTCTATGGGTGATGGTTCACTCATTTTCTTTGTTTGTAAACAAATAGGAATTACTATTTGTAATTTGTGCTTTGAGGCCGATTTGCTCGTCCTAGACATGGTCTGGTATGATGTGATATTTGGTATGGATTAGCTAGTGAGGTATCATGCGATAGTTAATTGTTATGGGAAGAGTATAGTCTTTGCCATTTCGGGACAAGAAATGTTCTTGGTAGTTATGCCTCGTTTAGAAGCAGGTACTAGTACTTATTTGTATTGTATCGCAGAGGAGACTTCTCGGGATGTAGTTGTTCCCTCGGATTCTATTCCGGTTGTTCGAGATTTTGAGGATGTTTTCCGAGAAATACCGGGTTTGCCTCTGAGTCAGGAGATCGAGTTTGTGATCGATTTAGTGCCAGGAACTAGACCGATTGCGAGAGCTCCATATCGCATGGATCCTGTGGAAATGAGGGAGTTAAGAGATCAAATCCAACAGTTGTTGGAGCAGGGATTCATTAGGCATAGTACGTCGCCGTGGGGTGCTTCGGTGTTGTTTGTGAAGAAAAGGGACGGTTCTCTCCGGTTATGTGTTGACTACAGAGAGTTGAATAAAGTCACCATCTGGAACAAATACCCTTTGCCTCGTATCGATGACTTGTTTGATCAACTTAAGGGAGCGTCGTACTTCTCTAAAATCGATTTGAGGACAGGGTATCACCAGTTGAGGATACGGGAGCAGGATGTATCCAATACCTCTTTTTTCTGACGAGATATGGATCCTAAGAATTTTTTGTTATGCCCTTTGGGCTAACCAATGCCCCCGCCGTATTCATGGATCTCATAAATAGCATATTTCGGAACTTCCTGGAATAATTTGTTATTGTATTCATCGATGACATCTTAGTCTATTCTCGAACGGAATCTGATCATGCTATTCATATGAGGTTGGTCCTACAAAGGTTGAGGGGTCACCAATTGTATGCTAAGTTCGAGAAGTGTGGCGTTTGGTTGCAGGAGGTACAGTTTCTGGGTCATATTGTGACATCCCAGGGTATATTGGTGGATCCGAGCAAGGTGGTTGCGGTGAGGGAGTGGGGTCAGCCCACGAAACCTACCGAGATTCATTGTTTCCTGGGTTTGGGGGGTTATTACCGTCGGTTTATCAAGGGTTTCTCTAAAATCTCTATCCCTTTGATAAATTTGACCCGTAAAGGGGTGAGATTTGTTTGGGACAACTCTTGTCAAGATGTGTTTAGCGAACTCAAAGATAGGTTGACTTCGGCTCCAGTCCTTGCATTGCCAAAGCCAGGGTTGGAATATCTAGTCTTCACCGATGCATCTCTACAAGGATTAGGGGGTGTAATTCAACAAGAGCGATGGGCTATTGCTTATGCTTCCCGCAAGCTTAAACCCCATGAAAGAAACTATCCGGTGCATGACTTAGAACTGGCCGCGGTTATCTTTACCTTGAAAATTTGGAGGCATTATCTCCTAGGGGGGAAATTTAGTCTTTTCACGAACCACAAATCGCTGCAATATTTATTTTCATAGAAAGATTTAAATATGCGACAACGTCGTTGGTTCGAGTTTGTGAAAGACTATCAATTTGACATCCACTATCATCCGGGAAAGGCGAACATAGTGGCGGATGCTTTGAGTAGAAAGCCCGAGGGAGAGTTAGCTGATGTATGGAAAGCTAAATGGAAAGAGCTCAGTCAGGTGGATGGGGTGGCGAGAGCGTTCATGTCGGTGATGACCGTTAGGCCTACCATTGTGGCAAGGGTGGTAGAAGCCCAAGGAATGGATAAGGATTGTCAGGACCATTTACGCCGATTACTGTTCGAGGGAGAGGAATCCTACTCGATAAGTTCAGAGGGTGGGTTACGCTTCCATGGAAGACTCATTGTCCCGGAGGAGGGGGATTTGAGATGGGCGGTGATGGAAGAATATCACGGGTCTAAATTTACGGTACATCCTGGTGGGGACAAGATGTATCAAGACATGCGCCATCAGTATTGGTGGCCAGGCATGAAGCGAGATATTTTTGAGTTCATATCCCAATGCACTACTTGTCAATTGGTCAAGATAGATCATCAACAACCGACAGGTTTGTTGCAACCGTTGGAGATTCCGGTGTGGAAGTGGTAGAGCATATCGATGGACTTTATTACAGGCTTGCCAAGGTCACAGAGTGGTTGTGATTCTATTTGGGTGATTGTCGACCTCTTGACTAAGTCGGCACACTTCCTACCTGTGCGTACCGACTATGACACTTATTGCTATGCCCGATTATTCATCGCGGAGATTGTCAGAATCCATGGGGTGCCTTAAATATCATTTTCGACTGAGACAAGATCTTTGTTTCCCACTTTTGGCGAAGTTTCCAAGAGGCTATGGGGACCAAATTGAAGTTAAGCACTTCTTATCATCCTCAAACAGATGGCCAGACTGAAAGAGTCAACCAAATGTTGGAGGATATGCTCCGTATGTGTATGCTTGATTTTAAACGTGGTTGGGAACAATATCTCCCTTTGGTCGAGTTTGCTTATAACAACTCCTACTAATTTACTATTGGGATGGCGCCCTATGAAGCACTTTATGGCCGGCCTTATAGATCACCCACGTGTTGGTTGGAAGTGGGGGATAATAAATTTCTTGGACCTGAAATAATCCAAGATACTTCTTCTAAGATTGAACTTATTCGTAGTCGCATTCGGATAGCTCAAGACCGCCAAAAGAGTTATGCCAATGCAAATAGAAGGCATATGGAGTTGGAGATTGGGGACCAAGTCTTGGTGCGAGTATCACCAATGAAAGGTATAAAGCGTTTCGAGAAGAAAGGAAAGTTTGCGCCACATTTTGTTGGGCCTTTTCCCATTATTGCTAAGGTGGGTCCAGTGGCATATCAACATGCCTTACCAGAACCTTTACAACAAATTCATGATGTGTTCCATGTCTCCTCTTTGAAGTACAAGAGGTGTGAAGGTGCCCTTTGGCATATCCCTTTTGAGGATATTGACTTGCAAATTGACATTTCATATGAAGAACAACCGATTGCTATTTTAGAGCATGGGGAACGTAGGTTGAGGTCTCGAGTGGCGCCCTTGGTGTGAGTCTAATGGAGTCATCACAATGATAAGGAATCGACATGGGAACTCAAGGATGATATACGGGAAAAGTATCCGCATCTCTTTATACAAGGTACGCCTGAATTTTGGGGGCAAAATTCCCTCATAAGGAGGGGAGTATGTAGCAACCCTCACTTTTGAGAACCTATTTTATATTTATTTACTATGTGGAGTAATTATATATAAAATGTTGGAATGTGGAGTAAGTATTAATTTAATGAAGATAAAAGTTAATATTTACTAAAATGTTGCATATTTACCTTATATGTAAGTAATTATCACCATCTTATGTTTTATTGTGTCATAAGATTTAAAATGACATTATGGTTTAAAATGAAACCGAAACTTGAAATGAGATATGAAATTTCCAAATAATAATTTGGAGGGCGCAGGTAGTCCCGAAATGTGCGAGATAGTCGAAATAAGTGCCATATCATATTTTGATGTTTCGGGAACTTTTGACTGGTTATAGCTTAAATGTGTAATTGCGAGTCATTTTATCGCGGTATTAATCATTTAAGTTGGAATCTTAGACTTAAGCCACGATTTGTGTCTTGCCTTTCATTTATTTCTCTTAAGTGCATTTATATTTAGTAACCTAGAGAGAAGAAGAGAACTTGTGGAGAAAGAGAGAGATTGAAGATTTGGAGATTGATCTTGCATTCATCTTCCTCAAATCTGAATTTTCAATCTTAAGGCAAGTTTTCTACTTGTTACTATGTGATTTAAGATGAATAATTAGTATTGATAGTTGTGTATTGGTTGGTTTAACAAAGTTAGGGTTTTTAATGGATTTATGGGTATTGAATCCTTGGAGGTTGAGTTGGATGGGTATTGGCATAAATCATTGTTATTTGATGCATTAGTAATCAGTTGGTGGCAATAAATGATCTTGATTTGGGCTGATTGGAGTTGGGGAAATTTAGGAGTCCAAGACTCCATAGCCAAACTTAGCAAATTCGCAGGGCCGAATAGATTCGGTCATGTCAGAATCGATTCGCCCAAGGGGAAGTTTACAGGTCTGCAAACCCGAACCGATTTGGGTTAAGGACGAATCTATTTGGATAAATAAGAAAGTTGGATTTGTCGTCCGAATCGATTCTCTTTTGGGCGAATCGATTCGCTGCCTGGGGCGAATCGATTCGGCCCTAGGGCGAATCGATTCGGAATCAGGCTGTTTTTGAGTTGTTTACTAACTCACTTTTTACCCATTTTCTTTAGGTTTGGGACCTAGGAACCTTATTGTATGAAGTAAACTTAGAGTCCTAGAATTTTAGTTGAGTTGAGTCATTACCCTACGTTAGGAATGGGTTAAACGGGGCTTGTTCTTGAGGTGTACCAATTTGAGATTAGGGTATTTCTTTCCTTTAGTACATTTCTAGGAGTTTAGGAGTTGTAAACCCATACTTGGAGACTTTAGGGGCTCATCTAGAGGTATATAAAACCTTGGGACTTGTATAATTATTGTGATCACTTGGAGAATAATTCGGGACTTAAAATATGATGAATATTAATGAGAATATTCAATGATGATGGTTTCGAATAAAATGAAACATACATATGGATAATGAAAATGAAAATGAGAATTAAATGGTAAACCCTAATTTACTTAAACGCACCTCTCTAAATGCTATCACAAGGGAAGATCGCGCATGAGGTGATGTCCCCTGATTAATGAACGCAAGGAGACTATGGTCGTCGGCCATATGCGGGATTGTTATATGTTTTATTCCGCGCTAGTGAGGTAATTTCGGGTGTGGTTGTGACTCACTCGTAGGTATATGGCCACTTCCCGACGTGCGTTAGGTGCCCAGGTTGTATTATTTGATAGGCTCTGGAAGATGATAGTCATTTAGGGGTGTGCCCAGTGGGGAAACTCGGAGGGGCGGTCTTAGAATCGTTATATGTATAAGAATATAACCATTCTGAATTCAAGTGGGAGTTGAAATATGTGAAATGCCATAAGTGTATATGATGGTAATTATATTCCTGTTAAGGAATGAAAATTGAAATGAAGTGACGAATAAAGATGGAGACTTTTAATTAATGAGGTTTAATTATATTATCTCGCTTAATTTAATGAAAGTTATAATCATTTAAATTGTATTCTTATGCTTAAAATTATGTTGATAGATTCTCATCTTCATCATTCATGATTAACTGTTCATATCTATCATGCTTCTTATTCATCTGGTAATCATATAAAACTGGGCCCTGACCCATTCATTTTCCTTGTTGTGCATGAATTTTTACTCGCTCAGGTGCTCCGCTGCAAGGGCGCCCGTTTTGATATTCCTACTCCTATACTTTTGAGGAGCTGTAAGATTTTGCGGATATTACAGGATGTGTTGTTAGACGCCTTCAGTTTTGTATTCTAGATATGATCGGGTCTTTCACTCGGGCGTGTGGCCCAAACTTTTGTAACTGTTTAATGAATGTATTATGTAACTTATTTAACTATTGTAATATGTTGTATGTAGTTATTGACCGACAGTATATTCGGTCCTCTTATTTGTATATTTTTTTATGGATATAATATAAGCTCTTTTGGAGTTCGACTTTCTCTTCAGATTGGGTTGTTTAAATTATTTTCTTAACTTGTAATCAAACTAAATTAAAAAAATTTGGCAACCCGTTTTTTGAATTATTGGGTGGTTTTCCCGTATACTTATTATATTGTCATGATGCTGAGAATGATTCAATCCATGATTCCGTTTTATTGGAGTATCGGGCTGGCCACCCCTTATTTCAGATCATAGGTTGTCACATTATGATATTTTTAAAATATATTTTATATTATTTTCTAAATTTGTAAATGTCTTTGTTGTTATTTTAAGTTTTTTTATATAGAAATTATATTTGGACAAAAATGACCTTATTTTAAGCCCCGTGCCACGCACATGCCTAATGTTTCCCTCCAAATACTAGCGGAGTTGTACAATGGAGTATTTACTTAATTGCTATATGGAAATGTGAATTATATAAAAAAAAACTTCATGTTATTTTGTGTAACATGAAGTTTTTTTTATAGATATTTCGTTGATAGTCATATTTTTTTGAATTTTTTATTTTTTACTCCTGTGTCATTTTCTCTTTTGTTCCAAGTCCCAAATAATTAATATGTCTGCATTGTTGGTAGAAATATCTCTGCAATTAATAAAATGACACTGATAGTTTTAAAAAGTAGGACTTCTGAGTAATTATAAAATGATATGGAAGTGAATTCAAAAAAATTTAAAGACTCGGGACTTGAAATTAAAGGCCCTCCTTTTTTTTATATATATAATTCATATTTTCATTATAGAAGAGTGAAAAAAGTAAGCAACGAGGTAACATGTTAGTCTACAAAATATTGTGTGATTCATGTCCTCATATTTATTTCAGTTATTTGCTTATATTCATTTCAATTAATATGAATTTTTCATCATATTAGTTAATTTACATGTTCATGGTTATAGCTAAGGTCACATCTTTAAATATTGATACTAATTACATATTAAATTATGTATTACAATAATATAATTCGAAACACATTACAACCGTGCATCGCACGGGTCACCACTAGTGTGTATATATATATATATATATATATATATATATATATATATATATATATATATATATATATATATATATATATATATGCACACGTCATTCTTTGTTGGCTATGAAACACAAACACTTGATCGAAGGTGACGTATCCGTGTTGGACATTCTCGCGAACATGACACCTGCCCAACACTCCTTGAACTGATTTGGCATTTAAAGAAAGTCTGGAACTTCTGTGACACTCCCTAGACACTTTAAGGACAATTATAGGAGTGATGATGAAGTTTTTGGTCTAGCCGGAGATGGTGATAATACGAAGCATTAAAGCACTCACTTAGTCCATTGTAATTATTAATACTAGTGTGTAACCCGCGGGATGCGGGGGCGGTTTAGAACTTCATATACATACTATATTACTTGATTTTACCATTTCTTGAAACTTAACAAATATACATATTGTCATCAAAATCTCTTACACAATTATACTTGAAAAATTATCCCCCGATAAATTGATAAATACCTAACAAAGTGATGTTAATATCAAATTATTGTAATAAAATCCTTAACATTCTATTTTCCAAAGTAAGCTATTGTTTGGATAAATAAAAAGTGTTTACCCACTATTTGTTTTCTTACTAAGACAAATAAAAATGATCTTCCACTTCCCCCCCAAAAAAGAATCCCTATAGCGCTTCAGAACCAACTTCCTATCAGCCATATTTATTTAAAACCCATCACTTTCTTTGAGGTATCTTAATGAGATGGTCTCCACATTGTTATAGATGGCATGATAAAAAATGCAGTCGTTTGCTTACAGAAACATATATCTGTAAACAATAAAGAAATAAACACCCAACAAAATAAAGCTTTACACACTTGTATTATAATGGATACATATGTGAATAAACATATTATTACTCGAAAGCTGTTCCAAACGAAGAATAGATCCGGGATATAAAGAGATATGCATACATTAAACAATGAATACAATACATAAATTAAATCACAAAGAAAACTTTATACATGAGAATTGTGAAATAGTGTCATGTGAAGATCATTTGTTTTTAAAATAAAGAAAAAATATAGATAAGAACCTGGGGAATACACAACATACATAATAAACTGAAAGATTCAAAGGGTAAATATGTCTATGGTTTTCTTAGTCATTAAATCTTCACCTAGAGAAAATTTATTTTTTCCTGTTGTTATCTAAAGTACGTATTTTGCACATAGAAATAGAAAAGTAGAGAAATAAGGTATGAAGAGAGAGAAGGTTAACAAAAAAATATGTGGGGAGATGTAAGGGTATTAATAATGAAGTGATGCATGGATAAGAGTGATGAAAAGAGACGAAAAGTTAGGCTGGGGAGTGGAAACGAACACCTTGAGAGAGAGTGGAAAAGAAATATTTATATATTATAAAATGCTATGCAGGAGAGCTAATGCTCCTTTTCCATTAGAGTGTCCACATGGTTCAGTTTTTTTACCTCTCCTTATTATCATCTGTCTCTTTTTCGACTTTTCCCATTCTCAAACATTTACACCACTACCTATATATGTCTTCCTCATATTTAGACGCCTCTTTCTCTCTCACTACAAAATTTATTGTTGCCTCCACGTAGGCACCAAGTGAAACAATATTTTCGAATCCCAAAGACTCCTTCCCCTCTCTATTTGAGAGAAATGAATCGTCTCTCTCTCTCTCTCTCTCTCTCTCTCTCTCTCTCTCTCTCTTAATATCTCACTCATCCCTCACTTCCTCACTCCCCTACCCCTCCATTACCCTGTGACCCCCAGTTTAACTCCATAAATACCCCAATCCTTCATCATCCGTTACTCACCTAGCCCCTCTCTGTACTTCTACTTGACAATATCAAATCTAACCATAGGAGGATCTAATTGGTGGTTGCCCCCACCTCAGGAATGGTTCTCCACCCGCACCACCCACCAACGGCCCCTCATCCGACACCCCAGCAGACCAGCCCACCGCAAATTCGCTTCCCAGTGATAGTTTCACTGATGGTTGGCTACAGAGCGTTGTCATTGTTGTGATAGCACTTACCAGAACGTGTCTTGGCATGACGGTTATGTAGAGCCGCGTGTTACTCTGCGTGGATGGATCACGGATCAGATTTTCAGTTGAGAATTGAGTAATCTTTGTTTCTTTTATTTTTTTATTTATTTGTTGGTTTACGGTGTTTGTCATTTTGTTGATTTGTTCTGTATTGGGTTTGGGTAGGGTGGATTTAGTATTTTGATTATTTGGGTGAGCATGGATTCATTCTAATGGACTATTTATATCAGGCGGATCCCATGTGAATGGGTTGATTTCCCATGTGAATGGATTGATTTCAATGGATGCCATCAAGAACATGAGATTATAAATGGATCTCATCAAAAGTTCATTGTTGGCATAAATGTTACGATTCACTAATCACATGATTGAAGAATGGGTTCAAATATTATTTCTGGAATTTTAGATCACCATAACTGGTGATTTCAATTAAGGTTTGGGTCAACAACCAGCAACTTTCTCGCATTTCATTTTCATTTTACAAATTAAAAATGAGTTTTCAACTATGGATTTTTTAATATGTCAGTTCCTATTTTCAATTGAAGGGATTAACTTTTGTGGCCTTTTTTACTTACAAAAAAAAAAATAGATTTTTGTTAGAGAAGGAGATTTGTTATCCTAATTTTGTCATGAGATAATTGTTTGGCCATATACCAAATAGTCCCTCTAACATTTTTTAATACATGTTTAGTCAAAATCTTTTTATTTGTTACAAAAAGTCCCTCAACATGCCGTTAACTCGGACTTTAAAAATAAGAAAATATTAGTTAAACGGTGTTTGAGAGAATTTTTGGAACAAAATAAAAAAGTTTGGACTAGATGTGTATTAAACAATGTTTGGGGGACTTTTCTATATTTGATTTATAATTGTTTAGTTTGCAAGCTAAACTTTGTTTTAGATTATTAGATTAAAGATTTTTAATCATATTCTAGCTGAAATGCTATTAGAAGAAATGGTTGCCGATCCATGGAGATTGTATATCACATATCTATATAGATTTTATATTTATATTTAATTTTATGTATTTATCTTTAGTTCGCGGTATTGAGTTTAATGTCGGATTACTCATATGCTAGGTTTGTGTTTTTTTTCCGGGGATTTTAATTGGAATCTTTTTGAGTGTCTTAGTTGTCTGGTGAGGCAACAAAATTTTGATTACATTTTGACCATAAAGATTGCTTGAATACATTTTGACAATATAAGATTGCTTAAATTTGATCTCAAGTTGTTTCTCTTTTTAGGTATTTAAATATATTTTATAGACAAATGTATTTCACTACAAATTTTAGCACCTAAATAGTGATTTATTTTTGTGAGTTTTGGGTTTCTGCAATTTGTGAGTATTTCATTTGTTATATAATGAGTATGTATGTTCCTTTTTTTTATACTTATAAAAAAAGGAGTGTTCCTTTTTTATGATTTATGAGTTTTGCTTGCTTTTGTGAGTTTTTCATGTGTTGTATAGTGAGTATGTTCTTTTTTATGATTTGTGAGTTTTGCTTGCATTAACGCTACATAAAATAAATGTTTAAATTAAGTACTATTTTAATGGTTGTTCATAGTAAAATCAATATTGAATTTGTTTAACAAGTTACTAATGTTTAACGGATTCAATTTGAACACAACTTATTTCACCACGAACACCCATTAAACAAGGTACTAACGTAATGGTTTGATTTAAACTTGAACAAATTACTAATTTTTTTTATCGATTCACAAGTTCTGTGCATAGGACATCCATAAGATCTCTTTAGCCGTCGAAAGGATACGAAAATCGATTGTTGCACAATCGTTTAAACCGCGCATCGCGCGGGTTTACACCTAGTGCGTGTAAAAATGGTAAATGCACATTTAAGTAGGACACGTGTATAAGGCTTTAGCATATTAAACCCTCCTCATTAACCTTTAATATTATTATATTAAAGGTATAATATATATTTTTGTTTAGAATGAATTTGTTTTGTATATTAATGGTTACTTATATTAATTGTTACCTGTTACTTTGTTATTATTGGAGTTAATTGTGATATAAGATTTTATGTGGATATGTAACTATTGACATATGGCTATAACATATTTAACCATATTATTTTAGATAATTAGTTTGACTAAAGGTCGTACCTTGGTGCGATGACAAGTGTACTCGTCCAAGCTACAGTTCGTCTCGGATTCGAGACATGAGAAAAGACTCTCCATATTCATATATGGGGGTAAAGCCAGTGGACATCTACATCTCCTAGACCTTACAGTTAACCACGAGCCTTGTGCACTGGGTATGACCCTTTTTTATTAGATAATTAGTTTGACTATTGTTTTTTTAGTGAAAATAGATCGAAGTATACATATAATATTATTTTTTAAAAAATATATGTGTATCCGTGTCCCCGAGGTGTTGTGTGCAATTTTTTAAATTTGTCGTGTCGGTGTGTCCGTGTCGTGTTGAACATGGCACCCGTGTTCGTATCCGTGCTTCATAATTTATTGGCGATGTTGATTTTATGCCTATTTGATGATGATGTGATGACAAAGCACTATTTATAATTTTGATTATATTGATTAAGTTATGTTACATTATTTTGCGATTTTATGAATAATTTTTATAATTTGATTTTCTTTCTTCATGTCAAGCCTTATGCCTCAATGAGACTCATATGAATGAAATACCTCACCATTGACTCACGCCTATTTAAGCATTGCGTGGAAGAATAACCTTTTCAAGATTTGCTACTTTCAGGATATGATGACCTTGATGAAATATAAAATTTAGAATGCGAATCGAAAAGCCAATTTCACATAAAGCTATGGATGATGAGGATTTTGTACAAAATGACTTATGTAATAGAATCGGGAAACCATTTAAACTTAGGGCCTGTTTGATAGAGGACTTTTGCCATGGCAAATGTCCAAATTCCTCCCAATTTCCATCTTTAGTCACGTTTGATACATGTTTTTTGCCCTGGAAATCAATTCCTCAAACCCGATCACGTGACCTCCAATTCCCGAAATTCTCGAAATCCATTTCTTCCCCCCCCCCCCCCCTCCCCCCAAAGAAACCAATGGCTGGGCAAAACTTTCTTGTTTCTACCTTCATTCGAGGTGATTTGATGGGAGTGGTTGGAGGCATTGAAACCTATCTTGAAGGAGGTGAGATGATTCCATCATCATTTATGCCAAGCTCTTCGGGTGAGAAAACAGAGGGAGCTACATTTGTTGAGGTAAAAATCAAACCCATTTTCCCCCACCATTTTTGTTGGCTGCTGTGATGTTTCTTCTTGTTTGGTTTGTTTGCTTTGGAGGTAGCATTTTTTGCAAGATGTTGTTGGGAAAAAAACAATTTGCTTTTCCAACCTTTTGCAATTTTTCCAAACGATTTTATGTATCTGTTTAAAATAAATTGTATGGATCTTTTTGTTTGCTATGTCGGTTCCATTTTAAGCAAACGGTTTTTGCTCCATACTCATTTATAGGTTCCATTTTTTATTGGGTTTCATTGATACGTAGGTTCCATATTATTGATTTTTTTTATAGATCTATTTTTTTAATGAGTATTTATTTTATAATGAAATGATGATATTGAAATGGTGAAATAGGCACATACTAATTTATAGGTTCCATTTTTTATTGGGTTTCATTGCTACGTAGGTTCCATATTATTGAATTTTTTTTTATGGATCTGTTTTTTATGAGTATTTATTTTATAATGAAATTGTGATGTTGAAATGGTGAAATATACACATACTCATTTATAGGTTCCATTTTTTATTGGGTTTCATTGCTACGTAGGTTCTATATTATTGAATTTTTTTTTATAGATCTTTTTTTTATGATTATTTATTTTATAATGAAATGATGATGTTGAAATGGTGAAATATGCATATTATAATGATAGAGTGAGATGAGTAAAAAATATTTTATAAAAAAAAATTATTGTGTTATAAATACCGTATATTAACTAACTAGATAAAAGTAGAAAGGTATGTATACTTGTTTTCGTTGAAAAGGAATCATTATGATGGCACAATATGATTACAAAAATAGGAATATTGTTATAATGGCACAATAATATTATATTTTATTCCATTTATGTCCACTAATATAATGTAGTTTGTTTTATCATGTTGTAACAAAACATGTTTGTTCGGATTCGGATTCCTCGGATAGCTACTCATTAGGTATAAATTTATTTCCTTCTATGTTTTAAATCATGTTATTTATTGTTGGATTAATAAGAGCTCTTAACAATTTTTATATTATTAAAGTATGGTTTGGTAAGAAATAAAACGATGTTTACAAACTGGGGCTTAAAAGTTTAATATATTATCGTTGACAAAGGAATTTACTAACGAAATGTCGAGCGCTGGCTCAAAGCACATGCAACAACAACGAGGGTTGTTTTGGACCTTGGTCATGTGAGCAATTGCGCTTTTTCAATATATGAGGAGTCGCGACCATCTCTTAGTTAGGGCTCCCCATCGAAACTGGGACACTGATCGGGAAATTGCATTATATCGAATATTTAAAATGAGTGACCGGGTATGCTACGCACAACTTCGAATGAACATAGGGTCATTTGAAAGACTTTGTATTAGGTTACGCACATATGGACTGACTGACAATCGTTCAGTTAAGGTTGAGGAACAAGTCGCAATGTTCCTTAACACCGTTGGACATGAGGAGCGATATGTTTCTGAGACATTGACTTTCTTTAGATCTGGTCAAACCATTAGTTACTACTTTCATAGAGTTTTACCAGTATGCCTTGACTTGTTCAATGATTTAGTTACTAATGCAAGTCCAACGAATTCCCTTTACGACAATGGCAAGGACCTACCTTGGTATCATTACTTCGAGGTTAGGATAGTTTCATTAATTACTTTTATTACTTTACGTATGACTTTCCCATTATTAAATTGCTTTCAACCCATTTAGGATGCCGTTGGTGAAATTGACGGTACCCACATATCTGCTTTGGTTCCTACCGCCGACCAAGCGAGGTATCGCAATAGGAAAGGGGCAATTTCGAAAAATTTTTTTGGTCGCATGTACGTTTGATATGTGCTTCTCATTTGTCCTCGCTGGTTGGGAGGGATCAGCATATGATGGTCACTTACTTCGTAGTGAGATTCAACGACAAGGGGCATAAATTGACCATTCCATTAGGTATGTTTAAAAATAAATAACTTTCATTAGTAAAATATGAATAGGTATAGTAACACATTTTATTTAAAATATGCGTAGGTAAATACTACCTCGCAGATGCTGGATTCCAGTTGGTACCTGGGTTTCTATCCCAATTTCGAAAAACACATTATCATCGAAGGGATGTGGAAGGACAACGACCTGAGAATAGTAAGGAGTTGTTTAATTTTAGGCATTCATCTCTCCATAATGAGAGGTCGATTGGGTTATTGAAAAAAGGTTTGCGTATCTAAGGCATCAACCTTTCTACGGGATTGAAATTCAAGCGAAGATTGTTGTAGCTTGTTGTGACATTCACAATTTCTCGAGGATTGTTAATGTTGAGGATGAATGCTTGGGGGACGAGGACAGTGATGATGATGAAATTACCCCTCATCCTCTCAATGTGCCAGAAATACCTTTGAATGAGAATATAACATTCACAACTGATGTTGCATGGACCGAGAAGAGAAATGAAATGGCTAATTTGATGTGGCAACAATATGATGCGAACCATAATGATAGTTCTAACTACGAGTAATGATATCATTTTGTTATGATGTATTCTTTCTTTTCTAATTTTAGGTTGAATCTGGTGGATTTTTCAAATATGCCTTCATCAAACATATCGGGTCTTCTACTTTTACGGTATCAAATAAAGAAATGCTCATGTGGCATTATATCTCAAGTTAAGGTTACATTGTCTGACAAAAACCATAACCAGGGACGACTATATTACACGTGCCCCCAATGTCAAAAATTTTTTGGTTGGACAAAGCCTTCTCTTGAAGGCATGGATGCTAACTACGCAACCTTCATTCCCCATAGTGAGTAAGCAACGTCGAGTATATCTAGTCAATCATCACTTCTTATACGAGAACCCTCAATTGTCGACGATCATGCAATTATGCGTGGATTGGTGGTCATCATGAAGCTACAAGTTTTAAATACTCTTTTGCTAGTGGCCTTTACTGTTTTCATTTATTTTCTTATGATGTTATGGTGCTGAATCACCCCGGATATTAAACTTATGATGCAATGTTTAATTTACTATTTTGTAGTGATGTAAGGGATGTAATAGATGTAATGGATGACATGAGACCTTTACTATTTTCTAGTACTCTTTTCTACTACGGATTATGTCTTTATATCTAATTTTCTCCCAAACTTCACTAATATACATGAGCTAATATATTAGTGACTCAGGGAGCACCTTGCACCTGCTCCAATGTAAATGGACAATACTAATCTGAATACTGAAATGGCCAATTTGAATACTGAAATGGCCAATACTAATCTATTTGAATAATGCTCTGTTTTGGTATTGAAATGCATAGTGATTTGAATGATTTGAATGCATCCTGATTTTAATACTCATGATTTGAATTATTTGAATACTGATCTCTTTGAATACGTACTGATGATTTGAATGCATATTGATGATTTGGATGATTTGAATAATGAGACCTTTCCTATTTTCTAGTATGGAAATCAGTATGTAAATGTGAGTATGCTAATTTGAATACTGAAATGGCCAATACTAATCTGTTTAAATAATACTGAATTTGTGGAATTTGATACTGAAATTTATAGTGAGAGTTGCATTATTGGCTATTGAAATTGCATTAGGAGAGTTGCATCATTTGCATAATATGCTACTTATTACTGGTATGCTACATAATATGTATCATTTTCTACTGATATGCTACTTAATATGTGATGAATGCATACTGGTATGCTACCAAATGTGATGAATGCATACTGAATGCTTACTGATATGCTACTTAATATGCATCATTTGCTACTTAATATGCATCATATGCTACTGATTTGAATGCATACTATTGAATGCGAAATGATATGCATACTAAAAGACTACTGAATTTGTGGAATTTGATACTGAAATTGCTAGTGAGAGTTGCATTATTGGCTACTGAAATTGCATTAGGAGAGTTGCATCATTTTCATAATATGCTACTTATTACTGGTATGCTACTTTTTTTGTGGAGCCCACTATTGAACTCGCTACCGTACCCCGTTCTTGATTCGTGTTACAAGGGGCCATGGGGACTAAATTTTACTGATTGTATTGTTTGGGGCTGTTGGTAGACCTTCTGGGGGAGGTAAACCTTCAACTAAAACAACTTCAAGTCTGATTTGAAAGTTTCAGAAATTGGCTAAAAGTTTTGGGGGCCTGAAGTGTAATTTTGGAAAGTGGGCACAATTGTTTGGGCTTTTTTCTTAATTTTTGGCAGTTGGTTTCAAGTTTAATAGGGTAGGGGTTAGGTTTGTAAGATGCTGGTGGTTAGGGGGTTATGGAGGTTAACTTGGGAAAGGCTATTCTGTATTATCTAGGCTGGGGTGGGTCGAATTGCATTGGGCAGGTAGAAAAGTGAAAGGAAAAGAGTTTAGGCCTGGGTAGCTTTTGGAAATCAGTGGGTCAGGTGGGTGGGTTCTTGGGTTAAATTTTCACTCAGTTTCTACTTACCATATGCTAGTGCGAGCCCCTAGAAATGGCTTCTTCCTCAAACCTGAAGTTATGAGCTGGTGCTACAGCCCCTTGAACTCTACTATGGTCTTCCAGTGACCTATGCATACCGATGATTTGAATGTTGATACCAAATGATACTGATATGAATGCATACTGAAACTCAGGTCTGAATGTTACTGATTTGCTACCGATATGCATACTCAGTTGCTATTGAATTTGCTGAATTTGCTACTGAATTTGCTGAATTTGCTACTGAAATTGCTAGTGAATTTGCATTGGATGTGCTACTTAATTTGCATTATTTGCTACTGAATATGCATCATTTGCATAATTTGCTGAATTTGCTACTAATATGCATACGGATATGCATTATTTGCTATTGAATTTGCTACTGAATACTGGTATGCGTAGTAATATTCCAAATGATTTGAATGTTACTGATTTGCTACCGATATGCATACTCAGTTGCTACTGAATTTGCTGAATTTGCTACTGAAATTGCTAGTGAATTTGCATTATTTGCATTGGATGTGCTACTGAATTTACATTATTTGCTACCGAATATGCATCATTTGCATAATTTGCTGAATTTGCTACTGATATGCATTATTTGCTATTGAATTTTCTACTGAATACTGGTATGCGTACTAATATTCCAAATGATTTCAATGCATACTAATATGCTACCGATATGCATACTCAGTTGCTACTGAATTTGCTACTAAAATTGCTAGTGAATTTGCATTATTTGCATTGGATGTGCTACTGAATTTGCGTTATTTGCTACTGAATATGCATTATTTGCATAATTTGCTGAATTTGCTACTAGTATGCATACGGATATTCATTATTTGCTATTGAATTTGCTACTGAATACTGGTATGCGTACTAATATTCCAAATGATTTGAATGCATACTAATATGCTACCGATATGCATACTCAGTTGGTACAGAATTTGCTGAATTTGCTACTGAAATTGCTAGTGAATTTGTATTATTTGCATTGGATGTTCTACTGAATTTGCATTATTTGCTACTGAATATGCATTATTTGCATAATTTGCTGAATTTGCTACTGATATGCATACGAATATGCATTATTTTCTATTGAATTTGTTACTTAATATTGGTATGCGTACTAATATACCAAATGATTTGAATGCATACTAATATGCTACCGATATGCATACTCAGTTGCTACTGAATTTGCTCAATCTGCTACTGAAATTGCTAGTGAATTTGCATTATTTGCATTGGATGTGCTGCTGATATGCATACTCAATATGCATTATTTGCTACTGAATACTGATATGCTAACTGAACTGCATGGCTATAGATATCATGGTGCTATATATAACATAATTTGAACTGATGACTCATATTTATATGTTGAACAGCGATGGAGCAAATTCGTAATCGCGTCCCATTTCGCCCGCCAAAACCAAATACAAAAAATGTAGATCGACCAGTAGACGTGCAATCTTCTCAAGTTGAGGTGAACCAAAAGAAAGAGCATTTGCGATGGAGTGAGCTCATGGATGGGTTCCTCATCCATTCCCTTTGTGCCCAAGTCCTCACGGGGCGGCAAAGGGTAGACAATGGATATACTGCCGCACAAATTAAGGTTGTTATAGATACTATCAAAGAAGGATGCCATATTTGCGCCGCGGAGAAGAATCTGAGATCGGGGTTAAAAACCCTGAAAAAGGAATATGTCGAGTTCCATGAGCTGTTACAAGTCAGTTGATTCGGTTATGACACAAATAGTGGTGGCGTAACTGCAGATGCTAGTGTATGGGCTGACTATATCGCAGTTAGTACAAATTATTCAATTGACTTAACTTACAAATAAAAAATTTCTTATTTATCTAGGAATATGTTGAATTGACTTACTACGGTTTTTATAGGGTAAACCAGATGGAGGGAAGATGAGAGGAAGGAAATGTATGTACTATGAAGAGCTACAAATAATCTTCGGGAATGACACGGCTACAGGTGATAATGCAATATTCGGGGCAGATCGGTTCTCACCTATGGATGGTACAGGGATAGAAGATGTGGAGTTTACTCCTGAAGCGTGCATAAACACTGACAGTGAAACAACTATTGCACATGAGATGGACACCCAACCACAGGGTGGCCAGGAGACTGACACCCAATAATCGAGTGGGCACACCGCAAATCGTAAGGGTCAGGGGCCTAATGGAAAGCCTCGTCGTCATCGTGTGAACCCCCAGGAAGAATGTGCCCAAGCACTGTCAGTCATTGCACAGTCGTCAAAGTAGATTACCACCGCAATGGAGCTTTAAGTTGTCATTGACTCTCAAACTCACGTTAACTGGCAGGGTATCCTTGACAAGCTAGTGGGTATTGATATGGACGATGAGGATGTCATGCGGATGATGTCTCTATTTGAGGCCAATAATGGACTAGGTCGAGTGTTTATGGGATTCTCTGACTTTTCATTCACACGTACATGGGCTTACAACAAGCTCAGTAATCTGCCTTGATCAGATGGTATATTAATTATTACTCACTATTATGCGTTGCTACTATTATGCTTTGATATTATCTCCACTATTCTGTTTTCATGCTTCTGGACGTGGGATTATCGGATAGTTTATTATTGCATGTAATGTTTTGTTCAAACTTTGCTCTACGTATTAGGTTTGTGTACGCTTTGCTGTAGTAAACTTTTGGGATGCAATGTTTTGTGGGATTATCAAAGATTGTAACCATCCTTTTATATTATGAACTTGAATATTTAGCATTTCCAAGGCGCAAGCTTGATAAATGAATCCATGTGCTTTAACAGTCAAAGTCATTACTAATTCAGTCTCATTACTTTCAACCACATATTGCAGAGTCATGTAATGCAAAAGCGCAAGATTGATAAATGAATCCATGTGCTTTAACAGTCCAAGTCATTACTAATTCAGTCCCATTACTTTCAACCACATATAGTAGAGTCATATGATGCAGAAGTGCAATATAGATAAATGAATCCATATTCTTTAACAGTCAATGTCATTACTAATTCAGTCTCATTACTTACAACCACATATTGCAGAGTCATGTGATTGAAAAGTGCAATATAGATATACGAAACCATGTTCTTTAATAGTCCAAGTCATTATTAATTCAGTCCCATTACTTTCAACCACATATAGCAGAGTCATGTGATGTAGAAGTGCAATATAGATATATGAACCCATGTGCTTTAACAGTCCAAGTCATTACTAATTCAGTCCCATTACTTTTAACCACATATTGTAGAGTCATGTGATTGAAAAGTGCAATATAGATATATGAACCCATGTGCTTTAATAGTCCAAGTCATTACTAATTCAGTCCCATTACTTTCAACAGTGCAAGTCTAATACTAGTATAAGAAGACGGTAGTTCGTTTCATATCACTCACTATCAAATGATAAACCATAGACAAAATGACGATTTTAACCCTAGTAAAGGATGTCTGGATTACTTCAGCCCAAACATAGTAGACATAAATAAAGAGCCCATGCAGGACAAGTGTAAATCTAAAGCATCAACATCATATGACGTTGGTCATGTTGATGATGTTGCGCCCGTTTTGACTAACCCAGGAATTTACGAAGATCCCCACGGAGGGAGTTGGTTTGGGGAGAAAAAGGTTTTTGAAAACATGCCTATATGCACATTACATTTTTTTAGGTGATGTTGGCCATGTGATGAAATGGTTACCTCCAACTAAAGATAATATACCATGCGATGATCATTTGAAATGGCCTAGGTTATATGATAGACGATGCGAATTAGAGTGCTACTGTAATTGGCATGGTTTACCGGTACCACAAGAAAAATCTGCAAATTATTGCAAAGATCCAACTAAAGACAGTCAGAGATGTATCCGTCTACTACAACGAGAAATTGAACAGATGGAAAAAAGATTAACGCGCTAGCATTATAATAATTTTGATAAATATTGAACTCGACGATCCAATTTATGCATCGGATCCGGAACTGTCAGACTATAAAAGGGACGATTCCTCCATGGATTTTGTACAACATCTACCAAACATGTTGACGGGTGATGGGAATGCATTATGTTGCGATCCGTGGTTGACCAGGAAACCACGAAGTAATTAAATATACAACTTTCTTTTCTATGTGTTTACTATTTTTATTATGTCAGTTGTAATGTTTAATTCCGAGTTTTAAATTTATCGTTTATTATTTTTTAAATCTCGTTACAAAACAACTGTCAACAACCTTATGTCCAGCTCAATGTGCTCTCATCAATAATAAAGAATTATTTTTATTCCAACTTCAATACTAATCCAAATCATTTGCCACCTGCTAATCCTGAAAATGAAGATAAAAATAATGATAAGTATTAAAATATATAGGATAACAAAAAAGGGGACAATTGACAAAATAAGACAATTTATGTATTCACAAAACTCTATATTTCCATGACAAATTTTGGCTATCAAACACCAAAACTAGGAGTATTGTTGTTTTCTAGTAGGCAAATTCTGTCTATCAAACACAAAAACTTGGAAATTACAGAATTTGCCAGCATGCAAATTTAAGCTATCAAATAGTCCAAAATTTTATTTTCCAGGTCAAAATTTGCATGGATAAAATTTTTCAGGGCAAAACTTTCCATTCCACCTCTATTCCAGGTTTTTTATCAAACAGGCCTTAAAGGAAGTCAATTCGGGCTCAATGGGGGAACAAGTGATAACCCAATCAGATCCTAACCAAATAAGTTATCCTATAAAAAATTAGAAAAAAAAATCCCAATGGGGAGCCCATAATATATAGCAAAAAGTTTTGAACCTACAACCTTTTCTTTTTGTCATGTTCCATGTATTATTCCATGTCATTTTCTGAATTTCTACTACAAACACTTGGGACGGAGTGCATTGAATTGAACTGATGTTAGACTTTTATTTCCATAAGGATTAGTCCTTAGAAAAGGTTTAAATAAGATGCTAGAATATGTCTCACATCGCCTGTCTATGTGCAATAGGTTTTTGGTTATGATACTTATGTTCCCCTCACCTTAACATCGGGTTTTAAGGAGTATAATGGGTTAGGTATCTTCAACATGGTATCATATATAATGGTTATAGGTTCGACTCTTGTCCATGTCATTTGTTAGGGGGACTGTGTTGAAATGAGAGTACAATAAATGCCTTGTACTACAACAAATTCCTCACCAATTTATTTTAGGTGAGATAGTGGCTTGAGATCCAACAACTTGGTATCAAAGCTTGGTTAGGACTTTATTCGGTGTGTCGAGTAATCCAGCTACTGTGTAGTGGTCGAGGAGGGTTTATTGGAATGTATCCTACATCGCCTGGATATGCCTATTCTTTGCTATTTATAAGGGTTATGTACCCTTCTCCTTTAACACCTCGGTTTTAAGGAGTAAAATGGGTTGGGCCTTTTCAACTAAAAATATGTGGCTCGATACTATTGCATTGGGATCCGTCTCTTTAGAATCATATGTATTTGGATTAAAACTTGCACATCCTAGAAAAACTTTTGGGGGAAAGGGGATTTTAGTGTCGGAAAGGGATCTAAGAAAGATAGAGGTAGTCGAGAGTTGAAATACCTAGTATCCGAAAGTAATTATAAAAAACACAATATGGTAAGAAGTGTTTGAAGGGTGGATTTTTTTTAATAAATATCAATAATTTCATGGGATGTTACGAGGTAGCTATAGTAATAAAAGGAGATTACTTAGAGGACTTTTGCTGAAGGAAAAACCCAATGCCATTGTACTTCAAGAAACGAGAAAAAGAAAAAAATTGGCAAAAAAATGGTTTAGGGTTTGTGGGGTGCTATGCTCAAATTTAGAAGGTTGGAAGGGGTACTAATAAAGCAGACCCATTAATGTTAGTTAGTGTTTCTTCGGAAAAACATTCGATCACAATTATGATAGAGTATAACAAGAAGGCGGGATTTTTTTATTCCCGGGGGTGAATGAACCTTATAAATTGAGGGAAAGGTGTGAATTTTGGGAAGAATTAGTGAAGTTGTTTAGATTATGATAACGGAAATGGTGTTCAGGAGAGTATTTTAACGTGATTAGATTTAATTTTGAGAAATCGAGTGGGGCTCATGTTACTATTCGTATGAGGGACTTCGATGCTTTTTGGGGATAAGAGACAATTTTGAATAATGGGTGCTTCACATGGTCAACCACATCATAAATACTTTTCTGGAGGTGATGTACCCGTGTCTCACACGTTGGATAATCTGACAAGCGTACAACACTTTGTTGACATGCGTTCGACTCTCCAAAGTCGGGTGTCGAACTTATTTAACATTTTTAAAAAAGCATACACTTCACGGACACACATCCATAACTAATAAACTTTACGAACATTTCGTGTGCCAAGAATTAAAAAACTTCACTGAATACTAGTGTCATCATATCATGCATAATAATAAGAAAAGTTATAAATAAATATGAAAAGTGCGAATAACGTGTGATAATTGATTAACTTCGCAAATTTCTAATTTAGCACACTTATTTAATTTCAGCCCCTAATCATGCATCTATAGTGCAAGTGTCAATCCCAAAAATAAATAAAACAAGCGACACAAAGTTGAGGAAAAATCCCCGAAGGGAAAAACCTTTTATTTCTAGAACTTTGAAGAATTTACAAGACCATTGACTTACATACAACCTGATAATTGCCCACAAGTGTAACGCACGGTGTCTTCGTCAAACCTTCAAAGCAACAGCTAGAAACATTGTCGACTGGAATCTCCCGCAGGAACTCCAGGTGGTCAGCAATGAAGAAGAGAGATGGCTTCTCCACAAGGGTTGAACAAATACAAGGATGTGTTCTTGGGTTGTAAAAAGATTCATAAAGGATTGGCAAAGTTGTGTGAATCAAAACGTGAGTCTTGGGACTCAAAAAGATGAAGACTTAGAGTATTTGGGACTCTTAAAATCGTCTTGAAAAGTCTTAGAAAACAAATCCCCGAAGATGCCTTTAAATAAGGGAACTAAAAGAGATATAAAAACTCACGGCTCTGTACGAATTTATCCCCGGCGGACCGGTCCGTTATGGATGCGGATCGGTCCGGGTTCGGACCGATTCCTTTTTGTAATAACCTTCTTCGGTTTGCTATCGATCCGGGGTATACTTTTTTGGTTCAAAGCGGATCGGTCCGGGTAGAGGGCGGATCAGTCTGGGGGCGGACTGGTTCTTTTTTAAAACAGGCGGACCGGTCCGGCTGACAAAAAATCTGATTCCTTCCTTCTTTGATATTCGAATCCGTTGATGAAGATACGATCTTGAATTTCTTCAACGATGTAACGACGAACGACATACAAATTGATAATGGACAAAAATGTCCTTACAAATCTCCCCCTATGTCTATGCCGGTACATACATAAAAACAAAACATCTGAAATATCAAATATCAAAATGCCTATACAAATCTACCCTTCCATTAACCCAAAACTGGAACGATACAAATGAATAAGACTTCATCGTTTGCTCTTCAAATCTTCAGGAATCATCAAATATATAAGCTTTTCTCATCAGGGTGTGAAACATATTGATCTTCAATCTTCATACCTACACACATGAGACAAAGCAAATACCACGTGACATATCGAGTTTGAAATGAGATAAACATAGATACCAATTTATGATAAAAGCATAAGTTAAATCTCAAAAACTCCCCCAAAATTCAAACTCCCCCATAAAATGATTTTCTCCCCCTTTTTATGATGTCCCCAAATAGACAAATGAGAAGAATGAATCAAATAATCAAAATCGGGGTGTCACGGTACACAAAACAGGGCATCAAACAATATGGCAAACGTGCTCTTACAAGGAGATGCTCAAAAATAAATGCACAAACTATTTTTGATTTTTCAATTTTTCTTACAAAAAATAAGATACATTTGAAAAAAAAAATATGCTACAAAAATCACACCATGGATTTAGACTCAAACAACCAAGTCATGGAAATGGAATGAATGGGTGTGAACATATTCGATAGGTAAATCAACTCAATCAATCATATGTGCACGATGCATATGTGTACTCCTAACAAATGAACATAAAATGTATCCTTAGGTGTAAAGATTGTTGAATTTAGGCGATATCGACTTATGCAAATCAACAAATCAAAGTCAAAATGATTTCCACCCCAATAACGTCCAAAACTATGTAGCGCATTTTCGAGCATTTTCAGGACGTGCAAATCCGTTTTAAATTCTCCAACCAAACTCCCTCATGCATATTTTCTTTTAGAGGTGTATAAACTAAATTCTCAAACTTTGGAGAATTGGTGCAAAAACCTAAATACCCCCTGTTTGGCATAAATATATTTTTATTGCCTTTCAATTTTTCGGGCTCTTTTAACCTCTTTGGACCTCGGATAGTAAGATTCCTCCATTTTCTAGGTCCAATTTAATGATGGCTTAATATTCGCAAAGGCAAAATGAACCTTTCACAGCCCTTCCCCGTTTTCAAACAAAAGACACAGACTCACAAAACGGTTTTTATATGCACAATTTCCTTATCAAAATATATCGCGCTTGGTTCGTTTTAAGGAGTGGATTGAAGTGAAAACACCCAACCAACATGTGATAAGACAAGCAAAATAATCAAACAAATCTGTGCATGTGTGCAATAAAGGAAACATGAGTCAAACATATAGGAAGCAACACTTAATTACATCTTAATGACTCCAAACATTATAAAGCACAAGGATGAATTGACCTATTGTCTCAAAACACTATCAAATAGTCACATGAAAAAAATTGGAATGATGTTGTGACTCGGTCATCCTAAGTGTTTATCCATAAAAGGTGCAAACAAAATACATATTTTTTTTTTTGATTTTCAAATTTGACCAAAAAAATATGAATGGACACTAAAAAAATAGAAAATCTTTTTGCATTTTTTAAAATTTTTCAAAAAATAAAAATTTATACAAACAGTACATGTTACAATGCTAGCAAAAATATATCAAAAAGAATAACTAGCGCATGACAAACATGCAAACACAATCATCTATATGATATGTCAAGAGAAGAATCATGTGCAAGCAAATGAGAATCAACTATTCTAAAATCTAGTGTATCCAAAAGTGATTTCCTAACCCAAACAGATGTAACACGTTGACACGGGGTTTTGGAAACCAACAAAATACTAGACTTAGAATTCCTAGGACCTCTTCCAAGATCAAAACAAAATATCCTAAGGTGACCTTTCCTACCACAATATGAACATGTGTAAATGGGTGGAACAACACCTAAAGTGTGATCTTTTCTAACATCCATGGAATTAGTTGACCCTCTAAAATAAATAATGGTTTTAGCTTTAGCATTAGAAGCATGAGAACACGATGAGCCATTACCATCACTATCAAACCTACTTGAATCATTTAAATCATTTTTTAACTTAAAAATATTTGATTCAAGAAACAAGTTAGACTCTTCCAAAGATAGGGATTTCTTTTTCAAATTATCAATTAAACTTAACAGTTTATTGCGCTCCCCCTCAATTAAAATAAACTTATCCCTAAGAGTCTTTTCACGTGCCGTAAAATCATCGATTAATTTTTTATCCTTGACGGCACAAACAGAAACCCTAGAATTTTTTAAGTCCTCTAATTCCTTCTCTAAAACAAGGACTCTCTCATCACTTTTCTTTTTGGCAATTTTAAAAGAATCAAAATCAATACACAACTTACCAAAGTGCTCACGACAAATATCACTTTGAGTTTGAAACGCTTGCAAATATTCAATCTTACTTTTAAAGAGAGAATTTTCTTTTTCCAAAACTTTAATTCTTTTGCAAAGTTTCAAATTCAGGCTTTTTAAATTTTCAGCATGGTTGTGAACTTTTTCAAAAATAGGCTCCTCATTAAATGGGCGTTCCATTGGAAAAAATGCGATTTTTCACAAAACTGATTAAAAAATCAATATCACACGATTTTGCGAAAAATAGGAATACGCGGTAAATTAGCGTAACCTGCTCTGATACCAATTTGAAAATGTGAGTAGACAAATTGTATCAGAAAGTAAATCCTCGAAAAATCAGGATCACGCGATAAATTAGCGTAACCCTCTCTGATACCAATTTGAAAAGTGCGAATAACGTGTGATAATTGATTAACTTCGCAAATTTCTAATTTAGCACACTTATTTAATTTCAGCCCTTAATCATGCATCTAAAGTGCAAGTGTCAATCCCAAAAATAAATAAAACAAGCGACAAAAAGTTAAGGAAAAATCCCGAAGGGAAAAACCTTTTATTTCTAGAACTTTGAAGAATTTACAAGACCATTGACTTACATACAACCTGATAATCGCCCACAAGTGTAACGCACGGTGTCTTCGTCAAACCTTCAAAGCAACGGCTAGAAACAGTGTCGGCTGGAATCTCCCGCAAGAACTCCAGGTGGTCAGCAATGAAGAAGAGAGACGGCTTCTCCACAAGGGTTGAACAAATACAAGGATGTGTTCTTAGATTGCAAAAAGATTCAAAAAGGATTGCCAAAGTTGTGTGAATCAAAACATGAGTCGTGGGACTCAAAAAGATGAAGACTTAGAGTATTTGGGACTCTTAAAATCGTCTTGAAAAGTCTTAGAAAACAAATCCCCGAATATGGCTTTAAATAAGGGAACCAAAAGAGATATAAAAACTCACGGCTCTGTAAGAATTTATCCCAGGAGGACCGGTCCGGTGTGGATGCGGATCGGTTCGGGGTCGGACTGGTTCCTTTTTAAATACTCTTTTTTGGTTTACTATCGATCCGGGGTATACTATTTTGGTGCAAAGATGATCGGTCTGGGGGCAGACCGGTTCCTTTTTAAAACAGGCGGACCGGTCCGGTCCGGCTGATAAAAAATTTGATTCCTTTCTTCTTTGATATTCGAATCCGTTGATGAAGATACGATCTTGAATTTCTTCAACGATGTAACGGCGAACGACATACAAATTGATAATGGACAAAAATTTCCTTACAAAATAAAGGAGTCTCTGACTTGTTTTCAATTCATACTTTTGATTTACGATATAGCTATTAATAAGAAATATTTAACCATGCAAATTTTGATAAATTAATTTCATAACTATGCCTTTTATTTAAGTGCAAAATAGGTTAATTAGATATATAGATATATACATATAAATGAAGAAGACGAAAACATGATCACATCAATTCAAAATGATGTTGTTTATATGGCCCGTCTGAAATTCCAATATTTAAATCCGTAGTCTTTCTCTCTCGACACACACACACACACACAAACACGTATAATTTTAAGATATTTTTATTTTTCGTCATGTCTCTGTGGTTTCATGTCTTAATTTCGTATGCTTTGTCGTGTGAGCATGTACATCTTATGTCTGACATGACAACCGTGCCCGTGTCGGTTCTTTCATAGGTCAAATATGAACAAGTCGATTGTGTATTCTAAACTTGATACGTTTTTGTATTCATCAGAATGGGAGATGCTGAATACGTATGTAAGGAAAGAAGACAATATTATAGTAATATCAATAGTTGAATAATATCGAACTACTTTACTATCATTGATATAGCAAGGTAATATTGAGCCAATGTGTTTTAGTTGTAGTTATGTGATTTGGATAAATAGGGTTTACTTTCTCTTAACCAATGAGATTGTGTGTACTGACGACTATTTATAGTTGGGCTACTATGCGTAAGGGTAGTTAGCACTAGTTTTTCCTAGGGGTGACAATTTTAGGAACAACATGAAAACACGCCAATAAAACAACACGAAATTAATCCGAAATTGACACGATATAGTGTATTCGTGTAGGGGTTTTTTCACACAAAATCGTATTGTGACTTGTTCATAATAAAATTATGAGTTGTGTCATTGTCCTGTCGTGTTAATAATATTTTCATTAGGGTTATAGTGTCTATATAAGTTTAATTTAGTGTAAAATTTAAGGAATCGTGTTATTCAAGGCGTATCGTGTTTTGTCATGTGCTATTTGGATCGTGTTCATGCCAGCTAAAAAACATGAATTCGTGTCGTGTCTTGTTCGTGGACAAAAAACGTGTTGTGTCGTGTTGGCCAAAAACACGACCTAAAAACACTAATTTCCCTACCTAATATTTCCCATAATTTATTAGCTTAAGTGATTTGTTAGGATGTTTAAGATTAAGGGACAGTATTAAAGTTCAATTGTAAATAATAAATAGACCCTTTGAATGCCCATAGGAGATTAGTAATGAGTTATCGACATGCTCGGTTGGGATGTGGGATGGGAAAAGTTAAGCCCTGTTGATTATGATTTATGTCTACATTTAAGGTGCTTTTAGATTAAGTTTATCCATGATTTTTTTAAGTATCTGATACCAACTATGACACCCTGCCTTTTTTAATACGGCTAATTAGGCCTTTATTGAAATTAAACGGAATCAATTATGATTCCACTCTTAGCATCAATATCGTAATAAATATTTAAATACAACCAATATGACTATGAGCCAACTAAAATTACAATAAAACTAATAAGAACATAATCATAAGTGACTTAAACAGAATAAACTATCGATTAGCACAATCCATACCAACATAAACATGCTACTAAGAAATAATAGGAAACATATGTCTCAAAAGAAAAATAGTGAATCCTATATAGATAATACGTACTGAGGCTGCAAATTTCAAATCTCATAATATCCACGGTTATTGTACGCAATTGTATCATGAAGAGACTAGCGGCGTGGTCCCTACTGCTGAATACCTGGGAATTTAAAAAAATATTTGGCAACGGGTCAAATCCCTAAAAACATTTGAACAGAATTTGCATGTATTTAAATGCTTTAAATGTAAAGGTGCGGTGTGTTACCTTCATAATTAACTTCCAGTCGCATTCACATGGGACTTTTCCTCACCTATCATCTAAAGTGCATGCCAAACAAATTTATTTTATTATCCTAATCATGCTACCCAGCCTAACTAGGATAATAACCACTAACATGAACCATCCCGCTAACGATTACTATTAGCTAATGTCCACTACCTTCACTAGGTATATCATCACAATTTTTACGTAGATATACATATGTTATAATTAGTATTAACACAAATATCTCATGAACATACACATATATATCCCTCGTTATATGCGTATATACAACAACCCCTTAGTAGGGCCTCGAAAATGCATCCCTCATGTACTATCAGGCTTTAGTTATACCACGTACCATAAGTGGGCCACGGAGTCAAGATTTAACCAACAAACCCAAAACCTAAATACAAACAATGGGGGAGGTTATAATATGCGTCCGGACATTACAACCATACCACATTTCTGCCAATCGGTCTCCAAACTAATATCTATCCTTACTCATGAATAATGGACATGCAATAGTACTATGACTTAGGGAAACAGCCCAATATATGTTGGTCAATATAAGGATGGTTTGCCCACTACGTGCAACCTCCTAACAATAGCATTACTAAGTAGGTATGTTACACACTGATACAAAACACACACACACACACACACACACACACACACACATATATATATATATATATATATATATATATATATATATATATATATATATATATATAAGTAAACCCACAATACATATATACATAGAACTCCCTACGTATAAAAAAATACCACAGTGTTCTAATCTACCTACCCCAAAGTTCAAACCGACTTCCTGATTTCTAATTGAGTGTTAACTTGTTAATCGATTTGTCTCGCTTGAATAAAACTAGTAATTGGCTTAAAATGCGTACCAACCCCATATGATGGTCCCCGATAATCCCAATCTTTTTTGAAAACTCATACGCCATTTATCCAACGCTAACGAGTCAAAACAACACAAAATAAAAATCAGTAAAGACCCTCAAACTGAACCGGTATGCTAGAAGACCGAGCAGATTGAGTACATCGAACTAATTTGTTCTCCTAACGAAATGGTTTGGTTTGCTAGGATGCCCTTAGTCTTGAACCTCGGACTGTCACCTCCTAAACCCATCAATAGAGATCCCAAGCATCCCAAAACAATTTATTTCGATCCCAAACACATATATAATCATCCCAATTGTATTTTAAACCCGATACAACGTTTATTCATTTAAGGATTCTTGATTATTGATTCAATTCACACAAGTCCAGAATTATTCAAATTTACGCCCAATGATCTACAACCTATCCACATTCATCACTTCAATTTCATATTTCCAGATTTAAATCACTAGTCCATTTAATATTAATTATTAATCACATTAATATGTTAAAACATTATAATCCTCTTAATTATACCAATGATTATGTTCTCAATTTTCAGATTTAACATTAGTTAACTATGAACACAATTAAGTTCAGAAATGCAAATCCAAAGTAAGTAAACAATTGCCTTGATGGATTAATATCTGAAGCTTAACATGTTATTTGATGATTCGATTTTGAAAATGGATCTTCCTCTCTTTTCCAAACCTTTATTTCTCTTTTCTTCTCTCCGTTAATCCCCACTAAAAAGAGGTTAAATGAGGCTATTATCCACCTCACTAACCCACTAATACTACATTATAAAACCCTAATTTCGTATTTGGATTAAGCCCTAAGGGTAATAAGATGACCATGCCCCTATACATACCATTTTTGTCTAAAAAGCTTCTGGAACCCAGCTATAACCCCCGAGTACCTATTCTGAGGTATTTTGACCCATCTTGGATCACCGACGCACTCAAAAAGGCAGTCTGAGTCCCCAAACTAAAAATGATCAATCATTTTATTAACCAAGTCCGACACGTGCATACAATACGCGATGTCCTTAAACCTTTTAAATCTATCATTTTCACTCTCTAAGTGACACTATAATAATTTCCAAACCGTTATTTACTTATTACATACAAGTAAATCATTTTCATTTCAAATATTAATCCCAAATCTCGCTAATTAATATTTATCGAAACCAATTTAATTTCCAAATTAAATTAATAATCTAATGCAAGCGTGGAATAAAATACTTTAAAAAATGCACACATGGAGTTAAATACTCTAAAAAGTATGGGGTATTACAAGACATTGGAGGCTTATCGTCTCTAATCATGAAGTTTATTGATTCTATAACCTTAGAGCTTGTAAGGTTGAACACCATATAAGCCCTACTCAACGATGAATAACCAAAAAATATCCCCTCATCGCTCAGGGAGTAGAATTTTCCTAAATTCTATCTATCTCTCAAAATATAGCAAGGACTCCCAAAGAGGCTAAAATACGATAGGTTGGGTTTCTTCCATGTCCACAATTCATAAGGCATGTATAACGTATGTGGATTAATATATGCCATATTCAACACACGACATGCAGTACTTACGACCTATGCCCAAAAATGTCAAGGCATTTTTCTTCGAAGAAGCATAGATCTTTCTATCTCTTGTATCGCTTGGTTCTTCCATTCAACAATCCCATTTCACTAAGGAGTACCAATGACCAAAAACCCGTCTTTGATGCCCACTCCATCATAATAGATATCCACTCCAACTTTTTTACATTCATCGTCGTTGTCACTACGTATCTAAAAAAAACTAACACCAAACACGACACTTTATTGTTAGGAACTAAACTCCATTCGAGTTTTACCTTAGAAATCCTATGATATAGTACCTCAAAAAGTCATCGACCATCACGAGAATGTATCTTTTTCCACCTAAGCTCTCCAAACGAGTAGGACCCATAAGATCTATATGTATTAACTCCAATACACGCGAGGTGGTAATGGTATTCAACTTCTGATGCAGACTTTGAATTTCTCTTTTCTTGTTGGCAAGGACCACACATTGAGAAAGTTATTTTCCCAAGTGATGGTAAGCCCCGAACTAGGTATTTCTTCACTAATGTCTCAATGTCTCTAATGTTCACATGACCTAGTCATTAATACCAAAGGTCCATAGAGGAGACCATGGCATTATTTCACACAAAGTAGGACTTGGTAATGATTCCATAATAATTATTGTTGTTCCTCACTCCTTTCATTAATAGTTCACCGGATTGATCATACATGTTACACTTGGACCGGTCAAACTTTATCGCAAAGTTTACATTGTAAAATTATTTTATGTTAATCAAGTTCGCTTTTAACCCTTTGACATATAACACATTGTCTAGTTTAGGAAATATGATTATCCAAACCCAACCACATCCGAAAATAATAGACCTACTCCCATCTCCAAATGTGATTTTACCTTCCTTGCGACCACAAGGTTGGTAAAATATGACTTGTCACTAGTCATGCACTTAGAGAACCCACTATCAAAATACCATTAGGAAGTATTTTGAACCTTGGGAGAAACGTGAACAATAAGGGTTTTGTCATCTCGTTTAGGTACCCAAGTGAGGTAACCTTTTGTTTGTACTTGTTGTTGTTGGATCTAGTCACAGTGTTACAAGCATTATCAAAAGGAATAAACATCTTTTGAAATTATTTCATTAATCTTTGAGAAATGGTGACTAGGAACTCAACTTTCTCTTTAACACTAGTAAAGTCGCTATAGTGGTGCACATGAGTATGTGTACGTATAGTTCTACCTAACTTATAGAAAAATTCTCTAAGGTGACCGGACCTTTTGTAATAGGTGCAAACATTGACTTATTTGGGTCTTGCTTGGTTTTCTTCATTAGGTTGAACTTTCTTTTATGATTTAGGTCGAGGCCCATAGGAATCCACCATAAACTTAGGAACCTGTTTCGATACAACATGGGAAGTGGATTCACCGTATAACCTATTCCTTGCATATCTTTTAATCCTAAAACGAAACCAATTAACATCTCACCAACCTTCTTTGATGTATACTCTATAGTAACCTTGACCTTTGGGACAAATTTGAGATCTTTCTAGAGTTGGGATACAAGGGCTTAAAGTTTCTTATGAGTTTTTAAAGAAGCTTGAAGATCTCTCGTAAGATAAGCCACTTCTTTTGGTCAAGTCACCATTTTCCCTCTCCATTAAAAAGACTCTCTTTCCCAACGAAGCTCTTATCGATAACTTTATTTCTCTCGACTCTCTCAAATCCTTCCCCAAAGCTAACACCCTAAGCACCAAACTTTTATTTTTATTTTTGATTGTAAAGGACTCATTATAAAGCTATGTGTAAGCACGTTGAAGGTCAACCTCTCCCTCACTCAAAATATCATCTCCCTCACTCTCTTCGGAATGACTAGACTCACTGCCAAGGTCATCATGTTTAGTAACTTCCTCATCGGTATGAGGTGTACTAGATGTAATAACATGACTGGATTTGATAAGAGTGAAGTTAGATTCATGCGGTGATTCGTCCCCAGAATCCACCAACTCGACATCGCTATCACTAAGGATGGCATTGAGGGAAGCTTTTCCCTTACCCTATCTCTTTAACCTTGTATAAAACTCATAATCTTTGTGATCATTGACCCCGAATTCAAATCATCTCTCCTCATCTTTCTTAGGGTACTTTCCTCTATCTTTTCAAAAAAAAAAAAAATTCCCGACTTTAACTTTTTATCTTTCTCAAAACCTATGTTTTCTTTGGAAGTATTTTCTTTTCTCAGCTTAAGATTTTTTTTGTAAAAAGAGCAAGATCGGTTAGATCAAAGCCGTACTCGGTGTAAAAAGAAACCACCTATTTATTTTGAGCTTTCAAATCAATCACTTTTTCCTTAGGCATTTGAATTTTAGGGAACATGTTAATTTCATAAGTTTGAAGGCCTTTTATGAGTTCTTCTAACTTAAGAATATCTAAAATTCCGAATGAATTAAGGATAGTGACCTTAGGGATAAAACGTGATGACGGGGATCTTAAAATCTTTTTCACAACACGCTTCTTAGAAATTTCCTCACTTAAATTAAGACTAGAGTTAAAGATATCAACAATCGTGCATAAAATTGAGTAAACATTTCAGTCTCTACCATATTAGTGGTCTCAAACTCTATGGTGAGATTTTAAATCTTAAAAGTTTTCACAGCATTGGTACCCTGCCCATGCTCATGCTTTTCAGAAGTAGTCAGATCCAAGGGTCGTTTACCCCTGGCCATGCTCATGCTCTTTAGAACCATTATTTGAGCTTGTGTTCATAACTCAACCCATTTTACCATGGGGAATTTGATATCTAAAAAACATAGAGAAGTCTGTAAAAAACATAGAGAAGTCATTTTTGTAAACTAATTGAAAATATTTGTTTTGGATTGCTCACCTGGGTTCTTGATCAGGTGGAGATCAAGTTAGATCTCAAAGAGGAGAAACTAAAACTGACATGACATGTACTGAGTGAGTATGGTAACACGTCAACTGAAACCAAATATGATGTTGCAGAGGGTCGTCGGAGCATGAGGCGGGGTGCGAGGGTGGAGCAGATGGTGGGCTTGCTGATTCAGACTCTCTTTTTTATATTTTCCCCACTATTCCTCTCTCTTCTCAGCCCTAGTGGTTGAGTTATTCACCCATTCTATTTGTTCTGTTTGTCCCCAAAATTTTTAAGAAGGAGATATAGGGACTACTTCTGGAAGATCCATTGATGGTTGTAGCGTGGAGAAGAGAATACGGAGCAATGGTGAAAACATTAGGGTGTTGGCTGTAGAGAAGACAAAGCGGTGGTGAAAACATTGGAATGGTGTGTAGGATCAGGGGTGAGTTTTGGGGTTTTGAATTAAAGTGAAAGTTTTGGGGTGCGACCAGTAGAGAGAGTGTCCCAAAATATTCCCTTTTTGTTGTATTACGAACATACCCTTTATATTTGAATCATAATATATATTTAAAAGGAAAATGAGGGGGAAAGTAAATTTCTTTAGGTTAAAATTGTAAATGTCATATAAATTACAAAATGAGGTGTGGTGAGTTGTATAGATTATGGTGTGAATTGTGATATCACCCATTATCTAGTGCCTTGTTGGCTTCGATCTGAACCGTGAAGTGTCTTCTAAACTTACTAATAGTGAAACATAATTGCTCCTTATTATATAGACACACACACACACACACACACACACACACACACACACACACACACACACACACACACACACACACACATATATATATATATATATATATATATATATATATATAGTTTAGATAAATTTGGCCACGCATTTATAACACTCCGCATGCCCGGAAAGACACGCGGCGTGCTATTACGATAAAACTAAATAAATATACAAATAGCAAGGTATAGAGCATCTAAATAAAATCCCACAAAACAAGAGAAACCACTAATCTCAATACTCCAAATTCAATACAACAAAGTCTCTCGAAATAATATAAATCACCAATGCTATATACAACACAATAAAATAATACAAATCTTCCAAAAAAATTTCTTCCCAAAATAATCCACGCTAAAATAATATCAATTGGTCCATAGCGCTCAAATTCACGCTAACCTGCCAACTAAAAGAAAATAAGGGGAAGTACACAATAAGATTGGAAAGATGTTCAATAAATATATTTTAGCGATGAATAAAGCGTAATAACACAAGTACGAATATTCAAATAAAATGCAAATCTCAAAGAATTTATCAATAAATTTCTCAACAACACATTAACCTGGTCACCAGGCCTCACCCCATCCGCATATGCTTTATCAAGATATAGTCCGGGAAGCAGGAATTTTGGAGGGTGCCCAACCTCCGTGCCATATTAAAATCTCATGACAACATGCTCAACAACAATATAATGATACCACATGAATCAAAATAATTCAACAATTATTTTTCCAGATTTCAATGAATTTAGCAATTCAAATATGAGTTCAATAATCGCAAGAATTCAAAGGGAATAACACTCGTGAGATTAAGGAGCATATTGTGTAAAACCCCATACCTTAAAATAATTGCATGAATTTCCACATAAATTCAACCTCAAAATCTTATCGCACCATCACGTTCCTCTCGTAAAAATAATCAAATCATGTTCTAGCCCCAACACGAGATAACCTCAAATAGTCCTATTTTAAAAACTCAGAACAATCAGCTACAAATATTATTCAAATCGCTGATTTGACTTCAGATTTGGATTCTACACGAAAAATTGAGTCGGGTATGTGTTTTGGTTTTTTTTCTCAAATCTCATTCGAAAGCACTCAAAAAGAAGATCTAAACATTCAAAATTGGCTCTTCTCATTCCACTCGTTTTTGCCTCTTTGGATTTCATTTTTGGCCTCTCTTTTTCATCTTCCTTTCCTTATAATCACCCATAATATTCCTTATATAGTCTCTCTTTCAAACCCTAGCTTGGAGACTAAGCTAATCTATATTACTATATTGCCCTTTAGTTCAAAATTGTCATCTTTACATATTTAAACCATTACAAAATGTCCAAAAGCCAATTAAATTTGTATTTAAATATTCCATTCACTTCAAATAAAAATTAATATAATATCAATATCCCGATTAATAAAATAATAATATTATTAAAATTATAAACCATATTCATAAATAAAGCCCTCAAAATTACGGGGTATTATAACATCTTATGGTGAGCTTACTAGTATCTACTCTAATATAATTATTTAAAAATGGTGTCCTTAAGAAGAGTTGTGCCCCGTGGCTACAAATAGTAGCTGCAATAAAACTAAACCATATTTCTTCTCATTCCCTCCATTTCGGTGGATTCGTCTCTTTCTCTCTCTCTCTCTCTCTCTCTAAACTCTTTTCAATTTTGAACTCTAAGCTAGAGTTAATAGTTAATACTATTTCTGCCTCCCAAACGATCGAAGCCCCTTCGTCTACCCAACCATTAATAGTCTCTCTCTCTCACCATTTGAAACGACGGAGTATAAAGGTCTCTTAAAGCTTCTGTAGTCCACTAGGTACTCCCATATTTCTTTAAGAGCATCAATAAATACATGGAGTCCAATCAAGCGATAATATGGCTAGTTATGTGACAACCCGAATATAATTATGATAAATTATGATTAGCTTATGTGATATGGATAATATGTTAATAGTATATATAATGTTAAGTCATTGTATTTAGTCTAATTCTACCTTCATAAAGTATGAAATATTGAATTAGTTACAAACATCAAATTTTGATGTTTTTGGTAAGAATGTTCATGTTTGAGGCAAGTTTTGACTATTACAATATAATAATTGACTTGAGGTATAAACTAGATATTTGTAGGTATATAAGTTAGGTTTGTAACACAACAAACGATTCATCGAACGGACATCCGAGTGGGAAGATATTGTCTTTTTACGAACAGGGGGTAAAGTAGTCATTTAGCCTTAAATGATATTTTATTTTATATGATGCCACATGTTATATTTTGATTGGACCGGGGGGGTGACCTTATGCCGACTTATAACCCTTGAATTAATCTCTTCCTTCAAAATATTTCAGCCATGAAAGAGTTTTAACCTAAGGAAAGAGAGTTTTGAAGTTCAGAAAGAAAGTGTGGGGAGAAATTGAAGAAAAATTCATAGAAAATTACATAAAAGCCTCTAAGGTAATTACATCCATAAATCTTGTTTGATTTTTTTGTATTGCTGATTTAAATGATATAAATAATCATTTGTTTACTGAAATTCCATGTCTTGATGTGTACTCATGGATAGATGCATGTTTAAGCAAACTTGAACGTGTAAACGATTGAAATTGCTTTATTTAGAATCCTTGTGTATTCAAACTATCATATCTTTTTGTATACTTACTGAAATTGATTAATTCCTATTGAAGCATAAAATCAACTCATATATGTATATCATATCCGAAAATTAAGTAAAAATACCAAGAAATGAATCTTGGGTTATGGTTTGAAGTTCGGGTATGAAATCTGTCCCAAAAGAGTAAATATGCATACCACATGTTTGATGTTTTGCTTGACATAGCAAATGAACACTGAAAATTATGAAATTTTAATCTTGTGTTTTTAAATATGTTTTCTGAAATTGGGTGAAATATCATAGAAAGTTATGATGTATAAAAATTATGAAAATTATTGGAAGATGACTGGACAATAGATGAGCCTATAGGGCGGATTTGCTATGTGGTAAAGAAATGGGCATATCTTGCCCTAGGAAACTTAGAATATTGTGTCGTCTTTTGTGTTGGAAACCTAATATGATAAGTATTGGATTACCAAGATGAATTATAGTTGGTTTGGGATGTAATTTGAATATGTTAGATATCATTACCGAGTCTAGACGGGACTTCATTTATGATGAATGATTTGAATTGAGTCACATGATGCTTATGAATTGAGTCATGTTGAGGTTGGTATTTGAATTGTTAATATTCTTATGATGATACTAAAATTGTAAGAAAGAGAGGAAGAGAAGAAGAACCGACTGAACAAGAGCCAGATAAAGGAAAAGGGAAAGCTTGTTAAATTTCCAAGGTGAGTGTACTTATGATTGTCTCATATATGCAGATATATGAATATAGCTCTAAGAGCAGGATTTATTTGAATACTTCGGCATTCAGGATTTGTTTGGATATTCAGATATCTAGGATTTGTTTGGGTCTTATGATCCAGGATTGGAATTGGACAAAGATCCAATGATTTGATTTGTCTTATGACAAGGATTTGTTGGAACTCGTGTTCCAAGATTTTTTATTGCCAATGGGCATAATTATTTGGATCTTATGATCCAGGATTTGTTATTGCAATGTGCAGGATTGTTCGAATTTTATATCCACATATTCAATATAGAATTGTTAATTCATTGTAGGGAAGGAGTACCTCACTAAGCTTAATGCTTACGGTTTATATTTTAACAATTTCAGGTTTGTATGCTGCCAGCTAGGATACCATATGACCGGTAACTTTGAGAGTTGCACCATTGGAAAGAGCTGGGGTTTAAATACGGGGATTTTATCATTGTCACACTGCATATTTTAATATACTCACACATTGTATATATTGCGTTAGTATGGATTGAGTTGATGATTGTGAAATTTTATCATAGTTAATCATAGTATTGTATGTCCTCTTAATTATGGCTCTGATATTGATTTCATTATGGTATAATAATAATATTAGGTTCCTTATACACATTATGCAGAAAAATATTGTTAAATGAAGTATATTTCCAATGGGCTCAAGATTATGATACAATTATTCTACTAACAAATTATTAGTATGGATATTGGGTTTGGGGTGTGCCAATTACTGGCATCAGAGCGTGGTTATTAATTCTGGACATGTGTGACGATTAGATGGTAGTATTGAGTTGATTTTATATTTATGAATTGTTTATGTACTAACCAATAGTTTTGTATCATAAACTTTTTATATTGGTTGTTAGAACTTTGTCGTATTACAGATAATTCAAGATGGAATCTGGGAATGGATAACATAGAGAAGAGGGAGTGGCTTCTCGTACAGAGAATACTGAAGTAGATCAAAGTGTTGCTACAAGGGATAGAGAGCAAGAGTAGCCTACAGAGATGCAAATAATGGCACAGGCAATGATGAGGATGGCAGAGCAACAAGAAAGAAATATGACGCAAATGGCAGAACAACATTCTAGATATATAGAATCAAAGACTGTGGCCATGATTGAGAAAGAGGCAAGGAAGGAAATGAAAGATTCCATGCATGAGAAGTTTTTGAAGTTGAATCCTCCAGAATATTCAGGGTCAGTCGAACCTACAGAAGTTGATATATGGGTCAGAGATCTAGAAACTATCTTTGCAGTTATAAAGGTTCCAGATAATCAGAAAGTGAATCTAACTTTGTTTAAGCTGAAAGGAGAGGCGAAATATTGGTGGGAAGCCAACAACCATTTGGTGCCCAGGATGGAAGGTACTGATGTTATTACTTGGGATGAATTTATTAAAGCTTTGTATGTCAAGTATTTCCCTAAAGTTTAGAGGAGGGATAAGCTTAGGGAATTTATAAATTTGACCCAAAGGAAAATATCTATGAGGGAGTGTGAGGTTAAATTTACTGCTTTGTCTAGATTTGCTACTAAATATGTGGAGAGTGAAGAAGATAAATGTATTAAATTTCAAGATGGACTGATTTGGCCTATTCAAAATAGTGTGGTCACTTATGAGTTAGAAGATTATGCTTCTCTGGTAAAGAAAGCCACGATAGCAGAAAGGGAAATAAACCAAGGGATGGCGAATAGAGAGAGTTTTAAGAAAAGTAGATTCGACGCATCTCACTCTAAGGGAGGTGAGGGTGAAAGTGTTAAGATGGAACCTCATAAATTTCAGAGAGGTGGTGGAGATAGTGGTAGAGGTCAGGGGAGATTTGGTAGATATACCAGGGGTGGAGGATCTTTTGGTTCCGTCAGAAAGTCAGGGAGAGGTGAGGCCCCAATAGGAGGTGTTACATGTTTCTTTTGTAAAGAGGAAGGGAATTATAAATTTGAGTGTCCTAAGCTTAAGGGATTGGAATGATACCATTGTCATCAAGTGGGTCATATTAAGAAGAATTGTCCGCAGTTGGCAAAGACTCCAGCAGCACATAGTGAAGTAGCAAGAATAATGTTATCTCCGGGCAGTGCAGCGAAAAGTATGGGCAGAGGACAAGCTAGTAGTTCCAGGCAGGTGGACGAGTTTTTACAATGAAAGAAGCTCATATTACTCCAGATGTGGTGACAGGTACACTTTCTGTTACTGATAGAAGTTCTTATGTTTTGATTGATCCTGGTTCCACACATTCTTTTGTGTCCTATGCTTTTGCTGTATACCTGAATAGACCATGTACTCGTTTAGATGTGGGGTTGGGTATTTATATGCCTATGGGGGATATGGTTGTAGCTGAATATGCTTTTCGTAATTGTGTTTTGACTGTGGGGTCTATAGATACAGTTATAGATCTACTTCCATTGGATATTTTTGATTTTGATACAATTTCGAGAATGGATTGGTTATCTAAATATCATGCATCTATGGATTGTTTCTGTAAGGAAGTTATTTTTAATATGCCTGGTGAGCCTGAATTTAAATTTGTGGGGGAAAGGAAAATTGTTCCCAGTTGCATCATTTTTGCTATTTAAACGAGGAAATTATTGAGTAAGGGTTGTGAGGGTTTTATTGCATATGTTCTTGACACTAGGAAGGGGACTTTACAATTAGTCAATGTTCCTATTGTACGGGATTTTCCTTAAGTGTTTCCAAGTGAGTTGCCAAGGTTACCTACAGAAAGAGAAGTTGAATTTAGTATTGAATTAGCACCGGGGACATCCCTTATTTCTATGGCACCGTATAGAATGGCACCTGCTGAGTTGAAAGAACTCAAGATTCAGTTACAGGATTTACTTGATAGGGGGTTCATACAGCCTAGTGTATCTCCATGGGGTGCACTAGTTTTTTTTTTGTTAAGAAGAAAGATGGTACCATGCATTTGTGTATTGATTATATGCAACTAAATAAAGCTACAATTAAGAACAAATACCCTTTAACTCGAATAGATGATTTGTTTGATCAGTTAAAGGGTGCTAAAGTGTTTTCAAAAATAGACTTACGATCGGGTTACCATCAGTTGAGGGTCAAGGAGAGTGATATTTCTAAAACTTCTTTTCGTACTCGGTATGGTCATTTTGAATTTCTGGTGATGCCTTTTGGGGTGACTAATGCTCCAGCTATATTCATGGATCTTATGAATCGGGTACTTCATCCTTTTGTTGATTCATTTGTGATAGTTTTTATTGATAATATTCTGATTTATTCATGTGATATGGTTGAACATGAAAAGCATCTCATAACTATTTTGAATATGTTGAAAGATAAGAAGTTGTATGCTAAGTTTAGCAAGTGTGAATTTTGGCTATCACAAGTTGTATTTTTAGGCCATGTTATTTCTAGAAATAGTATTTGTGTTGATCCTAAAATGGTAGAAGCTATTGTAAAATGGGAGAGGCCCAATAATGTGACTGAGGTGAGGAGTTTTTTGGGTTTAGCTGGGTATTATAGAAGGTTTATTAAGGGATTTTATTTGATTTCCTTGCCAATGACTAAACTAACTCGGAAGGATGTTAAGTTTGAATGGAATTTTGATTGCGAAAATAGTTTTAATGAATTAAAAAAGAGGTTAGTAACTACAACTGTACTTACTATTTCGCATGGTAGAGATGGTTTTGTTATTTATACTGATGCTTCACACCAGGGGTTGGGGTGTGTTTTTATGCAGTATGGTAGAGTTATTGCTTATGCTTCTAGGCAGTTGCGTACACATGAACGTAATTATCCTACACATGATTTGGAACTTGTTGCTATTATGTTTGCTTTGAAATTATGGCGTCATTATCTATATGGTGAGGTATGTGAAATTTTTACTTACCAACAAAGCCTTAAGTATTTATTTACTCAGAAGGAGTAGAATTTGAGTCAGAGGCGGTGAATGGAGTTAATTAATGATTATGATTGTACAATTCACTACCACCCAGGGAAGGCAAATATAGTTGCAGATGCTCTGAGTAGAAAGGCTTCGGGTAGGTTATCTTGTATTTGGTGTGCTAGAATTGCCCACATCATGGAGTTGAGATTGATGGGAGTATAATTGAAGTTCGCAGATGGGGAAAGATTCTTTGCCCATGTAGTGTGAAACCTTTTGTTAGCTACCCGTATTCGTGATTTGCAAAGCCAAGATCCTTTTCTTGAGAAGAAACGATAAGATATCCGAGATGGTAGGTTTGAAGATTTTTGTATTGTGAATGATGGCACTTTATTGTATAAGAAGCGGTTATGTGTGCCTAATGTGGGCGGATTGAAAGAGGAAATTTTAGATGAGGCTCATAATTCCATTTATACTATGCATCCTGGTAGTACTAAAATGTATAGGGATTTAAAGGAGCATTATTGGTGGAATAATATGAAGAAGAAAATAGCTGATTTTCTTACTAGGTGCCTTATATGTCAGCAAGTGAAAGTGGAGCATTAAAAACCTACTGGTCTGCTTCAACCATTGCCAATACCGAAATGGAAATGGGATCATGTAACGATGGATTTTATGGTTGGCTTCCTCGATCTCAGAAGGGGTAAGATTCGATTTGGGTAGTGGGGGACAGATTGACCAAGTTCGCTCATTTTCTAGCAGTCAAGACTACATTTACGGTTGATTGGTATGCTAGATTATATGTTAATGACATTATTCGATTGCATGGAGCACCCGTATCTATTGTTTCACATAGGGACCCTACTTTTACATCCAAATTTTAGGATAGCTTGCAGTATGCTATGTGTACTAACTTAAGGTTTAGTACTGCTTTTCATCCTCAGATAGATGGGCAGTCTGAAAGAACAATACAGATTTTGGAAGTTATGCTTAGAGATTGTCTACTTGATTTTAAAGGAAATTGGGATGAATATTTGCCTTTTATAGAATTTGCATATAACAATAGTTTTCAATCTACTATTGGTATGGCACCATATGAAGCGTTGTATGGTAGACGGTGTCGTACACTTGTATGTTGGGGTGAAGTTGGTGAAAGGAAGATAGAGGGTCCATAGTTGATTGAAGTGACCACTAAAAAAGTGAAGATTATTCAAGATAGAACGAGAACGGCTCAAAGCAAACAAAAAAGTTATGCGGATAAGCGATGGAAAGATTTATAATTTCAGAAGGGGGATTACGTGTTTCTTCGGATATCGCCATGGAAGGGAGTTATGAGGTTTGGAAAGAAAGGTAAATTAAGTCCACGCTACATTGGACCTTATGAAATTCTTGAGAAAGTTGGGATGGTTGCCTACAAGTTAGCGTTACCACAGGAGCTAGCACGATTATATGATGTTTTCCAAGTTTCTATGTTGAGGAAGTATGTAGCGGATCCTCACATGTATTGGTGGAACAACCTATTGTGTTGAAAGAAGACTTGAGCTATGTTGAAGAATCACTTGCAATCGTCGATAGGAAAGAACAAATATTGAGATCCAAAGTGATCCCACTTGTGAAGGTTATGTGGAGAAGGCATTCCATGGAAGAAGCTATATGGGAGATTGAGGATAGCATGAAGATGCGTTATCCGTATGTGACACCCCGACTAATTAAATACCGAGTAGCTACTCCTTTATTCAAATTAGTACAAAATATCAAGTTGGTTCAGTTCGTAGCATCACTGTCAAAAAACGTTTTAACAATTTCTAGCCACCTAATATTTAAAAAGTGAGTTGTCAATTTTAATTAAGTCCGATTAACATACAATCCATTTAAATTATGAAATACTAATATCACAACCACAACACAGTCACAATAGAATAACAATAGGATAATAATGATTCCGGAGGAATACTCCCCTAAATAATCCAAATACTGAATACAACCAAATATAAAGTTTGAATCGCTAATTAATTAAATCCAAAACTGAAATAAAACTAAATAAATGAGCTGTCTCTAAGAAAAAAGGGTGACATGCCCTACAGATGAATAAATTTGAAATAGAGTCAAGGTAGAAAGTGGAGGCGTCTATTATTGAGGCCCTGTAACTTCCACAGCAGCTACAGCACGTCACTGGAATGGAACTCCTACGCTTCGTGTCCTTGTGGCTAGGCACCTAAAAGGTTTTTACAAGAAAATAGATTTGAAAGCAAACGGTTCAGAGCCCGATTGTGAAAACAGTTTAAAATATAGCAAGTGTTTAATATCATCAAACAGTGAATATAAAATACATGATAGTGCGTGCACTCACATGAGTTCCTCACCTCTCAACTAAATGTGCACACCTATCGTACTCGTACCCGTTCTAGTTATTTTACTATCTAACTAGTCCAATCTGTAATCTGGCATTACTTTACAATTCAAAGTTCGATTCCCAACATCTTAATATAAACAGGAAGTATTACCATTTGTACTCAGAATTAGTTATAATAATTTATAAGAATTTCTCCATCTTTAACTCTACTAAAAATGTTACAATTATTCACACTTACACTTTAATAAAACAATTCATCTCAATTATCAGTATATAAATCTCATCACAAATATACAATAATAGCACCCCTAGACCAAGCTGCGGTGCACACATACTCTGCTATCAAATCCCGATACATCACGTACATAAGGACCACGTATTTCGAATCTCTCAGGAACCATTTTGATCAGTAACAGTCACACATACTGGAGGCGAACATAGTTCACATCACATGGGTCACGCACATACCTACGCTCCCATGATCAGCAAACTTATTAACTCCCCAATAATTAATTGTCTGACCTATGTCCTCGAGGTACCAATCTAAATCCCCCCGTAGGCATACAAAGATTAGATTGACCTGATCGAACTCCGACCTCCCGTGATAGCAAGTATGGTAGGTATGTTATACACAGATAACCACATATACTAAGCATTCACACATCTTAGATATCTTATAATATTATTAGAGGTATAATTTTACATTCCTATACCGTCATTAATGTAGTACACTTACAAGTTTTCGAAAAATGTACATTATAGATTATCATATCTTCTCACGTTGCAATTTCAATTACTTATATCCTAATCCCTAGAAGTCACCCGGTTTATTATATACTTCTAGGTTTTAATCCTCAACATAATCCAATCTCACAACTATACCCACTAATCAACAAGGGGAGAATGACACTCAAATAAATAAGTTTGAGGGAAGTTCGAAACTAAAATTGGGCCTAAAAGACCATTCTGTGAACTCGTTAGAAGTCACTGAGATCTCGTTCGAACGAGGTCATTTGAACGAGTGTCGTTCGAATGAACTACCAACTCATTAAAAGGGGTACTGTCATCTCGTTAGAAGATCGTTCGAATGAGGTCGTTTGAACGACCTGGGTTGGTCTTCTAACGAGATGGTTGAAAACGCCTAGAATTTTCCCAACTTCATTTTTTCACCAAATTCCTTTCTCCAAATCCATCCTATGTTCATATTAACTACGTTTTTGTGTTGATAAACTACTCTAGGTCACCTGAAGTCATTCCTTAACATATTTTTGGGGTCAAATCTTATTTATTAAGATGTAATCGCCATAAATTCCCAAATCTTTCCCCAAACCCTATGAACATGAACCCAGAATTTTTATTGCACCTAAATACTCATCATTAATCCATTTGTAAAATCATCAAAGTTAAGTTTTGGACACCAATTCCGTCCATAATCATTCTACATGCAATCCCTAACCAAAATTTAGAGTTTCTACAACAATCCCATTGGGTTTTCATCAAAACTTTCAAAGCATATAAGGTTTTCTACACTAAACATGGAGGAAATATTCATTGCAATTAATAACATCAAATCACTTGCCTTAGGTTTGTTCTTAAGATTTGTTGTCGGTGATTATTGGGTGATTCTCTCCTCTTTCTGGTTGTAATTCCTTCCAAAATGATGGTGATGGGAGATGGTTTGTTTTGGAACCTCTCTTAACCTCTCTCTAATTTCTCTCAAAAACCCCCGTAGCCCACTCTTTTGTTTTTGGCTGGTAATGGCCTTAGTGGAATCCTAATAATATCTAATTTAACTCTAAAATTCGTGGGTTTTAATTCCTCTTTTTTTAAAATTACCAAAATACCCTTATGGGTTGTCGGTTTGGCCTAAAAATGCCCCGGGACCCAGACTAAACTCCCGGCTAGTGTTTTCTGACTATCTTGACCCTTCCGGACACGTTGGCGCACTCAAAATGACCATTCGATTGATAAAAATATAATATACTTTTTAATCTAAGTAAATTCATTCTTGACGCGACTGACACATGCGTCTCAACTAAATTTCCCAAATTGTCGTATTTCTGCCTCACGATAATTTTAGTATATTCAATACTCATATATTACCATATATACTCAGTAATATTTAATTTTTAACATCATACTCAAATACCAACTCACATCTCGCTAGTATTTAATTCCGAATTAATTTCCAAATTAATTCTCATTTAATTCAATTAATCCATTAAATAAAAATCAATAAAATTTTGGGGTATTACACCGTATTTGTTTGATTCGGACAACTAAGGTATGTCAATTTCGGGGACGAAATTTCCTAACAGTGGAAGAATTGTGACAACCCGAATATAATAATGATAAATCATGTTTAAATTATGATTAGCTTATGTGATATGGATAATATTTTATTAGTATATATAATGTTAAGTAATTGTATTTAGTCTAATTCTACCTTCATAAATTATGCAATATTGAATTAGTTACAAATATCAAATTTTGATATTTTCGGTAAGAATGTTCATGTTGGCGGCAAGTTTTGACTATTACAATATTATAATTGACTTGAGGTATAAACTAGATATTTATAGATATATAACTTAGGTTTGTAACATAACAAACGGTTCATCGAACGGACATCCGAGTGGGAAGATATTGTCTTTTTACGAATGGGGGGTAAAGTAGTCATTTAGCCTTAAATGATATTTTGTTTTATATGATGCCACATGTTATATTTTGATTGGACCAAGGGGGGTGACCATATGACGACTTATAACTCTTGAATTAAGATCTTCCTTCAACATATATCATCCATGGAAGAGTTTTAACCTAAGGAAAGAGAGTTTTGAAGTTTAGGAAGAAAGTGTGGGGAGAAATTGAAGAAAAATTCATAAAAAATTACATAAAAGCCCCTAAGGTAATTACATCCATAAATCTTGTTTGATTTTTTTGTATTGCTAATTTAAATGATAGAAATAATCATTTGTTTACTGAAATTCCATGTCCTGATGTGTACTCATGGATAGATGCATGTTTAAGCAAACTTGAATGTGTAAACGCTTGAAATTGCTTTATTTAGAAACCTTGTGTATTCAAACTATCATATCTTTTTGTATACTTAATGAAATTGATTAATTCCTATTGAAGCATAAAATCAGCTCATATATGTATATCATGTCCTAAAATTAAGTAAAAATACCAAGAAATGAATCTTGGGTGATGGTTTGAAGTTCGGGTATGAAATCTGTCCCAAAAGAGTAAATATGCATACCATATGTTTGATGTTTTGCTTGACAAAGCAAATGAAACCTGAAAATTATGAAATTTTAATCTTGTGTTATTAAATATGTTTTCTGAAATTGGGTGAAATATCATAGAAAGTTATGACGTATAAACATTATGAAAATTCTTGGAAGATGACTGAACAATAGATGAGCCTATAGGGCGGATTTGCTATGTGGTAAAGAAATGGGCATATCTTGCTCTAGGAAACTTAGAATATTGTGTCGTCTTTAGTGTTGGAAACCTAATATGATAAGTATTGGATTACCAAGATGAATTATAGTTGGTTTGGGATGTAATTTGAATATGTTAGATATCATTACCGAATCTAGACGAGACTTCATTTATGATGAATGATTTGAATTGAGTCACATGATGCTTATGAATTGAGTCATGTTGAGGTTGGTCTTTGAATTGTTAATATTATTATGATGATACTAATATTGTAAGAAAGATAGGAAGAGAAGAAGAACCGACTGAACAAGAGCCAGATAAAGGAAAAGGGAAAGCTTGTTAAATTTGCAAGGTAAGTGTACTTATGATTGTCTCATATATGCAGATATATGAATATAGCTCTAAGAGCAGGATTTATTTGAATACTTCGGCATTCAGGATTTGCTTCGATATTCAAATATCCAGGATTTGTTTGGTTCTTATGATCCAGGATTGGAATTGGACAAAGATCCAATGATTTGATTTGTCTTATGACAAGGATTTGTTGGAACTCATGTTCCAGGATTTGTTATTGCCAATGGGCATAATTATTTGGATCTTATGATCCAGGGTTTGTTATTGCAATGTGCAGGATTGTTCGAATTTTATATCCACATATTCGATATAGAATTGTTAATTCATTGTAGGGAAGGAGTACCTCCCTAAGCTTAATGGTTACGGTTTATATTTTAACAATTTCAAGTTTGTATGCTGCCAAGTAGGATACCATATGACTGGTAACTTTGAGAGTTGTACCGTTGCAAAGAGCTAGGGTATAAATATCAGGATTTTATCATCGTCACACTGCAGATTTTAATATACTCACACATTGTATATATTGCGTTATATGGATTGAGTTGATGATGGTGAAATTTTATCATAGTTAATCATAGTATTCCCAAATTGTTCATTATGCACATTATGCAGAAAAATATTGTTAAATGAAGTATATTTCCAATGGGCTCAAGATTATGATCCAATTATTCTAACAACAAATTATTAGTATGGATATTGGGTTTGGGGTGTGACAAGTTAATTATTTTTTAGTCTCTCTTTCTCTTTCTCCACTATATTCTTCATTTAATATTAATTACGATCATTATTGTTTGATCTATACATGCATGCTTTTGAGTTTGTGTATTTGTACTTTATGGTTGAATAATTGACTAAGTTCTTGATAAAATTGGAGGGGTTACTTTTTTTTTAATAGAATTGGATAATTTATTAAGTTATCAATAGAAATAGGGGTGTTACTGTTTTCTTTAATGGAATTTGGTTAGATCGAATCATATGCATCTCTGAATGTGTGTTATGCTTATCATGATCTCAGACTTTTGTCCAAAATTTGGGTCTCTCGGGTTTCTCTTTTTCCTCTAGGGTTATCAATATGAACGATAATTAATTAGATGTTTATGTAAACATAAGCATTGTATTTAGTTCCTCTTGATGAAGAAACTAACTACTTTGTTCATACTTTTTTCCATTTCTTCATAATTACATAGATTTTGTTTGTCGTTTACATAAAGTATAAGCTACTAAATGCATTGGTTGTATTTTCATGAGGTTAGAAGTTACATAACATAATGTAATTAAATAAACAAAGTTTCCAATTTATTGTATCTTGAAGAGAAAATCCAATTTGGGCAATTCTCACATGAAGCTCCATTGGGCGCTATGGCTCAAGGAAGGAAGAAAAAATTATGAGTTAAGGACTCCAGGTATTTAGGTGCTCAACTAATTTTTTCATTATGCGTCTAATATTTATATTTGTTATTATTTATATTTATCAACTGATGTTAATAGGACTGTTGTACAAAGGTTTTGTTTGAGCGAAATCTAGCCACGTGTACATAGCAAGAATTCAATGAAAAAAAAGTTATGCAAATACATAAGTTTTAGCTAATCGAATAAAAAAAAAGACATGATTTTCTAATGAACATTAATATTTACCAAGTCATTTATTTATAATTTATTAAGGCCCCGTTTGGTTGTCCCAAAATTGTAAATTGGATCATTAATAAATTGCCCCATTTATAAATTGACTCATTAATTGTGTTTGGTTTCATTAATGAAATGATTCAATAATTGCCCCATTTTAGCTCATGTGCAAAATCTGAAATTGGATCATTTCACAAAAAATGTGAAATGAATCCATTTGAAATAGGAGTCACATTAAGTGCATGTCCCCTCTCCCTCTTCCTCTTCCCCTCCCCCTCCCCCTCTCCCTTTCCCTCCCCCTCTCTCTCTTGATTTGTTTTTATCTTTTTTTCATAGAACCTTAACATCAATTTCAAATTACCAAACATTGTGTAAAATTGGATTTAACTCATTTCAAATTCACTCATTTATAATTCACTAATTCACAATGAATCAATTTACATAATCAAATAATTTGCGCAACCAAACTGGGCCTAACTGTACTGTACGAATTCAGTTTAGATTTTGACATACTTAAAAGTCCTTTAAGGTACTACATTTCATTAATCCCGATTTATGTATTATGTTTTGTTATTAATTTTAAGGATTACTATAATACACAGAGGCCTTAAAATCCACTTAAACAAGAGTCTTCTTTTGAATATTTTAAATCTACGCATATTATTAGACTTCTTACCCTTGGAGAAATTTGTAAGCATTTCAAAACCATATGTAGCCTATAGGCTTTAGTTTTCTCCTTTATGACTTACCAAATCATTGGTCGACTGATATGTCCACTAACTTTACCAACTACTCACAAATATATATACATAAGCATGTTTATATATGAGGCCATTTAAGTATAAGTATCTTTTAGTTTAGCTTTCTCCTGGTACCAAGTGGATCTTTTAGTTTAACTTGCTTTCGATCATTGGCTTGTTCATGATATGGTGGATACTAGCATGCCATAATTCTAGTTTATCCTATTCATTTTTTACTTCAAAAAATTACTGGTTCCGTATTGTTCACATTGCGTGAGAAATGCAATCTAAGTCCATCCCTAATTTCCATTAAAATTTGTGTGTGTGTGTGTGTGTATATATATAACCATTTTTAGAGGGTGCCGATAATGCGATATTAAATGGAGCCTCTTCTTAGATTAATATATCAACCATAAACAACAACATGGTTTACACATATATGTAGTTTTGGGATTGCAAAAGCCTACCCAGATATCTTTTAGGTGGGGTCTTATATTAGTTTTATTTCCCTTCCGAGAATTATTTTGCATATTTTTGTAGTCTATATATATCTCAAAATTGTTGAAACCAATTTGTTTCGGTGAAGACTAACATCTCTTTAATATCATATACTATATTTAAATGTAAAAAATATATGGTGAACATACATTATTTGGATTCTCATTCAAAGAGTGCATTCCTTCGACGGAGAATTTAATTTAGGATGAAGGGATTATTATTTAAAAAAAATATAAGTACCTAGAATTAAAATGTAATATTTCTGAAAGAAGTGAAAATATTATGCAACTAGCATTCAGGCCACGCGATGCATAGCGTAATTTATGTAAACTATATTATTTTGTTATTGTAACATGTTTCAAACAATATATTCTACAAATGAAAGAAGATTGAATTTTAAATTAATATCAAATGTCATATGAATGACATTCAATAAGTGCGATCCATAATTTAAATTTTGAGAATACATTATAACTAAATGTCCATTCAGTTTTATGATAACTAAACAAAGAAAACAATTATTTTCAATCATTGAAGTAATTTAATATTATAATTAAAACTATAAATCCTTTTTACAGCTAAAATTATGAAGTCAAAATTATTAATTAGGTATTTTTAAATACGTGAAAAAGACAATGTTTTGGTATTGTGGTTTTTCTTTTCAAATTGTTTGAAGTCATATAATTAATGAGTTGTACACGTGTAGCTTTAGACTCTTTCAAGATAAGAGAGAAATGATGTAAGGCAATAAAAACCTTAACTAGCATTATTTTCAAAGATTAGAAGTTGCAAAAACTTTTTTTGGGTGTATAATTACATGATTTAAGTCCATGAGTTGGTTTTTATAAATAATATTTATCATTCTCTTCAATTTCAAAAAAAAAACTTTTACATCAATAAATGATTAATATAAATAAATGTGTTCAAAATTTCAAAATTTAAAATTTTGTCAATTATTTATGTTTTATTATTTACCAAGTGAGTTTAGTGGGAAATACCGTATTAATATGTTTATTACGATTTTACCCTTTGATTTGGATTAGCACAATTTATATATTACAATGGATTGGAGGGTGATGTAACATTGGGCATTAAATTTTTTGGAATGATATTTTTTCATTTAGATAATCTCATTTTTTAAATAAAAAATATATGTGTATATGTATTTGATTTTATAAAAATAAAATTATACAGCTTGATACAAATAAAAATTCGAAGCTCTCGTGCAACATGCGAGGTTTCAATCTAGTCTATATAAATATGGTGTCTCTAATAGTATTTTTGACACGTGTCTTCTAAATGACTTCAACAATTATGGTGTTGTTTGTTTTTACATCTTAAGTCTAAATCTAAACCATTCAGACTTGAGAAGTACCAAATAGTTTTTTTTTTAAATGATTAAGAGGCTAACGGCTACTTTTACCTCTGAATGATTAAGAGGTAAATAAACCTCTGAAGTATGAATTAGTCTAAATACATTCATTAAGAGGCATATTCAAACATAAAATCAAATATATTTTTCAGATTCATATTTTAGACTTTAGATTCAGATGAAAAAACAAATGCAAACTCAGTTTAAGAGTTTCTTTGTACTCAATAAATTTACTTGTTACTCCAACCTTTCATTCACGTTTCACTACGTGATCTATCATAAATACCCTAAATAACTTCATTCCGCTCAAAAGGTCGTCAAATTAAGGGAATGGGAGGGGTTTACTTTAGAAGTGCATACATTTGCGTTTGTCAAGTCTGAGACTTTTCTGCTCATCCCTTATATCCATAGTATTCTCCCTCTCCCCTATGTATTCCTCTCCTTCTTATACATTTCTGTTTCACCTTTTGTTTTAATTTTTTTAAAACAATCTATATGTTTTTTTTGTTTTTGATTTATATTCATTGAGGAAAATATGTTTAATCAATTCTTTTTGTATGATTAGATATTAAGAAATAAATTCAAAAAAGGCTTTGAGTATTGATATTTTTTTTAAAATTTTTAGTAGGTTGAAGATGATCCTTTTTAGCATCACCGCATCCACACATATGAGTGGTACTTATGCCTAAACTCTATAATTTAATACAATTACCTCTGAATATACTTTTGTGTTGTCAAAAGTTTATAAGGTTATTTTACCTTAGATGCGTAAGAATACACACCAAATTCGATATTATGAATTTTTAATAAATTCTTTTATTTTTTATGGTTGGTTGTTTTGAGGGTCTTTTTAGTCTCATTTATTGAGAACCAAGAAGATTTTTTCCAAGAGAGCCCAAATGGAGAGTAAAGTCCTTGATGATTTGTCCTATGAGTCCCCAATTTCATCTTTTATGAAAATATGAATTTCATATTTGTATTAATTGGTTATGTATTGTCCTTTGGAGTATATTATACTATATATTTGTTAAAAGTGCTATGAGTTTATCATTATTTTTCATGATTTATGATTAAAACAGAATAGAGATATATGGGTTTTTAGTTTGATTTTTGGGTTTTAGTATTGCTATAAATTTATTTAGCCTATTAGAAATGGATTGATAAATAAATTTCTTTATATTCCCATTAAATTTTTATTAAGGTTGAGTTTCTAAGTTATTTCAATTTTTTTTCGATTTTTTTCTGGATGTAGTAGCTTCGTGGTAACTTTGAAAAAGAAACTTTTGGGCGTCAATTTAAAAGTTAACTCGTTTCAATTTTACAATCCAAATAATCAATTCTTTTATAGAGTTTGATATATTATTTCATGGTATCTTATCCCAATTTAACTCCCTAGCATGGTTACTATTTATGCAGCATCTGAAGGATGACCGCTAATTCCCATAATTTGTTTCTTCATTTGGGTATGATTATATGCATGTTTATTTATTTATCTATTTTCCAAAGTACTTTGTTATGTATATATATAAGCTTGGAATTGTGACAACCCGCCATCCGAAATAGGGGGTGGCCAGCCCGATACTCCAAAATAACGGAATCATGGATGGAATCATTCTCAGCATCACAACAAAATAAGAAGTATACGGGATAACCACTCCTTATTTCAGAAAAACGGGTTGCCAAAAATTTTGATTTTTAAAGTTAATAAAAGAAAACAACTTAACAACCCAATAAGAGAAAGTGGAAATCCAGATGAAATTATATTACATACGCATAAATGTACAATAAGGGACCGAATATGCTGTCGGCCACAGACTCATACAACAAAATTAAACAAATTCATTAATTACATAATACATTACATTAATCAAGTACAAAAGCTTGGGCCTCTCGCCCGAGTAAAAAGACCCGATCTTATCTAGAGTGGAAGAATAACGGCGTCTATATCAGAATGTCCCGTAATACCCGTAAAGCATCACGGCGCGCCAAATACACCGGGATCGGAATTCAAATCAGGCATCCTTGCGGCAAAGTACCTGAGCGGATACAAGATGAAAGAACAACAAGAAATATGAACGGGTCAGGGCCCGGTTCTATATGATTACTAGATGAATAAAAAGTATGACAGTTATGAATGATAAGTTATGAAGAAAGAGAAATAAGAATCTACCTACACAATTTAGAACATAAGCTAAGCAGGAAAATAAAATGAATAACATTAATCTAAAACTTCATCATGCGCACCAATTATTTCATATATCTTCTCCTTAATAGGAATATATATATATATATATATATATATATATATATATATATATATATATATATATATATATATATATATTCACAATTTTTGTGCTCTTTATGGCATTTTTATCTCAATTTTACTTTTTGTAAAAATCCTTTCCTTATCAGGAAAATAATCATTTTCAAAGGCTCTTTGTGGCATTTATAGGTGCTCTTTGTGGCACTTCACTATGCTCTTTATGGCATATATAATCCATCAAGTCGCACTTGATTATGAATAGTTATATTTATATACATATAACGATTCTAAGACCGCCCGTCCGGGTTTCCCCACTGTGCGCGCCCCTAAATGACCATCATCTTCCAGGTCCTACCATTAAGACAACCTGGCCACCTATAACGCAAGACGTCGGGAAGCAGCCATGTGCCTTCAGGATAGTCAAGACCACACCCGGAATCTCCTACCCATCGCAGAATAATATATGACAACAACGCTCACATGGCCTAGGACTATATCCACCCTGCATTCATTAGTCAGGGGGCTTCACCTCACACGCGAACTTACCTTATGATGTCATTTAGAGAGGTGTGTTTAAACCATTTTTTAATTACCATTTTCAAAAATCAAGTAAATTATCATTTACCATATTCATGATTAAGTAAATTATCATTTACCATCATCATTACCATTTCCATTTCATTTCCATGTATACATGCATGTTTCTTTTTATTTGAAACCATATTCATTTACATTATTGTAAATAATTCACCTTATTATCCAGAGCCATACGATAAATTATATCGTTACTACATCCTTAAAGGAGTAAATAAACTCTTAATTATCTCCAAACATTTTGGGGTATTACTTTAAAACCCCAACATTATCATACTTCCAAGGAACGAATAAACTTTCAATTTATTCTTCCAACATTCGTTTACGATGTTATGATGAACCATCAAGATTAACATAGCTCACTTGAGCTTCTAAAGTCTCCCAAACATAACTCTACATCTCCTAGTTTAATAATAATCAACTAGAAGAAATAATGCCCTAACATCAATTGGCATATCCCCAAAAAAACCCCATATACGCACTTCTATTCCAAGGTAGTTTCCCCAACTCAATTAGAACTCTAGGACTCTAAGTTTACTTCATACAAGAAGGTTCCTAGGTCCTAAGCCCAAAGAAAAGCATAAAAATTGAGTTAGAAAAATCAACTCAAAAACAGTCTGATTCCGAATCGATTCGCCCTAGGGCCGAATCGATTCGGCCTAGCGAATCGATTCATCCAAACAGCGAATCGGTTCGTACATCAAGACCTGGGATTCTGCAACTGCCGAATCGATTCGGCCTTAACCCAAATCGATTCGGGTACCTAGACCTGGGAAACTGACTCTTAGCGAATCGATTCGCCCCAAGGGCCGAATCGATTCGGTCCTGCGATTTTGCCAAGAATGGCTACGATTTTGCCAAGAATTCCTCCTCTGTATTGTAATGCCCCTTAATTTTTAATAACTTTTATTATGAGATTAATTAAAAGTTAATGGGATTAATTGGAATTAATTAAGAAATAATTAATTGAGATTAATCCGAATTTAATATTACTAGAGTATATAGTAATGTGTTATTCCAAATATTACTTGGTGATATATAAGTAATATATGAATATGATGTTATTTATATTATCGTGAGTTACTAATACGGTAATAATGGAAATTAAGTCGGGACACGGTATGGGACGTGTCGAGACTAATTTAAATGAATAAAAAGGAAACATTATTTTATATCAACCTTATGGTCATTTTGAGTGCTCCGTTACGTCCATAAGGGTCGAGATAGTCATAAAAGTGTATTCGGGTGTTGGATTTGGGTCTCGGGTCAAGCGAGAAATGAAAGGATATCCCGAAGGGGCATTTTAGTCATTTTACTTGGGAGATGAATAGTGATATCGGGTTTTGTCTTATTATAAATGTGGTGGGTTAGAGGAACGTAGGTCCATTCCATTTCATCACAAAATATTCAGAGGTCTTAGTGTGAGAGAGAGTGAAAGGTTCCTTGGGAGAATAAGAGGTTGCTTAGAAAATGAGAGTGTCTTTTTGGGCAAACCAAAGAGGATTAATCACCTTCTACCACCAGCACCACCACCGAAAAGTCGTCAATAAATGAGGCAGAAATCCTACACCATCATCAACAAAGGTTTAGATCTACATAACTAAGGCAAGTGCAATTCTTGCTTTATTTTGATGCTTAAAATATCCATGTTAGATAGGATAGTTAGGATATCAGAATTTGCATGTTTCAATGATAAACTATACAGTTTTGGACATGAGAATTAGATAGAATAAATCTCTTTTTGTACAAAGGTTTTAATCCATGAAATCTGGTTTCAAATGATGGAAGAAATCTGGGTTCATATAATTTTCTGGGAGAAATGTTAAAATATGAAAATTTTGGGGATGAGATGATTTCTTCCAAACTATTTGATGAATTTAGGTTGTTTGATTATTAGAATTTGATCATATACCTTATTATATCAATTGAGGTGGATTAGGAGAAATTATGGATTTATTTATGTTGGTTTTGAAGTAAAATAAATATCAAACCCGTAGGGTCTAATATGCAGAAACTAGGCTGATATTTGATTGATCGATAAATCGACTGATCGATCGATCGACCCAAGACCATCGATCGATCGACCCCCTCTGGAAATGTGAACTGTTTTCTTTTTAAAGTTTGATTGAATCACAAATTAAAAAATTCACGCTATGCTTATCAATCTATGAATCTCAATCGGGGCAGCTAGTTAACAAACATAAGAGCAGCGTGTGATTTTCTACTCACTGCATGCAGCACCAGCGGAAAAAAATTATAGAGACAACTTGGTTTAAGCAAGCTGCTGGTCCTTTAACATATCTTGGAGTTCCGTTGTTTGTGGGAATAAAAAAAACCATTTCTTTAATGGTATATTATCGAAGGCCATTGCCAGGATTAAAGGTTGGAGTGTTGCTACTATGAGCCACACATGTAGAATGGTTCTTATTAAAATAGTGCTACACTCTATGGGATCTCATGTGTCACTACAAGAATTTTCACCATTAGCAACATACAAATTATGTTGCTAAAGTTAGAAATATGTTGCTAAAAGGTATTGGCAACATATTTTGCTATGTTGCCAGCTTGTTGCCCATTGCCTGTCTAGGAAACTCTTTGGCAACACAGCAGACATGTGTTGCTGAAGGTATACTTTTGGCAACACGCAATTGTGTTGCCAAAAGTATTTTATAATTTGTCAAATTTATAATAAAAAATATATTTGTGTTGCCAAAAGTCACTCAACAGCAACAAAAATAATTGTGTTGCCAAAACGCTATACATTTGACAACACATGTCTTGTGTTGCCAAAAGTCACTCAACAGCAACAAAAATAATTGTGTTGCCAAAGGTATATCTTTTGGCAACATAAGAGTTGTGTTGCCAAAAGGGTATACCTTTGGCAACACAGGTCTTGTGTTGCCAAAAGCTATACCTTTGGCAACACAAGAGTTGGGTTGCCAAAAGTATAGCCTTTTGGCAACACAAGCTGTGTTGCCAAAAGTTATCTTTTCGCAACCAAATATTTGTTGCCATATCCAAAGTGATAGATGTAGATAATAAATTTCGGTGACAAAAAATTGTGTTGCCAAAAGTACTAGATTTTTATTTATCATCTATTATTTTTTTCGCAATTGAAAACATTTTTAAAATTGCACTTTTTTCATCAAACATACAACCTTATAATCCAAAATAACATTGCAAATTTGTTATACAATCATAAGTAATACAAAATTCCACAATTTTCAACCAAATCTCATAAATATGAATTACAAAATAATATTTCATCACAATCCAAGTATAAAGGTACAAAATAAATGTCTCCCAAATACGAACATAACAAATCCCAACACATCAAAAGATGTTAAAAAAGTCCACGCAAACTAAAACGACGGCGACAATGTGGCTCCCCTACACATAAGAAACCCCAGCTCCAAGCCACCATGAACTTATTAACTCCAAGCAAAATCCATCATCAACCTGAACAAAATACAAAAATAAATGACTACATGAGTTTTTATAACTTCAAATGCATGTATGTTTAACTTAATCAATTTAAAACACTATTTAATTTCAGAAAATTTCGACAGAGTTTCCTTTGTTTATTCATGAAATCCAACCTGTTTTTAACATTAAAATAAACCTAACAGCAAAAAAATCGCTAAACCACCATTAAATCCCTTTCACCGATTTAATATCTAAAAATAGTATCCGAGTAGTTACATAAACTTAAATAAGTATCCGAGTAGCTACGTACCTCGATCCTCCGTATCCATTGACTTTTCCATGTGTCGCAAATCCATTTTTATTCTACACAATACAAAATAAATTATAATCTATCCGACTTCAAAAGATAATAATAATTTATAACTATTATAGTTATATATATATAAACATTTATATATAACTATAAAAACAAAGTGTCTAAAAAAACATTTATATATATATAACTATAATAATCAAATTCACAGTGTTTAAAAAAAATAAAGTGTCAATTTTTAAAAAAAAATGGGCATAGTCTCATTTGTTTATTGGACTACCCACCCTGTTTAAGGGGTAACGACAAATCCAACAATATAAAAAAATTCCAAATTCGTCTAACAAAAGCTTTAATGAAACAAACTTCTTATTGGCCCATGTTCGATGTGAACTAACCAACTGTCACGTATTCACTTCCATGGGGACATCACCATGGTACATCAAATAGCACTCCATATACTTCCCTTGATGGGGGTTAAATATTGCCATCATTGAAAACGGCTCGAAGGTGGTGCTGAGGTCCTCTATGAAAATCAATTCCATATCCTTCCTTATCTGACTTGAATATGGCTTACTCCCTAGAAAACATAGAAGAATACACTATACTGTCAAACAAGATATTAGAATGATAAAATATAGATCCTTGAACAATACCACAATTCAATTCCTTAACCATTAAAGTCCTAGCATATGATCAGACTACGCAAAACATAGTATACAAACATACATTATTATGAAGCAATTTATAACCATTAAAGTCCTAGCATATGATTAGGAGGGGAAGGAATTTATTTTAAAGCAATAGCGGTTCAGCCATAGCTTAATTTTTTTTCACGTGGAATGGGACTAGAGAGAATCATTTGAAAAACCATAATGTATATATAACAGTGTATATATATATCTTTTATATATATATATATATATAACAGAATATAACAGAGATATATATATATCTGTTATATTCTGTTATATTTATATATCTATATCTATATATCTATATATATATATATATATATATATATATATATATATATATATATATATATATATATATATATATATATAGGACAGATTTATATATATATTATATTTTCTTATCTGGCATATTTATATATATATTATATTTTCTGTTATATATCTGTCATATTTATATATATATAACAGAATAAACATATGGTATATATATATATATATATATATATATATATATATATATATATATATATATATGTTATATATATACAGTTATATAACATATATATAACAACTCCAACGCACAACACCAACGCACGCACCGCTTTAACCTCCACAAAATTATTTTCTAAAGATTTTCAAAGAATGTGCTCGAATTTTTTCTGGGGGAACCATGAAGATACTTATAAACATCACTGGGTTTCATGGGACATCATGTCCCAGCCTAAAAATAAAGGAGGTCACGATCTTAGAAAATTAATTGATATTTATAATGCATATGCATGCAAAATTTGGATTCGATTCCTTCTAAATAATTCCCTTTGGGCCAATTTCATGCATTGCAAATATTCAAAACTTGGTCATCTAAATTTCAGAGGTGTTCCATCATTTACTAGTATCACATGGAAGCATATGCAAAAGATTGGGGATGTTATTGATGACAATGTTTTTTCAGTAGAACAAAATTGGATCCGACAAGGTTTTTCTCTCAAAATAGCTTGGGACTATATTCAAAAAAATTCTTACACTCAATTCTCATTTTCCATGATCTGGGACACAAGGATTCTTTCTAAAGTATCTTTGTTCATGTGGCATATTCTTCCTAAGGCTCTCCCTATTGATAACAATCTTAAGAGAATTCATATACCTATGGTTACCAAATGTAGATGTTGCCATGTATCTCAACAGGAAAATGACGATCACTTATTCCTATATAGTGACATTGCTAAGGAAGTGTGGAATCATTTTGATAACTTAATGGGCATTAGAGTTCCCAATAAAAGTTTGCGGAATCGGCTTTTATGGTGGTGGATTTATAGTCGTGGCAACAACATTCGAGCTATTTTATGCAAGATTCTTCCCTCCTACATATGTTGGCGGATTTGGTGTTCCAGGAATAAAGCGCCTTTTGAGAATATCCCTATGATGGCTAATTCTATCATTAAGGAGATTCAGAGTCACATTGTTTTATCTTTTAAAGTTAGACCATACTTGGGTCCTTCCTTTAGATTTTTCAACTCATTTATTGTTGATTTCGATATTTATACTTCTTACTTGTAAGCTCCCGGAGAAAGGCTATTTTTCTCCATGGTTATAATATATTTGGGGTCATTTCCTCTTTTAAAAAAAATATTGTGAGAAATATTTAGTGATGATTATTTGAATATAATGGGACTTAAGGGAGAACAGTAGGATATGCTTGAGACCCAGAAAATGTAATTTGAGTGGGAATGAATCGGGGAAAGATTTAACGGGGAATTAATTATATAAATTTCGGTAGAAATAATATTCAAATAATTTTGTATTTTAAGAAAATGTGAGGGACTTGGGTTTTGCTGGAAATATTATATTTAATAAAGGATAATATTATGTAAGTGGTATTCACATAATAATATTCGATGAATTTAGTTTGGATAATTTTGGTTCATTAACGAGGAGCGAATGATTTGGGTTAATATTGGAATTTTTTTTATTAAAGTGAGAAGGAAATTATGTGAGTGATAACTACATAATAATGTGATAAAGTGACCAAGCGTAAATTCTTCTGAATTTAGCCCCTTAATTTAGTGATTTTAATATCTCGAACAAAGTAATTGAATCATTTTTAGTCCATATCACTCTATTGTCTATTTCTAACAATATTCCCTAGTTTTTGTGTAATTGTGATGAAGTTTTCAGGAATGGAATGCAAGAAAGGAAAAGAAGAAAATCAGAAGAAAAGTCAAAGGGCAAAAGAGTAAAGTTCCACTCAAAAATCGAAGGCGACACCAAAAGTGAAGTTGAAGAGCATGAGTTCACAAGAGCATAGGAAGAATCGGCACCCAAATCGGAGTTCTAGATCAAAAGTTATGGCCAGTCAAAGAGGATAGAGAAAAGTCAGCAAGTGAGAAAATCGGACCGATCCGATGAAAACCGGACCAATCCGAAATGATCCAAGTCCAGTAGACCCCGGATGGATAGAAAACCGATGGAGATGAAATTTGGACCAATCCGACTAGTACCGGACCGATCCGGTAGAAATAAAAGAACCGATCCGGTGAATATCGGACCGATCCGGTCATATGAAATCCTGGCATTAATTATGCAGATTTTTGGCGTGCTGGATGGTGAAACTTGTGCCACAAGCACATTGAGCTGTCAAATTCGATCCTTTGTGCTATAAAAGCCCATGCTCTACATCATTTATAAAGCTAGCTAGTAAGGTTGCTAAGAGAGGCTAGCTAGTAAAGTTGCTAAGAGAGGCTAGGTTACAAAGTGGCTAGGGAATTCTAGGGTTAGTTTTTGAGAGAGCAATTCTGAAGTTTTCAATTTCTTTCATGAACCCTAGTTTGTAAGGATTTCAGGCTTCCAATTACTTTCTTGTTGCTGAATTCTAGTAAACTCATTCCATTCTATTGTTTGTTTCTTTGCAAATTATTTCAAATGTCTTGTAGATCCATAATTTTGTGTATGAATTTGTCCTTTAATCAAATCATGAGTAGCTAAATTCCCAAGGGTTGGGGTACATGAACTCAATCCAAGGAAAATTATTTATGCAGAAAATAGAGGTTGAATTAAAATATTGATTGAATCGTGAAAGAAAATCATACAAACATTGTCAATCTTTTAATCTCTCTTGTCCTAGGTACTTGAGATGTTTAAGAACGCTTTGCGAGTATGATTTATCATTCACCGCTTTATATCTACCTTTGATTTCATATGATGCGTGCTAGATCCCTCATACATGTAATGCTTAGAATTTATAAAGACCGGATCTAGTCAATAATTTTAATTTACAATTCTAGTATTATATAAGGTAATTTGTTAAGGATTGAGGGATTGTACCCTACCCTATTTTCTCCCAATTGTCAGATCTAAATCTTTTTGCAATTTTCAGTTGTTTTTCTTAAGTAAATTTTTATTTCGCTAGAAATTTTCCCAATCATTAATCATCTTTTTATTTCTTTTGAGAAATCATTTCAAGATTTAATAATTTTTTCTGATTACTATTTGGCAATCTTGATCCCTGTGGAGACGATCCCGACTTACCGGGTTACTACTTGAGCGACAGGCTTGCACTTGAGCCTAGAGTAAAACGCACTTTTGAGACAAAATCTTAGTCGCGTCAAGTTTTTGGCGCCGTTGCCGGGGATCCAAAATTGTTTAATTTTTCAAGAAAGTTATTTTTATCTACAAGTGATTTCCAATAAAAAAAAAAAAAAAATTCTCATCTTTTGTGATCTTATATGCAGAATTCATCTCCCACCCAAGTTCACGAAAACCCTATAGCCGAAGCAAGTTCTGAAAATTCTGAGTCTCTGCCTTTTTGGGTTCCACCTCCTTCGCCTAATAATTCCATCACAAGTCGTTCACTGAATCAAACCGGGAGTGAGAATTCTGAACCTTTCGGTAGCGATATGTCGGATCATGGTAGTGTCGGTGTTGGTGCTGGAGAGGATGAGATACCATATCTTGCCATGACAGATTTGTTATTTCCGGAGCGAACTGTTACCCCTGGTTGCATTTTACTCCCGTATAATGCTGGTCAGTTCCACTTTAGGAATGGTATGATCCAAATTCTTCCTACATTTCATGGGATGGATTCTAAAAAACCATATCTCCATATTCGAGAATTCGAAGATACATGTGAGACGTTTGGAGACCAAGCTTGTCCACAAGATGTAATTAGGTTGAAGCTCTTCCCTTTTTCCTTAAAGGATAAGCTAAAACTTGGTTATGGTCCCTACCCCCAAATTCTGTTTTATCCTTGAGAGATATGCAATCCAAGCTTATATCAAAATTTTTTCCACAACACAAAACCAATTCTGTTAAAGCCCAAATTCAAGCTTTCGTCAAAATGAGAATGAGGCTTTTGATAAATGTTGGGAGAGATTTCAAGAGTTAGTTAGTGCATGCCCACATCATGGTTTTGAAAAGCATCATCTGATTTCATTTTTCCATCAAGGCCTTACGTTAGCGTCTAAACAACTTGTTCAAACCATGTGTGAGAGACCTTTTTGGGAGTTAAATTTGAGCGATGCTGAGGCTCATCTGAAATATGTAGCAGAAACTACCCAAGCATGGGATACTTCTGATCCCAATAGTCAAAATAGAAATCGACAAGTGTCCAACTTTCCTGCCACGTCCGGTATCTATCACTTGGACAACGACACTTTGTTGGATCGAAAATTTGACCAATTGGAGAAGAATTTCAGAGATATGCTTGAAGTGCGATTGAGAGATGTGTCTGGACCCGTACAAGCCGAAAAGGAGAAAGTGTGTGCCATTTGTAATGCGGGTCATTCTACCAAAGGATGTCCTACCATTCCTGCATACAAGGCAATGTACACTGAACAGGTTGAGACAATAGGGGGTTTTCGAGGAAATTATAATGCACAGCAAGGGAATGCATATAATCAATCGTGGAGGAATCCCGGGTTCAACTATGGACAACCCCAAGGTGGGATGGTTCCTAACCCACATATGACTCTACCACCACCTCCTCAATTTCAGCAAGTGGCTCCTCCAATGCCAAATCCTATGCAGGTACCAGCTCATGGTCCGTATGTAGCACCACCTAGGAGATCTCTTGAAGATAATTTCAATCAACTCATCCAATCTCAAAAAGAGAGAGATGCTAAATATGATCGAATGTTCGCTGAAATTCATACTAACATCTCTAGGTTGCAGTCTGCGGTGAATACTCAAGAGAAGGGTAAACTTCCAGCCCAAGGCCAAAGACCTCCTCTTCAAGGTCAATCCACGGTTGGCTCCACATCATCAGATTTGCAAGAACAATGTTAAGTTGTTACTACTCTTCGTAGTGGCCGTGTAATTGATCTATCACCAAAACTTCCAAAGGTGAACGATGATGGATTTGAACCCGAAATTCCTAAGGAATCTGAAAATTCCAAGTCTGCAGAACCTCTCGTAGAAAAGGAATTGAAAGATGAGGAAGTTGAATCTGAAATTGAAGTCAAGTTGCCAACTGCTGCTCCATTTCCTCAACGCTTAGAGCCACCCAAAAAAGGGGCTTCGCGTATCGAGGTGTTGGATGTGTTGAAACAAGTGAAATTGAACTTGCCATTTCTTGATGCTATTCAGCAAATTCTAGAATATGCTAAGGTTATCAAAGATCTTTTGACTATCAAACGACGGCTTAAGGTAAAGCAGAATGTTTTCTTGGCACAAAATGTGAGCTCGGTTCTTCTCAATGATCTTCCACCAAAATTCAAGGATCCAGGTGCACCTACAATTTCATGCATCATAGGAGAAAAAAGAGTAGAAAAGGCATTGCTTGATTTAGGTGCGAGTGTAAACATCCGTCCATACTCCATCTATAAGCAGCTTGATTTAGGTGATTTAAAACCTACCCGAATCACTCTATAGTTAGCTGATCGAACAGTGAAAGTGCCTCGTGGGGTTGTAGAAGACGTGATAGTTCAAGTGGACACGTTCTACTTTCCTGTTGATTTTGTCATTTGGGACACTGAGCCTATTCCCCATACGAGAAATCATGTTCCAATAATCTTGGGTCGTCCATTCTTAGCTACCGCTAATGCTTTGATCAATACAAGGAATGGCCAAATGCAACTCACTTTTGGAAACATGACTCTCGAGACCAATATTTTCAATGTCGCTAACCAAATGGGTGATGAGGATGAGATTCTTGAGGTTGATCTTAGTGAAGAATTGGTGGATGAGAACATTGAGAAAATTATAGGAGGAGATGCATTGGAAGTCTGTTTAGTGCAAAGTGGTGAGAAAAAGAGTTCTTATACTGAGTTTGAGTGTGAGGTGGATGAGTTAGAAACTTGGTTACAAGAGGAAGAGAGTTTTGAGAGTTTAAGAGATGTTGACTGGATTTCTAGGTATGAAGAATTGCCTCCGAGGGAGACAACCATGATTCCCTCTGAAAATAGATTTCCTAGTCTTGAGTTGAAGAAACTACCCTCTCATGTCAAATATGCCTTTTTAGGAGAGAATGATACATTTCCTGTTGTTGTGTCTTCCCGTCTAGAAAAAGGGCAAGAGGGTATGTTGTTGGATGTGTTGCGAAAGCATAGAAGTTCTTTTGGTTGGACTATAGCAGATTTGAAAGGTATATTTGTACCCATAAAATCCATCTTGAGGAAGAAGTGAAGCCCTCGCGTGAGATGCAAAGGCGATTAAACCCAACCATGAAAGATGTAGTAAGAGAGGAAATCATTAAATTTCTAGATGCTGGGATTATCTATCCCATTTCGGATAGTAAATGGGTGAGCCCAATTCAAGTCGTTCCAAAAAAATCAGGAATGACCGTGGTTGAAAATGCTAAGGGAGAATTAATACCTCAACGCACCACCACCGGGTGGCATGTTTGCATTGACTACCGAAAGCTCAATGCCGGAAATCGAAAAGATCATTTTCCCTTACCGTTCATCGATCAAGTGATTGAACGAGTGGCGGGCCATCCTTACTATTGTTTCCTAGATGGGTATTCCGGATATAATCAAATTGAAGTGGATGTACTTGATTAAGAAAAGACGACTTTTACATGTCCGTTTGGTACATTTGCCTATAAAAGTATGCCATTTGGGTTATGTAATGCGCCAGCAACTTTTCAAAGGTGCATGTTAAGTCTCTTTAGCGACATGATTGAAAAAGGTCTTGAGGTGTTTATGGACGATTTCAGCGTTTTCGGTCCATCTTTTGACCAATGTTTAGCTAATCTTGAAAGAGTTCTATTCCGATGTGTGGAAAAAGACTTAGTCCTCAATTGGGAAAAATACCATTTTATGATTACTGAGGGCGTAGTTTTAGGTCACATAGTCTCATCTAGAGGAATTGAAGTTGATCGAGCAAAAATTGAAGTAATAGCTGAGTTACCCCCGCCAAAATCACTTAAAGATGTGAGGTCCTTTCTAGGCCATGATGGATTTTATAGGAGGTTTATCAAAGACTTTAGCGCCATCGCTAGACCTTTGAGTAATCTTCTTATGAAAGACACTCCATTTGAGTGGAATAAAGCATGTCAAGAAGCTTTTGATAAACTTAAAATCATGCTTATTTCCGCACCTATCATGCAAGCTCCGGATTGGTCACTTCCCTTTGAGCTTATGTGTGATGCAAGTGATTACGCGATTGGGGATGTTCTTGGACAGAGAAAAGACAAGAAAGCTCATGTTATTTACTATGCTAGCAGAACATTATCTGGCCCTCAGCTTAATTACTCTACCACAGAGAAAGAGTTACTAGCAGTCGTTTTTGCTCTCGACAAATTTCGCTCTTACATTGTTGGGCCACCTATCATTTGTTTCACTGATCATTCGGCACTGAAATATCTCTTAACTAAAAAAGATGCCAAAGCCCGTCTAATCAGGTGGATCCTACTCTTAGAAGAGTTTAATCTCTCGATTCAAGATAAGAAAGGAGTAGAAAACGTCATCGTTGACCATTTGTCACGCCTCTCGTCCGACGTGCCTATAGATCCCATTCCCATAGACGAGTATTTTCCGGATGAAAATTTATTTGCTACTTCTTCTCTCACTTATTTTGCGGATTTAGTCAATTACCTTGTCACAGGAGTTATTTCATCTAATTGGAATCCGCAAGAGATAAGAAAGTTCATTACATGGTCACGCATGTTCTTTTATGATGATCCATATTTGTTTAAGTATTGTCTGATCAAATCATCCGGAGATGTGTACCCGATGAGGAAATCCAAAGGGTAATTCGATTCTGTCATTCAGAAGCATGTGGAGGTCATTTTTCTAAAAATAAAACTGCTGCGAAAATCCTTCAAAGTGGTCTTTATTGGCCCACAATCTTCCGGGATGTGAATGCTTTTTGTAAATCATGCGATAGATGCCAAAGAATGGGAGCTATTACTCGCCGTGACATGATGCCATTAACCCCAATTCTAGTATTGGAGTTGTTTGATTGTTGGGGTATTAATTTCATGGGCCCATTTCCACCTTCTTTTGGTTTTCTATACATCCTCGTTGCTGTAGATTACGTCTCCAAATGGGTAGAGGCGATAGCTACAAGGACGAATGATAGAAAAGTGGTGATAAAATTCATTCAAGAAAATATACTTTCTCGTTTTGGTATGCCTAAGGCCATAATCAGTGATAATGGAACTCATTTTTGCAATAGGCCTATGGAGAAAATAATGCGGAAGTATGGCATTGTCCATAAAGTTGAAACAACTTATCACCCTCAATCGAATGGCAAAGCCGAGCTTGCTAATTGGGAAATCAAAAATATCTTGGAAAAGACAGTCGATCCTAATAGGAAAGATTGGTCTCTCAGATTGAATGATGCGCTCTGGGCTTATAGAACAGCATATAAGAATCCCCTTGGGATGTACCCATTTCGATTTGTGTATGGAAAAACTTGTCATCTTCCGGTTGAAATCAAACACAAAGCGTATTGGGCTATCAAAAGGGTGAACTTCAATATGGATAAAGCCGGTGAAACAAGGAAACTTCAGTTGAATGAGTTGGAAGAAATACGCAATGATGCGTATGAAAGTCCTAAAATATCCGAGGACCGAATGAAACGAGCTCATGACGGAATCATTCGTAAGAAAGAGTTTCATTCGGGACAAAAAGTACTTCTCTACAACTCGAGGTTGCACTTGTTTCCCGAAAAATTACGGTCCAGATGGTTAGGTCCATTTATTGTGAAAGAGGTATTTCCCCATGGAGCTGTTGAACTCAAAGACGAGAAAGGGGGAAACACCTTTAAAGTTAATGGGCATCGTCTCAAGCCCTATTTGGAAGCAATTGTCAAAGAAGCCGATACAATCTGGCTGTCGGACCCCATTGATGGGGATTGACTGAACAAAGAGAGGTGAGGTCGTCGCACCCTCGACATGTATGGGGTGATTGTTGTACATATGAGTCTTAGGAATTAAAAGTCGTAGGTTTGAGTCAGTCCCGGGGTTGAGAATCCGACGGGTGAGGGGTGTTTCATTTTCGATGAGCAGTGAGGATAGTTTGAAGAGTGAGCAGTTGTAAACTCATGTTTGTAATGGAGAATAGGAGCATTTATGGTGAAAAGAAGAGAGAGGAAGAATTCAGAAAATCAGCAGACCGGATCGGTCCGGTCTGATATTAAAAGAACCGATCCGGTCAGGCGAATCGGTCCGGGTGAATTAAAAGAACCGATCCGGTTAAGGCGGATCGGTCCGGTCCCAAAATCGGATCGGTCCGGTTGTCTCCAGAAGTTCATTTCCCAAGGGTCACACCTCTTCAATCCACACCTTTTCACTTCCCCCAATCCCTTCACTTGCTTCAAAAATTCATCCACCAATTTCCCACCTTTTCATTCCCTCCAATTTCACACTCCCCTACTATAAATACACCCATCCCCCTACCCATTTTCTTCACACCTACACCTATCTTCTCTCTTTTCTCTCCATTGCTGTTTCAATCCTCCATATCTATGGATGCTCCCCAGAAATATACCTCCATTGAAGTCCTTCCCGACGGAAATGGAGAGTACCGTTCCCGCCGCAAAGCAAATTGGTGCTGTAGGTTTTTCAGCCCTACCCGAAAAATTCATATCGAACGTCAAGTGTTGTGGGATCAAATGCCCAATTCTGCCACCGCCTTTTTCCTGTCACGGGGCTGGTGTCGTTTCTTCAACAAACCTTATGAGGCAGTTTGGGAGAATGAAGTGCGTCAGTTCTACGGCTCTCTTATCCGTACCGCTGAATTTGAATCCCAAGCCTTTGTGGATTCTATCCCTATTCCATTCTCACTTGACCTTGTGGCACAGAAACTCGAGTCTTATGGTGTGATCACTTCGGCCCAGTTTGATTATCCGGGTCCCGATCCCGTTCTCACTAAAGAAGTTTTTATCTCAAGGATCAAGCCCGGTGCGGTTTGGAATACCGAGACATTTCCCGTCGGTCGCTTATCCGACAAGGCGCGATTCACTTTTCATATCGTTTGTGCCAATATTTTGCAAACCTCCAATGATTCGGCGATGAGGCTGCGCCAAGCTACTATGATGTATCATTTGTTCGACCCTGCGACAGTGATCAATTTAGCTCGGACATTTTACACCGATATCCTTTTTGTGGCCTATGACAAAAAGGGTCGCGCCCCTCTTCCTTATGGTCGCCTCATTACCTCCATGCTTCGGGATGCCGGGATAGCACCACCATAAGATCTTATCAACTTGCCCAAGCCATTAGGCCAAGAATCCCGCACTCGTAGTGAAAGACAAATTCAGCTAGTCCGTGCAAGGCGCGGTGACGATTCGAGTGATGAGGAGTCCGATGAGGAAGAGAACGTCGCTGATGAGGACGTTGAGATGGAGGAATGTGAGGCGGAGGAATATGATGAGACTGCTGATCCGGATTATGTTCCGGTTGGTACGGGCTTGACTGAGCGCGTTCTCTCCCTTGAAACGCATTTTGACGCGCATGTGTCCTCATACGAGAGGGACATGTGTTTGGTCTTACGTATGCAGGCCGACTTGTACCGTCTTCAGTCCGGACCCGAGGCCCCTCTTCATCCTTACTATTACAATCCTTATGATCCTGCTGCTCCCAGTCCTTCCCATCCCCCACCCGCCCCTTAGGATGCCCCTCTTCCCTTTAGCTATGTTTTTTTTTTCTTTTTTCTTACACAGTGGTGTCACAGTTTGTAATATACAGTTTTAGTATGATATTTGCTTGTTTTATTTATCGTACTCTTTATGTTGTCTTCTTTATCTCTCTCGTCCATTTAATTTCGGACAATGCAAATCACTAAGTTAGGGGGGATGACAGGTGCGTATTCATAAAACTTCGCATATATATATATATAGAAAAAAAAAAGTTGAAAAATCCAAAAATATTTTTCTTCAAAATAAATAAAAATTGGAATTTAAATTTATCAAAAATATCACCTTTATTCTATTTAAAGTCTCAAATTGTTAAATCTCAAATTGCACTAAGCCAAAATTGACCGAAGATGGAAATTGAAAGAAAATTGACGACTTAACGAATAAGTGTGGAGATTGATAAAACCCGATGAGATTTTGAGCCTATCGATCTTTTTGAGTTTTTAAATCAATCCGAGTTTATGATTAACTCAAAGTTCTTTTCAGCGTTTTAATAAGTCGTTGATGATCTCAATCCTTTGTTTTGATCAGTTATGGAAAATGTATGAAATATTATCTCGAAATTCGTACTAAATATATCTCTAAACTTAATTAATCTCGAGATGCATATGGTAATGTGATTAGCAATTTGGACAATGAAGTAGGCCCTCGTTTGTTACCCAAAAATATTAGCCATAAAAAGTTGTGAAAAATTATCCCTTTGCAACCCACTTTGAGCCTAATAAAATATTTTCCTTTCGTTTGATAACCCGAAAAACCCAAATAGCCCGAAATTTTGAAAATTGAGAAAATTCATCAAGTAAGTCCAAATTGTGTAATAAAAATGGGCAAGAGAAAAATAGAAAAAAAATAGCAAGAAAAAAAAATGAAAATAAAAAAAAATAAAAAAAAGAGGAGAAAAATGAGCAAATGCCCGAAAAAATACTAATGGACGTCATAAGGACATTTTCCAATTCCGAATATTTCGCCTATTACCAATTTTTACCCTTTACACCTTTTAAAGCAAAAAGTCCTAACTGAGTCCAAATGGCGAAATTGGTTACTGCGTGGAGAGCTAAGACATGAAAAGATAAAATGATAGATTAAATGGTGTGAAATAGAGATGATGTTTCCCGTTTCCTAATAGCTGTATTCCGATGATGAGATCTTTTCACCATATATTTCCTTCTTTTCAATTTTGTATGCATGAATTTGTGTCCATTATATTTACTCTTTATATCATGCATACCGAGAGAAAATAGCCGCAATCCTAGTGATTCGTTTGTGAGTGCAATCTGTAAGAAGTTGAATCAAAACGAATTTTCGAAAAGTAACGTAATGCTCAATCGGTGGAAATTTGAGGTTGAGTTTTTGGCTTTGCACACACACACTACGGTTTGAGACATTTGAATATGAATTTATGGTGATTATTTTTTGAAAAGTTTAAATTGTACAATTTTTAAGTATTTTGATATTTATTTGAGTCAATAAAGAATTTTGTGGGTATATTCCCTGCAAACCCTCACGAGACAAAACTCGTCCTACTAGGGTAACCTAGAGGTTTAAAGGCTTGTTGCATACGCAAAATGCAATCGCATGCCTGCGAAAGTGGAATTTTAATAAGGGAATTTTAAAGAGTAGAATTTTGGTTAGATTCAGTTACAATGCCCGGGACGTGCAAAGTCCTAAGTTAGGGGGATTTGACCAAGCGTAAATTCTTCTGAATTTAGCCCCTTAATTTAGTGATTTTAATATCTCGAACAAAATAATTGAATCATTTTTAGTCCATATCACTCTATTGTCTCTTTCTAACAATATTCCCTAGTTTTTGTGTAATTGTGATGAAGTTTTCAGGAATGGAATGCAAGAAAGGAAAAGAAGAAAATTAGAAGAAAAGTCAAAGGGCAAAAGAGTAAAGTTCCACTCAAAAATCGAAGGTGACACCAAAAGTGAAGTTGAAGAGCATGAGTTCACAAGATCATAGGAAGAATCGTCACCCAAATCGGAGTTCTAGATCAAAAGTTATGGCCAGTCAAAGAGGATAGAGAAAAGTCAACAAGTGAGAAAATCGGACCGATCCGATGAAAACCGGACCGATCCGAAATGATCCAAGTCCAGTTGACCCCGGATGGATAGCAAACCGATGGAGATGAAATTCGGACCAATTCGACTAGTACCGGACCGATCCGGTAGAAATAAAAGAATCGATCCGGTGAATATCGGACCGATCCGAGGGAGATCCGGACCGGTCCGATCATATGAAATCCTGGCATTAATTATGCAGATTTTTGGCGTGCTGGATGGTGAAACTTGTGCCACAACCACATTGAGCTATCAAATTCGATCCTTTGTGCTATAAAAGGCCATGCTCTACATCATTTAGGAAGCTAGCTAGTAAGGTTGCTAAGAGAGGCTAGCTAGTAAGGTTGCTAAGAGAGGCTAGGTTAAAAAGTGGCTAGGGAATTCTAGGGTTAGTTTTTGAGAGAGCAATTCTGAAGTTTTCAATTTCTTTCATGAACCCTAGTTTGTAAGGATTTCAGGCTTCCAATTACTTTCTTGTTGCTGAATTCAAGTAAACTCATTCCATTCTATTGTTTGTTTCTTTGCAAATTATTTCAAATGTCTTTTAGATCCATAATTTTGTGTATGAATTTGTTCTTTAATCAAATCATGAGTAGCTAAATGCCCAAGGGTTGGGGTACATGAACTCAATCCAAGGCAAATTATTTATGTAGAAAATAGAGGTTGAATTAAAATATTGATTGAATCGTGAAAGAAAATCATACAAACATTGTCAATCTTTTAATCTCTCTTGCCCTAGGTACTTGAGATGTTTAAGAACGCTTTGTGAGTATGATTTATCATTCACCGCTTTATATCTACCTTTGATTTCATATGATGCGGGCTAGATCCCTCATATATGTAATGCTTGGAATTTATAAAGACCGGATCTAGTCAATAATTTTAATTTACAATTCTAGTATTCTATAAGGTAATTTGGTTAAGGATTGAGGGATTGTACCCTACCCTATTTTCTCCCAATTGTCAGATCTAAATCTTTTTTCAATTTTCAGTTGTTTTTCTTAAGTAAATTTTTATTTCGCTAGAAATTTTCCCAATCATTAATCATTAATCATCTTTTTATTTCTTTTGAGAAATCATTTCAAGATTTAATAATTTTTTCTGATTACTATTTGGCTATCTTGATCCCTGTGGAGACGATCCCGACTTACCGGGTTACTACTTGAGCGACAAGCTTACACTTGAGCCTAGAGTAAAACGCACTTTTGAGATAAAATCTTAGTCGCGTCATAAAGAAAATAATTATAATTAACAAGTACGGATGGTATTGATAAATACAACGGGCACTTGGGGTTAGGATAAATTCCTAGTATTATACATAGGTTGAATAAGCACCTAATTTTATATAGGTAGATGATAATGCCTATTATTTGATAATTTATGTGTATGACATACCTAGCTTCTTGCTATCGATGGGAGGTTTACGCGTGAGGGCAGTCATATCCTGATGAATCTATGGGATTTTGACTTGTCGCTCGAGAAGATAGGACTTATGTCGATTACCATTAGTGAGAACAATGGTATAGAATGGTCATTTGGGTGCGTAGGTATGTGAGTAGCCCAAAGGCTTAGTACTATGTTCACTTCCACTGTTTGTGTTTGATGATCGTGGTTCGAGGAATCTTTACCGAACCTATTGTCCCCTATACAGTGACGAGATGTATTGGGACATGATAGCAGTGTAATGCAGCACCGCAGCTATATCTCGGGGTGCAATATAGTATATATATATAATATAGTGAATGTATATATACATATGATGATATCTGCTATGTGACTAAAGTAAAATTTAAAGATAATGATATCTAGAATTAATTAAGTGTGAACACTCAATTGAATTGAATTAATAAGGAGCTTATACATATTGAATTTAAATGGATATATATGTTTAAAACATTACTACTTGTATTATGAGATTAATACGTGGGAATGAATTGGTCTATAAATAGTGGTAACATTGGGTTAATATAGTTAGCATGGGAACCGTAACTAGGATGGCTTAGAGGTACGTTAGGTGTGCACTCTAGATGAGAGGTGAGAATCTCAAGAGAGAGTCCCATAATCTAACATGCATATTATAAGTGATAAATATTGCAATTATTCACTTGCTGTTTTACAAACTATTTTACATCGGGCTCTGAACCGTTTCCTTGCATATTCTCTTCTCTCTCTTGTATCTCCTATATCAGGTGTCCAGCCACAGGAACGTCAGCCTTAGAGGATTATGATGCCGACGAGTTATAGACGCTATAGAGCTTTATTTTAGACGCCTTCATATTTTTTGATTCCTAATCTGTAGTTGATTTTATTTAGGGCATGTCGCCCAAGAGGATTGTAGTATTTCCCTTCTATTTGAGTCAGGATTTATACTCATGTCGTTATGATACATTTGTTATGATTGGGATTTATGTATTGAGATATTTTGATGGAAAAATATTATTCCAGTTGCATTTAAATTCCGTTGTGATTCATTTATTGTTGTGGATCGAATTATTATAAAATTGTTCGTAATGGTAAAAATGTAATTTTATTAAATTAAAGTTTAAAAAGTTTAACACCGCTTAATTGGATATTAGGTGATTTATGTTTTTCGACAGAGATGCTAAGAATGAACCAATTGTAAATTGTGGTTTAATTAGGTATGGGACTGATCACGCGATATTCAATTGAGTGGGGTGTTTCATGTATGTACACCACGAATCAACAAAATGGAATCCTTCGTAGAAAACTTTCTCGTTTTGTGTAGAGAATGATACCCGATGCTAAAATGATGATCTCAAAGAATAATATATAACGAAACTTGGATCAAAGAAACTTTTGGGTGTAAATTTTGTGCTATTAGTGCAAATTAAACTATTAAAGCTTAACAACACAAAAGGAACTTTTTGGATTAGGATTTATGTTCTCAAAATAAGTTAGAATACTCTCCAAAGTCTCCAAAAGTCTGTGGAAAAACGTCGTTCCCGTACTACATAAAGGTGGTTTAAAAGATAATGGGAAAATGTTTAAAAACTGACGAAAACTATTGAAAAACTGCGAGTCGTTCGAAGGATATTTGAAAGTCATTCAAACGACTTTATCAAACGAGATATTAGAACATAACATTAGATATCTCACTAGATATCTCGTTCGAATGACATGTCATTCAAACGAAATATCTAACGAGATTTCAGAAAGTTTAAAAACAACCTCATTTGATGAGTCGTTCAAACGACTAAGGAATCTCGTTAGAACGAGGTCGTTCGAACGTAATCACAGTAAAAAAAGTTATTTTTCTAAAAAAAATAAAAAACCATTTTAATGTAAAGTCTTCCAAAATAAAATAGCCCCAGATTAAATTTCCAAGACTCTCTACATATCATATGCATTCATACCTTTAGAAACCATTGAAATATGGAAAGGTTGATGATGTTCAACATGGCATGAAAATCGACAATGTTGATATCTTCAATTTAGGCTTGGCCACTACGTCTTCAACTCAAACGTCATAGGCTTGAAGGACACAACAAACTTATATCCTATTACTCAATTAGTTTTGTTTGGAATTAAGCCAACACTTACAAATTGACTCAATTGGATATTTTTTCTTATAAATCTCCCCCTTTGGCTATTCCAGCAAAAATCCAAATTAAAAATCATACGGGCCATCCCGCTCATCTAAAAAGACACAATTTCACCCAAAAATAAAAAATTACGGACGTTTGACTGATACATAGTGAAGAAGCTTTGCCTTGCTTAAAATGGTTGCCCCTTAAGATGAAAACATGCACACTTAAACACACCATCAAATGCATAGAGAATATAACAATATAAATTTCATAATTAAATTCTCCCCATTTGTTTAACAAGATTTTTTGTGTAACATGATCTACTTGAGAAAGATGTCTCCCCCTAAGTTACATCTTTCCAAACTAAAAAGTTTAGATATTATGTCTCCCCCTTTTTGTCCAAGAATAAAAAAAGGTTAAAATGCATATAATAGCTCATTTCTCCCTAATTAAAACATATTCTTACCCTGAATGTAACAAAGGCTAAACATAATGGAAAAACGAGTATATCATGTAATAGTGTATAGAGTTACAAGTATAATGAAGCAACATGGTAACAAAAGAGCAACTAATCCAAAGACAAATACCTATATAAACACGAAGCATACATGGACTAGATAGTAAGACAAAGACTCAAAATTAATTGATACCATATATATACATACACAAAAGATGCCAATGACACGCACACACACACACACACACAAATACATACACATATACATATATATATATATATATATATATATATATATATATATATATATATATATATATATATATATATATATATATATATATATAACCACACAAGACACTAAATACAATAAGTTTTCCACACTCGTATGACATAAATATTTCAAAATAAACATGTGGTAAATGAAGTGAAAGGGTGTGAATAAGAGACGAAATAATTATGACCCAATCACTTAAAAATGTTCAAGGAGTTCTATTTAATTGTAAAAACTATATCAAACGTAGATTTATACTCATGTGACAAGATAAAGTGAACTCAAAGAACAAACAAGCACAATGCATACAAGCCTAGAATTTTGATGATTCTATAAACCAATATAGTCATGACAAAATAAGCATAACTAGGATACATTGTCATTGTGTAAACCCGTTGATGTTTCCACCCGAACTCCCTCATAAATTATAATTATTTTCTTTTCTTTTGGACGAATATATCAAACTAAACTATGTTGGCCTTGGCTACTTATTACAATGCCACACTTTTTAGTCCCTTGCAATGGTGGATTTCATGCCAAGGATATTTTTTTCTTTTCGTAGCCCTTTCCCGTGCACCCTCATATATTTTTTTATACAATTCAAATAAATCTTATGGTCAACGATTGTTACATGCACAAATCCTCCATAGTCACAAAAATATGTATATAACTAAATTGATAGGAAAACATCTCACTTAGCTCAAATATATATATGAAGTTACAGTTCAAACGAGCTCGTTCATGTGTGAAAGAGGCATATAAAAATAGAATCCATTAAGAAACTCAAAATCAAACTTCTCCATGCAATCATGAGAAAGAACATTTTGAGAATTGAAATTCATAAGCAAAAGATCTAGCCACATGGAAGCAGGGGAATGATATAGAATTTAAACACAAGTATATGCCACAAAAAGTGTGTAAAACTCAAATATACACACACAAAAAATCCTTTTGAATTTTTCAAATTTTCAACCAACAAAAAAATAAAAATAATTTAAAAGACGAAAAAACCTTTTTGTATTTTTCAAGTAATACCAAAAAAATAAAAAATAAAATGCAAAAGGTAAACATGTCATAATTCTCAAAAAATATATATGATGAAGCATACACTAGAAAATGACAAACAAACATATATCTAGCAAGAATTTATCATGAAGCACAAAAGCTAGTGTATGCAAATAATGCTAACACAATCAACCAATAGATTTAGCAAGGGAGGAATCACGTGCAAGAAATGAGAATCACAAAGCCTATCATGTAAAGCCTATAAATCGGATCTCCTAACCCATACGAGTGAAACACGACGCCCTCGAAATTTGGTGACCTTGGTGACTCTACCCTTGGACTTCCTAGGACCATTTATAAGATCAAAATAAAAACACCTAAGGTGACCCTTCTGACCATAATATGTGCATTTGTAGACACAGTGAGAAGTATTACCTAAGGATTGACCTTTTCTAGTGTTCCTAAATAATTCTCTCAAATTCATGGTTTTTGATTTATTAGCAAAAGCATTTTGAGTATCGAAGCCAATACCACACATGTCATCTTTGATTTGGACGGTGCCTAAGATTTTACCTATTTTTTTACCTACACTCCAAATCAAATATGACCCAACTTTAGTGTCTTAATTTTTCAACATGTTGCACTATTATAGTCTCAAGTAAACTCCATGTAAAATATGACGGTGTGATAATTAATTAAATTCGCAAATTTCTAATTTGGGACACTTATTTAATTGGAGTATATTTTTAAACAAAATTAATTCAGTCCCTAAACATGCAACTACGTATCAAACCAAATAAGATATAGCATGCGACACAAAATTTCAGGAAAAATCCCCGAAGGGTAAAACCTTTTATTTCTAGAACTCTAACAAGTTTACAAGACCATTGACTTACATACCATCTTGCTTTCTTCAATAAGAGTAACGCACGATGCCTTCGTCAAACCTTCAAACTAACGGTTAGAAATCAACAATGGTTCACACGCAGCTATACCACAAGGACATGCAGTCCTAGACACGCAGTCTAAAATCTTCACAAGGACTCCCTCCATAATATCACACAGTTGTCGGTTGCAGAGCTCTCCCCACAAAGAATGAACAAAAGTAAAGTGTGTTCTTAAACACCAAAACAATTCACTAAAGCATATGAAATTTTTATGAATTGAAAACAAAAGGGATGAAAACCCTATAAGAAAAAGTCAAAAAGACTTCTGCAGTTTCACAATTTTCTGTCATTCAAAATGCGGGGACTTCTTAATGAAAATGAAACCATTTAATGAGTATTTATAGAAAATCGCGCTACCTTGAACGTTCGAACGAAAAGGAGATCTCGCTCGAACGAGATGCACGTGTCATTCAAGCGACATCCCACGAAAATGCAATGCCGTTCAAACGACAAAGCAAAGTCATTTGAACGATTGGAACGTCAGAAAATATTATTTTAATATCCGCTCCAACAGATAGAAAAAATACTCATTCTCAAATTTTGACGAAAAAGTCCGCTCCAACACTTAGAAAATATTTTGTAAAAATATCCCAAAGCGCTAAGTACAAAGTTAAGGTATTTAACACATAACCTTACCAAATTAAACTTTGAGGAGGATTTTTGATGAAGAACCTTGATATATTCAAATCCTTCTTGATGTAGATTGCTTTTGAACTTCTTCGAAGGTTGTAATGGTATACGACATAATTAATTATGACGGACATTTATAAAAATATGTCCTTACAAATCTCCCCTATGTCTATGCCGGAACATACATAAAAACATCTGAATTATCAAAATACTAAAATGCCTATACAAATCTACCCTCCCATAGATTGCAAAACTAAAAGGGTACAAATTTACAAGATCTCAAACTTTTCTTCAAAAATCTTCATCAAATCTCAAAACTTTTCTCATCAGGGTGTGAAACATAATGATCATCATTCTTCGTACTTACACACATGAGATAAATAAAAAACCTTCGTGACGCATCGAGTTTGAAATGATATAAGAATAAATCAATCAATATAATCAAATCTCCCCCATAATGCAAAAACTCCCCATAAAATCATAATTCGTTCTCCCCTTTTTTATGATGTCCCCAAATAGACAAATAAAAAGAAACAAACTAAAACATGGAGTGTCATGATAAAAGCATAGCAAACCTGGATCAAACTACGCATACAAAGGAGTATCTCAAAAGATTCCAGAAACTATTTCTGGTTCTTTCAAATTTTTGGTACAAAAATAAGATACCAAAAATCACACCATGGATTTATACTAAAACAACCAAGTCTTGGAAATTGAATGAATGGGTGTGAACACATTCGATAGGTAAATCAACTCAATCAATCATATGTGCACGATGAATATGTGTACTCCTAATGAATGAGCATCAAAAGTATCCTTAGGTGTAACATTGTTGAATTTAGATGACATCGTCTTATGCAAATCAACAAATTAAAGTCAAAGTGATTTCCACACAAATAACGTCCAAAACTATTTAACGCTTTTTCAAGACTTTCAAGGATGTGAAAACCCATTTTAAATTCCATACAAACTCCATCATGCACATTTTCTTTTATAGGTAATATAAATTCTCAAACATTAGAGAATTGTTGCAAAAATCTAATGGCCCCTTTTTGGCATGAATTTCTTTCTATTGCCTTTAAATTCTTTCGGGATCTTTCAACCTCTTTGGATCCTGGATAATTAAAATTCCTTAATTTTTTATGTCTGATATAACGGTGACTTAGTATTCGCAAAGGTCAAATGTAAACATTTCGCAGCCCTTCCCCGTTTTCAAATAAAACACACAAACTCACAAACAGTTCTTACATGCACAACTTTCTTATTAAGTTTTATCGCGGTTGGTTCATTTTAAGGACAGGATTGAAGTGAAAATACCCAACCAACATGTGATAAGACAAGCACAATAATCAAACAAATCCGTGCATGTGTGCAATAAAGGAAATCATGAGTCAAACATGTAGGAAGTAACACTTAATTACATCTCAATGACTCCAAACATTATAAAGTACAAAGTTGACTTGATATATTATCTCAAAACACTATAAAATAGTCACATGAAAAATGGAATGATGTTGTGACTCGGTCATCCTAAGTGTCCATCCATAAATGATGTAAACAAAATATAAAACTTTTTTTGGATTTTTCAAAAATTTTATCCAAAATAAAATCTTTTGTATTTTTCAAAATTTTCAAAAATAAAAATCTAATACAAAAAGTACATGTCATCACACTAGCAGATATATATCATGAAACCAAAACTACTGTATGACAAACAAGAAAACATAATCATCTAGATGATATGTCAAGAGAAGAATCATGTGCAAGCATGTGAGAACCAATAAGTCTAAAATCCAGCTTATCCAAAAGAGATTTCCTAACCCGAACGAATGTGACATGACGAGTGGGAGTTTTGGGAACCAAAAAAATACTAGACTTCGACTTCCTAGGACTTCTTCCAAGATCAAAATAAAATCTTCTAAGGTGATGTTTGCTACCACAATATGAACATGTGTAAACAAGTGGAATGTTACCTAAAGTGTGATATTTTCTAACGTCCTTGGGATTAATTGACCCTCTAAAACAAATAATGATTTTGGCTTTAGCATTAGAAGCATGAGAACAAGATGAGCCATTTCCATCACTATCAAACTTACTTGAATCGTTTAAATCATTTTTTAACTTCAAAATATTTAATTCAAGCAACAAATTAGACTTTTCTAAAGACAGGGATTTCGTTTTCAAATTTTTAATTAAACTTAACAGTTTATCGCGCTCCCCCTCAATTAATACAAACTTATCCTTAAGAGTCTCTTCACGTGCCGTAAAATCATCGATTAATTTTTTATCCTCGACGGTACAAACGGGAACCCTAGAATTTTTTAAGTCCTCCAATTCCTTTTCTAAAGATAGGACTCTCTCAACACTCTACTTTTTGGACAATTTTAAAGCATTAAATTCATGGTCCAAAGAAACAAATTTTTCACGATAAAAATCTCTTTGATTTTGAACCGTTTGCAAAAGATCCATCGCGGATTTAAAACGAGAATTTTGTTTTTACAAAAAATCAATTCTTTTAGCAAACATTAAATTCAAACTATTTATATCATCAAAACTCTAACTCGTGTCATCAAAGGGTGGCATCCGATTACATAAGTGCTCCATCGAAAAAATTGCAATTTTTCACAAAACTGATTTTTCAAAGAAAATCAATATCACACAAATTTTGCAGAAAATAAGAATACACAATAAAATAGTGTAACCTGCTCTGATACCAATTTGACGACGTGAGAAGTCAAATTGTATAAAAAATAAATCCTTGAAAATTCAGGATCAAGCGATAAATTAGCGTAACCAGCTCTTATACTAATTTGTAAAATATGACGGTGTGATAATTAATTAAATTCACAAATTTATAATTTCGCACACTTATTTAATTAAAGTATATTTTTAAACCAAATTAATTCAGCCCCTAAATATGCAACTACCTATCAAACCAAATATGATATAACATGTGACATTCAATTTCAGGAAAAATCCCTGAAGGGCAAAACCTTTTATTTCTAGAACTCTGACAAGTTTACAAGACCATTGACTTACATACTATCTTGCTTTCGCCCACAAGAGTAACTCACGGTTCCTTCGTCAAACCTTCAAAGTAACGGCTAAAAATCCTTAATGGTTCACACGTAGATATACCACAAGGACACACAATCCTACACATGCAGTCTAAAATCTTCACAAGGACTCCCTCCACAATAGCACGCAGCTGCCAGTTGCAGAGATCTCTCCACAAAGAATGAACAAAAGTAAAGTGTGTTCTTGAACACCAAAACAATTCACTAAAGCATATGGGATTTTTGTGAATTGAAAACAAAAGGGATGAAAACCCTAAAAGAAGAAGTCAAAAAGAATTATGTAGATTCAGAGTTATCTGTCTTTCAAAACGCTGGGACATTTTAATTAAAACGAAACCATTTAATGAGTATTTATAGAAAATCGCATCGCCTCGATCATTCGAATGAAAAGGAGATCTCGCTCGAACGAGATGCACGTGTCGTTCAAGCGACATCGCATGACAATGCAATGTCGTTCGAACGATAGAGAAAAGTCATTGAACGACTGAAACGTCAGAAAATATTATTTTAATATCCGCTCTAATATTTAGAAAAAAATACTCATTCTTAAATTTTGATGAAAAAGTCCGCTCCAACACCTAGAAAATATTTTGTAAAAATATCCCAAAGTTTTAAGTGCATATTTAAGGTATTTAACAAACAAACTTACCAAAGTAAACTTTGCGGAGGATTTTTTATGAAGAACCTTGATATATTCAGATCCGTCTTGATGTAGATTGCTCTTGAACTTCTTCGACGGTTGTAATGGTATAGGACATAATTAATTGTGATGGAAATTTATAAAAATATGTTCTTCCACTCCAACTCTCTTTAAACTTAAAAAAATCTTTCCTCATAGTCTCCATTATACCTCAAAGACTATCTCTCTCACCTTCAACATACTCTAGATTTTATCGAAGAGTTCTCTCACATGCCCTAATATCTTCAATTAAAATACTTTCATCATTACCTATGGCATGTTCTCTCATTATAGCTTCCAACTTCAAGTTTTCCCTTTTTCATTTCAACGACTCCGCATACAACTCACGAAAGGCTATTTAAAGTTCAATCTCCTCTTCCTCTCCGTCATTCTCACACTCTTCCTTACTCTCTTTACCATCAACCTCATGGTATTCACAAATAATGGCCTCAGAAGTGTCATGTATTAAGTTATCCTCAGCAGAGGATTTTTTCACTATTGCTCACATGACTAGCCATGAACGCGGTAAAATTACGCTCGATGGGGGAATCGGGTCCCACTTTCGGTTCACTATCACTAAGGGTGGCATTATATGAAATCGGTTTCTTGCCTTCCTTTCTTAGTTTAGTGGGACACGCGAATGCCCTATAGCCATAACCCTCACAACCATAACATCTATTTGACTCGTCCCTATTAAGATATTTACTACGATTTTACGTTTTTAGGGAGTTTTGAATGACTAAGGAATCTCGTTATAACGAGGTCGTTCGAACGACATCACAGTAAAAAAAATTACTTTTCTAAAACAAATAAAAAGGCATCTTAATGTAAATTTTTCCAAAATAAAATACACCCAAAATAAATTTACAAGACTCTATATATATCATATGCGTTCATACCTTTAGAGATCAGGGAAATATGGAAAGGTTGATGATGTTGAACATGGCACAAAAACTGACAATGTTGATATCTTCACTTTAGGCTTGGCCGCTAAGTCTTCAACTCAAACGTCGTAGGCTTGAAGTACACAACAAAATTCTATACTATAACTCAAATAGTTTTGTCCAGAATTAAGCCAACACTTACAAATTGACGCAATAGGAAATTTGTCCTTACATCTTCCCCTTTTTTCTCCCCTCAGCCACCTTTTGGAATTGGAATCATGGACTCCTACTAAACATTATATCTACAAGATGCTTATTATACTCTGCCTACCTTCACTTTTACTGGTACGCACGCTGACCTCACATAGCTTATCATTGATTTCAAATTTGGGACCAATGCTTGCATTTATCGCAGCAAGACGTATTAGAGACCGTTGCATTGGTTGCAGTGAAAACAAAGGAGACGAAAGACAAAACCTTACGTTATGTAAGGGAGGGAAAATAATGCACCGTGCTTCACTTTTATTGGTTACCCAAGAGAATCTTACTCACACTCTTACCACATTTAATGAAAGTATTTCCTCTCAGTTAAGTCTCGAGGATAGGGAAGCTTCATTGACAGTCAGAACTTACTTATGGTGTTTGACAGGGCATGGGATGCTCTCTAAGATTATGTCTGCAGATATAAAACTGGTGTATGTTGGCATTTTAATTTTAAATATTCGATTTTATATCTCACAATTTCCTATGTTCATAGGATTTCCATATTTTCTTATTACATGTTTTAAATGACCAAGCAATCGACCATGTTAAAAGCTTGTTTAAATATGCAGGTTTAGTTATAGAGACCCAAGTTTGTAATTTCACTGATATGAATCTCCTTCACCTGAGATGTATCTGGAATATTAATGCTAGTGGATGTAAATTCCCCCCGCCCACACACAGTCCAGCATCATAATAAATGGTATTTTACTATTATTATTAATTAAAACATGGTGGCCCTTGGGACGGGAAATTCACCAATTACAACCAATTATTAACTATCCAAAGGACTCGTATAAATTTTTTGAAACAAAGAGACATGTAGAGACAAAAATCATCACAATACAATACAATCAGTAGATACACACATACACACCAAAATCAAGACTGATAGATCATATAAACACCAATCGAAACTTCTTGATTTCATATATTTTCCATAACAACCCTGAAGGGAACAAAAATAAACTATAATTTGACTATTATTCAAAGATATATGCTATAAGTAACTTTAGGAACAAAAGTGGACTTGGAACTCTAACGTACTATAAGAGATAAGGATTAACAAAAGAGGCTCGTGGTTTCCAAGATGAAATTTCTTGGATTAAAAACTCGCTCTTCATAATCTATGACTTCAACCCATTTTATTGCAACCAAAATTTATACATTTTTTTGATTGATTAACACATAACTAAGTACGAGTGTGTGTATGATAGCATCTATTGTGCAACGAATATCAATGAACTTAATTATCATAATTACTTGGTCTGCCTTTGATTTCGTTTACCCCTCCTTTTTTAACACGGGCAAGAATACAGATTATAGACCCCAACATAGAATCTTGGCATGACACACTACTCATCTTTGGGTTATATATGACCAAATTTGTAAGGGAAATTGTAATTTATGGGTACTTTACTTTGAGCTTTTTCATTTTTTGAGTTTATGAATTCATTGATAAAGCTAGGAACATCAGTAATTTATATTGCTTAACATTGTTGTAATGACATTTTTCTCTTGTACTAGGCAAATACTATGGACCCTGAACGAAATGAGAAGTTGTCGTTCCATAACCTGAGCGTTTTGAAAGCCAACTCAGTATTGAACTTCCCTAGATTCGTGGAAACTGAAGTGAAATATATAGCCAAAACAATGGAGCCTTACTTTCCAATTTCATTGGCTATCAAGCCATGGGCATTATTTTCCTCTTTGACTAAGAAGTTATCCAAAAGAGGTTAAGGTGCATATGATTTCATGAAGTTCCATATTTAAGGTATCAACTCTCTTCTATCTGTTTCATTACAAACTATTTTGGATAGACTAGTGCACATCTGAGTTTAGACATGTTGAAAAAAAATTGAAAACAGTGTGTAATTATGGTTTAAAATTCACTTTCCGCCGAGGAGTTTCACTAAAAATTTAGATTATTACTGGAGATGCCCTAATCCTATGGTGTGGGAAAGATAACCAATCAATTGATTCATTGAAGTCCTAAATAAAAAAATATTATAATATTGAAATATGGATGATATTTTAAAAATTATCTTCTAATATCCAATATAGTTAGTAATAAATTAACCCATTGTTGGATTAGACATCATGCCCAATAAGGCCAGAAACAACATTTGCATCATTCCACCCTTTCTAATATTTTTCGATGTGAAGATGAATAATTTTCTAAATCATAGTTACTATTAAATGAATACAATGAAGGGCCAAAAATCTTATCTATAGAGAAAACTATCTAGAGTCCTAATTCCATCACCGATAGATAAATCGAGATAAATTAAGATTTTAGATAATATACTTACTCAGAACACACTATATAATTGACTTACTTGAGTCTATATTATATAGAAGTTACAACTAGTTTGGATATCGAGACAAAGTAGGTTTGTTTTTATGAGTTGCTTTATCTCTCAAAGGTTCAAAGCAAGAATGAAGAAATCGAGTCCAAGAATCATCAAGATCAACCTAAAGGGAAGTTAATTCTACCTTACTACCACTATAGGATACCTACACTGCATATTATTGACTTCCTATGTGCATATGTTGATTTAAACACTTAAACAATGTTTTCAAACCATTTTAATTCCCTTATAACATTTTTGAAACATTTTAAATAATTTTTGGAATTATTAAAATTTGGTTTTAAAAAGTGTTAGGGTTGAAAGTTGGAATTTGCAAAATATTTTTATTCATTAAAAGTTGTGTTGGGTAGGATCTCAAAGCGCTAGAGAATTCAGGGGCAAAATTTATAGTATGTTTAACACGCATTTTTCTACCTATAACAACCAAACACGTGTTGGCTCCTAAACATTTTTTTGTGTTTTCTCTAAGACACATACTTTATACGCAATCTCAGCCCTTGGTTAAATGTTATCGACGATCTACATATTATTAGAATCAATCCACATGCAACCTGTTTTAACTAATCAACATTAGTTATTCCCACCGCTTATATTTAACCATTAGATTGGCAGTCAACTGGTCAAAGTTAATCTCAGCTGTAGGAATGCCTCAGACGTTCGAGATCCTTCCTCAGTAGATATATAAACCCATCTAGTCTCAGCCATTTGATACTTTTATCCTTCATCCAAATAGAAAGAAAAAGAGAGAGAAGGGAGAAGGGAGAAGGGAGAAGAGAGAAGGGAGAAGAGAGAGGAAAAGAAAAGAGAGAAGAGAGAGAGAGAGAAGAAACCCTAATCTTCGTAGCTCAACCTCTGTGTGTTTTCCCTTTATCCAAACACTAAAACCTTGTTAGTTTCATACACCAGAAAAACTATGTCTTAAGAGTTCGATCCATATAGGGTTTCTGTGAGTTTGGTGTTGGATTTGTTCGACGTTTGAAGACCTCTTCAATTCTTAGTTTCTCTTAGAACTCATCTTTAAGAGAATCTTGAGTTTCATTGTTGAAACTTGAGTTTTTCTAAAAGAGAAAATCACACGTTTATATTTTTATTCTCTTTTGGATCATTTGTTTTAGATCATTTTTGTTTTAAGAGATTTTGAAAAAGAAACTTATGTTTTTCAAGGTTATATCAAATATCTAGAATGTTTGTGTTTCTTACTTTATATTTCACGATTTGTGAAATAAATGTGTATAAAAATAAATAGAAACACATAGGACCTTAGCTAGTTTTAAAAGCAAGGTTGTTTTTCAGATCTGATCTTGAGAAGAATTTATTTCTTAAAATAATTTAAATCAGTATCTGCATGTCATATAGAACCTCTTGATTTATAAGAATTTGTCTATATAAATATTTTGAGAGGGTGAGTTGCATAAATCTTCATTTAATGCACTTCACGAACATATTCTCACACACGAACACTGAGTCACAGTGGTTCTATTTGAGAAACATGGAAATTAAAAGAGTTGATAGAATCAGAAATCAAGGTAAAGAAGATCAAGGAAAAGGCAAAGAAGCAATCAGAGAAGATTAGTTCTAGTCAGGAAACCTTTGGAGTGGATTAGCACATGTAGGTATAACTCTAAACTTAGATTTAGGATCTTTGTGTGCTTACTTAAGTATTGTAACTTGAATCTTTATTTTCGTGTATTTTTGTTTTGTGTCGTAGAGGGCACCATGGATGTTTCCCTTGATTAAGGGTTTTACCACGTTAAAATACCTATGTTCATTACTTTGAATGTTCTTAATTTCTATTGTGATTGGTACTATATGTTAGAATTAGTAGTTGGTTTTTGATTTCTAAAACCCAAGGTAATCAACTACCAAATCTAGACTACATATTTAGAAAACTATTTTAAACACATCTTGTGTTAGAAATCGAAAAGAGTTTTGTCCAAAAAGTTTATTCAGAGTTTACTCAACTTATAACATTTTGTTATTAATCTAGTAAATAGTTTTCTTCAAATGGTATTAGAGCTTGACCATCTTTTATGATCCTGAAACTTTAGAATTTTTTTTGAAATTTCTTTCAAAATTCGGAATATGGAAGAAAGATTTGGGAGGTTAGGTAACCTTTCCAGAGCACCGCTCTTTGATGGAAATAATTTTTCATACGGGAAAGTGCGAATGGTTTCTTTAGTTCAAGGAACCCTTGGTGATGATGTCTGAGATATGATTGAAAATGGCTATGAGCATCCTACTAAGGCTACATCTGACACTGACCCAACAAGGATTAAGAAACTTCTAAGTGAATTTACTACAGTAGAGAAAAAGAAGTCCCTAGATAATAACAAAGGCAAGAATGCCATCTTTATGTCCATTAATGAACACTAATTTAAAAGAATATCCATATGTTCTACTTCTAAAGAGGCATGGGACACTGTTGTCATTTATCACGAAGGTGATGAAAGAGTTAAGGCAGGAAAAAGTCAAATGCTTGTCCAGCAATACAACACCCTGATAAGGGATGACAATGAATCCTTTGACGATTTCTATATTAGGTTAACTGATATTTTCACAAAAATTCATGCAAATGGTATAACCTACAGTATAAATGAAATTATCAAAAAGATTCTTATGTCATTGCCTTCTAAATTTGACAATAAGAGATATGCCATTGAAGAAATGGATGACCCTAATATGACTCCTAAATTGCTTTGTAGTAAACTAAGAACTGTAGAAATGGTGTTAGACTTCCGAAGCAACTGACCAGGCAGAACAATAAACCCTCTAGTTCTAATGTTGTATTTTCATCTAAAATGCAAGTCCCTAAAAAAAGTTTTTGAACCTTGACACTGACTATACTAAGGACTGTGATTTGACTTTTACAATCAAAAAGCTCTTATGAGCAAGCATTTCAAAAAATTCTCAAATTCAGGAATGCAGTAGCCTCTAAACAAGGAAAGTCTAATTATCAAGGAAATCAAACTCACATACCTCATGACAGAGACAATGCCAAACACTCACATAATAATAAAAGGACCTATGACAATGATCGACATAAGACAGACCTGAATGATGTGAAACGTCATAGATGTGGTAAATTAGGACATTATGCCAGTAAATGTCCAACTAATTTTAGCAACAATAATAAGGCTAATATGTGAAAAACATGGGACGACTTTAGTGATTCTGATGAAGATGAAACAGAGTCAACCCAAAATGATGAGTATTATATGTCTTTCTTTGACAAGATTATATATAATGATGATAATGCATGCTTACCTAGTCATGAATATATGATGCCTGTTGATGTTGATGTTAATACTAATCCTATTATTATTTGAAGTAATCTAAGCGTGAGTAAAAGCGTTAAAATTTCCAACGAATTGAATGTGTGCGCAAGTCCAAAATAATCAAGTAATGCTTTAAGGGAAACTTCACACGACACACTTAGCGAGTCTGATGATGATATTCCCGATTTACATGAGTTATACATGAAAACGGTTAAGAAGAGTGCTCGCCTTGAAAAAATGATAAAATCATTAACTGAGCGTATCAATTTACTTAATCAGACCATTAGCAAGAATGTTGGAGATTATACTGCCCAGTCTATTGCCCATGAGACTGAGATTGAAGAATTTTCCTTAAAAATAATAGATTTGTCTAAGAAAAATCATGAGCTTGAACAAAAGTATAAAGAAACCCTTATTGAACAAGAAGAATATAAGCAAAAGGTCTCAAATGTGTTTAAAAAATGTCAACACTTTGAAACCCAAGCTAAATCTTATGAGGAAATTGTTGTTGGAAGAAAATTTGACTCTGAAGATAAGTCTGACCTAGGTTTTGGAGAAACAGTGCACACCAGTAAGACCAAAGTTTCTCCTAAAAATGTTACTTTTATCAAATAAGGCCAAACTTATCCTACTGTTCAAAAAGGTGAATCCAGTCCTGAAGTCTCTCAAGAAACACATGATCACTATAATTAACATCCTAACTCAAATTGTAAAGCCAAATATGTTTGTCCACCAATTAGAGACAAAAGATGGAAACTTAAGACCGATGACAATTGGACAACTATACCCAATAGAGCCAAACCAATCTTTAAAGACTTTAGCAATAAAGTCAAGTCCTACACTCATGAGTATTGTTCTTACTGCGATATTTTTGGCCACACTCTTGAAGAATGTTTTCAGAAAATGATATATACACCTACGTACCTTACCTTTAACTATTCTAGAAAATGAAGAAATATTTATGTTATCCCTAGACAGGACACAAATGACTCTATATATAAAAATAAAAAGGGGGGTCTAAGAGTAAGAAAAAACCCTTTAGAAAAACCCATTAAACCTTTTCTAAATCAAAAGGCCATAAAACGATCAAAACTCGGCCTATTTGGATTTGAAAAGATGATCTAGTACCCCAACTCAAGTGAAATATTATCATTTCTACTTTAAAGGCACAACACACTTTAACTGGATGGTATTTAGACTCCGTATATTCTAAACATTTAACCCGGGATGAAACCAATTTGAAAAACAAGACAGACTTCCTCGGAGACAGTGTCATGTTTGGAGATGGTGTTTCATCTCAGATCATAGGTAAGGGAACATGAAGTGAGAATGGGATTCTTGATGTAAATAATGATCTCTTAGTTAAAGGCCTCAAAGATAATCTCTTGAGCATATCCTAATTCTGTGATTCCAATCATACTGTTACCTTTTCAAAAATCGATAGCAAAATTAATGATGAAAAAGGAAACTGTATATTGACAGGAAACAGAACTCAGGAAAATTATTACACAGTAATTCCTAAGTCTGAGTCTTACCATGTTGCCGATTAGAAGATTCTGATCTTTGGCACAATAGATTGGGACATACGAATTTTGATAATATTAGAAGATTAAGCTCCCAAGAAATAGTTAGAGGTTTACCCAAAATTAAAATTCTTTCAATTCGGTATATAGACCATGTCAGGAAGGGAAAATGAGTAAATCCCCTCATAAGAAAGTTAAGGATGTCTTAACCACAAAACCTTTAGAACTTATCCATATGGACCTCATGGGTCCTTCAAGGACTATTAGTTTCTATGGAAATAGTTATGTCCTAATTATAGTAGACGACTATACGTGATATACTTGGGTTGTATTTAAGAAACAAAAATCAGATACCTTTAAGGAATTCTTAAAAATCCTTTTGAAAATAGAGAATGAGAAGGATGCCCAAGTGTGTCATATTAAGAGTGACAGAGGTGGATAGTTCAAAGACTCTGGTGTTACTGAATATTGCGTGGCTAATGGCTATAAACACGAATTTAGTTCTCCCAAAATACCCCAGCAAAATGGCATCGTTCAACATAAGAATATAACTTTACAAGAGATGGCTAGGGTTATTCTACACGCTAAAAGTCTTCCTAGATATTTTTGGGTAGAAGCCTTTCAAACCGCATGTCATATCATTAATCGTGTATACCTTAGGAAAAATTCCAAACAAATCCCTTATGAACTTTGTGTGACACCCCGCTTAAAATAATAATGGGTGGCCAGCCCTATACTATATTAAATCAGGAATCTCAAGTGGATCATTCTTAGCATCTACTGTCGATACTAACTAAACACAGAAAACTACCCAATACTATAAAAATCGGATGACAAAAATTTTAAAAACATACAATGAACATCATGACAACATTAAAATAAATACTGATAAAGATAAAAATGCACTCACGTACGACAATAAAAGGATGTACTCAATATAAAACATAACGAATACGATAAAAGAAATATACCCGAATATGCTGTCGGGTAACATATAATACAACAAACCAGAGGAGAGAATTATAAAAATTCTAAATCTAACTCTTGGGTCTAAACTCGATACTCAAAATGAATCCTATCAAGATTTACAAATGGTAGGAAGCGACTATAACAATATCCCGCAACAGTTCGCATCTGCTACGGCTCCCAAGACATGGGATAAAAAAGCATCATCGGTATCCTTGCGGTGGGACACCTGTTGTACACAATATATATATGTATAGCAAGAGAGAGATATAAACGGGTCAGAGATCGAGGTGTGAAAAACATTTATAGCAAGTGTATTAAAATGCGTAATAATTAAAAGTGCACAATTTCATAAATAAAGTGGAGTCGCACTCTAGTGAGACTCAAACTCACCCCTCGACTAAAGCGCACACCTAAGCCTATGCACCTAATCCTAATAAAATTACCCAACACCTTCGAGGGATAATTAAATATTAATCTACACGTAGACTGCACCTACGTAACCCACTAATTCAAGTAAAAAACCCATAAATCTTTTCATTTTATCATACCTTATGTTACGCTCAAACTTATATGAATAATAATATATACGTACACACATATACCTTACTAGAGTCCATTCGATTCTAATTATTAACTTAACAAAAACCTTAATAACATAATAGGCACACATCTACTTCCTATTCGTATAAAGAATTCTATCACCAATCGATGCACACCCGAGTACCAAGGATTAAACTTCTCCCCACTCCCAACGTTGCTCTGCTTTTCGTACGTGGGACGTCTCGCAAAGAGAAATCCAAATAAGGAACCCCTCGATACACTACTCCTTGACAATGTTGATCGCCGGTATCCATTATGCCCTCCACACACATCCTATAACTTCAGCTACTTATTTCGAGTACTATCTCTAAGTACACAAGTAAGACCTCTCCTAAGATCTTTGGGGTCTATATAACAACCTTAGTAACCAAGTATGATCGTTTAACCCTAACAAGCTAGTACACCTAATCACACAAAATATACATCTTAGAATAATCATATCACATTCACCTATAGAACATATATCATTACTCTATATATATATAATACAATCAGTCATTCATATAACCATGTACACATACCACACATAATGCGCACTTTAAAATAATCATAACATATATGGTTATAGGACATAAAAATACTTCACAATGTTATCATCTTCCAGGAATTACTCACTTTATCCCGAGTTATCATATATCGGATTATTATCACACAGCCATGGTAATAAAATAAATCATAACGTATCGGAAGCGGTCATAGTTCCTAACCGGAAAGTGAGAACGAATCATACCCAATACTTCTCACCTCCAAATAAAATCACACAAATAACAATGGACGACTATGACATGGGGACTATAGGCACCCTGCTCATCAAGCTAGGGGCCTCACCCACATCGCGCAACCTCCCATGATAGCATGTGCCGGGTATGCTCACACAAGAAGTATATATATCATTCACACTACAAATATATATACACCCAATCACATCATATGTGTAAATCATCACACAAGAAATATACATTTGTTCCATCTAATAACAAATTTATTTATACGTACTATCTCCAATCGTTATTTATAAAGGAAAAGAATCTGGCGATATGTATATAACTCTCATAATACTCACCATCGTTATAACGCATACCTACCCAATGCATTTTCCTTACCCGGTCCCTCACTTGAAACATGTACATCCAATTCACCTATGATATGAATAGTCTCCCATTATATCCAACATTAAGGATACTATCTCAAAATCGAACGTATGTATCAATCCCTATACACACACCATCTGTAACCGGATGCCCACCGATATATAATAATAACCCCGGCTATAAATACACATCTAACTAGGAATCGGTAATCTATTGAATACTTTCAAACTAAGATTTTTGTTTGGTTAGTCAGGTGAACCCTTAACAATATCGCGTTTTCAATTTAATCCCCAAGTTCATCTTCACTAAGGATATTTGACTTTTCTCTCATATGTCTACCAATAATATCTAAATAAAATCCGATCACTAGAAGGATTCGACACAAAAGTCAGCATAACAATCTTACGTCATACCTTCATAACTTCCTCGAATAGTCCTTAACCTTACATCATATATTAACTCACTTCTAATATCCAAATAGAACTCGCATCCCTAATGATATTCCCCATTACATTGATGCAACAACTCCAATGCATATGTATATTTATATCCCAACATTTCTCGATATTTCCCCACGATCACATCAGGTGAGAAACCACCAATAAGTCTCCCAAAACGTGTTTCTCGCATCATATATAAATGTTCCAAATTAATAAACCCAATCGAAATGGAGTAAAACTCATTCTAGATATATCGCTCAAAACAGCCCTATTTTCGAATCGATTCGGTCCTAACAGCGAATCGATTTGGCCCAAGCGAGTCGATTAGGCCCAAAGAGACATGTAAGTCTGCTACATACCGAATCGATTCGCAAGGGGCGAATCGATTCGGCCCTAAAGACTTGTAGGTTCTGCAACATGGCGAATCGATTCGCAAGGGTCAAATCGATTCGGGCTATTGAGCAAGTTACGAAATGGGTTATTTTCTCCAAGACCCATAATTTCCAAGACCCAATTTATACAACTTCCAACCCTTAATCCTCAACCCACTCATGTTTCCAACATCAAAACTCATCCTATATCTAATCCCTTAATGATATACACCCTTAAACCCATGTATAAACATCAAATGTAAAGTTTAATACCCAAAATCTAGGTTTTGATATAAATACCCAAAATCCATATTTTTATTCACAATTCATGAAATCAAATACACATATGAATTATTTAGCAAGATTAAACACTTGCATCGAAGTTGTAGAGGTTGAATCGTCCTCGATATCGCGTATTGGCCGAAAATCTCCAAGCTTTCTCCTATTTCTTCTTCCTTTCTTCTTCTTCTTCTTCTTCTTCTTCTTCTTCTTCTTCTTCTTCTTCTTCTTCTTCTCTCTCTCTCTCTCTCTCTCTCTCTCACACACACACACACACACACACACACACACACAAATGAGATTGGCTGATTTCGTAATCCTCTTAAGCCTTTAAATCCTAAATCCCAATCTTAAACGATAATACACACTTTAAATGACTCGTTTACTCCAATTTGAGTCAAACTAACTTAAATTATTCCATAACCGAAATAAAACCCAAGGACAATCATTTTGACTATATCGACCCATTCGGAATCAATCGCGAACTCAGAATCATCATCCGAAATACTTTATAACATCTTCAAATTTTGACCTCAATTGCCAAATTTTAAAATTCTCTGATTTAAATAAATTTTTATTTCTCCCAAACAAATTAAATTCTCAGTCCAAAATCACGGGGTATTACAGACTTCCCCTCTTACAAGAATTTCGTCCTCGAAATTAAGATAAGACTAAGACTCTCAACCTCAACTAGTTCCTACGCAAACTACCCTATAAATTACCATACCTATTTCTCCCACTTCTCACGACGTATTACTTTATTTAGAAATCGAATAAGTTAAGCAAGGCGCCCATACACCCTGTACCTGAGCCCAATTACATAAACATACCCATCTCCACTTACCTTAACTCGTAATATAACTCTTAGCAAATTAATCTATAATAGCATACTAATTTTGTAAAATTTTGAAATTTCTAATGATTAAACTCTTATCAATTCCTGACATTCGCTGCTTTCATGGGGGAGGTCTCGCAAGAGAAATCCAAACAAGGAACCCTCTTAATACACTATTGTGTAGCTCTGTCGGGAATTAAGATCAGTTGAATCAGAACTAAGATTTTATAAAAGATTTTTGAACCATAGATATTGCCCGAAGGCCTATATTACAATATAATATAAAATAGTTTTATGTCCTTCGACACACCAAATCAAACACCTCATGTTCAATACACAAGGTATCAAGAAATACTGTGCTCTTACTATCACCTAGTTATCAAAGCTAACACAACCAAGAGTGAAAATCCCGCGCTCAACAACGATCTCGTTAAACCCTTAATCGCCTCAGTCATAAAAATCCTTTACATCACGTCCAAGCATCGCCATAAGATAGTCCCTTCTTCAACTGGAACAATACACTCACGCGCATCTAGCCTAACTATAAAAATCATAAAGTTACCGATTACCACCTACACGTTTTAACAGTTCGCACTCCCAAAAACCAAAAGCACAACTCTATACTAGCCTATCACAAAGCATCTATTCTCCCGAAAGATACCATCTAAGTGTTGCCCCTTTCTCGCTCCTCCCTTCAAGATAATCCTATACACCATATGATTATAACAGCTAATCACTCATTAAAACCTTATATGCGACGTTCCCCATACCATCCAAAGCATAACCTAATTACATAAGAAAATAATTCTCACACTACCTCCATACTACAACTGCCTCAACTCATCAATGGGTCCCCGTCTAGAGTTCTCTTGCCTAAAATGTCTTATGAACCTATGTAGGGGTTGCATATCCACAAATTCCTCAGAGAACTGCTCTCTACCTCTTTTAGGACAATCCCTCATCCTAGGGTCTAATTCTCCACAGAGAAATGTTTCCCAAAAAATCCTTCCTGTCCATCCCGAGGGACAAAGAGCTATTACGACCCTCGATAATCTACCTTATAACCCTGTCGCGGTGATGATCTTACTCCATTGGTATCATCTCCTTCAGTCCTACTTGATGGACTCGGGTCTCCAAATTTTCTTACTCCATTTTTTTAATGAAGGCAATACTCCTAACAATATGACAACGTTGTGTTCATCACATCGGTAAAGGTCAATAACGTCGGGTTTCCAAAATAAAGGCTCACGAATTCACTAATATTAATCCTCCCAAGAACTTCACTATTCTTCCTCCTCCGTATATACCTCATCAGGCACAAAATTAACAATTCAAGTTATTTATTCTTCGTACTCCACCACCGTTCGATCACCATGAACCACATCCAAAAATGTCCTTCTCATCTCCGTCCAAATTGTGAAAAGAAAATACTTTTAGTCAAGTGTACCCAAAAATCGGATATGGTCATTGCATCTCTATCTGTTCCGACGTGGTGGATAAATCCTACTATTGGAGAGATGCACTCGTTAGTTTAAAGGTTAAAGGTGGTGAGTATTCGTTCCTGTACCTCACTTCATTCAACCATCCAAAGGTACCTTTGTATACCCTTCTTCCATTGACTTGCAATAATTACATCGACTCCCCTCCCTCGAAATCTCTAGGATGTCTTTTCTATATAGGCTTCTCGTACTCTTTCCCACGCTGGTGGCCCTGGCTGGTCTTGAGCTATCAAAACTGCAAGACGATGTGCCATCACAATAACGGCAGCACCTACTACTTGTGCCACCATATTGGTAACTTCATCTACAGTCACAGTCCTTAGAGGCATTTGGGGTTCAATGTTCTCAGCCCCTCGGGTTACCCTGCCTGGACGAATTCTTATCGGCGGTGTCTGAGACGAAAGAAACTATATCAGAACGCCATTAAGTAATTACACATTGCAGAAAATATTATAGGAGTAGTGAACACAACAGTCCTAATAATAGTTGTCATGACCCCATCCCAAAATAGTAGTGGGGAACGAGTGTCTTGACATGCCACCAAGGCAACAATTATTCTGACTGCAATTGTTTCCTTAATTAAATGCAATGGAAATACAATTACATGGTTATGAATCGTAAAATACTGAAATTAAAGGAATTACGTCATCAGAGATTTCTAAAAGGAAACTTCATTTATATTACAAGTAACAACGAGTTACAACTTAAAATGAAATTTAAAAATTATTACAAGAGAGCCAAACATGCTCTATATGATATAACAAACTTTTTACTTAAAATAACAAAATGAGATCTAAAAGATGAATCTTCCATATAGTCCTTTTACGTTCTCTCTAAGCCTACTTATTTCTTGAAAAATGGTTAGTTATACAACACCAGCTAAAAGCCGAGTGAGGTTTAATCTGTAGACATTCCATGGTTTATTAGAAAATTGATACCTTTTCAATTTACAACAGAAGGTATATACATATATGGACAGGAATTTGCATTAAAATATTTATATGTGAATGACAGTATGTAGAAATGAAAAGCTCAGAATAGAAAGGATGCGACAAATCAAAGGCAATAACTTTTTCTTTCAATCATATCGTTTTAATGGCCAAGTACACTCTAATACCATATTCTTCTACCGTATTATTCCCCGGTAGTTAAGGGTCGTCACAACGCCTTATTTAGGGCACACCAGCGATAACTCAGTTGGGAAGCTGAGTGAGTAAGAGAGGTCCCTTAGGTCGAATCTTATTTCCAATATTCAATATCATTTTCAAAACTTTTTTTAATCGGTATGTCTATACGGACAAATACAAACATATCACAAGGAATCAATCATCGGTATCAAATGAATTTTGAGAATAAATGCAGTTCACAAAATATATGTAGTTTTCATAATATCATATAATTAAAAAACATAAGGAATGTTAGAGTACTCACCTAAAACCAAAGTTCGAAGTTATAGAAACAGAGTCTTGGATCGCTCGTTATTCTTGAGACGAAACTTCTTCTTAATCTTTCCCCGCACTTTCTCTCACTATTTCTTTGTAAGATTTTGGTATAATTTCATGTAATGGCTGATACAAAGGCTCAATTTATAGTTTTTCAAAGGTATTTAGGTGCTGACACGTGTTTGGGTGATAAGGCTTTCATTTTGGTGAGTCGGCGTTCACGTGTCGCGTAATGGGGCAGCCTTGCAGTCTTGATTCACCAAACGGTGACACGTGTTTTAACTTTTTCTAAAGGACTGACATGTGTTTTATCCTTTCCTAAAAAGGTAACACGTGTGCGGTGGAGGTGTCCAAAATAAAGCACGAGGTGGAAAGTTATTAAGGGTATATGGGTCATTTTACACATGAAGGGTATTTTAGTAATTTTACACCATACATTTTCAATATTTCTTAGAGGTCCTTGAAAATATTTTATTTATAAATTGTACTTTATATATTTTCATTTTAGTCCTTGAAACTTTCTTTATTTAAAATTAAGTCCCTAAAGTTTTATAAAATTACATTTTCTACCCAAAGCTTATCTTTTAACTTAGGATATGCTATTAGACTTTGATTTGATCTATTTTGCTGAAGAAAAAGGTCATTTTTGAGGTGTTTAAGTCGGTCTAACTAGATTCCCCTTCCATCCAATCAAAATACAACACATGGTGTGGTAATTAGATAAATTACGACTTAAAGGATGGATAAATTTACCCTTATTTCGTAATTTCGGTATAACTTCTTCCTTGAACCTCCATTTAACACACCGTTTGTTGTGTTACAAACCTAATTCATATATCTACAACTTTTAGTTTTTATCTCAAGTAAATTGTTATATTATAATGGTCAAAACTAGTCTCTAATAGGAACATTCCTACCGAAAACATTAAAATTTTATGTTTGTAACTAATTTGATATTTCATGATTTATGAAGGGAGGATTAGACTAAAATAATAAATTAACATTATTCATATAACATATGAAATAGTATAACATTTAAAACTATATATGAACATATAAAAGTGGGGTCATTACATTCTACCCTTCTTTTAAAAAGTTTGGTCCCCAAACTTTACTTACATTAATTTCCAAACAGGTATGGATATCGCTCCTTTATTTTATCTTCCCGCTCCCATGTTGCTTCTTCAATGGAATGATTACGCCATAACACTTTGACCAACGAAATTACCTTGGTTCGTAATATTTGATCCTTATGGTCCAAAATTTCTATCGGATGCTTAGTGTATGACAAATCTTCTCTAATTTGAAGAGGTTCGTGACTTAGGATTTGCACTGGATCTGTGACGTATTTCTTCATCATTGGCACATGAAACACATTATGCACACTAGAGAGTTCAGGGGGTAAGGCTATTCTATACGCAATAGCTCCTATCCTTTCAAGGATTTTGTAAGGTCCTATGTATCTTGGACTCAATTTCCCTTTCTTCCCGAATCGAATTACTTCCTTTGCTGGTAATACTCGCAAGAACATATAATCTCCTCTTTGGAATTCAAACTCTTGTCAGAGATTATCAACATAACTCTTTTAATGGATTTGAGCAATTTGAAGTCGATCTAGTATTAATTCACTTTCTCTATTGTGATCAGGATCAATTATGGTCCCAATAATTTTCTTTCTCCAAATTCTACCCAACATGTAGGGGAACGACACATTCTACCATAGAGTGCCTCATACGGAGCCATTGGAATACTTGGTTGATAATTATTATTATATGCAAACGCTACTTACGAAAAATGATCATGCCAATTCCCCTTCAGATCAAGTACACATGCCCTAAGCATATCCTCTAAAGTTTGAATGGTTCTCTTAGATTATCCATCTATTTGAGGATGAAAAGCGGTGCTGAAATTCAATTGTGTTCCCATGGCTAATTGTAAGCATTTCTAAAAGTGAGACACGAATCTAGGGTCATGATCAGAAGTAATTAAAACTGGGGTTCCATGAAGCCTAATAATTTCCCACACGTACAACTTAGCTAACTTTTATAAAGAATGGGTAATCCTAATGGCAAGAAAATGAGAAGATTTAGTTAACCTATCAATAACTACCTAAATCCAATCATTACCATTTGAACTCCTTGGTAAAACTGTCACAAAATCCATAGTAATATGTTTCCATTTCCACTCAAGGATACGTAGGGGTTGCAGTAATCCTAATGGTTTTTGATGTTCTGCCTTTACTTGTTGACAAACCAAACACTGAGATATAAATTATGCTATCTCCCTCTTCATGTTATTCCACCAAAATACTTCTCGAATATCCCTAGACATTTTTGTACATCCGAGATGAAATGTGAATCTTAAGTAATGACTTTCCTCCAATATTTTCCTCTTTAATTAGGCATCAGATGACACACACACTCTATTGCCAAATCTCAATATGTCATCTCGTATCATAAATTTAGTTCTCTGACCCTCGATGACTTCTTCTCTAATCTTCTTCAGTTGTGGGTCATTTACTTGTGCAATTTTGATCCTTTCCATTAACATGGGTTGTACTTGTAAGTTTGCAATTATTCCTCCTTTACTATAGATACATACATCTATTTCCATACTTCTCAAATCCCTTAACAAAGGTTCCTGATTTGTAACGAGGCATGCTAAATTTTTTGTAGACTTCCTACTTAAACCGTCGGCTACTACATTAGCTTTCCCAGGGTGATAGTGAATATTTATATCATAATCCTTCATCAATTCTAACCACCTCCTTTGTCTTATATTCAACTCTTTCAGAGTAAATATATACTTCAAACTCTTATGATCGGTATAAATCTCACAAGTCTCACCATACAAATAGTGTCTCCAAATCTTAAGAGCAAAAATTACTGTTGTTAATTCTAGGTCATGGGTTGGATAATTCTGCTCATGGGTTTTCAACTGTCTCGAGGCATAAGCTACTACTTTTCTATTTTGCATTAGCACACATCCCAAACCATTTTTAGAAGCATCACTATAAATCACAAATCGCCCTGTCCCAAAAGGAATAGTCAAAATTGGGACAGTTACTAATCGATTCTTAAGTTCTTGAAAACTATTCTCAACTTCCTCAGACCATTCATATTTCACCTTCTTTTAGGTTAACCTAGATAGAGGTTTGGCAATACTAGAAAATCCTTCAACAAATCTTCGATAATATCTTGCTAATCCAAGAAAACTACGAATTTATATCACATTAGTTGGTCTAGGCCAACCTAGTATAACCTCAATCTTTTGAGGGTCAATTGACAATCCCTCCTTGGAAATGATATGTCCTAGAAAAGAGACATTAGGCAACCAAAACTCACACTTCTTTAATTTCACATATAATTTCTCCTTCCTAAGGATTTGCAACACTATCTCTAAATGCTTTTCGTGTTCTTTAATACTCTTGGAATAAATAATGATGTCATCAATGAAAATAACCACACGTTGATCCAAATATTTTCTAAACACACTATTCATCATATCCATAAAAGCGGTTTGTGCATTAGTTAGTCCAAATGGCATCACAAGAAATTCATAGTGACCATATCTAGTACGAAAAGATGATTTTGAAATATCATCCTCCTTAATCTTCAGTTGGTGATAGCTTGGCCTAAATTCAATCTTTGAAAATACTTGCGCACCTTGAAGTTGGTCAAACAAATCATCTATACGAGGTAAGGGGTATTTATTCTTAATGGTCACCTTATTTAGTTCACGATAATCTAAACATAACCTCATCGTCCCATCCTTCTTTTTAACAAATAACACTGGAGCACCCCAAGGGGATACACTTGGTTTAATAGTCTAAAAAATCTTGTAATTCAACTTTGAACTCCCTTAGTTCTAAAGGTTCAATGCGATAAGGTGGTTTTGAGATTCGTATAGTTCCACGAATAAGGTCAATCGTAAACTCTATTTCTCTACTAGGAGGAAGAGTGGGTAAATCATTTGGAAAAACATCTGGAAAACGTTTAGCTATAGCAATATCTTCTAACCCAGGCTCTTTTGTTTGCAAATCACTAACACTTGCAAGGAATCCTTAACATACCTTCTTAAGAAAACTACAAGCATACATTGTAGAGATAATATGTATGGGATATAGGATGCCAGTTCCTTCAAAACTAAATTCTGGATGGTTAGGAATTTGGAAAGTAGCTCTCTTCTCAAAACAATCTACCTTAGCGTGATATGATGCTAACCAATCCATCCCCAAACTGACTTCAAAGTCTCTTATGTATAAAACTATGAAATTGGCGAATAGTTTATGACTACTAACATCTATAGGGCAAGACTTATATACTAATGTTACCGTTAATAACTCACATGAAGGATTAGAAATGTGTATTCTATGATTTAAGGGTTTAGGAATATTAGGAAAGCGATTAAAAAAATGTACGGACACAAATGAATGGGTAGAACTAGGATCAATTAAAACTTGACAAGGTTGTGCACATATAGAAAGTGTACCTGACACTACTGAATTAGAGTCTTTTGCATCAGAAAGATTAAAAACTCTACCTTGTCTGCCAAGATCCTTATTGTCATTAGAATTGTTTATTGGTACCTTTCCTTTGTTTGGGCAATCTCTCATTTTATGTCCCCTTTGGCCACACCCAAAGCAACTTCCTATCTCCAGGTAACACCGTTGGCATCTATCAACATTAAAGGGTTTATTTTCTAAAGGTTGTCCTATACTAGGTATAGTCCTAAAGGGTTTGTTATTGGGGTTCCTTACTCTTTGTTCTCCAAACTTTCTCTTCCCCTCTCTAACCTGATTATATTCTTCACTATCCTTATCAGCTATTGTTTCCCTAGCCACCAAGTCATTATATGATGTCAACTTCAAGATGGAAATTCGACTACGAATATTCATCCTCAACCCCCGTTCAAACTTCTTAGCTTTTAAAACATCGATTATCACAACACGAGGTGCAAAATGAGATAACTCAGTAAACTTTGCCTCATATTGAATAACCGTTATATTTTCTTGAACCAGACTCATAAAGTCAGCTGCTTTTTGGTCTTGAACCATTTTTAGAAAGTATTTTTCGTAAAAGATCACTAAGAAGTCATTCCAACCTATGGGATTATTACTTTCCCCGTGTATTCTCTTAGTCATTCTCCACCAATGTTCGGCTTCACATTCTAACATGAATGTTCCAAATGAAACTCGTTGTTCATCTGTACACTTAAGAACATCGAACATCTTTTCCATTTGCATCACCCAATTTTCTACTTCAGTGGGGTTAGAAGTACCTTTAAAAGTTGGCGGGTTCAATTTCTTGAATTGCTCAATAGTACAACTACTTGGTTCAAGATTCCTTGATGCTCCATTATTCACCTGATGCTCCACAATTCTTGATAAACTTTCAATTGCCTTGAATGCACCTTCCAGTCCTTCCATATTTGAACCACTAGTTCCCACAGTTGATCTCGTCTTGGTCATTTTCTACAGTCATGGCCAAACATAAGATGTATTATACTATCTCAAGATTGCAAATTAGAAGAACAATTGTATATAAACAATTATATGTGGACTGTAAGACATATGGAGGGTTATCACATAAGTCGAATATTTAATCCTATATCATATGTATGGAAACTTAAAGTCGATAACGTTCGAAACTTATGTTCAATAGTCTACGGGTTCATAACCTATGCTCTAATACTACCTCTGTCACGACCCTTTCCCAAAATAGTAGTGGGGAACGAGTGTCTTGACAAGCCAACAAGGCAATAATTATTCTGACTTAAATTGTTTCCTTAATTAAATGCAACAAAAATACAATTACATTGTTTTGAATCGTAAAATACTGAAATTAAAGGAATTACATCATCAGAGCTTTGTAAAAGGAAGCATCATTTATATTACAAGTAACAACGAGTTACAACTTAAAACAAAATTTAAAACTTATGACAAGAGAGCCAAACATGCTCTATATGATATAAAAAACTTTTTACTTAAAATAACAAAATGAGCTCTAAAAGCTGAATCTTCCATATAGTCCTTTTACGTTCCCTCTAAGCCTACTTATTTCCTGAAAAATGGTTAGTTATACAACACCAGCTAAAATCCGAGTGAGGTTTAATCTCTAGACATTCCATAGTTTTTCAAAAAATTGATACCTATTCAATTTACAATAAAAGGCATGTATATATATGGACAAGAATTTGCAGTAAAATATTTATATGTGAATGACAGTATGTAGAAATGAAAATCTCAGAATATAAAGGATGCGAAAAATCAAAGGCATTAACTTTTTCTTTCAATGATATCATTTTAATGGCCATGTACACTCTAATACTATATTATTCTATCGTATTATTCCCCGGTAGTTGAGGGTCAATCGAACTTGTTCGTAACAATGCCTTATTTAGGGCACACCAGCGATAACCCAGCTGGGAAGGTCAGTCAGTAAGAGCGGTCACTTAGGTCGAATCTTATTTCCAATATTCAATATCATTTTCAAAACTCTTTTTAATCTCTTTGTCTATATGGACAAATATAAACATATCATAAGGAATCAATCATCGGTATCAAATGAATTTTGAGAATAAAAGCAGTTCACAAAATATATATAGTTTTCATAATATCATATAATTAAAACACATAAGTAAGGTCAGAGTACTCACCTAAAACCGAAGTTCGAAGTTATAGAAACAGAGTCTTGGATCGCTCGTTAATCTTGAGACGAAACTTCTTCTTAAACTTTCCCCGCAGTTTCTCTCACTATTTCTTTGTAAGATTTTGGTATAATTTCGTGTAATGGCTGATACAAAGGCTCATTTTATAGTTTTTCAGAGTTATTTAGGTGCTGAAATGTGTTTAGGTGATAAGGCTTTCATTTTGGTGAGTCGGCATTCACGTGTCGTGTAACGGGGCAGGCTTGCAGTCTTGGTTCACCAAACGGCGACACGTGTTTTAACTTTTTCTAAAGGATTGACATGTGTTTTATCCTTTCCTATAAAGGCGACATGTGTGTGGTGGATGTGTCCAAAAGAAAGCACAAAGTGAAAAGCACGAGGTGGAAAGTTATTAAGGGTATAAGGGTCATTTTACACATGAAGGGTATTTTCGTAATTTTACACCATACATTTTCAATATTTCTTAGATGTACTTGAAAATATTTTATTTACAAAATTGTACTTTATATATTTTCATTTTAGTCCTTGAAACTTTCTTTATTTAAAATTAAGTCCCTAAAGTTTCATAAAATTAGATTTTCTACCCCAAAACTTATCTTTTAACTTAGGATATGATATTATACTTTGATTTGATCCATTATGCTGATGAAAAAGTTAATTTTAAGGTGTTTAAGTCGTCCTTACTAGCTTCCCCTTCCAACCAATCAAAATATAAGTCATGGTGTGGTAATACGACAAAATACGACTTAAAGGATGGATATATTTGCCCTTATTTCGTAATTTCGGTATGACTTCTTGCCCGGACCTCCGTTTAACACACCATTTGTTGTGTTACAAACCTAATTCATATATCTACAACTTTTAGTTTTGACCTCAAGTCAATTATTATATTATAATCATCAAAACTAGTCTCTAATAGGAATATTGCTACTGAAAACATTAAAATTTGATGTTTGTAACTAATTTGATATTTCATGATTTGTGAAGGGATGATTAGACTAAAATAATAAATTAACATTATTCATATAACACATAAAGTAATACAACATTTAAAACTATATATGAGCATATAAAAGTGGGGTCATTACAACAGGGCTCTACATCAAGAACGCTAACGGGAACGCTGAAACTCGCATAGATCCTAAGACACTAGAACCTGATGCTCTGATACCACCTGTGACACCCCGCTTAAAAAAATAACTGGTGGCCAGCCCTATACTATATTAAATCAGGAATCGTAAGTGGATCATTCTTAGCATCTACTATCGATACTAACTAAACATAGCTAATTACCCAATACTATAAAAAGTGGATGCCAAAATTTTTAAAAACATACAATGAACATCATGCCAACACTAAAATAAATACTGAGAAAGATAAAAATGCACTCATGTACGATAATAAAAGGATGTACTCAATCAAAAACATAACCAATACGATAAAAGAAATATACCTGAATATGATGTCGAGTAACGGATAATACAATAAACCAGAGGAAATAATTATAAAAATGCTAAATGTAATTCTTGGCTATAAACTCGATACTCAAAATGAATCCTATCAAGATTTACAAACGGTAGGAAGCGACTATAAAAATATCCCTCAAGAGTCCGCATCTGCTTCGGCTCCCAAGAAACTGGATAGAAAAGCATCATTGGTATCCTTGCGGTGGGACACCTCTTGTTCACAATATATATATGTATAGACAGAGAGAGATATAAACGGGTCAGAGACCGAGGTGTGAAAAATATTTATAGAAAGTGTATTAAACTGCGTAATAATTAAAAGTGCATAATTTCATAAATAAAGTGGAAACGCACTCTCGTGAGGGTCAAACTCACCCCTCGACTAAAGCGCGCACCTAAGCGTATGCACCTAATCCTAATTAAATTACCCAATACCTTCTAGGGATAATTCAATATTAATATACACATAGACTACACTTATGTAACCCACTAACTTAAGTAATAAACTCAGAAATCATTTCATTTTATCATACCCTATGTTACTCTCAAACTTATATGTATAATAACATATACGTACACACATATACCTTACTAGAGTCCATTCGATTCTAATTATTAACTTAAACGAGTCCTTAATAACATAATAGGCACACATCGACTTCCGATTTGTATAACGCATTCTATCACCAATCAACGCACACCCGAGTACCAAGTCCTAAACCTCTCCCCACTCCCAACATTGCTCTGAATTTCGTGCGTAGGACGTCTCGCAAAGAGAAATACAAACAAGGAACCCCCCGATACACTACTCCTTGACAATGTTGATCGTCGGAATCCATTATGCCCTACACACACATCCTATAACTTCAGCTACTTATTTCGAGTAGTATCTCTAAGTACACAAGTAAGACCTCTCCTAAGATCTTTGGGGTTCATATAACAACCTTAGTAACCAAGTACGATCATTTAACCCTAACAAGCTAGTACACCTAATCACAAAAAATATACATCTTGGAATACTCATATCACATTTACCTATAGAACATATATCATTAATCTCTATATATATTACAATCAGTCCTTCCTATAACCTTGTACACATACCACACATAATGCGCACTCTAAAATACTCACAACATATACGGCTATGTGACAACCCGAGATCCGAAATAAAGGGGGGCCAGCCCGATACCTCAAAATGACGGAATCATGTATGGACATCAGTCTCAGCATAAACAATAAAATAAGTATACGAAAAAACCAGCCAATAAATCAGAAAACGGGTTGCCAAAAATTTTTGTTTGATTAAAAGATGAGAAAATAATTTAAACAACCCAATCCGATAAAAGAAGGGGATTCCAAAGAAATTTATATTACTATAATTACAACATAAATCAAGGACCGAATAAGCTGTCGGTCCACAGTTACATTCAACGTATTACAACAGCTCCATAAATTTACATAATACATCCATTAACAATTACAAAAGTTTAGGATACCAGCCCGAATGAAAGACCCGATCTTATTTAGAATTCCAAAATGAAAGCATCTAACAAAACATCCTGTAATAATTTGCAAAATCATACAGCTCCTCGAAAGTATTGGAATAGGATTTTTCACATCGGGCGCCCTTGCGGAGGAGCACCTGGGCGGATACAATAACATGCACATCATGAAAAAATGAACGGGTCAGGGCCCGATTTATATATGATTACCAGAAGAACAAGAAGCATGATAGATATGAAGATATAATCATGAATGATGTAGATGAACATCTAACAACCTAATCACCAAGTACACTAAATCAATTCTAACCACTATGAATTTATTGAAAAAGAGCAATATTTGAACCAGATTATCTAGCATGTCTTTTCATTTTCCATTCCTTAACAGGAATATAATTACCATCATATTTTCCTATGAAAATACAAGTATCAAGTCCCACTTGATTTAGAAAAGTTATATTCTTATACATATAATGCTTCTAAGACCGCCCCTCCGCGTTTTCCCACTGGGCGCGCCCCTAATTGACTATCATCTTCCAGGGCCTATCTATATAAGACAACCTGGGCACCTAACGCACGTCGGTAAGTGGCCATATACCTGCGAGTGAGTCATAACCACACCCGGAATTACCTCACTAGCGCAGAAAAATATAAAAAGATCCCGCATATGGCCGAGGACTAAAGTCTCCCTACATTCATTAGTCAGGGGACATCACCTCTTACGCGAGCTTCCCTTATGATAGCATTTAGAGAGGCGTGTTTAAGTAAATTAACATTTACCCATTTTTATTTCATCATCATATTCATTAATCACGCGTATTTTCATTTTATTTGAAACCATTGTTCCTGAATATTCTCATTAATCTTCATCCTATTATTTAGTACCGAGCTATTGTCTAAAGGATCCCCAAAATCTCATGTGCCCCAAGGTGTTATATACCTCGAGAGGGCTCTTAAAGCCTCCAAATATTGGTTTATAATTCACAGTTTCTAATAATTTGAGAGAGGAAAAGAGATGCCTAAACATCACTTTAGGTACTAACGGAATTAACCCCAAGTGAACCCATTCAACTCTAGGGTAACGTCCAAACTCAATTAAAGGTCTAGGACTCTAAGTTTACTTCATACAAGAAGCTTCCTAGTCCCTAATTAAAAGAAGAAACCTAGGAAACTAAAATAAAATTTAAGGGTGGAAAACAGGGGACCGGTCGACCGCGTCTCAAAATTTAGCCTACGAAGAAAAGCAGAAAGTCCAGGTGAAGGGGGCCGATCTATCGGTCATGGACCGCGGTCGACCGCGCTCCAAATTTTAGACATTGGTAGGAAAGCAGTGTGCCCTCTCCCGAAGTCCCGGTCGATCGGTCCTGGAACCGCGGTCGACCGGTCATAGCAGACCTAAGACCCCTTTCTTCTTCCAACAACAAAACCCTACTCATTTATTACAACCAACAATTTTAATTACATCCAACAACTAATATCTACACCAATATTAACTTAAATGAACCTCCAAAGGTTTATAACCCATTCATCCAACAAGAAAACCTAACTTTCTTAAACCATAAATAAATCCACAACTATCAACACTACTTATTCAACTTAAATCACATAATAGCAAGTAGAAAACTTGCAAACTTTCCAATTTCAGATATGATGAAGATGAATGCAAGAAAATCTCCCAAGCTTCAATCCCTTTTATCTCCCAAGGTTTCTCTCCTTATCTCTTTCTCTTTAGGTTTAGGAACACAATTAGGGGAATAGTGACTTACTCAAGACATAAATCGTGCCTTTATGTTTAGAATTAACACTTAGGTGATCAATACCGCGATAAAATAATACGCAACTATACATTTAATCTAAAACCAGTCAAAAGTGCCCGAATCCTCAAAATACAATATGGCACACAATTTGACTGTCTCACACCTCCCAGAACTAACTAAGCCATCCAAATCATCATTTGTAAGTTTTATAATTCATTTTAAGTTTCGGTTTCATTATTAAGTCAAAATGCCATTTTAAATTTCATTACACAATAAAATACATCATGGTGATATTCACCTACACATAAGGTAAATAGGCAACATCATAGCAAATATTAACTTTTCTTCACTAAATTAATACTTACTCCCCATTCCAACAGTTTATATAATTACTACACATAGTAAATAAATATAAAATAGCCTCTCAAAAGTGAGGGTTGTTACATACTCCCCCCCTTATGAGGGAATTTTGTCCCCAAAATTCAAGCGTACCTTGTATAAAGAGATGCGAATACTTTTCCCGCATATCATCATCGCGTTCCCACAGTGATTCCTTGGCGTTATGGTGACTCCATTGGACCCGCACCAAGGACAATAATCGAGATCCGAACCTGCGCTCTCCATGTTCTAGAATAGCAACCGGTTGTTCTTCATATGAAACTTCGGGTTGAAAGTCAATATCCTCGAAAGGGATATGCCAAAATGCGCCTTCGCACCTCTTGTACTTCTTCAGAGAGGAAACATGAAATACATCGTGAATTTGTTACAAAGGTTCTGGTAAGGAAAGTTGATACGCCACTGGACCCACCTTTGCAATAATTGGAAAAGGTCCAACAAAACATGGTGCAAGCTTCCCTTTCTTCCCGAAATGCTTAATGCATTTCATTGGTGACACTTGCACCAAGACTTGGTCCCCAATCTCTAACTCCATGTGCCTTCTTCCCGCATCGGCATAGCTCTTTTGGAGATCTTGGGCTATCCAAATGCGATTCCAAATGAGTTTAATTTTTGAAGAAGTATCTTGGATCATTTCAGGTCCAAGGAATTTATTATTGCCCACTTGCAACCAACAAGCGGGTGATCTACAAGGCCTCCCATACAAAGCTTCATAGGGCGGCATCCCGATTGTAAATTGGTACGAGTTGTTATAAGCAAACTCGACCAATGGGAGATATTGTTCCCAACCACCCTTGAAGTCAAGCATACACATACGAAGAATATCCTCCAACATCTGGTTTATTCTTTCAGTTTGGCCATCTGTTTGAGGGTGATAAGAAGTTCTCAACTTCAACTTGGTCCCCATAGCCTCTTAGAAGCTTCGCCAAAAGTGGGAAACAAAAGTTTATCCCGGTCGAAAACTATACTTAAAGGTACCCCATGGAGTCTAACCACCTCCTCAATGAATAATCGGGCATATCGAGCAGTGTCAAAATCGGTCCGAACGGGTAAGAAGTGTGCCGACTTAGTCAAACGATCGACAATCACCCCAATAGAATCACACCCATTGTGTGACCTAGGCAAGCCCGTAATAAAATCCATCGATATGCTTTCCCACTTCCATACTGGAATCTCTAACGGTTGCAACAAACCTGCCGGTCGTTGATGATCGATTTTGACCAATTGACAAATAGTGCATTGTGATACAAACTCAGAATATCCCGCTTCATACCCGACCACCAATACTGATGGCGCATGTCTTGATACATCTTGTCCCCACCAGGATGTACCATAAATTTAGACCCGTGAGATTTAGCCATCATCGCCCGTCTCAAGTCCCCTTCTTATGGAACAATGAGTCTTCCATGGAAGCGTAGCCCACCTTCTGAACTAATTGAGTAGGACTCCGTCCCTCGGATAATAAACGGCGTATATGGTCTTGGCAACCATTATCCCTTCCTTGGGCTTCTATAACCATTGATACAATAGTAGGGGTAACGGTCATCATTGACATGAATGCTCTCACCACCGCATCCTCCTGACAGATCTCTTTCCACTTAGCTTTCCAAACATCAGCTAACTCTCCATCGGGTTTCCTACTCAAGGCATCCGCCACAACGTTTGCCTTGCCCGAATGATAATGAATATCAAATTGATAATCTTTCACGACCTCTAACCATCGACGCTGTCTCATAATCAAATCTTTCTGGGAAAATAAATATTGCAGCGATTTATGGTCCGTGAAAAGACTGAATTTCTCCCCTAAGAGATAATGCCTCCATATCTTCAGGGCAAAGACAACCGCGGCAAGTTCTAAGTCATGCACTGGATAGTTTCTTTCACGGGGCTTTAACTTACGAGAAGCATAAGCAATAGCCCTTCTCTCTTGTTGAAGTACACCTCCTAGTCCTTGAAGAGATGCATCGATGAAGACTAGATATTCCAATCCCGATTTTGGCAATGCAAGTTCTGGAGCCGAAGTCAATATATCTTTGAGCTCATCAAATGCAGCCTGGCAAGAGTTATCCCAAATAAATCTCACCCCCTTCTGGGTCAAATTTGTCAAAGGGATAGCTATTTTTGAGAAACCCTTGATAAACCGACTGTAATAACCCGCCAAACACAGAAAACTATGAACCTCGGTAGGGGTCGTGGGCTGACCCCACTCCCTCACCGTAACTACTTTACTCGGATCCACCGATATACCCCGGGATGTCACCACATAGCCCAAAAATTGCACCTCATGCAACCAAAAGCCACACTTCTCGAACTTAGCATACAATTGGTGATCCCTCAATCTTTGTAGGACCAACCTCAAATGAGTAGCATGATCAGATTCCGTCCGAGAATAGACTAAGATGTAATCGATGAATACAATAACAAATTGGTCCAGGAAATCCTGAAGCACCCTATTCATAAGATCCATAAATACAACAGGGGCTTTGGTTAGCCCAAATGGCATAACCAAAAATTCATAGGATCCATATCTTGTCAGAAAAGCAGTCTTGGATACATCCTCCTCCCGTATCCTCAACTGATGATACCCCGTCCACAAATCAATTTTTGAGAAGTACGACGCTCCTCGAAGTTGGTCAAATAAATCATCGATACGGGGCAAAGGATATTTATTCTGGATGGTGAACTTGTTTAATTCTCTATAGTCCACACATAACCGGAGGGAACCATCCCTTTTCTTTACAAACAACACTGGAGCACCCCATGGCGACGTACTACGCCTAATAAATCCCTGCTCCAACAAATGCTATATTTGATCTCTCAACTCTCTCATTTCCATAGGAGCCATTCTATATGGAGCCCTCGCAATAGGCCTCATCCCCGGCGCCAAATCGATCACAAACTCAATCTCTCGGCTAGGAGGCAAACCCAGTATTTCCCGGAAGACATCCACAAAATCTCTCACAACCAAAATAGAATCCAAGGGAACAACTACATCCCTAGAAAACTCCTCTTCAATACAATACAGATAAGTACTAGTACTCCCCTATAAACGAGGTAAAACTACCAAGAACATTTCTTGTCCCGGAGCGGCGAAGACTATACTCTTCCCGTAACAATTAACTATATCGTGATACTTCATAAGTCAGTACATGCCCAAAATCACATCATACCCGACCATATCCAGGACGAGTAAATCGTCCTCAAAACATAAATTACCAAGATAAATTTCCATATTTTTACAAACAAGGAAAATGAGTGAACCATCACCCATAGAGGACTCGACACTAGTAAAAGTACTCTCAGCAGATTTTATCAACTCTGTGGTCTGAGAAAAACTCCTAGAAATGAATGAATGCGTCGCACCCGTATCAAATAAAATGCGACCCATGTGTCCCTGAATAAGGAACTTACCCTCAATGGCTGGCGGTGCCGGCGGAGCCGGAGGAAGCATAGCATTCTGAACATGATAAACTCTCCCATACTATAACTGGCCCTGTTGTGGAGGAACAACCGGGTTAGGCACCTGTGGAGGGAACTGGACATATGGCTACTGAGGGGCTTTAGGAAAATGTCCCCCAATAAACTGAGGACACTCCTTCTTATAATGACCCGCCTCACCGCATTGGAAACATCTACCCAACATATTCTCCGCATTTCGACCCCAATTATTTCGAAACTGGTTAACACCTTGGCCCTCCTGGCCTCTACCTCCTTGACCACAGTAAGTCCATAAATGTGATTAGGAAGGTTAATTATTTGATTAAGTATGAGTTATATGTTATAAGTTGATGAGGGGTGTTAAACACATTAATTATTATATTTGGGGGATGCATAGTCATGTGACATATGTGTTGGTTGCATTAGATGTTAATCAAGCTTATGATCGGGGATAACTTGTTTAGATCATATGATTAGTTATGTGGTTAAATGCATCATGAAAATATGTTTCTAATTCATCATTATGTTTAAAAAATTAAACCAAGGTGTTGGTCCAAAATTGGCATTGTTAGGTCGCCAAATGTGAAAGTTTTGAGATTTTCGGTAAATTGCTACCCTTCTGTTCGGGCCCAAAATAGGCATACTAGTTTTATGATTTGTGGAAAATAAAAAATATCAAAGTTGTAGATAAACGGTGTGTAAAACAGAGGTCCAAGTAAGGAGTAATGCTGAAATTACGAAACAAGGGCAAATATGTCTATTCGTTAAATGGTATTTTGTCTTACTAGTGGAACACATGGCTTGTTTTGATTGGACCAAGGGGAGGTGCCTTATGCCGACTTAAAGAGCTTAAAAATACCCCTTGTTATTCATTTTCATCATAATTTCAAGTGGGGTTGAGAGTTACTTGGAACAAAGCAAGGTTATGATGAATTAGTGAAGGATTAAGGCATATTATCGAGAGATAAACAAGCTTATGTATCCAAAGGTGCTTAGGTAAGATTTAGCTTATAAATTTCATTCTTTACATGATATAGGGTGTTTTATATGATATTAAAGATCATATTTAGGGATGATATAATACGTGTTGTTACGTGTAGGTGGGTATGTGTAGGTTGTATATATGAAGTATGTTGAATTCATACAACTAAGGGTGTAATCATCATGTTAATCAAATTGGTGTATTTTTGTGAATACTCAATGGAATCGATTGATTATAGTTGGATATGAAACTAAACTTATACATACATGTCATATCTGAACATTATGTAAAAATACCAAGAAATGAATCTTGGGTGATAGTTTGAAGTTTGGGTATGAAATCTGCCCCAAAAACATAAGTGCGCACACCAAGTGTTCGATGTTTTGCGTGACTTAGTAAATGAACTCTAAAAATTATGCAACATCAATTTTATATTATTCAATATGTTTAATATGTGTTTCCATGATTTATAACCGAGTAGGACATTATATATGCTTGAAAAATGTTAAGTTATGCTTTGGTGGTCTACTCAGACCTAGATGTGTTAAAAGTGGCATAAATCATTGAATACTTATTGGAATCAAGAAATTCCAATTGGAAATATTAGAGAACATATATGGGTATGATATACTTGATGGGGAGAATAAAATACCTTCTGGTTTGGCTTGGGGGTTGTGTTTAAGTTGAATTTTTATTGTTGTTTTTCTCCAGAAATTACTTGGAAAATGTTGTAATAAAACAGGCATAACTTTGTCTAAAGAATTCATAATTTAATTCCGTAAATTGCGTTAGAACCCTAATGAATAAGGTGTTATAGAAATGTGAAGTATCATATTCAATTAGTTTTCAGTTATGTTAGATTGACCAACTGATGTGATGTCTAACTGAGTTTAATGTGATTTGGTGTATTCAAATACTAATGATGTTGAATTGTTAGGTGGGGAAGCGACTAACACTACCATACCAAGAAAATAGTTTTGGTATTAATCTTAGTACCAAATTAAAGGTGAGTGACCTATCCTATGAAATATAGAAGCTTATATGTTCATATGGGAATGTGTAGTAAAACGCATGTGTTAATATCCTTATGGGAGTGATGTTGTATTTATGAAACATATGCATATGATTAAGAATGTTATGTGATGTTATATAATGTTATGGACTGAGGTGGGTCCTTTATCTAATGTTAAGGACTGTGGTGGGTCCTACGGAATGTGGCGGTCGCATTAACTCAACTTAAATATTTGTTGTACTCGGGCCTAATTATGGGATGTGGTATCCCCATTAACTAGGAGTTAATTGGACTGGCGGGTCCAGGCTTGCGAGAGTTACACAATTCCTGTTGGGTTATGACATAAGAAAATAAAAATTGTTATTCAAATTGGTTATATATATGTGATGTATGTGTGGAATATGATCATTCACTAAGATTGTGTTGCTTACACTCCTATAATGTTATGTTTCAGGTATGCCTATCGTTTGGAGTTCACTGCCAAGTTAGGACATTGAATGGGAGAGTGGAGGATAAATAACGTGAGTTTTATATCAACAAACTTTTTGGGTAAATGTTAAACAAAGGAACTTATGTAAGTAAATTTGTTTGTTACTTTTAAGTTGTGCATAAAGGTAGCTATGTTTTCATCCAAACATGCGTTTGAAAAAAAAAATCTTGTGTTATTTTTCAAAAGGTTTCAAGTACCATATTGTCTAATGGGGATTTATCTCTAAATAAAAGGTTGATTTTAAGTTAATTAAGTTGGGGAGCGACAACTTGGTATCAGAGCATGGTTATTAGGTTCTGGACAGGGTGTGAGGGTCTAGATTGGCAGTGGACGTAGAAACTGTTTTGAGTCATAAGTATTCAGTTTCAAGGGATACATTTAAGTATGTTAGATTCTTGAGGCATGGACAGGAATGTTTTGTTATTAAGTTTTAAATTGGCTTTGTTGACTAACATGTGTCAGTTATACATATATATATTGTTGTACGTGATATGAAATGCAAGGATCTTGCAGGAAAGGAAATAAGATGTTAAGGTTTATTCGGGGATGACAGCGAATACAGGTATTTTAATATAAAGCATTGCATTGTTTTATATGTTGTATGAACAAGTGTTTCATTGAAGGAAAATATTTAAAGACACAATGTGGTATAAAAGTTGTAATCTCTCCTTATACTGGTATATGTGAACTTGGCAAAAATTATAAAGTATTGGAGGTGATCGCTTCCTATGTTGGTATATGTGGACTTAAGTCATGTTACGTGTATCATTATGAATGGGTTCTCTCCTCATCTGTATGGGAGAGTGATGTACGGGAACAAATATTCAATTATAGGATGAGAAATGATAAGAATTATTGTTACATGATTATAATGAGACTTAAATTGTTGGAGTGTAAATAAAAATGAAGATTCACATAGTAGAGGTTAAATGATAAGGTTAGTAGTTGTATATGTTTATATTTAACATGTGAAATAAGTATGAAATTTAATAACTAGTCGATATATCACAAGTGATCAGAATATGAATTCATAGTGAATTATTAAAAGAAGAATAAAGAGTAATAAGAGTTGAGATGTACGTCTTTAATAATGTGAGTACATATAGTGGATATTACTCTTGTGATGTTTTGAAATGCTTATAAGAATAGTAAAGTTGAGATGAGGTGTTAAAGAGTTAGAAGTTTAAAAATATTGAGGAGTCCTTTCAAGAATATGTGTTGTGGATGAGTATGGGAAAGATGTTTGTCAGGTTTAAATACTTACAACTGAGTTGAGTGAATATTGAGTTGTATTTGTCATTGTGCGTATGTGTTACCACTAAGAGTGTTATATAAGTAATATGATTGACATTACACGGAGTCACCAAGAAGTATGTGTAAGGAGAATGTGCTATGTGAGATACCATAATGTGGTACATTGAGGTATTTGTACAATTTATTTGAAAGAAATACGATATATAATAGTTAGAGAAGTATTATGGGTTTGGTAAGTATGGTTAAAGTTCTAAGTGGTGAGGTTATGTTTAACATCCATGTTATCAAACGGTTAAGATGAGTGTATTAATGATGTTACGTAAGACTATCATGTTAATAAGGATTGGAGTAAAATTATGATTGTAAAGTTATTATGTTGGATAAATGACTTGTTAAGGTCATTGTATGTTTAGTTAAAGAACAATCAAACGTTACTAAAAAAAGGGGAATATCGTGAGAATTTATATTGAATTCATAGTCCATGACTACACAATATACATGAAAGTGAATATGGGATATTGGCTAAAAGTAAACATTTGATGAATGATTGTTCATTATCGATATATGGAAAGTAGTGATGCTATGTTTAGATTAAGGAGCGTAAGAACGATATTTAACATACTCTAAAACTTCAAAGATGATACGGATAGTAGTCCAAGTCGAACACCTGAGTTTGGTATTGAGTGGAAGATGAGAAGATGTCATATAGTAAGTTAGTATTATAATATGATGTTTATCATTTGAAGTAATGAATTGAAGTTGGGGAGATGAACTATAAGAAGTTAGTCTTGTAATAGAATATTTATTATTTGAAATGTTACACGATGATAAGGATAGATTATATGAATGAAGTGAGAAATGTACATAATGATGTTTGGTTTATTAAGAATGTTTACTCATTGTTAATATAAGAGGATACAATCGATAATATATTATGTGTGAATGTTCGACATACGTATATAAAGGTATGGAGTAATATATGAGTTGGGAATTGACTGTTATTGATAAGAAATCACTAGACGATTATTCTTGCGTATGAATGATAAAGACGCTTATGTGTTGATATATCCTGATTCTACACATTCTTTATGTCTTGCTTTATCTATTGCATCTTAATAAACCACTATCATCATTAGATTCTAGTTTAGCTATTATTACTCCAGTGTGGGAAATTTGTTTTCATTGATAGGGTGTGTAGGGAGGGTATGGTACGAATAAGTGAAAAGTAGTTGTTGGTTGACTTACTACCTTTCAGTAAGCATGACTTTGATGCGATTTTGGGTATGGACTGGTTGTCCTCATATCATGTATGTTTAGATTGCTTTAGAAGGAAGGTAGTGTTTCGGTTACCGTGTGAACCCGAATTTAAATTTATTGGGGAATGGAATGTCACTTGTGAATTATTTTACAGACCTTGCGAGAGAAGCAATTATATGCTAAATTTTCTAAATGTGAATTTTGACTAGACGAAAGTAGTGTTTTGGGGAATGTTATTTTTGTTGATGGTAATTGTGTTGGTTGAAAAGAAGATGGATGGAATTTATAATGGATTATGACTACACAACACATCACCATCCGGATAAGGCTAATGTTGTTGTTGATGCCTCGAGTAGAAAAGCTCTAGGCAGAGTATTTTATATTTACTATGTTCGAGTTAACTTGCTGAGAGAGTTAACTTTAATAAGGAAGAAGTTAACGTTAAATGAGTTGTGGAATACTAGTGCATTTAAATGTTAGACATATGCTAATAGACTAGATACGACCATCACAAGCAGGACATATAGAATTGGATAAAATTAAAGATAATATGAAAACGAGTAAAGCAAATGAATTTTCTATTCATAATAATGACATTATTATGTATGATAACCGTTTGTGTGTACCTAATGTGCCTAATTTAAGGAGAACGATTTTAAAGGAGGCCCATTGTTAGTTATATGCTATGCATCCAGGAAACACATAACTTTATAGAAATTTGAAACAATGTTATTGGTGGCCGGGAATAAAACACGATAGTGCAGACTTTGTTGCTAGATGTATGGTTGCCAACAAGTGAAGGCGGAGCATCAAAAGCCTAATAGGCTACTATAGTCCTTACCTATTCCTGAGTGGAAATAGGAGCATGTTACTACCGATTTTGTTATAGGTTTGCCAAAATTATCACGAGGGTTTGATTTTATTTTGGTTGTCGTTAATAGATTGACTAATTCGACACATTTTCTTCCTGTTAAAGCTACTTATTCCATGGATATATATGCCAACATATATGTGGATGAGATAATTAGATTGCATGTTTCACCTGTTTCTATTATCTCTTATCGAAATCCTAGATTTAATTCCCACTTTTAGCGTAGTTTACAATAAGTTTTGGGGGCGAAATTGAGATTTAGTTCAACTTTTGATCCTCAGACTGATGGGGCAGTCAGAAAATGATCCAGGCACTCGAAGACATGTTACGAATTTATATATTAGAGTTAAAGGGCAGTTGGGATGAACACTTATCACTAATTAAGTTGCTTATAATAATAGTTATCATTCAGGTATTGAGATGGATCCTTATGAATCCTGGTATGGGAGAAAGTATAAGACCCCAGTGTGTTGGGCAAAAGTAGAAGAATGAAAACTACTTGGGCCAGAAATTGTGCAACTGACTACTGAGAAGATAAATTTTATTCATAATCACTTGAAGGTGGTGCAAAATAGACAAAAAGGTTATCCAGACAACGTAAGGAAGGAATTAAAATTAGAGGAAGGTGATCAAGTTTTCCTACGTGTTTCTCCTTAGAGAGGGGTTATGAGATTTGAGAAAAAAAAGGAAAATTAAGGGCTAGGTACATTGGCCTTATCAAATAGTGAAACGAGTTGGAGTTGTATATTACAAATTGGCTTTGATACAATAACGATCTCGTATACATGATGTTTTTTTTATGTATCAATGTTACGTAAGTATGTGGTTGATCCTTCACATGTGTTTATTTTATAACCGATAGAGCTTAAAGATGACTTGACCAACATGGAGGAACCAATTGTTATTTTTGATTGAAAAGACCAGGCAAAACCATTACATTAGTTAAGGTAACATGGAGAAATCAAAATGTGGAGTATGCCACCTGGGAAAGAGAAAATAACATGAAGGTGTGATATCCTCATCTTTTGGTAAGTTCTTATGCTTTAAATTTCGAGGACGAAATTTTTATAAGAGGGGTAGAATTGTAAGGCCATAAATGTGATTAGGAAGGTTAATTATTTGATTAAGTATGAGTTATATGTTATAAGTTGATGAGGGGTGTTAAACACGTTAATTATTATATTTGGGGGATGCATAGTCATGTGACATATGTGTTGGTTGCATTAGATGTTAATCAAGCTTATGATCGGGGATAACTTGTTTAGATCATATGATTAGTTATGTGGTTAAATGCATCATGAAAATATTTTTCTAATGCATCATTATGTTTATAAAAATTAAACCAATGTGTTGGTCCGAAATTGGCATTGTTAGGTCGCCAAATGTGAAAGTTTTGAGATTTTCGGAAAATTGCTACCCTTCTGTTCGGGCCCAAAATAGGCATACTAGTTTTATGATTTGTGGAAAATAAAAAATATCAAAGTAGAAGATATATGAGCTAAGTTTATAATACAACAAACGGTGTGTAAAACAGAGGTCCAAGTAAGGAGTAATGCTGAAATTACGAAACAAGGGCAAATATGTCTATTCGTTAAATGGTATTTTGTCTTACTAGTGGAACACATGGCTTGTTTTGATTGGACCAAGGGGAGGTTCCTTATGCCGACTTATAGAGCTTAAAAATACCCCTTGTTATTCATTTTCATCAGAATTTCAAGTGGGGTTGACAGTTACTTGGAACAAAGAAAGGTTATGATGAATTAGTGAAGGATTAAGGCAGATTATCGAGAGATAAACAAGCTTATGTATCCAAAGGTGCTTAGGTACGATTTAGCTTATAAATTTCATTCTTTACATGATATAGGGTGTTTTATATGATATTAAAGATCATATTTAGGGATGATATAATACGTGTTATTATGTGTAGGTGGGTATGTGTAGGATGTATATATGAAGTATGTTGAATTCATACAACTAAGGGTGTAATCATCACGTTAATAAAATTGGTGTATTTTTGTGAATACTCAATGGAATCGATTGATTCTAGTTGGATATGAAACTAAACTTATACATACATGTCATATCCGAAAATTATGTAAAAATACAAAGAAATGAATCTTGGGTGATACTTTGAAGTTTGGGTATGAAATCTGCCCCAAAAACATAAGTGCGCACACCAGGTGTTCGATGTTTTGCGTGACTTAGTAAATGAACTCTAAAAATTATGCAACATCAATTTTATATTATTCAATATGTTTAATATATGTTTCCATGATTTATAATTGAGTAGGACATTATATATGCTTGAAAAATGTTAAGTTATGCTTTGGTGGTCTACTCAGACCTAGATGTGTTAAAAGTGGCATAAATCATTGAATACTTATTGGAATCAAGAAATTCCAATTGGAAATATTAGAGAGCATATATGGGTATGATATACATGATGGGGAGAATTAAATACCTTCTGTTTTGTCTTAGGGGTTGTGTTTAAGTTGAAGTTTTATTGTTGTTTTTCTCCAGAAATTATTTGGAAAATGTTGTAATAAAACAGGCATAACTTTGTCTAGAGAATTCATAATTTAATTCCGTAAATTGCGTTAGAACCCTAATGAATAAGGTGTTACAGAAATGTGAAGTATCATATTCAATTAGTTTTCAGTTATGTTAGATTGACCAACTGATGTGATGTCTAACTGAGTTTAATGTGATTTAGTGTATTCAAATACTAATGATGTTGAATTGTTAGGTGGGGAAGCGACTAACACTACCATACTAAGAAAATAGTTTTGGTATTAATCTTAGTACCAAATTAAAGGTGAGTGACCTATCCTATGAAATATAGATGCTTATATGTTCATATGGGAATGTGTAGTAAAACTCATGTGTTAAGATGCTTATGGGAGTGATGTTGTATTTATGAAACATATGCATATGATTAAGAATGTTATGTGATGTTATATAATGTTATGGACTGAGGTGGGTCCTTTATCTAATGTTAAGGAATTTGGTGGGTCCTACGGGATGTGGCGGTCCCGTTAACTCAACTTAAAGGTTTGTTGTACTCGGGCCTAATTATGGGATGTGGTATCCCCATTAACTGGGAGTTAATTGGACTGGCGGGTCCAGGCTTGCGTGAGTTACACAATTCCTGTTGGGTTATGACATAAGAAAATTAAAATTGTTATTCAAATTAATTATATATATGTGATGTATGTGTGGAATATGATCATTCACTAAGCTTGTGTTGCTTACACTCCTATAATGTTATGTTTCAGGTATGCCTATCGTTTGGAGTTCACTGCCAAGTTAGGACATTGAATGGGAGAGTGGAGGATAAATAACGTGAGTTTTATATCAACAAACTTTTTGGGTAAATGTTAAACAAAGGAACTTATGTAAGTAAATTTTTTTGTTACTTTTAAGTTGTGCATAAAGGTAGCTATGTTTTCATCCAAACATGCCTTTGGAAAAAAAAATCTTGTGTTATTTTTCAAAAGGTTTCAAGTACCCTATTGTCTAATGGGGATTTATCTCTAAATAAAAGGTTGATTTTAAGTTAATTAAGTTGGGGCGCGACAACCACCCCGACCTGCTTGTTGTTGTAGGGCACCCTGGCCGTACCTATTATTCTGACTTCCAGAAATAAACCCAATAGAATGTTGCCTCGTTGACAAATCCCCCTGTTGAGGATCCATTTCTCTCGGCTTAGAACCTGAAGATTGGGACGAGGGAAAGACTCCTCCTCCACCCCACTACCTCTAGGCCTTCCCACTTGCCCCATGACGGTAGCTTTCTTGCTATTTTGCGCAAACAACCTATGCTCTTGGAAATGAAGTAGAGCTACATTCATTACCTCCCTAAAAGTTTGCAATACCGGGTTACCCAACAGATGATGTCGGATTCTCCAGTTCAAACCTCCCATAAACTTTGAAACCTTCCTTTCTTCGGGAGTCACCTCATCCGGTACAAAACTTGCCAACCGGGTGAACTCCTCTTCATACTCTGCCACGGATCTCTCACCTTGCACAACGTCTTGAAGACTTCTTCTCATCTCCTTTTGAACTGCGGGAGGAAAATACTTTTGGTCAAACAAGACCCAAAATTCATAAATCGTCATAGTATCTTTTTGTTATGGCGTAGTCATAGACTCCCACCAATGCAATACGACCCCAACAAGTTTAAAAGTAGCAAGGATTTATTTCTTTTCCTCACTACATTCCACCATACGTAAATGGCGTTATATGTCTTTCTTCCACTGATTCGCCCTTATAACATCCGTGCCTCCATCAAATTTAGGGGGCTGGACCTTTAGAAAAGATTCCCTAACCCTCTCCCACAGGGAAGGTCCCATCGGATCTTGAGCATCTTGCGCTCGCTGCTAGGCCTGTGGCATTTGTTGAGCCACCACTGTCATAGCCGCATTGACCACTTGGGCCACTATGTGTGGCGGCGGTGGAAGGCCAACATCCTCTTCTACAACCCTATTAGGTCTCACTGGGTGACCTCTCTTAGGCGGCATCTGAGATGGAGAAAAATAGAGTTAGAATACTATATAAAATAATCTATCTTGCAGAAGAGCGTAAGAATAAGCAACAAAATAGTCCTAACATTAGGCTCTATATCAAAGAACGCTACAGGAGAACGTGACAAGTCCACATAGATCCTAAAACTCTAGAACCCGACGCTCTGATACCATCTGTGACAACCCGAGATCCGAAATAAGGGGTGGCCAGCCCGATACCTCAAAATGACGGAATCATGGATGGACATCAGTCTCAGAATCAACAATAAAATAAGTATACGGAAAAACCACCCAATAAATCAGAAAACGGGTTGCCAAATTTTTTTGTTTGATTAAAAGATGAGAAAATAATTTAAACAACCCAATATGATAAAAGAAGGGGATTCCAAAGAAATTTATATTACTACAATTACAACATAAATCAAGGACCGAATAAGCTGTCGGTCCACAGTTACATTCAACGTATTACAACAGTTCCATAAATTTACATAATACATCCATTAACAATTACAAAAGTTTCGGATACCCACCCGAATGAAAGATCCGATCTTATCTAGAATTCAAAAATGAAAGCGTCTAACAAAGCATCCTGTAATAATCCGCAAAATCATACAGCTCCTCGAAAGTATTGGAATAGGATTTTTCACATCGGGCGCCCTTGCGGAGGAGCACCTGGGCGGATACAATAACATGCACATCATGAAAAAATGAACGGGTCAGGGCCCGATTTATATATGATTACCAGAAGAACAAGAAGCATGATAGATATGAAGATATAATCATGAATGATGTAGATGAACATCTAACAACCTAATCACCAAGTACACTAAATCAATTCTAAGCACTATGAATTTATTGAAAAAGAGCAATATTTGAACCACATTATCTATCATGTCTTTTCATTTTCCATTCCTTAACAGGAATATAATTACCATCATATTTTCTTATGACAATACAAGTATCAAGTCCCACTTCATTTAGAAAAGTTATATTCTTATACATATAACGCTTTTAAGACCGCCCCTCCGAGTTTCCCCACTGGTCGCGCCCCTAAATGAGTTTCATCTTCCAGGGCCTATCTATACAAGACAACCTGGGCACCTAACGCACGTCGGGAAGTGGCCATATACCTACGAGTGAGTCATAACCACACCCGAAATTACCTCACTAGCACAGAAAAATATAAAAAGATCCCGCATATGGCCGAAGACTATAGTCTCCCTGCATTCATTAGTCAGGGGACATCACCTCATACGCGAGCTTCCCTTATGATAGCATTTAGAGAGGTGTGTTTAAGTAAATTAACATTTACCCATTTTTATTTCATCATCATATTCATTAATCACGCGTATTTTCATTTTATTTGAAACCATTGTTCCTGAATATTCTCATTAATCTTCATCCTATTATTTAGTACCGAGCTATTCTCTAAAGGATCCCCAAAATCTCATGAGCCCCAAGTTTTTATATACCTCGAGAGGGCTCCTAAAGCCTCCAAATATTGGTTTATAATTCACAGTTTCTAATAATTTGAGAGAGGAAAAGAGATGCCTAAACATCACTTTAGGTACTAACGGAATTAACCCCAAGCGAACCCATTCAACTCTAGGGTAACGTCCAAACTCAATTAAAGGTCTAGGACTCTAAGTTTACTTCATACAAGAAGGTTCCTAGTCCCTAATTAAAAGAAGAAACCTAGGAAACTAAAATAAAATTTAAGGGTGGAAAACTGGGGACCGGTGGACCGATCCTGAGACCGCGGTCGACCGCGTCTCAAAATTTAGCCTACGAAGAAAAGTAGAAAGTCGAGGTGAAGGGGGCCAATCGACCGGTCACGGACCTCGGTCGACTGCGCTCCAAATTTTAGACTTTGGTAGGAAAGCAGTGTGCCCTCTTCCGAAGTCCCGGTCGACCGGTCCTGGAACCGCGGTCAACCAGTCATAGCAGACCTAAGACCCCTTTCTTCTTCCAATAACAAAACCCTCCCCATTTATTACCACCAATAATTTTAATTGCATCCAAAAACTAATATCTACACCAATATTAACTTAAATGAACCTCCAAAGGTTTATAACCCATTCATCCAACAAGAAAACCTAACTTTCTTAAACCATAAATAAATCCACAACTATCAACACTACTTATTAAACTTAAATCACATAATAGCAAGTAGAAAACTTGCCTCAAACTTTCCAATTTTAGATTTGATGAAGATGAATGCAAGAAAATCTCCCAAGCTTCAATCCCTCTTATCTCCCAAGGTTTCTCTCCTTTTCTCTCTCTCTTTAGGTTTAGGAACACAATTAGGGGAATAGTGACTTACTCAAGACAAAAATCGTGCCTTTATGTTTATAATTAACACTTAGGTGATTAATACCGCGATAAAATAATACGCAACTATACATTTAAGCTAAAACTAGTCAAAAGTGCCCGAATCCTCAAAATACAATATGGCACACAATTTGACTGTCTCACACCTCCCGGAACTAACTAAGCCATCCAAATTATCATTTGGAAGTTTTATAATTCATTTTAAGTTCCGATTTCATTATTAAGTCAAAATGCCATTTTAAATTTCATGACACAATAAAATACATCATGGTGATATTCACCTACACATAAGGTTAATAGGCAACATCATAGCAAATATTAACTTTTTTCACTAAATTTATACTTACTCCCCATTCCAATAGTTTATATAATTACTACACATAGTAAATAAATATAAAATAGGTTCTCAAAAGTGAGGGTTGTTACAAGTTATAAGATATAAAAATACTTCACAATGCTATCATCTTCCAGGAATTAATCACTTTATCCCGGGTTACCATATATCGGATTATTATCACACCGCCATGGTAATAAAATAAATCACAACGTGTGGGAAGTGGTCATAGTTCCTAACCAGAAAGTGAGAACGAATCATACCCAAGACTTATCACCTCCGAATAAAATCACACAAACAATAATGGATGACTATGACCTAGGGACTATACGCACACTGCTCCTAAATCCAGGGGCCTCACCCACATCACGCAACCTCCCATCATAGCATGTGCTGGATATGCTCACACAATAAGTATATATTTCATTCACACTACAAATATATATACACGAAATCACATCATATGTGTAAATCATCACACAAGAAATATACATTCGTGCCATCTAATCACACATTTATACATATGTACTATCGCCAATCCTTATTTATAAAGGAAAAGAATCTGGCGATATGTATACAACTCTCATAATACTCACCATCGTTATAACGCATACCTAACCAATGCATTTTCCTTATATGGTCCCTCACGTGAAACATGTACATCCAATTCACCTATGAAATGAATAGTCTCCCATTACATCCAGCATTAAGGATACTATCTCAAAATCGAATGTATGTATCAATCCCTATACACACACCAACTATATCTGGATACCCACCGATATTTAATAATTAACTCGGCTATAAATACACATCTAACTAGGTATCGATAATCTATTGAATCCTTTCAAACTAAGATTTTGGTTGAGTTAATCAGGTGAACCCTTAACAATATCTCGTTTTCGATTTAATCCCCAAGTTCATATTTAGTAATGATATTTGACCTTTCTCTCACTGGTCTACGAATAATATCTAAATAAAATCCGATCACTAGAAGGATTCGACACAAAAGTCGGCATAAAAATCTTACGTCATTCCTTCACAACTTCCTCGAAGAGTCCTTAACCTTACATCATATATTAACTCACTTCTAATCTCCAAATATGACTCCCATCCCTAATGATATTCCCCACTACAATGATGCAACAAATCCAATGCATATGTATATTTATATCAAAATATTTTTTGATATTTCCCCATGATCACATCAGGTGAGAAACCCCCAATAAGTCTCCCAAAACTTATCTCTTAAAAAAGCTTTGTTTCCGAATCGATTTGTCCCGTCGAAATCGATTCGGTCCTAACAGCGAATCGATTCGGTCAAAGAGAATCGATTCGGCCTAAAGGGACCTGTAAGTCTGATACATACCAAATCGATTCGCAAGGGGCGAATCGATTCGGCCCTAAAGACCTGTAGGATCTGCAACATGGAGAATCGATTAGCACGGGGCGAATCGATTCAGACTGTTTAGCACGTTACGAAATGGGTTATTTTCTCCAAGACCCATAATTTCCAAAACCCAATTTATACAACTTCCATCCCTTAATCCTTCACTCAATCATGTTTCCAACATCAACTGTCATTGTATATCTAATCCCTTCAAGAAATACACCCTTAAACCCATGTATAAACATCAAAGGCGAAGTTTAATACCCAAAATCTAGGTTTTGATATAAATACCCAAAATCCATACTTTTATCCACAATTCATGACATAAAATAAATGTGTGAATTATTTAGCAAGATTAAACACTTGCGCCAAAGTTGTAGAGGTTGAATCGTCCTCGAGATCGCGTATTGGCCAGAAATCTCCAAGCTTTCTCCTCTTTCTTCTTCCTTTCTTCTTCTTCTCTCTCTCTCTAGCTCTCTCTCTTTCTCACAAATAAGATTGGATGATTTCGTAAGCCTCTTAAGCCTTTAAATCCTAAATACTAATCTTAAATGATAATACACACTTTAAATAACTCGTTTGGTCCAATTCGAGTCAAACCAACTTAAATTATACTGGAACTGAAATAAAACCCAAGGGCAGTCATTTCGACTATATCGACCCAACCGAAATCAACCGCACACTCAGAATTTTCATTCAAAATACTTTATAACATCTTCAAAATTTGACTTCAATTGCCAAATTTTAAAATTCTCTAATTTAAATAAATTTTTATTTCTCCCAAATAAATTAAATTCTGAGTCCAAAATCACGGGGTATTACACTTTGATTACACAAAAAGGCAAACTTGAAATATTTTAAAACCTTCGGGAGTATTTGTTATGTCTGTAAAGACAGAGAACAATTTTCAAAACTTGGCACCCGAGGAGAGAAAGGAATATTTCTTGGCTATTTCTAAAATAGTATGGTTTTTCGTGTTTTCAACTATCGAACCAAAACCATTATGGAATCATTTAATTTGATTGTAGATGATACTAGTGTAGGGAGTAGTGTTTGTCAATCAGTGCCACCTGTTGAGGCTGAACCAAATTTTACAATTGAACCCTCACACAACATTGATTCACTATCACCCGAGAATCCTTTTGTACCCACTTGGGTTTCTAAAGACTATCCATTTAACTTTAGTTTGTAATCCTTCTGATCCTGTTAGAACAAGATCCCAACTTCAAAATATGGCACAATTTTCATGTTTTCTTTCCCTTAAGGAATCTAAAAATGTAAATGATGCCCTTTCGAACTCATTATGGATCAATGCTATGCAAGAAGAGTTTGTTTAATTTCAGAGTCATGATGTGTGGTATCTTGTTCCCAGGCCAAAAGACTCGAAGGTTATCGGCACTCGAAAACAGATGAAAATGGGGAGGTCATTAGAAATGAAGCTTGGTTGGTAGTGCAAGGTTACTCGCAGACAGAGGGAATTGAATTCGACGAAACTTTTGCACTTGTTACTCATCTTGAGTCAGTTCGTCTCCTCCTTGCCATATCATGTCACCTATAATTTAAATTATTCCAAATGGAAATTAAGTTCGCATTTTTAAATTGAATTTAGACTGAGGAGGTATATGTTGAACAAACCAAAGGATTTGTAGATCCATCACACCCAGACTAAATCTTTAGGCTTAAAAAGCCTTATATGGTTTGAAACAAGTCCTAAAGCTTGGTATGAGTGACTGTATACATTTTTAGTCTCTTATGGATTTGTCCGAGCTGGACACAATCAAACCTTTTTCGTTAGGAACGAAGACAAACATGTTTTAATAGCACAAATGTAGGTTGATGATATAATATTTGGATCCACTTGTTCTAAAAAAGTTAAGAATTTTTTCGATATCATGAATGCCGAATTTCAAATGTCACTTATGGGTGAACTTCAATATTTTTTAGGCCTATAAGTAAAACAATGTAATGATGGTCTATTTATCACTCAGTCCAATTATGCTGCAGATTTTGTTAAAAAATTCGGATTAAAAAATGCTAAACCTTCTAGAACCCCCATGATTACTTCAACAAAACTATCTAAGGGTGATAATGGGAAAAATGTTGATCTTACTCTATGTCGAAGTATGATAGGGAGCCTTTTATATCTTACTGCTTTTAGACCAGACATTTTCTTCGTAGTGTGTATCTATGCTCGATGTCAAAGTAGCCCTAAGGAATCCCACTTATTGTGTGCGAAGAGAATTATTAAATATGTCAAGGGTACTTTAAAATTTAGTATTTGGCACATAAAGGACACAACTAGTTCTATTGTAGGGTACACTGATGCCGATTGGGCAGGGTGTTCTGAAGATAGAAAAAGCACGTCTGGTGCTTGTTACTACATAGGAAATAACATAGTAGGTTAGTCGTGTTAGAAACATAATTTTAATTTCGTATCTAGCGCAGAATCAGAATGCATAGCGATAGTTAGTTGTTGTTCACAACTATTATGGATTACACAGATGCTTAGAGATTATGGTATCACGAAAAATCAATTAACCATGTATTGTGATAACAAGAGTGCCATAAATATTTTGAAAAACCTGGTATAACAATCCCGAACTACGCAAATTAAGATTAGGCATCACGTCATTCGTGATCTTGTAGAATCCAAAGAATTAATTATTGAGTATTTGAACACTCAAAAACAGCTCGCGGATCTCTTTACCAAACCATTGGATAACATATGATTTGAGTATCTGCGAACAACTATAGGTATGATAGTTCTCACATAATTTATGTCACATTTATCACAACCTCGGTAGTTTCACATTAATAATTGGTTTATGAGGTTTTAGGGCATGGACGTCTCTCTAATGACAAAAGATGCCTCCTAACTCTAGTTTATGGAGGAGATCCTTGAATCTGCCCCTACTTATGTTATGCTTTGTGATTGAAACCTTTTTAAATATTCCTATTTTTCTCTATCATTTTTATCCCATTGAATATTTGAGAAAAAAAGGGGGAGAAGATCTTGCGTATCTTTGCAGCGATTTATATCAATTCTATTCTAACTCAACCAATATGCCATTTAGTGTTTTATCTTTTATAGACATTTCTTCAGACCCATTGTATAGCATGTTCTATTTATTAGGGTATTGGTCTGTATTATGGTCGAATGATGTAGTTTTTCATCTTATTTTCGATTCTAGGATGGGAATGGATAGTTAGATATTTTGTATAGGATAACTAGGATTTTTCACTTGTCACCCACGAGTTCAGAATACTCAAGGGAATTTTTCCTCTAATATACAAATGGGGAGATTAAGAACACACTATATAATTTAATTACTTGAGTCTATATTATATTAGAGTTCCAACTAGTTTGGATATCGAAACAAAGTAGGTTAGTTTAATGAGTTACTTTATCTCTCAAAGGTTCAAAGCAAGAATGAAGAAATCCAGTCCAAGAATCATCAAGATCAACCTAAAGGGAAGTTAATTCTAGCTCACAACCGCTATATGACACCTACAGTGCATATTATTGAGTTCCTATGTGCATATGTTGATTTAAACACTTAAATAATGTTTTCAAATCATTTTAATTCCCTTATAACATTTTGTTAAACATTTTAAATAATTTTTGGAATTATTAAAATTTGATCTTAAAAAGTGTTAGGGTTAAATGTTTGAATTTTCAAGATGTTTTTATTCATTAAAAGTTGTGTTGGGTAGGTTCTCAAAGCGCTTGAGAATTCAGGGGAAAAATTTAGAATATGTTTAACATGCATTTTTTAGCCTATAACAACCAAACACGTGTTGTCTCCTTAAAGGATTTTTTGTGTTTTCTCTAAGACACATACTCCATACGCAATCCCAGCCCTTGGTTAAACCTTATCGACGATCTGCATGTTATTAGAATCAATCCATGTGCAACCTATTTTAACTAATCAGCATTAGTTATTCCCACTACATATATTAGACCGTTAGATTGACAGTTAACTGATCAAAGGCAATTCTATCCCTATGATTGTCTCAGATGTTCGAGATCCTTCCTTAGTAGCTATATAAAACCCATCTAGTCGCATCCATTTGTGACGTTTGGCCTTCGTCCAAATAGAAATAAAAGGAAAGAGTAGAGAGAATACAGAGAAGGGAGAAGAGAGAGGAAAAGAAAAGAAAAGAGAGAAGAAACCCTAATCTTCAACCTCAGAGTGTTTTCCCTTTATCCAAACACTAAAACTTTGATATTATCATACACCAGAAAACCTACAACTTAAGAGTTAGATCCATTTAGGGTTTATGTGAGTTTGGTGTTGGATTTTTTAGACGTTTGAAGACCTCTTCAAGTCGTAGTTTCGCTCAGAACTCATCTCTAAGAGAATCTTAACTTTCAACGTTGAAACTTGAGTTTTTCTAAAAGAGAAAATCACACGTTTATATTTTTATTCTCTTTTGGATCTTTTGTTTTAGATCCTTTCTGTTTCAAGATATTTTGAAAAAGAAACTCTGTTTTTCATGGTTATATCAGATCTCTAGAACGTTTGTGTTTGTTGCTTTATATTTCACGATTTATAAAATAAATGTGTACAAAAATAAATAGAAACACATAGGACCTTGTCTAGTTTTAAAAGCAAGGTTGTTTTTTAGATCTGATCTTGAAAAGAAGTTATTTCTCAAAATATTTTGAATCAGTATCTACATGTCATGTAGAACCTCCTGATTTATAGGAATTTGTCTGTATAATTATTTTGATAGGGTGAGTTGCATAAATCTGCATTTAGTGCACTTGACAAACATATTATCACACACGAACACTTAGTCATAGTGGTTTTATTTGAGAAATTTGGAAATTTAAAGAGTTGCTAGAATCAGAAATCAAGGAAAAGGAGATCAAGGAAAAGGAAAAAAAGCAATCAGAGAAGATTAGTTCTAGTAAGAAAACCTTTGGAATGGAGTAGCTCATGTATGTATAACTCTGAACTTAGATTTAAGATCTTTGTGTGCTTGTTTAAGTGTTGTAACTTGAATCTTTATTTTAGTGGATTTTTGGTTTGTGCCGTAGAGGGCACCATGGATATTTGATAAAGGGTTTTACCATGTTAAAATACATGTGTTCATGACGTTGAATGTTCTTAATTTTTGTTGTGATTGGTACTAGATGTTAGAATTAGTAGATGGTTTTTTGTTTCTAAAATCTAATGTAATCAACTACCAAATCTAGACTACATATTCAAAAAATTATTTGAGCCACATCTTGTGTTATAAATCGAAAAGAGTTTTCTCCAAAAAGTTTATTCGGAGTTTACTCAACTTATAACATTTTTTTATTAATCTAGTAAAGAATTTTCTTCACTTACTAGCCTAAGGAAAATCTGAAAGATAATAACAAAAGTAATAAACTGAAAAAGATAATTAAAATCTCTCTCCTACTACCTGGTGATAGCCCCATGCACATATCCCGGGGGTCATTTCCATCATTTTCTTTTACCTACCTAAATCATAGAGAAGTACAAGTAGACTAGGAGTTCACAAAGAAGGGTAATACAAGACTATATATTGAGAAATGAAAGATGGATTAGAAAGCAGCCTCATAAGGACAGAAATATTAAGAAACAAACACATTCCAATTACATATGCTATTTAATTACAAAGAAACAATTAGTCGGTGCTGACACCAACCTTTCCCTCTCAATACCTGGCCACCCGACTACTTTGATGGAGAAATTCGCAAGGGCCAAAGACCACCTGAATCAAAATTCCAGTATGTAAGTCATTGGTCTTTTTTATTGAATATTTTATTTTCATATCAATCTTTAAAACATTGTTACCGGGATTACTACACACCTTTATGTACCATGATCCGAGGTCGAACAACTATAAACATAATGGGTTTGAGATCGAATCTCTTAATGTGGCGTTTTCAATTTTAGCTGATATATGTAGTAATGGAACTTATGACTTAAATAACAGAGTGCGTCAGAAGAAAATTATTGTCACAATCAACTAATATATAAACAAAAATGGTTAATATATATTATTAAAAATAGAGACTATGAACTTAATTACTCCTACTCCCATCATACTGCATACCGGCTAAATCATTGTACCACGTATTTGAACGCGAAAAATGCATCAAAGTGATCATTTTGAGAATTATATACATAAGAAGGACGTAAATGGACACATCTACTTGAGAAGTCAAAAAAAAAGTTTGAATACAAAACGTCGGGGACGCATCACTAAATAAATGTAATTTTATAAATTTATTTATAGAAATTTAATAAAATATTAAACAAAGAAAATTAGAACATCTTTGAACACTTACTAAGAATAATGAAGTAGTATCTTTAAGTGAAGATTTTTTATTTTATTTTATTCTTATTCAAATTTCCGTAGGAACTTACGTGAAGAAGGTTGTAGTGCGAGTGCCGGGGGGGATCATTTAAGCATCATTGGGGCATATTCCTCAAAAAAAGATGAGGCAAAGAATGATGCCACCATTTGAACTTATATTGTTCTATATTTTTACATCAAGTATAAACACATGGATACAAGTGTCAAACACAAAAGATATGTGCCGGACTCTGAGAGAGTCATTGTTTGTGCTTCCTCAATAGATACGTTGGAACCCATTACAAAGTAGAGAATATGATTCTGATGCTTTTTGTTATCATATATATGGCCTTCGAAAGTTTGAGTTTTCAGATAATAAGTTTTCGACAAAGTCCTAATATATTTTTTTATGTGAACTATGCCAAGGATTTCACTTCGACCCGTTTAGTGAAGTAGTTTTTTTTCCTACTGATGCCAACTAATTATAAATTTGGCTGGCCAAGAGTGGTCTATTGCTCTCAAAAGAACTAACAACCCGTGAGTGTTCCATTTGTTAAATTTGATTCAAGGGAATAGGAAGACCATTATGTCCTTGAAAGGGTAAGAGATCAAGTGCGTAGTGCACCTCGAATTTGGGGGAGGACCCAATTCATAAGCAGAGGGTGAAATATCTTGCAACATTGGAGGGACAAAGTGACATGTGAAACTTGTGAATTTGGTTGTGGCACCATTTCTTTTGCAAATACACCAAAAAAGTTGAATAACAATCTACCAATGGGGAGTTCGACTTTCCCCTTCCATGAGGTTTACATGCGTCGAGCATTGGTATATACATCGGAATGGATGATGATGATAAAGTGGGAATTAATTTGTGTCATGATGTGTCATTTAAGTTCGTTTCAAGTATCATTAATCACTAACCTATAGTGGTTAACAGACCATGTCAAATGTAGAGACATTAACTCAATTTGTTTATTAGTTGTGGTCATGTCATGTTAAGGATGGCGCGCACAACCTTCAACCATAATATAAAATAAGACTAGTATCTTTTCTCTCAACTAGGGAAACAACTCATAGTCCAACCGTAAACTCAAAGTTCAATAGTTCCATATAGTATACAGAAACAAGTAGAATATCACATTTTTGCAAGAATTTGTACAATAACATGGTAAGATTGAAAAAAAATTGTCAAGACAGTCTTCGTATGATATAATTTATTATAGAAAAATTAGTCAAGCTATTTTTCTTACAATATAATTTAACGTGTATATTTATGTTATTCCACTATTTCTTTTTCCCGTGTTGGAGCATTGTATCAACTTCGGATTCTTGTTAATAATCATCAATCCTAACATGTTAACATGGTGATGTATCCGATTCCTATTACTGTAACCATTCATGTGTCACATTCCAAGGCTTTGTTAATCACTTGCACAATTGGATTGAACTTAACAATGTCGATAGGCATTGTTAGGCCTATAAATGGGAACCCTATAATGTCTCCAATGCGAGTAGATTTAGGTGATCATACCCATCTCCGACTCGATCCTTGCCACGTCCAATTTATTTTTATCCGAATCGTCTCTGATAAGATCCTGGGTCCCAATCATTTATCTGACCCGCATAGAAGGAAAATGATTTACATTTTTTAGAACAAAATTTTAATCAAAATGCTCCTATTTTGGATGTACTCCTAACTCCTGTAATTTGCTAATTTAATAATAATATACCAACATTCATCTACCTTTTTTAAAATCAAATCTGAATCAGAACAGTATACTAATTCATTTTCTATTATAAAATAGGAGCTTCAATCTGTAAGAAAAATTGCTTAGTAGCTTCAAATTCTCTGTTTTAAAACAACAATGGCATGCTTCAAAATTCAAATGCTTCCAATCAAAAGATCGCACAAAGTTCCATCAACCATAGCATGTTACATTACTAATCAATTAAGTGCTTAATCACTTTAAATAGAATAAAAACAAAAGCATACTTGTTCTTTAAATGCTCAGTAGCATTCTAGTATCAAAATAATAGTTACCATAAAGACACCAACAATAAGAAAATAGAAATTGTCACTAAGTCACCAACCAATTCTGAATACAAATAGTTCTACTGTTCAAGTCCAAATAAAAAAACCTTCGTAACATATCATCCCAAAATAGTAACAAATCCTTGCGCAACAACACCTTATCACCAACAGAAACTGAGCACTTCATTTCTTTGAGACTGGCAGAGGGGGGAGCATTTTATTTTCTTAAAAATCTATAAAGAAGAAAAATGAAAACAAACATTAATAATTCTATTTATAAAAAAGAACTAAAAATAAATGGATTAAAAATAAAATGAATTATTCATACATATATTTTTTGTTGTTTCAAGATAATCACCCGTGATCACTAGTGCCTCAACAATATATATATATATATATATATATATATATATATATATATATATATAGAGAGAGAGAGAGAGAGAGAGGTTCAAAAGTGAACTAAAAGAATGAACTTTTTAATGAACCTATTAAGACATTAAAAAATAATCCAATTAATTTTATTTCCTTGTTGTAATTGGTCTGCACCAGCAAGAACATAAACATGTGTGACACGAGACCCCCTTACCCCACCCCTTTACACGTGTCACACGCGTGTCCATTGCCTTTGGAGCGGACCAATTACATTAAGGAATTAAAATTGATTTGATTATTTTTTAATGTCTTAATAGGTTCATTAAAAAATTCATTCTTTGGGTTAACTTTTGAATCTATTTATCTCTATCTCTCTCTCTCTCTCTGCATGTCATTGGATGAGTTTTTTTTTACTGTAATACCCACTTTGCCCTCAAGTCTTTGATTTACCCCTCTTTTGGCACACTGTAATTTGTTTCCCCCTTATCTTCAAAATACAAAATCAAGGGTGGAATATTATTTTCCACGTTTTCACCTTACACCCAATTGTCTAAACCTACCCGTCTCATTTATTTCCCCCACTCCCCTCTCTCATCTCTCCTCTCTCCCATTCACTCTCTCTCTCGTCTTTACAACGATTTTCACTAGCAAACTATATCGCCCTTTCCACTTTCATAATTTTATTCTCCCACCCACTCACGGTTCGTATGCTTCAAAACCCACCATCCCTAAAACTATGTATACCCCTTCCAATAATGGATCCACCAAATATTACAGAAGATAATCTCTATTTCTATTAATTTGATTCATTAGGTTTGGACCAAACATATAGTCATTTGCTATAGTTTGGCTCGACAATGTTAACCTGATTCAATGGGTTTGGACTAAAGATCGTTTGTTTGGGTAAGATAAGATTTATTTAGTCATTCATTTTTTATTTAGATCTTCTAAGAGACTATTTATTTTAGTGGGTTAGGGTTCTTTTTATTTTATTTAGATCTTCTCATATAAGATCCATGGTTTCTTATTTTTTCAGATCTCTGAAACCCTCACTACTTTGAATAATTATGATAAATTATTATCATTTGATTTTATCAAGAGATGGAGACTTCAAGTGGTTATGATCACAACGACTATCATCACTGTGTCCGTCCACGATCCTCGTCGCGCGATGGAGGATCTTCAGGTCCCGCGCGTCCCTCTCAGGAGCGCTTCGGTCGACATCATTTGAGGTGAGGTGAAAGATGTAGAGAGATTAGAGTCGCCAGTCTATTTTACTCAAAACAGACAAAAGAAAAGAGGAAGCCATCCCGAAGGACAGCATCCAAAGACATACTGGTGCATATGAAACCAAAATGATTTGAGAAGAGTCCGGAGGCTAGGTTACGAAATAGGAAGGTGTTAGGAACCAATTCCTCCCTTTCGGCCTCTCATGGATTTTTGTTATTTTACTTTTATTTTCCCCGTGATGTGTTTGCATGTGTATATCTAGTGGAGACAGGAATCATCGACTTGTACCATGGAAGAGATAAAGCGAGTCATCCGTAGGAAGGTATAAAAGTATTAGAAAATAGGATTTAGGCGGTCATCCTTACGTTAATCGTTATGAGGGAACGATAGCGCACATGGAATGACACGCCCCTAAGAACAAATATATATATATACATATATATATATATGTATATATAATGTAAGAGAATGGAGTTTAGAGAAAATAGAAAATGAGAGAAAAAGTAAAAAATAGGACTCGAGTGTCGGGTTTTACCCCGAAACGCCTACGTAGCATATAGAGGCATCCAAGTCCACGTACTTCTCATACAAAACGAGGGATGGGGTTTGTCCCATAAATCCAACCAAGGATTATCTTATTTATGTGTGTGTGTAGAAAAAGTGTTTTAGTTGTGAGAAAAGTGTGAGAAATCACGCTGACTTTGAGAGAGGTTTTCTGGATCTGCTGAGAGTGATTTCTATCAGATATGGGATCCCTCTTGCAAGTGAGGTCAGGGACTCCTTTTAATAGGCCTAGGGCATTACCGATCGGCATAGCCCTGTTCCTTCCATTCGGCGGGTGCGTTTAGGCACACTACCGATAGGCAGGGTCTGGGACCTGTCGTTTGGCGGTGTCTTTCAGGCCTTTTTGGAAAATCGGTCGCAGAACGCAAACCATTGATCAGAATCGCACACAGGGTGGATCACAGGCAAGGTAATTCAGAGACGTTAAAAAGTCCTTTGGACTGCTCCCGGGTCCAGGAATTGAATTCCGGTCAAATATGGCTTGGAAGCATTCGTCAGTCCATTGGACGGGGAAACTTCGAACGCAAATGGATCGTTCGTCCTCATGGTAAGTCTGAATCATGCATGAGGCAGACAGTTGGAAAGGTTAGGAGATGTACTTAGACATTACAAAGAGTTGGATCTGTTTTAGGGAGCTTAATTTGGTCAACCGAGCCCTAGAAGCATTTGGTGACCTTTTAGAGTAAAATGGATCGTTCGTCCGTATCGTAAGTCAGAATCATGCACAGGACGGACCGTTGGAAGGGGAATTCAATCCCCTTTGGATATTCATTTAGTATCGATCGAGATAAAGAGTTGACCTAGGTTAAACATAGCCCGGGAGCGCCCAGTGGCCTCCTGATTGAGTCTCGGGGGAAATTAGTCATTCGTCCGCATGGTAAGTCAAAATTATGCATGGGATGGGCCGTTGGAAAGGGATTTCAATGAATTTTGGAGATTCATTTAGTCTCGGTCAAGCTTAAGACTTTGAATTTTTGTCAAATGGAGCCTAGGAGTGCTCGATGGCTTCTAGGTCAGTACCTGGGGTATGACCTGGGTTTGTAGTGATGAAGGGAAGTGTTAGGGACCTAAGGAGATTTTTAGGGGGTAATAGAATGGGGTGTATATAGAGACCCTCGATGGGTGAGTTTCGAACAAATAATAGCCGTCGAATAGATACCGCATGATGCTTTGAAGGAGGATGACCAATTCAGAGGGTCGAGGCTGATTCTGAGGGTCTAAGGGAGCAAGGACGACTAGTTTAGAGGGTCGAGGCTAATTTTGAGGGCCTAAAGGAGTGAAGACGACCAATTTAGAGGGTCGAGGATGATTTTGAGGATCTAAGTGAGCGAGGATGACTAATTCAGAGGGTTGGGCCCGATTCTGAGGGCCTAAGTGAGCGAAGACGACCAATTCAGAGGGTTGAGGCTGATTCTGAGGACCTAAGGAGTGTACTAGGGATAACCAATTTTGTGGGTAGAAGATGATTCTACGGGCTTGAAGATGAGGGTGACCGATTCGGCGGGTCGGATCCAATTCTGAGGGCTTAAGTTGAAATGACCAATTCAACGAGTCGAAGCTAATTCTGCGGGCTTAAGATGAGATGACCAATTCTGCGGGTCGAAGCCAATTATGAGGGCGTAAGTTGAGATGACCAATTCTGCGGGCTTATGTAGAGGTAACCAATTATACGGGTCGAAGCCAATTCTGAGGGCTTGAAGGTGAGATAACCAATTCTGCGGGTCGAAGCCAATTCTGCGGGCTTAAGTTGAGATGACCAATTCTGCAGGTCGAAGCCAATTCCGAGGGCTAGAAGGTGACGACCGAGGATCGAGGTCAATTTTGATCTAAGAGAGGTGACAACCGAGGACCGAGGTTAATTCTGACCTAACTATTGTGACGATCCAAGATCGAGGTCAATTCTGACCCAACAGAGATGACGATCGAGGACCAAGGTTAATTCTAACCTAACTAGGGTGACGACCCAAGACTGAGGTCAATTATGATCTAAAGGAGGTGACGACCGAGGATCGAGGTCAATTTTGACCTAACTATGGTGACAATCCAATACCGAGGTGAATTTTAACCTAAGAGAGGTGACGATCAAGGACCGAGATTAATTCTGACCTAAAAGAGGTGACGACCGAGGATCGAGGTCAATTTTGACCTAACTAAGGTGACGATCTAATACCGAGGTAAATTCTAACCTAAGAGAGGCGAAGACCGAGGACCGAGGTCAATTCTAACCTAACTAGGGTGGTGATCCAAGACCGAGGTCAATTTTGATCTGAGGGAGGTGACGACTGAGGAACGAGGTTAATTCCGACCTAACTATGGTGATGATCCAAAATCGAGGTCAATTCTGACCTAAGAGAGGTGACGACCGAGGACCAAGGTCAATTTTGACCTAACTATGGTGATGATCCAAGACCGAGGTCAATTCTGACCTAAGAGAGGTGACGACCGAGGACTGTGGTCAATTCTGACCTAATTATTGTGACGATCCAAGACCGAGGTCAATTCTGACCTAAGAGAGGTGACGACCGAGGACCGAGGTCAATTCTGACCTAACTAGGGTGACAATCCAAGACCGAGGTCAATTTTAACCTAAGAGAGGATGAAGATCGGATTTTGGGTTCCGTTAGGGAATGAGCTGGGGAAAACGTAGTGTGTTCTTTGGAGACTTTGAAAATGACTTTCTGGAAATCCGTTGGGGAAATTACCTCGTGACGTTGTTTTGAGGCGGGGAGCTGATTGCCAGGGAAATGTTTGTGATCTGCGGAGGAGAGGCGAGTTCGATGTCATAAACATCATTGGGAAGTGATTAGGTGGTTCAGGTATTGGACGGATTTCTCGAGGAGGTTTGAGACATTTAGAGATCCTCCGGGGACGTCGCCGAGAGGAGTTTTACTTGGTTTTTTGATAATTTCCGTCGGGGAAAAGGGTGGTTTCGCTTGAGGGAGTGCAAAATTTTCTTGGTGAAAATGTTCTAAATCGTTCCTGGGATTTCTACGAATTTTCTGAGGATTTTTCAGGAATTTTTGGCATTTTATGGTAATATTTGTGAAAAATTTCAAGTGGGTGCCGGTTGACATGGTGCGGGGGGTGCCATTCGGCAGTGGCACGGAGTTTTGGATTGCCTCGGGAAGGTAAGGAGACAGTTCCAATCACTTGGTGGGGGTCGATGCCGATCGACATCACGCTTGGCATCCTATATAAAGGGGAGAATTCCCTTCATTTTTCACATCTCTTTTCTTTCTCTCTCTGCGATTTTCCTTTGCAAATCGTTATAGCATTCCGATCTCTAAGAAATGGTCGACTTTGTGAGCACTGAAGCGCATAGGGAATAGTTGACTGTCGATGAGTGGGCAAACGTGGAGTGGAGGTCTAGGGCGCCTCTTGCTTTGGGGAGTGAGAACTCCTTTGATGCATTCGAGACGGTCGCGGATGAGCGAACTTTAATATGGGAACCATCGCATCATTGATCATCTAAGGTGGTGAGACCTGGCGGTTATGTAAGTAACCTGACTTTTGGCATTCCTCTCTTGTTTTTTGATGATTTCTCCTTTCTTGAATTTTGACAAGGTTTCTTCTTTTTATAGTCTGATATCTCTTTGAAGAACATGTGTGCCTGTGGGACGACGTGGCTTAAGGATGTCTAGGAGCATCTTCCACCTATGGTGCGTTGGGTGGTATCATCAACAGGTGTTGGGAGGTTGGCGTCTGCGTTGGATGAGATGCCTCGATCGATAGCAGTCTTGTGCGATTTGGGGGAGAGATGGTGGGATACTACCCACACCTTTGATTTCGGCTTTAGGGAGATGACGGTGACTCCCATAGATGTGCAACAGCTGTTGGGGCTGGATTGTGACGGAGAGCAGATAGAGATGGATCGTTCTCTGAGGGTGAGGTCGGAGGCAGTGCGTGCGGCACTTGGTGACGTAGGGAGGATAGTCTCTTAGGATTCCATCCGACTATCCTTGCTGAAGGATGTCTTGCTGAGTAGGGTGATCGATGTGGAGGACGGGCTGTAGGTGAGGCAGATGGCCCAGTTGTTCATTTTATTGGTACTGGGAGGTTCATGGTGGCATTGAGTGGGGACGTCGTCCATTTGTGGTTCTTGTCGTACTTGAGGATGTTTTAGAACATACCTCTCTATGATTGGGGGATCCTGACTTTAGTGACCCTCTATTTTTCTTTTGATGCATTCAGCCGGTGCTGTCAGCAAACTTTTACGGGAGCCACGTATCTCCTCGAGGTATTTCTTTAATTTTTCTCATTTTCCTTTCATGCATTCGCATTTTCATTATGCATCTCTTTTTTTTATTTTGAATTCCTGTCTTTGGCAGACGTGGTTCTATGAGGTCATTGGGTGAAATACCCAGCTAATCGCTCTGAAAGACGAGACTGTTGGGGACTTCTGCCAATTGTATCGATGGCGGAAGGCGAATCGGCAGTCGAAGGGATCTCTCTCTCTGGAGGCAGTGCGTCAGGTCTTGAATGGCCTAACCAGTGGTAGGGTAAAATCTTTCCTTTTCAGTCTTGGTTGTGGCATGTTCTAATTTTGTATTGACTTATGCTTGCTCGGGGATTTTCAGGTGACCTTTTACCCTTAGGGGACAACCATTCAGGATACGGGGGTAACCGAGCTGAACGCGCAGATGCGACGCTTACTGGTGCATGAGTTTGGCCATTCTTGGTATCTCGAGGAGCGGGTGGTTCAGCATATTGCTCAGGAGGAGGTGGTGGTGCCACCTGCATAGCCTCCTATGTCCATGAGGTGAGAGCGGTTGATGCCTGAGGATGCAAGGATCGCGGCGATGATCGGCGAGTCCTACCTGTTGTATACTGATACAGCCGCGCCGTATGACTATATGGAATTTATGATGGGATGGTTAATGGCTCCCAGCATATATGATGCCTTGCCTCTCCCTCCTACGGGTTCGAGTCGAGCGGTGGGGTCCTCCCACAGCGGCGGTTGTAATACCCCGTACTTTTGTCTATATTTATTTTTGGGATTAATTAATTAAATGCGTATTAATTGGAAATTAATCCGGGTTATAAATACTAACGAGATGCGAGTTGGTATTTGATTATGTGCATACATGTTTTGATATATGTATTTGGTATTATAAAAGTTGTCGTGAGATTTATATACGGCATTTTAGAAATTTTGTTGAGACGCGTGGGACCGCCGCGTCACGGTGTAATATTTTGATTATAAAAAGTGAATTTAAAATCTATAAACCGTATGGTCGTTTTGAGTGCGCCAACAAGTCCGGAAGGGTCGAGATAGTCAGAAAACACTAGCCGGGGGTGTAGTTTGGATTCCGGGGTATTTTTAGGCCATACCGGCATCATAAAGGGTATTTTGGTAATTTTACATTTTTAGGAATTAAAAGTGACGAAAATTGGGAGTTTTAATCTGATGTGGATTTAACCCACTAAACCCACTAACCAACCCATATTAACCCTCTAAGCTACGGAGGTTATCAATTAGGTTTCCAAGTTCCCCAAAACAAACCCTAGCCACCTTAAGCCACCATTGAAAAAGGAGCTTGGAAGAGAGGAAATTCTGCAGAAAAACTCCATCAAACCTACACCAAAATCTGAAATCGAACCAAGGCAAGTGACTTTATTCCATTTAATTTCAGAGAATGTCTTTTCCATGTTAGAAATTGAAGAATATCAATTATTCTTGAAAGATAATGAAAACCCATGTTAATTGAACTTAGAACTTGAAATCTTGAGGAGGATTTGCATGTAGAATGATAGGTAGATGTTCCTATTGATGATATTTATGATTGGGTGAAATTTAAAACGGATTTTATTGGTTTAATTCATGATTCAAAAGTTAGGGTTCATGTTCTTGAAATAATTGGGGAAAAAGTGTAGAGATTTATATTTTGATGGATGTTAAAGAGATTTAATCCTTGAAAACATGTTAGGAGATGACTTTAATATGTTTAGGATGAATTAGAGACCCTAAAACGTTGTTGGGATGAACTTTGGAAGAGATTAGAAGTGATAAAAATGGATGAAAACGAATTGGGGAAAAATATGGGCCGAAACTGGTCAGTCGTTAGAAGCGATCCCCAGGTCGTTCGAACGAACTCGTTCGAACGAGCTTCTAACGAGTTGACCAGTCGCTGCTAACAAGAAGGGATTTCGTTCGATATCTCGTTCGAACGAGATATCGTTAGAAGGTACAGTTCGTTCGAACGAACTGGAATCTCGTTCGAACAGCCTCGTTCGAACGAGACTTCTAACGAATTGACAGAGGAATCTCGTTCGAACAGTCTCGTTCGAACGAGACTTCTAACGAGTTGACAGTTTGGTCCTTTTTGAACTGTTTTGATTTTTGGAGTCCCGTAAACTTGTTCGAGGAGATAGATAACCTTCCTTTGATGATGTAAGGATAGATTTGGGACTTTTGGGTTATTACGAGGAGTAAATTTATATACGAGAGATTTAATTCAATGAACCATTTGGGTTGAGACGTGAGTGTCTACTACGACGTGAGAATAAGTTATGGCGCGTATGATGATAAACCGGAATAATATAAGTGTAGATATTATAAGTTAGTACGAGTAAGCGATATGTACTACGATTAAACTACGGTATTACTAAGACGTGTGTTTACTTAGTATTGGTATTTGAATTGTGTGTATGACATACCTACCATACTTGCTATCACGGGAGGTTTGCGTTCGCTTAGGGCCCTCTAATCCTTGTGTTGCCCGGATTTAGACTGGTTACCTTGATGAACATAGGTCATAGAAAGACTTATTGGGATATTAATAAGTCCGCTGATCGTAGGAGCGTAGGTATGTGCGTGACCTATGTGATGTGACTGTGTTCACCTCCATTATTTGTGATGTTGTTATCTGTGAACTATTCCTGAGAGATTCGGAATATGTAATCCTTATGTACGTTATGTACCGGGATGGATAGCAGAGTATGTGTGCACCACAACTTAGTTCTCGGGGTGCTTGTATTGTATATTTATGATGTGAATAATATACACTTAATTAATGAGAACCTTCATGTTAATGATGTGAATATAATTACGGTATTGTTTCGAGAAATATAACGAGTTAACTGATAGTTATATATATTGCATATTGAACATCTGATTTGCGTTAAACCCCTACTTAATTACGAGCGTTATTATGTTAAGAGAACCGAGTAAAAAGGGTAGGACCTATGATAGTCTAGCTGGATATGTTGTCACGTAGCTAGTAGTCTGTATCACTCTAGATGGGTACTTACGTTAGGAGTGCACAGTTAGACGAGAGGTGAGAATATCATGTGAGTGCACGTCCTAACATGTACTTTGCATTTAATGTTTTAAATGATTTTAAAGCACTTGCAGGTTTTTAAAATATAACTCCACATTCGGGCTCTGACCCGTTTGCTTTTCAAATCTTTTTCTTGTAAAACCATTTTAGGTGCCCAGCCACAGGGACACCAAGCATAGGATTCTCATTCAGGTGACGAGCTGTAGCTGTTTGTGGAAGCTACAAGGATTTGCTTGTAGACGCTTCTATCTTTTGGATTCCAGAGTCACTATCTATCAGTTGTAGGGCATGTTGCCCATTTCTATTTAGAGACATCTTTTACATTATAGTTTTCAGACTTTGATTTGTATTGTTTTAGCATTCGGTTATTTATTTCAGTATGGGATTGTAGTGAGGAGTCTTCCTCCAGATTTTATTTACATTATGTGATGGTTATTCGTTTTACTTCAGTATGGTGAACGGCGTTACTTATTTCTTCATTACACTTGTTGCATGTTAATTAGACTTTAATTAAAATTTGGCAACTTACTTTTTAAATACTAGGTGGTTAGTAAAATAAAATGTTTTCGACAGTGATGCTATTAACTGAGCCAACTTGGCATTTTGAATTAATTTAATAAAGGAGTAGCTACCCGATATTTAATTAGTCGGGGTGTCACAGGTGGTATCAGAGCATCAGGTTCTAGTGTCCTTTAGGATCTGACGGCTTATTAGGTTTCCGCTACGTTTCTTTGATATAGAGCCCTATATTTTAGGACTGTTGTACTCTTTTTGTGTATGCTTCGTTCTTCAGCTATATTAAGTTTATAACCGTGAACTTATAAACTTTGTTCCTATTTCAGATGCCTCCACGACGTGCACGACGAGTTCCCAGGGATGCAACGCCCGAACCCCAGCCCGCTCCAGTTCAGGGCATGATGAACGCCGCTGAGGTTGCAGCTATAGTAGCTCAAGCGGTAAATGCCGCGATTGCCGTTGTTCAGCAGGCACCACCTCAGGCGCCGGTTGCTGCGCCAGTACAGGCTAATGCATTCCCGTCTGCTTGGGAGCGTGTACGTGACGCTTTTCAGAAAGCGCATCCGCCAGAGTTTGCAGGTAGCTCAGATGTGGTAGTCTCGAGCCAATGGAGGAAGGATATGCAGAGGCACTTAAGGATGTATGAGTGCACGGATGTTCAGAAGCAGGTGCTAGCTACATTCAAGCTAGTCGGATCTGCACTACAATGGTGGGAGTCTATTACCACCATGGAGGAGAGGGATACTCTCACGATTCAGGAGTTCTGGGTGCGGTTCGACCGCAAGTACTTTCCGTCAGCTGCTCATACGGAAATGAGGAGGAGATTGATAAGTTTGAAGCAGGAAGGTAAGACAGTGGCCGAGTACGAGGCCGAGTTCACTAATCTGTTGAACATCGTTCCAGACGAGGTACCAACAGAGAAGAAGAAAATTGAGAAGTTCACCGACGGGTTGACTTGGAGGATCCGTCAGCATCTGCTAGGGAACCTATCGTTGGCCACTTATTCTGATGTGGTTAACGCTGCATTGTTGCACTGCCAGGACCACCGTTTTCATATGGCCGAGGGCAAGCGGTCGGGGGAGTCTAGCCATCAGGGCAGGACTGGAGGACATGGTGCCAGCGGGGCACAATCTAGTCAGGGGCAGAGACAGAATGAGCAGGGCTCCCAGCAGAGGGATAATAAGAGGTTCCGGTCAGGGAACTACAGACAGGGACAGGGAGGTTTCCGTCAGGTCCATGAGGGTCCAAACGGCCATCAGGGGCAGAATGGGCAGCAGTTTCACTAGGGCCAGCAGGGCCAAGGGAGGAACGGTAACGGCCACCAGGGCCGAGGACAGCAGGGACAGAGAGGAGGGAACTTCCTAGGGAAGTGCTTTATTTGTGGCAAGACTGGCCATAAGCGACAGGATTATCCTGATAGGGGCAGGGCCCCACAGCAGCAGCAGCAGGGCGCTCGCCAGGAGCCACAGAGGCCTATGTTTCCCGCCGCTCTTCCCGCACCGCCACAGATGGCAGCATTGCCACCCATTCCAGCAGTCCCAGTTCAGCAGGGGCAGCTACAGTATGGACGTGTCTACAACGTCCACCAGGCTGCAGTTCCACAGGCACCGCCCGCGATCGAGGGTACGTTTCCTATTCATGGCACTATGGGTCGGGTGTTATTTGATACGGGTGCTACACACTGTTTTATAGCTACACACTTCGCGAAAGCTTTAGGATTGTTAGCCACGGCAGAGAGCACAGTGACGTGTGTCGACTCACCATTGGGGAGTGGGTCACTTATTTTCTTTATATGCCGGGGAGTGGGGGTAGAGATTGGTGGTTTGGTATTACCTGCAGACATGTTAGTATTAGATATGCATGTTCACGATGTGATCATCGGTATGGATTGGCTCGTAGCATATAGGGCCATGATTGATTGCTTCAGCGGGAGCATTGTTTTTGCCATTCCGGGGCAAGAGATGTTTGTGGTGGCGATGCCTCGCCCAGAGGGAGGATCGACCGCTCATCTGTATTACATAGAGGAGGATACCTCTAAGGAGGTTGTGATTCCTTTAGATTCGATCCCGGTTGTCAGGGAGTATTCAGATGTGTTTCAGGAGATACCAGGCTTACCACCCAGTCGAGAGATAGACTTTGTTATAGATTTGCTACTGGGTACGAGACCTATAGCACGCGCACCGTACCGTATGGCTCCAGCTGAGATGAGGGAGTTACGGGATCAGATAGAGCAGCTGTTAGGCCAGGGCTTTATTCGCAGGAGTACCTCACCTTGGGGCGCTCCGGTTTTATTTGTGAAGAAGAGGGACGGTTCACTGAGATTGTGTGTGGACTACCGAGAGTTGAATAAGGTCACGATACGGAATAAGTATCCGTTGCCTCGAATCGATGACTTATTCGACCAGTTCAGGGGAGCTTCTTTCTTCTCAAAGATTGATTTGAGATCGGGATACCATCAGTTGCGTATCAGGGAGGAGGATGTCTCGAAGACTGCGTTCTTGTCGAGATATGGTTCTTACGAGTTTCGGGTTATGCCTTTCGGCTTGACCAACGCTCCAGCTGTGTTTATGGACTTGATGAACAAGGTGTTCATGGATTTCCTAGATCAGTTTGTCATTGTCTTCATCGATGATATTCTGGTTTACTCTCAGACAGAGGAAGAGCACGCCGAGCATTTGAGGCAGGTTTTGCAGACACTTCGTCAGAACGAGTTGTATGCAAAATATGAGAAGTGAGGGTTTTGGCTGAAGGAAGTCCAGTTTTTGGGACATATCATTTCCGATCGGGGAATATCTGTTGATCCGGGGAAAGTATTAGCGGTGAGGGAGTGGGGACAGCCCACGACACCGACTGAGATTCGTAGTTTCTTGGGTCTAGCAGGATACTACAGGAGGTTTATTCGGGAATTTTCGAAGATAGCAGGTCCTTTGACACATCTTACTCGTAAAGGTGTGCCGTTCATTTGGAGTGATGCCTGTCAGTTGGCATTCGATGAATTGAAGGACAAGTTGACCTCAGCACCTGTGTTAGCATTGCCGAGACCGGGAGTTGAGTATTTGGTTTACACCGATGCGTCTTTATAAGGACTGGGAGGTGTATTACAGCAGGAGAGACAGGCCATAGCTTATGCTTTCCGTAAGCTTAAGCCTCATGAGAAGAATTACCCCACGCATGATTTGGAGTTGGCGACAGTGGTATTTGCCCTACGGATTTGGAGACACTATCTTTTGGGGGAGAAGTTCCAACTGTTCACGGACCACAAGTCCCTACAGTACCTATTCACGCAGAAGGAATTGAATATGCGGCAGCATAGGTGGCTTGAATTCGTGAAAGACTACCAGTTCGACATCCAGTACCACCCGGGTAAGGCTAACGTGGTGGCAGACGCGTTGAGCCGTAGGCCAGTAGATGAGGTGGCAGAGGTGTGGAAGGCTAAGTGGAAGGAATTGGGACACCAGGATGCAGTGGCCCGATCTTTCATGTCTGTGATGACCGTTACACCACAGATTGTCACGAAGGTAGTACGGGCACAGGCCAATGACTCGTTCTGTCAGGAGAAGATAGTTCGATTACTAGCAGAGGGAGTCGAGTCCTATACCGTTAGCTCAGACGGGGGATTGCGCTTCAATGGGATATTGATAGTTCCGGAAGGAGAGGAATTGCGACACGAGGTGATGGCAGAGTCGCATGGCTCACGGTTCGCGGTACATCCCGGAGGGGACAAAATGTACCAAGACATGAGGAGGCAGTATTGGTGGAGCGGTATGAAGAGAGATATCGCTGAGTTTGTTTCGAAATGCGCCACTTGTCATCTTGTAAAAGTGGATCATCAGAGACCGACAGGATTGCTATAGCCGTTGGAGGTCCCGGTGTGGATGTGGGAGAGCATATCCATGGACTTTATCACGGGGTTGCCTACGTCGCAGAGGGGTCACGACTCCGTTTGGGTAATTGTGGACAGGTTGTCCAAGGTCGCTCACTTTTTACCCGTAAGGACTGACTACACTACGGGACAGTATGCCCAGCTCTTCATTTCAGAGATTGTGAGACTTCACGGTGTGCCCCTAAATATCGTGTCTGACAGAGACAAGATATTTGTTTCGAGGTTTTGGGAGAGTTTCCAGGAGGCCATGGGCACGGAATTGCGGTTGAGTACGACTTATCATCCGCAGACCGATGGGCAGACAGAGCGCACAAATCAGATGTTGGAGGACATGCTACGCATGTGCATTATTGACTTTGGGGGTGGATGGGAGCAGTACCTTCCACTGGTGGAGTTTGCTTACAACAACTCCTATCAGTTCACTATTGGCATGGCTCCGTTTGAGGCATTGTACGGTAGGCCTTGTCGTTCCCCAGCATGTTGGTTAGAGGTGGGGGACAACAAACTGCTTGGGTCGGAAGTGATTCAGGATACTTCGGCAAGGATTGAGTTGATTCGGAGTCGCATTCGGGTAGCTCAAGACAGGCAGAAGAGTTATGCTGATGCGAAGAGATTTTTCAGAGAGTTCCAAGTGGGGGACCAGGTTTTGCTCAGGGTATCTCCTATGAAGGGGATTATGCGTTTCGGGAAGAAGGGGAAGTTGGCACCGAGGTATGTGGGGCCGTTTCCTATTATTGAGCGAATCGGACCGGTTGCGTATAGACTCGGGCTACCGGAGCATTTGCATCGGATTCACGATGTGTTTCATATTTCCTCGCTAAGGAAATACCTTAGAGATAATTTGGCTCATTCTCACATTGCTGTGGAGGACATCGATCTCCAGCCTGATAGCTCCTACGAGGAGGGGCCGATTGCTATTTTGGACCGAAGCGAGAGGAAACTGCGGTCAAAGATAGTTCCGTTAGTGCGTGTTCAGTGGCGACATCACAATGTCGAGGAGTCCACATGGGAGCGCGAGGATGAGATGCGCGAACGTTATCCAGAGTTATTTTTAGCAGGTACTTTCTAGTTTCGAATTTCGGGACGAAATTCAGTTATTAGGGGGGAAGTATGTAATACCCCGTACTTTTGGCTATATTTATTTTTGTGATTAATTAATTAAATGCGTATTAATTGGAAATTAATCCGGGTTATAAATACTAACGAGATGCGAGTTGGTATTTGATTATGTGCATACATGTTTTGATATATGTATTTGGTATTATAAAAGTTGTCGTGAGATTTATATACGGCATTTTAGAAATTTTGTTGAGACGCGTGGGACCGCCGCGTCACGGTGTAATATTTTGATTATAAAAAGTTAATTTAAAATCTATAAACCGTATGGTCATTTTGAGTGCGCCAACGCGTCCGGAAGGGTAGAGATAGTCCGAAAACACTAGCCGGGGGTGTAGTTTGGATTCCGGGGTATTTTTAGGCCATACCGGCATCATAAAGGGTATTTTGGTAATTTTACATTTTTAGGAATTAAAAGTGACAAAATTGGGAGTTTTAATCTGATGTGGATTTAACCCACTAAACCCACTAACCAACCCATATTAACCCTTTAAGCTACGGAGGTTATCAATTAGGTTTCCAAGTTTCCCAAAACAAACCCTAGCCACCTTAAGCCACCATTGAAAAAGGAGCTTGGAAGAGAGGAAATTCTGCAGAAAAACTCCATCAAACCTACACCAAAATCAGAAATCGAACCAAGGCAAGTGACTTTATTCCATTTAATTTCAAAGAATGTCTTTTCCATGTTAGAAATTGAAGAATATCAATTGTTCTTGAAAGATAATGAAAACCCATGTTAATTGAACTTAGAACTTGAAATCTTGAGGAGGATTTGCATGTAGAATGATAGGTAGATGTTCCTACTGATGATATTTATGATTGGGTGAAATTTAAAACGGATTTTATTGGGTTAATTCATGATTCAAAAGTTAGGGTTCATGTTCTTGAAATAATTGGGGAAAAAGTGTAGAGATTTATATTTTGATGGATGTTAAAGAGATTTAATCCTTGAAAACATGTTAGGAGATGACTTGAATATGTTTAGGATGAATTAGAGACCCTAAAACGTTGTTGGGATGAACTTTGGAAGAGATTAGAAGTGATAAAAATGGATGAAAACGAATTGGGGAAAAATATGGGCCGAAACTGGTCAGTCGTTAGAAGCGATCCCCAGGTCGTTCGAACGAACTCGTTCGAACGAGCTTCTAACGAGTTGACCAGTCGCTGCTAACGAGAAGGGATTTCGTTCGATATCTCGTTCGAACGAGATATCGTTAGAAGGTACAGTTCGTTCGAACGAACTGGAATCTCGTTCGAACAGCCTCGTTCGAACGAGACTTCTAACGAATTGACAGAGGAATCTCGTTCGAACAGTCTCGTTCGAACGAGACTTCTAACGAGTTGATAGTTTGGTCCTTTTTGGACTGTTTTGATTTTTGGAGTCCCGTAAACTTGTTCGAGGAGATAGATAACCTTCCTTTGATGATGTAAGGATAGATTTGGGACTTTTGGGTTATTACGAGGAGTAAATTTATATACGAGAGATTTAATTCAATGAACCATTTGGGTTGAGACGTGAGTGTCTACTACGACGTGAGAATAAATTATGGCGCGTATGATGATAAACCGGAATAATATAAGTGTAGATATTATAAGTTAGTACGAGTAAGCGATATGTACTACGATTAAACTACGGTATTACTAAGACGTGTGTTTACTTAGTATTGGTATTTGAATTGTGTGTATGACATACCTACCATACTTGCTATCACGGGAGGTTTGCGTTCGCTTAGGGCCCTCTAATCCTTGTGTTGCCCGGATTTAGACTGGTTACCTTGATGAACATAGGTCATAGAAAGACTTATTGGGATATTAATAAGTCCGCTGATCGTATGAGCGTAGGTATGTGCGTGACCTATGTGATGTGACTGTGTTCGCCTCCATTATTTGTGATGTTGTTATCTGTGAACTATTCCTGAGAGATTCGGAATATGTAATCCTTATGTACGTTATGTACCGGGATGGATAGCAGAGTATGTGTGCACCACAGCTTAGTTCTCGGGGTTCTTGTATTGTATATTTATGATTTGAATAATATACACTTAATTAATGAGAACCTTCATGTTAATGATGTGAATATAATTACGGTATTGTTTCGAGAAATATAACGAGTTAAGTGATAGTTATATATATTGCATATTGAACATCTGATTTGCGTTAAACCCCTACTTAATTACGAGCGTTATTATGTTAAGAGAACCGAGTAAAAAGGGTAGGACCTATGATAGTCTAGCTGGATATGTTGTCACGTAGCTAGTAGTCTGTATCACTCTAGATGGGTACTTACGTTAAGAGTGCACAGTTAGACGAGAGGTGAGAATATCATGTGAGTGCACGTCCTAACATGTACTTTGCATTTAATGTTTTAAATGATTTTAAAGCACTTGCAGGTTTTTAAAATATAACTCCACATTCGGGCTCTGACCCGTTTTCTTTTCAAATCTTTTTCTTGTAAAACCATTTTAGGTGCCCAGCCACAGGGACACCAAGCATAGGATTCTCATTCAGGTGACGAGCTGTAGCTGTTTGTGGAAGCTACAAGGATTTGCTTGTAGACGCTTCTATCTTTTGGATTCCAGAGTCACTATCTATCAGTTGTAGGGCATGTTGCCCATTTCTATTTAGAGACATCTTTTACATTACAGTTTTCAGACTTTGATTTGTATTGTTTTAGCATTCGGTTATTTATTTCAGTATGGGATTGTAGTGAGGAGTTTTCCTCCAGATTTTATTTACATTATGTGATGGTTATTCGTTTTACTTCAGTATGGTGAATGGCGTTACTTATTTCTTCATTACACTTGTTGCATGTTAATCAGACTTTAATTAAAATTTGGCAACATACTTTTTAAATACTAGGTGGTTAGTAAAATTAAAATGTTTTCGACAATGATGTTATTAACTGAGCCAACTTGGCATTTTGAATTAATTTAATAAAGGAGTAGCTACCCGGTATTTAATTAGTCGGGGTGTCACAGCGGTGGTCCAGCGACGGCAGCGACGATAGCTTCAGAGGTTCCTTTCATGTGATTGCACACTCCTTCGTACAAAATTCGGTGAGGTGATGGAGGGATGGTGCCTATGTTGCACCATCCTCATGGGATGGATTCGTAGGAGTTGGGTTTGATCGAGGAGGTTTTTCATCCTCTGATGTCCCTCAGCCAAGTGGTCGACACCCGAACTTGCTTCGTCCAGGGAGGACTCAGGCTCGGTTAGTGGTAGTGCGTCATCTCACCATAGGGGAAAGAGAGCGCGTCGCAGGGATGGAAGCTCTTAGAGAGAAGGGTGAAGGGTAAGTGAGAGAGAGAGGATGTGGGTTTGGGCTAAGTCCCGTAGTTTTTTGCTTTTCTTTTATTTCCTACAAAATTGATGTAACACAGAGAAAAAATATATATGCAATGTAAATGGGATTTCTTTATTATCTTTTCTTAATGATGAATGAGTGAATGCATGCACATGCGCTTTTTACATTGCTGCTGAGACCATGAAAAGAGATATTTTGGGGATTTTGAAAGAGATTTTATTTAGATAAAAAGGGTATTTTTGAAATTCTATTGAGAATATCAATTTATTTTGAGTTTTTTGAATTTTGACAAATGAGGAAAAAAGGGAAATTTCCAAGAGTAGGGGGTTGCCGATCGGCAAGCACCTTGTCCTTCCTATCGGCAGTCAAGTTCAATCCCATCAATTCAAAGCTTTGATTAGTGCCCTCTTCAGCCTTTGGTACTTCTGTGGGGTAGTATTCCTTCCGATTTTTGCATGGATTATGTCTCTTGTGAGGGTTCTCACGTATAAAAAGGGTATGGATTGAGTGTTTCCCTCACATATTAACTTTCTTACTTACTTGCCTACTATCTCTTAGTCTTGCAAGATGGCTCTCCCTGTTAGCATTGAGTTTGCAAATTACCTCGAAGCCTTGGAAGCAATGTGCTCTTATAACATCGACTATGATGCTTTCAGCATGCGTCGAGTTTCTTTATGGCGCAATCGACCCATTGAGTGGAACATGCTAATGGTGGTGGTACAATTTTTGTACCCCAAATACCATGTATTCCACTTTGGGTTGGATGAAGATTGTACTACCTACGAGGAATTTTTTATCATGCCGGGGATAAATCCCAGTGTTACTACGGCTTTACCTGAATTTTCCCGTTCTCCCATGAATTTACTGGCTGGGCTTCTTCGCATTTCTCCTTCGGCGGCTAGATCACTAGTTGCTGGAGGATTGATTTCCCTCCCGATGGTGTTGCAGTCCGTGCATTTGCAGGAAGCTGGCGATGCTTTATACACTAGAGCCATTGCTCTGGGCTTGGTTTCAAAATTACTGCTGGTGACTGGGGGACTACTGGTGGATCCGCAACTTACAGCCATTACTTTATGGATGTCATACCGTTGCAATCCTGAGACGGTGATACTGGTGGAGACCCTGAATGGTCTGGATGCCTGGAGAGAAGGTCTTTCTGACTTCCTACTGGGTAGCCCCGTGATGCTATTCATGTGGTTGTCTGAAACAATTCGCCTAGTGACTCTTCCAGAATATCCGTTGTCGATTGTACCCAACTTCTTTTCGTGTCACTTTTTCTATGTTGGCCTGGATATTAAGAGCTGGGAGAATTGGTTTTTGGAGCATGGGGCTCGAAATTTATACCGGTCAGTGCCTTGGTGGGGACAGTTGATGCCTGTTTTGGAACTAGGAGAATACCCGTATATGCGGCTGGTTTGTCTCAAACAGACCTCTTTTCATTTCCCTTGGCGTCTTCTGTGCCAATTTGGCTGGGCACAGTTCATGCCACCTCGGACACTAAATTTCTTTTCGGTAGAGGATTTGACCGAGCGCCTACGTCTGCTTCTTGGCTCTCTGTGGGAGAATCGGCGTCCGTTGACCTTTCCCTCTCAGTCTATTGGGAGAGTTTGGCATATCCCTAGGGATTATATGAAGTGGTTGTGGAGGAAAGTAGTTAGCAAGATGTTGGCAATGGAGACTGGATAGAAGTGGTTCATTTCTTTTGACACCATGGAAGGAGGTGTTGTGGTCTTTTCGAAGCTGGTTCGAGCCTATCAATCCATGGAGTGTCTGCGACACTCTGTTCAGGCTGGGAAACTTGGGGACCCCAAGATGCAGATGATGATGACGGAGCAGGCTCCTCTGGTAGCTGTGGGTAGGACTCCTGGAGAGTTTATTGTGTAATGAGGGATAAATGTGGTGATTTTATTATGGCTTTCTAGGAAGGTGGGGGGAAGGGAGTTATCCGTTCCTTTTCTTATGTAATTTGTACTGAAATTTATTATTAAGGAAATAAACAAGTTTCTGATCATCTAACTGTGACTTTGATGAGTTTGTGTTATTTGAATTATCTATACTAATCGCTAAGGCATACATAATCCTTTTGTTCAAATATATGTTGGAATTGACTGTCATTCTCGGAGGTAAGAAAAGAATAGTATTTTATGAAAAAGAAATGGGTCGTGCTCATGTAAGGTGTATGAGATGCCTACGTACCTCTGGGTTTTTTAAAAGGTTTTAATTTGTTTGAAAACAAGTTTTGCAGTGGATCAGGCCCACGTAGTTCTGGATAAGGGGGAACTGAAGAGTTTTTTTTAGAATAGAAGGGAGATGATAAGAGTTGTAGCGCGCCGAGATTTTGGACTAAAGGTAGGACTTCTTAAGACGGTCCAGGTTGAGTGGACGGGCCATATCTTCCCCATCTAAGTCAGTGAGCATGGAAACACCGCCAGACAAGATCTTCTTTACAATGTAGGGTCCACTGCAATTGGGCTTGAATTTCCCTCTGGGGTCCCAGATGGGTTCTATGATTTCTTTGAGGGCTAGGTCCCCTTCTCGGACACCGCGGTCCTTGACTCTCTTATTGAATGAACGCACTATTCGGCGATGGTACCCTTATATATGATATAGTGCTTTTAATCTCCTTTCGTCTAGGAGGGTCAGCTCGTCAAGACAGCTTTGGCACCAGTCCTCTTCACTGAACTTGATTTCAAGCATGATGCGTAGCGAGGGTATTTCCAGCTCTACGGGTAGGACTGCTTCCATGTCAAAGACAAGAGAGTAAGGGGTAGCCCCAATTGAGGTTCGATATCCCCAGAGAGCGTACATGATCCGGTCGGCCCAATCTCGATAGCTTTCAATCATCTTATTGATGATGGCTTTGAGGTTCTTGTTGGCGGCTTCAACTGCACCATTGGTCTGAGGTCGGTAAGGGGAAGATTTGTGTCTCTGAATCCCATACTCATTGACCACTTCTGTGACTTCTGCCTTGAAATGCAACCCATTATCTGACACTAACTCGTGCAGGACCCCATATCGGCAGATGATGTTTTTTTGATGAATTTGGCCACTTTCTTAGCGTTTAGTACTGCGTATGACTCAGCTTCAACCCATTTGGTGAAGTAATCGATGGAAACTAGGATGAACTCATGCCCATTGTAGGCCTTTGGTGTAACCTTCCGTATGATGTCGGTGCCCCAGGTGCAGAACGCCCAGGGAGAGGTAATTTTGTATAATTCATGCGGAGGCAGATGCTGAAGGTTGGATAATTGTTGGCATTTAGGGCATCTCCAGATATAGGCGGTGCAATCCTGGGTCATAGTGGTCCAGTAGTAGCCCTGCCGAATGATCTTCTTGGCAAGCATGTGACCGTTCATGTGGGGTCCACATTCCCCGCTTTGGATTATCTATATTATCTTCTCAATGTCAGCCCCTGCGATGCAGTGCAGATGAGTTCCATCGAAGTTTCGTTTGAGCAGTACTTTGTGACAGATAATGTACTGGGCAACCAGTCTTCGAAGGGTTTCTTGATCTTTCTTGTTGGAACCCTCGGGATACCTACCATGCTTAAGGAGGCTCCAGATATCATAGTACCAAAAATTGGCTATCTCGGGATCTTCTGTGGTGACGAGCTCAATGTGGTAGCAATGGGTTGGTTTGTCTTGCTTTTGAACAAGGAAGGGGGTCATTGTTATTCCTTCGGGCATGTCGACCATGGAGGCCAAGGTATCGAGATCATCGACTAGGTTATTCTTTACTCGGGGTAGGTAATGGAAGGTGATATCCTGGAATTGGGAGGCTAATTCTTCTAAGTGGGCATGGAAGGGTTGGAGTTTCTCGTCCTTGACTTTCCACTTTCTGAGTACTTGACCGATGATGAGGGCGGAATCCCTGTAGACATCTAGGCATTGAATACCTATCTCGAGAGAAACATTGAGGCCTACCGTGCATGCTTCGTATTCAGCCATGTTATTGATGAAGTGGAATTCCAATTTGATGGCGATAGGAGTGTGGGAGTCATCCGGGGCGATCAGGAGTATCCCAATGCCATATCCCTTTTTGTTGGCAGCACCGTCAAAGATCATTTTCCATCAGAGGTTATCTTGAGCAGTGCAAAAGATGTTTTCATTTGGGAATTCGTAGATCCAGACATCGGATTCCTTTATGGGGTGATCAGCGAGGTAGTCAGAGATGGCTCTTCCTTTCATGGATTTCTGCGTGACGTACACGATATCAAATTCGGCTAGGAGCATCAACTATCAGGCCATTTGGCTGGATAAAGCGGGTTTTCTGAGCAGGTATTTGATGGGGTCCATTCTGGATACAAGTTTGATGGGTAAGGCGGGCATGTAGTGCCGCAGCTTTTGCGTGACCCAAACAAGTGTGACATATGCCTTTTCCAAAGCAGTGTGGTTAACCTCATACCCGATCAATTTGCGATTGGCATAATAGATGGATCTTTTTTTGCGGGAATCTTCAAGGTATCGGGCTAGCAAAGACCCAGCTGCAGTGTCGGTCATGGTTAGGTATGGGATCAAGGAGATACCAGGCTGTGGTGGCATGAGTACCGGGGGTTAGGTGAGATATTATTTGATTTGGTCAAAATCTTCTTGGCAGGCCTCGTTCCAAGCTTTAGTTTAATCCTTTCGGAGGAGTTTGAAGATAGCTTCGCAAATAGAGGTTAGCTGGCTAATGAACCGACTGATGTATTGTAATTTCCCAATGAAACTTCAGACTTCTTTCTCTGTTTGGGGAGGTGACATCTCAAGTATAGCTTTCAGCTTGGTGGGATCTGCTTCTATCCCCTTCTCACTGACCATAAATCCTAAGAGTTTTCCCTTTGTAACTCCAAAGATGCATTTTTGTGTATTGAGTCTCATGTGATACTGTCGCAGTCGCTCGAAGAACTTTCAGAGAGCAAGAACATGACCCTCTCTAGTTTTGGACTTGATAATCATATCATCCACATATACCTCAACTTCTTTGTGAATCAGATAATGCAGGATAGTTGTGGCAGCCCTCTGGTAGGTAGCCCTAACATTCTTGATACCAAATGGCATAACGGTGTAGCAAAAGGTTCCCCATTGGGTGATGAATGCGGTTTTTTCTTGGTGGTCTGGGTGCATTTTAATTTGGTTGTATCCGGTAAACCCATCGATGAATGACTTGAGAGCATGACTGGCTGTGTTGTCCACGATCATATCGATATTGGGTAGCGAATAATCATCCTTTGGAGAGGCTTTGTACAAGTCTTGATAGTCTACACACATCCGAACCTTTCCTTATGATTCCGGTACGGGCACTATGTTGGTTAGCCATGTGGGATATTTGATCACACTAATGAAGCATACATTCAACTATTTGACCACCTCTTCTTTGACTTTGAGCGGCCATTCAGTGCAGAGCTTTCTAAACTTTTGTTTAACCGGTTTGTAATCTGAGAGAGTAAGAATCTCGTGTTGAGCTATTTCAGGATCAATGCCGGGCATATCATCGTAGGACCATACGAAGACATCTATAAATTCCATTAGCAATTCTTCGAGTTGTTCACGCTCATGCTCGTTAAGGGTAGCCCTTATCCCAATCTCGCGCAGTTGGCTACTAGAGCTGAGGTTAATAACAACAGTCTCTTCTTCATTAACTTGAACACGGTTATGTTATTTATTATTAACCTTATTTAGATCAGTTAAGAATTGTTCATTTGCAAAAACTTCATCATCAAAAGTTTGATTATAATCCAAACAGTTAATGTAAGGCACAACAAGATACTCAAAATCTTCGTTTATTTCATTGATAGGAAAAACAACACTGAGAACCTCATCAAAAGAGGATTCGATTACATTTGAACAAGGATATACAACAGAAGAAAAAGTAGGGTAAATATTAGGATTATGGGAGATTTCAACAGGTAGAACTGGCACAACATACCAGTTGAGGAGAGGTGTGTCAACAACTTTAATCAGGTGGGATGAATCTAGCGATGTAGTGCTGAATGAACCATGCAGAGTGTTAGCCCCAATGTCTCTAAGTTGAAGGAATCTTCGGAGTCACTTTCCTCCGTCTCTTCGATATCTTTGATGAGCGGTTGTTCATGGTGTTGGGAACAATCGGCCTATGGGCAACTGTCTTGGAAGAAGATATCCATACCAGGCTTCATCTTCTTATCTGTATGGTCATACCATGGTTCAGGAAAACTGCAAAAGGGGAAGTCCTCACCCTCTTTGATGAATCGTCCGTTCAAGGAGTCACCGGGGATAGTCTGGACGCGGTCTAGTCTTCTCTTTGTTCGAGACAGGTGGATCATTCTGAGCTCTTATTTTGATACCCCAAACCATAGGGAGGAAAAACCTTCTTTAGTTCAATCGGCTTGAGTATCCCTTGTTGTCTTTGTCCTAGCCCCAATTCGGGCATGAAGTGCATATTTCTTAACATCTGAATCACATTGACGTTTCCATGAGGGTCGTATTCTAGACAAACCCTTTCTTTGAAGTTGTCCCCTGCCGGAGTAGAAGTGGTTCAACTCAGAATCCTGATAGGAGCATATCATTTGACCCGTGTTGTATCTTAAGGATCGGACTGCTGGTACTTGCACCCTCGGCATTATCGTCGTCGCCCAAGATGGTAATTACCCGTCCGTCAGCGAAGAACTTTAATTTTTGATGGAGTGAGGGAGACACACCCTTGATACTGTGGAGCCAAGGTCATCCGTGTAACAGGTTAAAACAGGCTGAGATGTCAATAACTTAGAATTCAATGACAAGGTTTATAGGGCCAGCCCCTATTATAAGTTTTATAGATCCCATCACCTCTCGACGGGTATTATCATAGGCACGCACAACGGCAAAAGTTGGAGCGAAGTCGCTTTCTTTCAGTCCTAAACATTTGAAGGTTCTTAGTGGGCAGACATTTAAGGCGGATCCATTATCGACAAGAGAGAGTGGTACAACCTTCCTCATAACTGTGACGGAGATGTTTAGTGAATGATTGTGGTTTGGCTCAATCTTGGGGATTTCTTCCTCAGAAAAGGATAGCATTCAGGTAGAGGTCAAGGATCCGACCAAATTTACCGCTTCTTCTGGTGTTGTAGAAGGATGAACTGTGGGTCCAGTGAGCAACTTGATCAAATAATTTCTATGTAGCTGAGAACACATGAAAAGCCCCCATAGAGTTATGTTAGCTTGAGTTTTCTTTAGTTGGTCGGGGATCTTGCTCTCCTCGAAGGTCATCTCTGGCATAGGAAGGTTTTTCACGCCCTTCCCCTTATCATTGGCTGGTAGTGAGTTTGGGATCTGGTAATGCCTCCCTGATCTGGTTATGTGATTTACTGAAGAAGGGAAGAACATAAACCCTATTTCCTAGTTGATCTCAGGTTGTTCTGCTACCTTGTTTATTTCTCCGAAGAGTTCTTCAAATGATAGCATTCCACACATGTCGGCTACCGGGTTAGTTTTCTCTGAAGCTTTCTCTTCATTCGAATCTTCGAATTCTTCTCCCTATCCGGTGGTAACAATTCTGTCTTTCCACGTAAAGTCGATGCATTCCATAACTTCAACATCTTCTTCATACAAGTCATCCCATTATGTGGGGATGTGTAAGGATGAAGGGACTAGGCGCCCTTGTAGCTTCAGAGTATCAAGTAACTCAGTCATACTACAAATGTTATTGGTTTGCTTGAATAATTCTGCCATGATCCGGACGACATCATCCAAGATGACTTCATCGGTTGGTACTACCCATCTATCTGACTCTCGGGCCCATTTTCATGCTTCTAAGAATAGCGTACTGAACCTTTGTCAATCAATGACCATCTGTGAGGGCAGTTTCAGCACAAACTCTAAAAGTTAGTTTAACACTTCTGACAATTCCATACTTCCACTTCCAGAACGGGTACGGATAGCGATGCATGCTCTAGTAAGGAGTGACAGTGCCTGATCAACGAGGGTAGTATGGTGTAGGAGGAAATATGAGCAAATTTAGAGAGGTTTAGGAGAGTATATGGGTGTGATTTGGGTTGAGGGGTCAAATTTTGGGTTCTCTTCTAAGAAGATAACATTGGTATGATTTGGAAGTGGGTTGTGAGTAGTGTTTGTCTTAGGATTGGCTGGTGGGGTGATGGTACCCCGGTAAATTAGACCTTGGATTACATTTCTGAGGTGAAAGCATTGGTCGGTGGTATGGCCAGCAGTTTGGTGAAAGGTGCAATGGGCATCTGCCTTGAAGTTTTTTTGGAGTGGATTTGGCAATGGATAGGGATCCAAAGGTTTGATAAGGTTTTGGCTTAACAATGCTTGATAAACTTTGGACATGGGAGCATGGAGCTCGGTGTATTCTTTTCGAACTGGGACAAGGCGGCTTTTTGGTTACCATGATGTGGTTGGTTGAGAGATGTTGTTGATGGTTGAGACTGTAGCACTGGCAAGCTTGTCATATTTTCTGGGGGTGAACTGTCCGGACACCTTCTTTGGGTCAACTTCTGTTTTTGCAAGACCTTCCTCAATTTCTACTCCTGCTTCTCTGATGGATCGAAAATGGGGATAGTATTGTCCTCCCATCATTGCTCGGACATGGGGTAAGAATTTCTTCTTCACTATGCTGACTTGTTCTTCCTCGGAAGGCCGATTGGTCATGGTTGCTTCTTTTACCCTCCATCGGGCGATGAAGTTACTGACTGATTCTCTAGGGTTCTGTTTGAGCAGCTCTAAATCATGGTGGGTGACCTCAAGAGCTTCATTATATTTATACGGTGACATGAATTCTCGAGCCACATCCTCCCAGCTACGAATTCTGGACTCTTCGAGAGACAAAAACAATCAGATGGTGCTATCCATTAGAGTTTGCTGAAACAATTGGGCCATCACTTCTTCAGAAGCCCCTGCTAGAGTCATGGAATGGTGATAACTTCAGAGATGAACAATTGGGGGTCCACTTCCTCCGAATTTCTTGATATTTGGCATCTTGAACTTCTCGAGTAACCTTGCTTTAGGATAAGGAGACATGTGGGTGTAGTCCATGTAATTTCCTGAGATTTTGACTTCGCCATATTTCTTGGTATTCATCTTGAGGTCTTCTTTGACTTTGTTCAATTCTTCTTCTTTTGGGTTAATGACTATCGACAAGTTAGCCCCATGCTGGGCAAGATTCGGCATCGGAAGCTAGGCAGGCGGTGACCCATTAGCAGGAGGGGCACGTGGAGCGTGCTGATACTCTTCGGGAACCCAGATGGGATCGAGTGAATCCATAGCACGAGGAAATAGGGACTCGGGCTCTTAAGGAACGGGAACCTGGTTTTGTTGTATCTCTCAAACCTTGATTTGGAGGTTGTCAATCTTGGACACAAGCTGAGCTAGAATTATCCTCAAATCTGGCTGCGCAACGGGTACTTGATCTGTGTTCTCCATGGAAAGTGGATGGATTCCAGACTCGGAAGGAGTAATAGGGGAAAGGACGAAACTCCGGGGTGACTTGACTAAAGACCTAAGCCAATAGGGAGCCAGGCCAAGGGTTTGCGATCGACCTGAGAAGTCGTAAAATGGGATTTATTTTTTAGGAAAAAGGGGGAATATATTTTTGACATTTTTTTGAGATGGAAAGACAACATGTTTTTGGATTTTTGATAGAGAGATGAGAAATGTTTTTGGATTTTTGATAAGGAAAGAATTGTTTTTGGATTTTGGAAAAAGAAAAAGGGAATTTTCCCTTTTGGAGACGGTTTCAGCATGCTTATTATAATTATTATGTTTTCACTTGTATTAATTCTCCTAAAGGCAAAATGAAATGTCGGACGGGACCCGAGCCTGGAAAAAATGGGTTTGTAATATATGCAAAGCTATGGCTCGACTTGTGACCAGGCTCACGGATAGGGTCCCGTTTTAAAAATGCACAAAAATTCGGGCGTCAGGCAGACCCGGAATTTCGGTAGAGTTTCGGGTTCAAACCGGTAATCTAACATGTGTGTTATAGGGTTGACACCTATATGCGGGTATGCAGTTAGTTGGGTGAATTGGAATGGGTTCCCCTCATTTGGAGTGACTTCCACGATATACGTCTTGCTCTTACGGGCAATCGGTACGTGTGGATAAGCCATTTGATATACCTGAGTGTACGTGAATTGCCTCACTGTATACCTCGTGGGGATGGTACGTGTGAGAGCTAATTTGATATACTCGACGTACGTGAACGAATTCCCTGCGATATACCTCCCTTCATGACTTCGGTCAAGCGATACGATGCGGAGGAACCGTTCAATATACGTCGAAGGTACTTGGCCAATAGAAGGTGAGAGTCATATCTCTTAGGCTAACTATGACCTTCCGGACCAGCGCCCATCACGAAGTGACCCTTCAGTTACTGGGTAAAATTTGGTCAATAGCAATGCTCTTTGGTGATGTCGTGTGAATCATGCATGATCCTCTTATTAGTATCTTATGAGAATGTCTTTCTTGATTATGCCAAACAGGGAGCAAAATGCAAGTACCAATGGTACACCAAGTATGAATGGGGCGTGCAACATGTGGATATATGTGACCCTAGGTGCACGTGGTGCGAAGTGTACGTGGAGAATTTTCTACAAGTGTGTAAATAGAAGCATAAGAATGGGATACACATGAGTAATCAAGGGGGAACATGCAAATAGGGGAAAATATAAGCAAACATAACATCCATGTAAATAGAGTATAGCCCTCAAAATAAACATATAATTATCCCCAGCAGAGTCGCCATTGTGGCCATCCCTGATCCTCTTCGCGCGACGGAGGATCCTCAAGTCCCACGTGTCCCTCTCGGGAGAGCTTCGGTCGACGTCATTTGAGGTGCGGTGAAAGATTAGAGTCGCTAGTCTATTTTACTCAAAATAGACAAAAGAAAAGAGGAATCCATCCCGAAGGACAGTATCCAAAGACATACATGTGCATACGAAACCAAAATGATTCAAGAAGGGTCTGAAGGCTAAGTTACAAAATGGGAAGGTGTTAGGCACCCATTCCTCCCTTTCGGTCTCTCATGGATTTTTGTTATTTTCCTTTTATTTTCCCCGTGATGTGTGTGCATGTGTATATATAGTGGAGATAGGAATCATCAACTTGTACCATGGAAGAGGTAAAGCGAGTCATCCGTAGGAAGGTATAAAACTATTAGAAAATAGGATTTAGGCGATCATCCTCACGTTAATCGTTATGAAGGAATGATAACACACACGGAATGAGACGCCCCTAAGAAAAAAAAAAAAAAATATATATATATATATATATATATATATATATATATATATATACTAGGGTATGCCCGTGCCTGAAGGCACGCTGATAATTTTGAAAAGTATGAAATTGTGTATAACGTAAATAATAAATTTTTTATATATTATTAAGTGTAAATTTTCCAATTATAGGATTGTGTAAATTTAACTCAGAATTTTTTTACATCACAAATGTGTATAAAATTTAGATAATTTGGCTAAAGTGTCACTATGCACCATTTTGAAGAAATCAACAAATATTCCAACAACAATAGTAATAGTCCATCCTGAACCTGATATAAAGAACATATTCAATTTAATTCAACTTGTCGAAATACAACCAATGTATTAATAAATAAACTTTGGACAGGGTTCCAATTGTTTATCATAGTATCCACCTTGTTTAAGAAATAATAATACCTCAATAATCAATTGAATCAATTCGTGTAAAAAACATAAATACATCAATAAATTATAAAAATAACTTATGATATGCAAGCTTTAATTGTGTAGATGAATTGTGTCCCAAACCTCCTCACCATCTAATAGTGTCTTAACGTCAATGCAAATCTAGTACTTCAGGAACCAACCAAGAGTTTGTTTTTAATCTTCAAAACTATCTACTAATGAAACATATACAAACCAATCTCCATTAAGTTTTTTTGAGAGTTCTCTGTCCACCTCCAACGTCACCTTCACCCATTATTACTCGGCATCATGAGCATCAACATGAGACCTCACCTCTTTAAATAGTAAAAAACAAAGATTAATTAAAAAATGACAAAATAATATGTAAGTAATATATTACATATAAATATTGGTAGGAAATAATATAGATTGTATAAATATCCCCCAAAGTGATGACACCAATGGAGATCCACTTCACTTGCTATTGGGCAGATTCTCAATTCTTAAGAGATGAACCTGGATTACAACATGTATAAATAGATACCCCTAAAACAAAATATTTAGGTTATAATAACACTTGAATATCATACATAAACAATAATGGATGAACCCCGACTGATTGCTGTATTAAAGAAACAATTTACAATGCACCAAAATGGGAACAAACTGGAAATGGAGGTAACAAAATATGTAAACTAATCTAATGAAAAACCTGAAGAATTCATGAAGTAATAATGTTAGTCAAAATTCAAGGTAATATTGTACAATCCTAATGTTGTATCCTTGCTCCATCTTAGTCATAAAAAAGGTTTTGCTAAATACTGAATTTAATCATAAACAGAGTCATCAAATTATTAGAAAAGTAACTATGAACTAAAAACATCCTATTTCTTTTAAAACAAAATTGCAAACAAAAGATGAAAGGGCAAAAGAGTTTGAAATGCAAACTGCATATTATAGAATAGAGTTGCATGTTATATAAGAGCAATTATTGTCTTATCCCAAAATCACCACATCAATTTTTGCATGAAATCAAATTATTTACCTTAAAAAAATATAAAATTATGATATATGGACGGTAAGTGATTCAAATTTGAGTCATGGGGGAGTTCTTTGAAATAAAATACATACCATACCACACAATATTAAATGCTTAACATTTTACTTTACAAAGGATAGATATCAAATATTCCCTCTAATGGCTATTACATAACTTTTAAAAAAGATAGACTTACCATAAATAGTAGTAGTTATCGTTGTTAGATCCAAAATAGTATGCAAGGTTGTTAAGAATTACATGTTAGTCATCTTTAATATCTTTATATAACCTTACCTATATAGAGAAACACCATCACTTTACCATCAATAAGGTTGTTAAGACTTATGCTGAAGAAGGAAAAGCAAACTTATATTTCTGTCATCGACATTTCTGGTTCTTCATCCGTAGCAGCTCATTCCAACACAGGTTTGTCCACTGGTTTGCCTCCTGCCTTCCTAGTTGATCTATGCGTCCAGTTGTTGAATACTTAGTCTATGCATGCAATTGCTTAATACAAAGGGGTAGGTCGACTCTCGAGCATTGAACTTACATAAGACAGTCCACCATTCCATGTCTTTTAGCTCCTATGAAACTCTCTTCCTCCATTAAGTTCTTCAATTCTCATTCTTTTTTTGATAACCTACCGAATGAGAGTATGAAGTAAATGTTTTCCCAACAGGGGAAATTATTTAATCAGAGATAGGGGAAATTATTTAATTGATCTGCAGGGGAAAATGGTGTCCCAACAGTACCCTTATATGTTTTTCATCCCAAACATTAATACACTGCATGCCGTCATTTATCCACCTGAATTCAAAGATTATAATAAGATGAATAGTAAGATGGGAAAGAATTAGTACCCAGTAACCACCATCCAAGATATTACAAAAGAAAAGCAACTCTCTGAGCTCGCGGGTACAACCAATATTAGCATAAAGTACCCTAACAATATTACCTCTCTCTGCTCCAAATCTGAGATACCCATTAAATCGTTTATACAGAACCCATAAATTATTTATACAGAACCTGCAATGAATTAGTCAAACTGGGCCAAAAGTTAAAAATAACTAAATGACATAAAATAGAATATTGTGGAGACAGAGTATTACTTTGGTTGGTCGTAGACATTGAGGGGATTGGGGAAATGGGATGATGAGAGGACTAATCGATCCTGAGAGAAACATGAATACCCTGTAAATATCCAAGAATACATTACTTATATGTTCCATCCAATATCGAGAATAAGTGTTATTTTCATTCAATTAGAATCTAAATCATCCATTTGAGCAAAATTACTCAAATGGTTGGGTGAAACAAAAGTTAAGTTAAAAATTCATTCAATAACATATAAGGAGGAAGAATCTTTAGAAATTCATTCAATAATAAAAGTTTAGCTAGAAATTGTCTTCGACAAAGTTTCATATATAAAAAACTTATTTCTGTGTTGACCAACCATTATTTAAGTCCAAAATTTAAAAAATAAAAAAACATTCTAAAAGGCCCAAACAAAGGATCTAACAAAATAACCAAGAAAGGGACAAATTAAATATGTCTTGCCGGGGGAAAAACCAACCGGATTAGTTAACTCTCGTACCAGATCTGCGGTGGAGATGGAGTTCTTTTAATCCCCTGTTGTAAATCCAACGCTAATGCCATTTACGGTTCACGGTTAAGACAACAGAGATCTGAAAACTTCTTTATTTTCCTTGATCCCGTTTCACAATAGTGAAGAAATTTTAAAAAAAGTTTACCTTTTCAAGGTGGAAATAGAGTGGGTTGAGAACGTGAGAGTGGTTTTTGGGTGTTTTTGTCTGTGTGGTTTGTTATGGGGGAAGTACGGCGGTAGGTGGAGAGGAAGGAGTGCAGCGGAGAGGAGGATAAGGTCGAGTAGGTGCAAAGAGGAAGAAGGAGTGTGGCGGAATATGTGAGCTTTCAGACCCTATTCTCGTGGAAAGAGAGGAAACAGTGAACTCATAGAGAGCATAAAGTGAGGGAGTGCAATGACAAACGGGTGTGATTTAGACAAATAAGTGTAAGGGATAAAGTGGGTGGACCATTGTACCCTTGTGTTTGAATTTTGAAAAAATTGAGGAAACAAATTAGAGTGTGTTAAAAGAGGGGGAATTCAAAATTTAAGGGGTAAAAGAGAAAATACATGAAAAAAATTCATCCGATGACATCATCGATCAATCTTATGACATACATAAGTTTCATACTTTATTATTATTATTATTATTATTATTATATATATATATATATATATATATATATATATATATATATATATATATATATATATATATATATATATATGAGAATGAAGTTTAGAGAAAATAGAAAATGAGAGAAAAAGTAAAAAATAGGACTCGAGTCTCGGGTTTTACCTCGAAACGCCTACATAGCCTATAGAGGCATCAAAGTCCACGTAGTTAGCATACAAAATGAGGGGTGGGGTTTATCCCATAAATCCAACCGAGGATTCTCTTATTTGTGTGTGTGTGTGTAGAAAAAGTGTTTTAGTTGTGATAAAAGTGGGAGAATTCCCGTTTGGAATTTATGAGTAAACCCTCTTTTTCTTTTTTTTTTGGGCTTTTATTTATATGAAAATAAGGGATGTGCAATAATACTAAATAAAAAGTATATTAGGATGTATGAGATGAGATAATAAGAGTGTTAAGTAATAAAACAAGATATTGCGAATCTATGAGAATTTAAGGAGAGACTTGAGGAAATTAGACCTCCTTGAAGATCTTGAGTTTGATCTTGAATGTTGGAGAGAAGCCCTTAGACTTGGATGATCATAGAGGGTAGTGAATTCACCAAATTTGATGAAAATAATAATGAAAAGTGAAGGTTGGAAAGGGATATGGGTGTAGAAATCACGTTGACTTCGAGAGAGATTTTTTGGATCTGCTGAGAGTGATTTCTATCAGATCTGGGCTCCCTCTTGCAAGTGAGGTCAGTGCATCCTTTTTATAGGCCCAGGGCATTTCCGATCAGCATAGCCCTGTTCCTTCCATTCGGCAAGTGAGTTTAGGCACACTGCTGATAGGCAGGGTCTGGGACCTACCGTTTGGCAGTGTCTTTCAGGCCTTTTTGGAAAATCGTCCACAGAACGCAAACCGTTGATCAGAATCACGCACGGGGTGGACCGATGGAAAGGTAATTTAGAGACCTTTAAAAGTCCTTTGGACTGTACCCGGGTCTTGTAGTTGACTTTGGGTCAAATATGTCTTGGAAGCATTCATCAGTCCATTGGACGGGGAAACTTCGGATGCAAACGGATCGTTCGTCCTCATGGTAAGTCTAAATTGCGCATGGGGGTGGATCATTGGAAAGTTAGGAGATGTAATTAGACATTCCAAAAGGTTTGATCTAGTTCGGGGAGGTGACTTTGGTCAACCGAGCCCTGGAATCATTTGGTGACCTTTCGGAGTAAAACGGATCGTTCGTCCGTACCGTAAATCAGAATTGTGTACATGACGGACCATTGGAAAGGGGATTCAGTTCCCTTTGAAGAGTCATGCATTATCGATCGATCTGAAGAGCTGACCTAGGTCAAACAGAGCTCGGGAGCGCCCAATGGCCTCCTGATTGAGTCTCGAGGGAAATGGGTCGTTCGTCCGCATGGTAAGACGAAATTGCGCACGGGATTAATCATTGGAAAGGGGTTTCAGTTCCCTTCAGATATTCATTCAGTCTTGGTCGAGGTGAAGACTTTGTTTTAAAATATGTATTGGGCATTCAGACATTGGGCAAATTGATTCAGTTTGGCCATGATTGAATATTTTTCCTTTGTTTTAAAATCTGTAAATTTTGGATAATTCATGATGGAAATTTTAGGACATTTTTAACTTAAGGAGAGGAATGTAAAAATGTCAGAAGGCCTATAGTAGGTATTAGGTATATATCAATTGAGATGAGTTAAGAGTTGGGATAATTGACAAAATTTCCATAATCGACAAATGAAGGTAATTCGAGATGTATTACGTAGTGATAACTGAACTTATGTTTATGACCTATAGGACATAATGGGAATAACTACGAATTTCATAATGGGTAATTTGGAGTATTAGAGTATTGAACGATACTCAAAATCATACGAATTGGAAGTTTAATTGGAATTTATGGTACTCGAATATACGAGTGAGATATATACTACATACGAGATCAATACATAAATTAGTCGGAAAGTGATACTAGTTAGGTAGAATACGACTAGTTGAGAGATGAGGATCTCAAGTGATTATACGTGGATATTACATGTGTAATAAATGACTGATTTAAGTTGTGATTTAAATACTACATATTTTCAAAATATTTTACTTAAGCTCTGACCCGTGTCAAAAATATTTTCAAAGCATTTTAGGTGTCCAGCCAGAGGGATGCCCAACTTAGAGATCTTATCCAATGACACGTAGTTGCAGCAGTGTGGAGGCTTGTAGGAGATTTCTATTAGATGCTTCAACTTGTTCTTTCTAGATAGGATATTTCATTACAGTTCATCTGAGCATGTTTCCTTCAAACTATTTCTTTTATCCAGTTATGCTTCATATTGTATTCAGATTGTAATTACTTATTTTAGATTGTGGTTGGATTTTAGGCTTAGAGATCCGATGATTTATTCTGTCTCTTTAATTTGTTTATATATGTCGTGTGGTTATTTAGATTATATTCATGTGTGAATGTCTTAATTCATTTAATTTATTGTCACATGTGTTAATAATAAAAGATAAAATTTGGCACCTACTTAATTTGATATAGGTGATTAGTAATTGAAAAGTTTTTGACAGTGATGCTAAGGATGAAACCATTAAAGATTATTATGCAGTTTAATAATTGATCGATCACCCAAGATTAAAGTAGGTGGGGTGTCACAGCTGGTATCAGAGCATCAGGTTCTAGTGTCCATAGGATCATATGGATTACTACAATTTCAAAGTATTGTTCTTTGACTTAGAGCCCTATTATTAGGATTATTGCATTCATGATTACGCATTTGAGATTCGTCGTTCGACTTTTATAATCATATTGACTATGAACTCATACAATTTGAATCTATTTTCAGATTCCACATAGGAGATGAGGAGAGGCAAGAGAAATGGCTCAAAATAATGCGGGGGAAGCTCAGCTAGATCCACAGACACTGTAGCCACTAGCACCACATGGGACAATAACAACAACTGAGGTGGCGGCGATATTAGCAGAGGCAGTGAATACAGCTATGACCACCATGGATAATCATTTTCCTCAGGTCCAACAGCCAGTGGCACTAGGGGTACAGACACACCTACATCCAAAAAAGTGGCAGAGAGTTAGGTAGGCATTCTAGAAGGGCTGCCCATCTGAATTTTAGGGGATTTCTGATGCGATCAAGAGAGGAGGTGAGACCATCCATCAAGGAAAGACATGAGGGGGGCAGTGCTAGTGGAGCACCAGCATAGCATCAATCAGGCAATCACTAAGAGAAGGATTCCCAATAGGGGATCAGGCCAAGCGATTCAGATTTGGGAGTTATCAACCAGAGGGTGGTTATAGGCTAGGCCAGCAGGGTCCTCAACTGCAGCAGGTATGTCAGGGCCACCAGGGCCAAGGGAACAATAGGGAAGGTCAACAAGGCCGAGGCCAACAGGTCCAATAGTAGGATTGGTACCGTCAGGTCAATCAGGGCTAGTATTAGAGAGAGTTTCCACGTCAGTGCTTTATTTATGGACAGATGGGCCATAAGAGGAGGGAATTTATATAGCAGGGCAGGGCTCCATAGCATCTGAGTGCCTTGCAAGAATACCATCCCCACGTGACCCACAACAGAAGGGACATCTTCTGTATGGGCGTGTCTATAATGTCCAAGATGCCACTATTCAGCAAGCCCGACAAGCACCACTAGCAGTAACGAGTACGCTTACTATACATGGTCTTTGGGTAGTGTTTTGTTTGATACCGAGCATCATATTCTTTCATAGAGATTAGATTTTCACGAGATGTTGGCCTATTAGAGACATCTGGTAGCCTCCTTATGTGTGTAGAGTCACCGATGGGTAGCGGGTCGCTTATACACTCGATTTGTAGGTGTGTGTATATCGATGTGGGTAGATTATATTTAGATGCCGATATTCTTATGTTGGTTATAGAGGGATATGACGTTATCTTGGGGATGGATTGGTTAGCTAGTTATCGGGTGATGGTAGATTGTTATGGGCAGGCTATTTTATTCTCTATACCCGGACCGAATATGGTCTTAGCGCACACTCATCTATAGTACATCGAGAAGGAGAACTCACGGGAGGTGGTAGTTTCATTAGATTTGATTCCAATCGAAAGGCAATTCGAGGATGTCTTCTAGGATATACTCGAATTTCCACCTAGCTAGGAAAATGATTTTGTTATTTGATCTAGCATCGGGTATGAGACCTATAGCTCCAGTGCCCTATCATATGGCTTCATCATAGATGTGGGAGTTGCGAAAGAAGATTCAAGAACTCTTATGGAAGGGTTTTATTTTATAAAGTACTTCACTTTGGGGTGCACAGGTGTTATTTGTTAAGAACAAGGATGGGTAAGTTTGATTGTGTATTAACTACACAGAGTTGAATAAGGTAATGATCCAAAATAAATATCCACTGCCCCGTATCGATGACCTATTCAACCAGTTGAAGGGAGCAGCTTACTTGTCCAAGATTGATTTAATGCCCAATTATCATCAATTGTGCATTAGGGAGGAAGACGTTCTTAAGACAGATTATCTGACATGATATGGTTCCTAAAAGTTTTGGGTGATGCCATTCGGACACACCAATGCACCAGCAGTGTTTATGGATCTGATGAACCAGGTTTTTTGAGAGTTCATTGAACAATTTGTGATTTTGTTTATTGACAATATTCTGGTTTACTCTCATTTTGAGGATGAGCATGACCAACACTTACGAAAGGTTTTACAGGCACTTAAAGAAAACCAATTATATGAAAAAGTTTGCAAATATGGGTTTTGTCTTCGGGAGGTGAAATTTTTGAGCCACATAGTGCCTGAGAAGGGTATTATTGTTGATTCGAGTAAGGTATCAGTGGTGAGGGAGTGGGGACAGGCCACGGCACCGATCGAGGTCCGTAAAGTTTTAGGGTTGGTGAGATATTACTAGATGTTCGTTAAGGGTTTTTCAAAGATTACGGGTCCATTGACAAACTTGACTCATAAAGGGGTTCCATTTAATTAGAAAGACCATTTTCAGTTAGCTTTTGATAAGATAAATGTTAAATTGACCTCGGTGATCGTACTAGCACTGCTTAAGGGATGAGTGGCATCTTTTGTCTACATTGATGCATCCTTACATGGACTTGGGGGTGTATTACAGTAGGATGATAGGGCTACAACATATGCATCACACAAGATTAAGACCCATGAGAAGAATTACCCCACGCATTATTTGGAATTAGCCGCAATTGTATTTGCCTTGAGGATATGGAGGCACTATTTGTTGGGGGAGTAGTTTCCCTTATTCACAGAGCGTAAATTGCTTGAGTGTATGTTCACGCAGAAAGATATGAACATGAGATAGAGGAGGTGGTTAGATTTCGTGAAGGATTACCGGTTTGATATTCAATATCATCTTGGGAAGAGGTTTACTAGTGATCTAGAAGAGGTTTAGAAAGAGAAATGGAGAGAGTTTCCACATGATGACGAGATTGTTATGGCTTGTATGTATTTATTATCTATCATGCTCCAAATAATGATGAGGGTAGTGAAATAACATGCAGGGGATCCATATTTCCAGGAAAGCGTTTGACTATTACTAGCTAATGGGATAAAGGGGTAATTGATCAGTTCAGAGGGTGGCTTACGTTTTAATGGGAGACTCGTAGTTCCCGAGGGTGATAATTTGAGACATGAAGTAATGTCAGAGGCTCATGGGTCTAGATTTGTGGTACATCCAGGTGGAGACAAGATGTACGAGAACATGCGCAGATAGTATTGGTGGTAGGGGATGAAACGGGACATAGCAGAGTTTTTCTCAAAGTGTGCTACCTGCCAGCGCATAAAAGTAGACCACCAGAGATCTAAAGGGATGTTATAGCCATTAGAGATTCTCGTGTGGAAATAGGAGAGTATATCCATGGATTTTATCACAGGATTACCGTTATAAAAGAAAGGTCAAGATTCTATAGGGGTCATAGTGGATCGATTGACCAATGTCGCTAATTTTCTTTAAGTTCGTAGTAATTTTGAGACAAAGAATTATGCACAGTTATTTATCATTAAGACATTATGCTAACATGGGGTCCCGCTTAATATTGTGTCCGATCGAGATAAGATCCTTGTGTACCATTTCTGGAAGAGTTTTCAGTAGGCGATGGGGAATTTTTTTTGATTAAGTATAATGTATCACCCACAGACAGATGGATAATCTGAGAGAGTTAATCCGATTCTTGCGGATATGTTATAGATGTGTATACTCGATTTCGGGGGAGGATGGGAGCAGTATATTCATTTGGTGGAGTTTTCATATAATAACTCATATCAATACACCATCGACATGTCACTTTTTGAGGCATTGTATGATCGGCCTTGTCCTTCGCCTACCTATTGGTTGGAGGTTGGGGATAATAAATTATTAGGGCCAGAGATGATTCAAGACACCACTTTCAAGATTGAGTTGATTCGAAGGCGCATCCGGATAGCTCAAGATAGGCAGAAGACTTATGTCGATACGGATAAGAGACACATTAAGATTGAGGTCAGTGACCGGGTATTGGTGTAAGTGTTTCCTATGAAAGGAGTGATGATTTGGCAAGAAAGGAAAATTGGCACCGAGATATGTGGGGCCATTTTCGATCATCGGGGGGGACTAATGGCTTATAGATTGGGATTACTAGAGCATCTTCAGCCATTTCACGATGTGTTTCATGTGTCATCATTGAAAAGATATCATAGGAGCAAGGGAGCTTTTTGGCACGTTCTATTAGAATAGATTGACTTACAACTCGACATATTGTATGAGGAGAGACTAGTGGAAATACTTGATTGTAGTGAGCGCAAACTGCGGTCATGCAGATGAGTTGACATGGGGAGAGGAAGGATGACATGTGTGAGCAGTATCCCGAGTCATTTAACATAGGTACATCTGAATTTTCAGGACGGTCCCTTGTAAGGGGGAAGTATGTAACAACCGATATTTTTAAGAAATTAAAAACGAATTAATTGTATTAAATTTAAATTACACGTGTGACATAATTTAATTAAAATTAAATATTATGGGTTGATTAAATTATTAATCGGAGAGAAATAATTAATGTTTATTGAATAAAATTACTAAGTGAATAGTAATTACACAATTCAGGATCACAACGAGTGATAGCGACGCGACATTATGTTATCTCAACCGAATGTCATGTGTGGAGTAAATGAGGTAGAGATAGAAAATAAATTATCAGTAACTCTCATGATGATTTTGAGGTTAAAGTTGAGTCCAGAAGGGTCAAAACAGTTAAAATAGTATAACTGGGTGTGTAGTTTGGGTCTCGGGATAGTTTTAGACCAAACTGACACCCTGAGAGGGCATTTTAGTCATTTTATTACCTAGGGTTAAAGTGATTTCGAAATTTGAAGGATTATATATAGTTGTGGTGATGTGAGGCCAGGCTACAAAGAGTAGACAACAATTGGAGTCCAGTAGAGAGGATAAGAAGAGTTTTCTTGGAGCCTAAGAGAGGATTTTGTAGAATTCAAGCTTATTTTGGCACCACAACCATTTTTGGAGAGAAGATTGGAACAGAAGCATCATCAAAAGGATCAAATCAGACTTATTTCATAAAAGGAAAGTATTTATCACGCAAAATTTATGAGTTATAATACCCATATAGAATAGGAAATATGTATAAAGGAAAATTTATGTTACCCTTGTAATTTGATGAGTAAAATTATAATTAGGAATATGATTTTATGTAGAATAAATCCAATTATATAGGGAAAACAAAATCAAGAGTTTTGGGATTTTAATCATGGAATACATATGGGTTTTGATGAATTTATAGGAAGAACACAACAACTAAAGGGGTTAATGATTATTAGTTGTGAATATGACTATAGGATGAAATTGTATGGATTTTATACATTATATAAGTTATAAATCATCCCTACATGTTTGTTTGATGTTTATATATGATAATTGAGAGTTTGAGATTATGGTATGAAAGTTTATGGAATTTGATAATATGAAAATTCGTAACAGCAAAAGGAAGAAGAAGACCCATGACACTTTTCCAATCAATTGAGCCCAAAGGAAAATCCATTCGATCATTGGACGAATTGATTCAGTTTGCCCACAATTGAATATTTTTCCTTTGTTTTAAAACTCGTAAATTTTGAATAACTCATAAGGGAACTGTTAGGACAATTCTGACTTATGGAGAGGAATGTAAAAAGGTCAGAAGGCCTATAGTATGTATTTGGTTTATATCAGTTGAGACTAATTAAGAATTGGGATAATTGACAAACTGTACATAATTGATAAATAAAGGAAATTCGAGATGTATTACCTAGTGATGAGTGAACTTACGTTTATGACCAGTAGGGCACAATGGAAATAAATATGAATTTCATAAGGGGTAATTTGGATTATTAGAGTAGTGAACGATACTCAAAATTATACGAATTGGAAGTGTAATTAGAATTTATGGTGCGTCGAATATACGAGTGAGATATATACTATGTACGAGTTGATGAAATTGGTTTGGGTGTATACCTATTGAATTATATATATAAATGTGTGTGTGTGTGTGTGTGTGTGTGTGTGTGGTGACAAATATATTCAGCACAAAATAACAAATAAAAGAAATCACCTGAATAAATAAAGAATCAAAAAGAACGACAATCACACACAATAGAGGATGTACGTTGTTCGAAAAGAAGGCCTACTTCCATGGTGGTGCTCTATGTATATTACTTCTCTTTACTCCGGGGAGTCTTTTACAGAAAATAATACATGCCCTTTTCCCCGGGCACAGGATTTGTTGTATACATGTTATTTTGAAGAGTGGAGGAGTGGGACTCCTCCATGTTAGCCCACCATACCTAAAGTATCTTTAGACAGAGATTTTAGGAACTGAATGGGTCAAAAACTGAATTGGTTGAGGCGCGGGGCTTTCAAACTTTGGGTCGTATTTAATTGGGCTACTCGTCTCGGCCAAAGTGGCAAATTGAGGTACCCACAATTGCCCCTAAAAATTTTGGGGGCTTAATAATTTTAAATGATTTGCCGTAATGAAACTTTTTTGAATTGTGCAACATCTAGGGGATGAAGAACCTTTCTTGAATTGATTTAGGTGGCAGATTGCCTCGTTACCAGTGCATCATGATTAGGAAGGTTTAAATCACTTCGAAACGGCCATTCTCTGAGCGTCGCTTCAAACTTCTCCATATTTTCTTAATTTCTCCAAGCTTTTATTTTAGCTCTTCTTACTTCCAGGTCTCATCTTCCATCTTTAGAATTTTTTTGCATCTTCCCATCATCCCTGCTTGTGGCTTTGCCTCGTCCCAAGCTGACTCTTGCTTCATAAATCTTTCTCATTTATTTTCTCTATTTTTTCTGCTGGAATTTATTCATATCTATTACTAGGGTATTTATTTTTCAATGGATAAAATTGGAAATAGATTGATCACCAAATTTAGGAAGTTCTATAACATCCAAAACTGGGTAAGCATTCAATATGCCCCTGTCCCGCATAATGTCAGAGACATTGAGGACGACCACTGGATACATGTCCACTTTCTATCCCAAGGGGGTCTTACTTTTCCCCCAAATAACTTGTTTTTGCATTATTTTGGTTACTTTGATATTGTTCTTGCCTAGTGCTCGCCCAAAATTTGGAAAATTGTCAATGGTGTGCATAGAATTAATCAGCTCTACGGCACCAATCTAGGGCTTGCTGAAATCTGCTTTTGCTACTCTTTTTCTCGAACAAGCTCTAGGCTTCTTTACCTCAAGGCCAGGAGTCCTGATAGGGTATTGGTAGTAAATCTACCCGATTTCTACAAGGACTACTGGCATGAGAGGTTTATTGATAGAAATTGGTAGTTCCCTCCCCACACCGAAGGGTCTAGGTCTCGGAGATACGTGATCCCCTTTTATAGGGAGGAGTTTATTGGTAGGCATAACTCTTATTCTACTCATTGATCCTCTGTTTGTGCATGATTTTTCTCATATCTTTCTCTCTCTATTTTCAGCGAAGACAAAGAACTCGGAGCCTTCTCTCAGCGAGGTTCGAGCTGCTGAGTTGGTCAAAGCCTGGAAAATCAGGGAACTCTTAGGTGACGGTGAACATCCTCGATCAGCGGCATTCCTTCTGGAATATAATAACATTGGGTCCACTTTCATTGCGCGACCTGTGGATAGCATTCCTGGGCTAGACATCATCGAAGAGGTTACCGCCGACCCCATCCAATTGGGCGAGGAAGAAAGAAGTTCTAGTGAGGAGAGCGAGGGTGCTAACAGGGGCAGTGCTGAAGGCAGTTCCAGTGAGGAAAGCTCTGGTAGTGAAGAATCTTCCAGTTTGGAATAGGGTTTATAAGTTCAAGAGTCTTCAGGAGATCCAAGTAGTTCCAGCGAGGAAGACATGGCTCCTACCAGGAAGAATTTTGATCCGAGACGATGATGATGATGATGATGATGTGCTTCTCTCTCGTCGGTCGAAGAAGCAGAAGTCTGGTAGTAAGGATGTTGCTATTGGATCTCAATCTGCTACCCATGAGTGGGAGAAGAAGAAGGAGGAGGAGGAGCAGTTGAGATAGAGGTAGAGAAATAAAGAGGAGGAGAGGAAGAAAGTGGAGGAGAGAAAGAAGGTGGAGGAGAGAAGAGAAGGAGAGGGAAGAGGAGAAGAGGAGAGAGGAGATAAGGACGAAAGCGGGGAAAGCTCTAGTGCTCATGTCCGCTTTTGCTGAGGGGGCCTCTGTTGCCCTTTCTCCTCGGTTGGCTCCTGCATTGCTCGAAAGAGCAATTTTGCCGACTGATATTCATAAGCCAATGGGATCGGACTAGTTAGCTTTGAAGGCGAGTTAGAGGCCAGCCTTGGTAAGTTTACTTTTACTTCTCTATTCTCGCAATATTCTGCTCAATGCTTCTCTTGATAACATTTCTCTTCTTTACAGTTTGTGATCGACTTTTCCATCCTCTACCGCAGTCGCGATGAGCTGGTGAAAAGGAATGATGATCTGGAGAAGAAGAATGTCGAGTTATAGTTCATCTTGAAGACTGCTAATGCTTTCTAGAAGTCTTCTGATGTCGCTCAAGACAATCGAGTGAAGGAGGTTGAGATCAAGGAGCTCGTGGAGTTGAGGCAGTCCTATAACTTGGTTTATACGAGCAAGTTGGCTATTGTGGAGGAGAATTAGGTTCTTGTGGAAAAGGTGAAGAAGGTGGAATCCGAGTCTGCCACCATTAAGGAAAGATCGTACAACGTCGGGTGGGCTGTTGCATATGAGGATGCTGATGTTTAGATAGGCTACATCAGCTGACTAAACTTCAAGAAGGGTTAGAACAAAGTTCTTCTAGCTAAGGTGGACATTGATTCTCCTCTCTTCGATGAGCATGATCCTGGCCCTAGGCCTGTTGTAGATTAGGTGCCTCCTCCTGCTGCTAATGAGGGTTCCCCTGTTGTTCTGACCCCCGCTGCTAAAGTGTCCTCAACCAGGGGATGCCGACTGCTCCGTCTGAGGGAGGTGAACCTGAAGCTGCTGTAGATAAGTGGAAGCAACCAGCGACCTCAGAGCAGACGGAGGTTACCAGCTAGATTTTCTTAGGGAACTTCTTGTATTGTTTTCTTTTGTTATTCTTTATTTTCTTTTATTGATGTACTTGGAACCTTTTCTTTAATGAAATAAAATCTTTTTCCTTTCTGCATACTGATTTCTTTCCTCTTTAATGCTTGTATGGCTTGTAGCTGATTGATGTTGATGAATATATACATGCTAGTTCTCAACTGGGAAAGATTCTTGGTCCTGATGTGAGTAATCAAGTTTGCAAGGCTTTCGCAAATATTTGTAAATCCCTTCGGTCAAGGAATAAGGATTATAAGGACCAGTCAGAGCTCGTCGCCAAGATGAAGGACGGGCTCCAAGAGATGGGAGAAATAGGTTCTTCTGGACAAGAGGAGGTGGATGCTCTGAAGGCAAGGCTCCTGGATGCCTCGGAGGTTAATCAAGTTGGAGAGCTGCTTCAGTAAGAGAACGAAGCTCTCAGCCAAGAAGTCTCGCGAATCCGGGAGAATGCGCCTAGTATTGCTCCTCAGGTTCTATGTGGTTCCTCTTCTGAACGATGAGCTGGTACAGATGCCTATGGTTCAACTAGGGGGATTGATGAGCTTCGAGGAGATGTTCGTTCGGCATGCGTGATAGCTGCCGGGCTCCAAATAGATGTTACGCTACTGAGGCATCTATTTAAGAAAGGTCCTCGATGAGTGTGGGCTGATGGTTATGATCAGGGTTGGACAGATGCTCCGATGAGGTTAGCAGAGATCGAAGATCTATCCTTTATTAGGGGATGGTTGAATGCTCTCAGGGAGTTGAAGGTCCTTGGGAACTTAGTACTCTCGTATTGTCATGATATCTCCCCTTCGAATCTAATGCCTAACCCTTTCAGGAGGGATGACCAGTGGATCCCCATAGATGCTATCCCTAGGCAGTTACTCAAACCAGATGCAAATGAAGTCGAGGATGAGTTATCTCCTCACCCAGACGATGGCCGAAGAGCACAAGTAGCTGATTATCTTTCTCGGAGGCCTAATCCTTATTAGGATCTATTTAATTCAACCAATGTAACTCTCTGTAACTGAAATGAAGTAATAAAATAATTCTGTTTTGGGCGATTTGTCGACTAAACATATGTTGTATATTGTCCACTCTCTTTATTTCTTATTTAATTATCTTGGGCTTTTCTTAGCCGACTAGAGTTATTTTATTGCGTGAGTATCCTCCCAGTCCAGTATGCTTATAAGATACCATTCTTCCCCACTTTACCTTTTAGGTCGTGTTATCACACTCCCTTAGGCCTAAGTGTAGCAATGGCTAGGACGCACTTGGTGTTGGATGTTATATCGGAGTAAGGTTTTTGAGCCAAACATTATTTGGCGACCAATTTTGAGCTGGCCGAGATGCCTAAGGGTCCCCTGTAGGGCTTCATATATTTTTAGGGGCAATGCTAAGAGGTTATTCGTGTTAAATGAAAAGAACCTAAGGAGGGTAAAAACCTTATTATATGTGTTAAGAAGGGAGACTATCACTTAGAAAAGGTGCACAAGTTATAAAGTTTTTAAGAAAGAAATCAACACTTTATAGAATGCCACTGCCAAACTATCTTTTATTAATCAGGAAAGACTTGCCAATTTCAATATTGTAACAAAAGATTAAAATAGAAAACTAGAAGTATAATTTCTTTAAATTGGCTGCGTTCCAAGCTTGAGGTATCTCCATGCCCTCCAGCGTTTCTAAGTGATAGGCTCCTTGCAGGTTGTCCCTTAGCACCTTGAATGGTCCCTCCCAGTTTGATCCTAGCTTTGCATCTGATGGTTTTACTACACTACCAAGAACTTTCCTTAGGATGTAGTCCCCAACTTGGAATGCTCTTGGATTGACCTTCTTGTTGTAGTTCTTCGCTAGCTGTTGTTGGTAGCATGCTAGCTTCACTAGAGCCAGCTCTCTGCATTCCTTATCCAGGTCAAGTTTAGCGAGTAATGCTGTATCATTTTGGCCTTGGTCGACCAGGGTTGACCTCATGGTGGGGAGTTCAGCTTCCAAGGGGATGATTGCCTCCATACCTTATGTCAGTGCGAATGGGGTTTCCCCGATTGCTCTCCGTGGGGTAGTGAGATAAACCTATTAGATATGTGGTAGCTCGCTCACCCATGTGCCCTTGTCTCGCTCCAAACGCTTCTTTAATACATCAATCACTATTTTGTTGGAAGCTTCAGCTTATCCTTTGCACTGGGTGTATGCTACCGAGATGAAATGGTGCCTAATTTCGTGGTCATTGCAGAAACCCTAGAAGAGGCCACTCTCGAACTAGGCTCCATTGTCAATGATGATAGACTTGGGGATCCCGAAGTGGGTGATAATATTCTTCCATACAAACCTTATCATATACGAATCTCTGATGTTTGCTGGTGGCTTTGCCTCTATCCATTTAGTGAAGTAATCTGTTGCAACTAACAAATACTTACGATTATCGGTAGCGGTAGGGAGAGGGCCCACGATGTCTATTCCTCATTGAGCGAAAGGCCAGAGGCTGGTAAGTGATTTTAGGTCGCTGGCGGGCTGGTGAACCATTGGAGCGTGTAGTTGACATTTTTCGCACTGAAGAACATATATCCCATAATCCTTCTGCATGTATGGCCACCAGTACCCTTCCTTTATTGCTCGGAAGGCTAGCGACTTACCCCCAATATGACTTCTATAGATTCCCTCATGGAGCTCATGTAGAACTTTCTCGACGTACTTTGGGTGAACGCATTGGAGGTAAGGTCCAGTGAAAGAACTCTTATACAATTTGCCTTTAGGAGATAAGTGAAAGCGAACAACATTGACTCTTATCTGATGTGCGACCTTTTTATCTTCTTGTAGGGCACCAACCTTCAAATAATCCCTCATGGGGTCCATCCAACTGGGGGCTTGTTCAATCTGGAAAACATTACCTGCATTTTGCTGCTCGTTGCTTTGGTTAATGCTCGGTTGGGCGAGGAAGTCGATCGGAATTGTCCTCTTCAAGTTAGAATTGATCGCTAAGCTTAAGGCTGCTAAAGCGTCAATATGACTGTTTTGTCCTCTAAAAAATAGTTGGATACTGACTTGTTCTAAGCTATACATTAACTTTTTCACTGTGGCGAGGTAGGCCTCCATTCTCTCATCCCTTGCGTTGAAGTCTCCACTTACCTGATTGGAGACTAGCTGTGAGTCACCGAACACCTGAAGTTGTTTTGCACCTAACTCATGTGCCTTCTATAGGCTTATTATCAATGTTTCGTACTTTTCTTCATTATTGGATGCTTCAAATCCAAGACTGATTCCTTGATCGAGGATTGTATCTTTTGGGGTGAATAGCACAATGCCCACTCCTGCCCTTTTGGATTTGGAGGCTCCGTCAATGAATAGTCGCCAAACACCTTGCGCCGAGTGATCTTCCTTCTGACCAATGAGTTGAAGTTAATTATGAGGATGTTCTCCTATGAATTCTGTGATGAACTAGGTGAGGGCCTTCCCTTTGATTGCATTCCTTGGCTGAAATTGGATGTTAAATCTCCCGAGCTCGACTGAACACTTGGATAGTCTACGGGACAGATCCTCTTTTCACAGTACTGCTTTAAAGGGGTGAGATATAAGGACGATGATAGAGTGAGATTTAAAGTAGTGATTCAATTTCCTCAAGGCTACCACTAGTGCAAAGGAGAGCTTTTCCACTGCCAGGTATCGTTGTTCGGCATCTAAGAGGGTCTTACTCGCATAGTAGACTGTGTGCTGGATTCTCATTCTTTCGCATACCAATGCAGAACTAACAACGTGGCTGGAAACTGCAAGGTACAAGTACATGGAATATTTTTCTTGAGGTATTAAGAGCAAGGGTGGTGTGCTGAGATAAGCTTTGAGCTCCTCTAATGCTTTTGAGCAATCCTGGTTCCACTCCACAGTTTTTCTTTTCTTCAATAGTTAGAAAAATGGCTGGCACTTCTCAGATGACTTCGAGATGAACCGATTCAAGGCATGAGCATGCCTGTGAGATTCTGTACATCTCTTATCGTGTGGGGGAGGGGGGCTGTAACCTATTGATTGTGTCAATCTGGTCTGGGTTGGCTTCAATGCCTCTCTCGCTAACTAAGTACCCGAGAAATTTTCCTGACTGGACACTGAAGGAACACTTACTTGCGTTGAGCTTCATTCAGTATTTCCTGAGAATGTCGAAGGTCCTTGATAGGTCTTAGAGGTGGTCTTCTTTATGCTTGCTCTAAACGAGCATATCATCGATGTAGACCTCCAAGGTATCTCATATTCGTTCTTTAAATATTTTGGTGACCAGCCTCTGGTAGATTTCCCCTGCATTTTTTAGCCCAAAGGGCATAACATTTTAATAATATAATTTGGTGGTGGTGATGCACGCTGTCTTGTCTTGATTTGGTACGTATAGAGGAATCTGGTGGTACCCGGAGTATGTGTCTAGGAAACTCATTCTTTCATGAGCTTTTGTGGCATCCACCAACTGATCGATCTTCGAGAGGGGGAAACTGTCCTTAGGGCATGCCCTGTTAAGGTCATTTATGTTAATACAAACTCTCCATTTCCCAGTGCTCTTTGGAACTACTACTGGGTTGGACAACCATTTATGGAATTGAACTTCCCGTATGGATCCTGCATCCTGCAACTTCTCTACTTCTCTATCTACAACCCCGCCCTTCTCGTGTGTTGTTCGCCGTGCTTTCTACGCAATTGGTTTGAAGGTCGAGTCGATGTGAAACCGATGACAAACCACATTGGGATCAATTCCAGGCAGCTTGTAAGGTTCCCACGCGAAAACATCCAAATTGTTCCTCAAATGAATCGTCAATTCCTTCTTTTCTTGATCTGTGAGAGAGGCTCCAATCAAGAACATCCTGTATTTTTCGCTGCCATCGGATGCGATCTCTTCCAGGTTTTTAATGACCCACTCATAGGGGAGGAGCCCGGTCTCCTCCATTCCAGGTCTTCCATACTTTAGCTTCTATTTTGAAGGTATCAAACCTTCCTATTCTTCAAACTTCTCCTTCGCCTTCTCGACCTTCTTCTCTAGTTTTGGGAGGATGGATACTATGAAGCACCTTCTTGACATTGCTTGATCTACATGGATCTCCATCACTGCTCGCTCAGTCACATACTTGAGTTTCTGATGGTTGGTCGAAGAAACGACCTTCATCGCATGCATCTATCCTCTGCCAAGGATAGCCTGGTAGGGCGAGTCAATGTTGACTACCAAAAACTTGATCATCTTGGAGACACTTCCTACCCTTACTGGAAATACAATCTTTCCCAATGGGATAGTTACTTTTCTAGTGAATCTAACTAGAGGGACAGTGGCTTCCTTTGAGTCGGTGATGCTTAACTTTAATTTTCTGAACAGGTCGAGACACATTACTTTGGATGAGCTTCCCTAATCGACGAGCAACTTGTCGACATCATAGTTTGCTATCCTGAGTGTAATGATCAAGGCATCATGATGTGGGGTCCTTACTCCCACCAAATCTTCATCTGTGAACACAATGTGTTTGTTATAATTGACATCATCTGCTCACCGATGCTTCCCTGCCTGTGTTTTAGCTAGATCAATTTGAAAAGCTTTCATTACTTCCGTAAGCTTTTTATCTTCCATCCGATCTGAATTTCCTTGAATCTTCTCTAGGTCCGATGCCCTATGAATCACTAAGAACTCATGGACAACATCTTTCTCAAGCACATTATCAGGCCATGTGTCTTCGTTGGCAGCGATTTTCTCTGCCTTCTTCTCCACAAACTCATTTAGGTGCCCACTCTGGGCTAATTATTTAAGGTGAGACTTAAGATCTTTGTAGTGCTCAGTTTTGTGCCCGCCTTCCTTGTGAAAAGTGCATCTTAGTGCGTTGTTCCTCTTTGAGGGATCTCCTCCCAGTTTTTAGGCCACTTAACGAACGGCTTGTCCTTGATCTTTGCAAGGATTTTGTAAATTGGTTCTTTAAAGACAGTGTTCACTTCCTAAAATGGTTTTGAAGCATCATTTTTGTTCCCAATTTTGGAGCTACCCTTCCCCCATTATTGCTCCCTTTCTTTTGATTCTCATCTTTATCGCTACCCTTAGCATCGAACTTATCTCAACCATTATCCTCTGCACTAAGGAGGGTCATATCCTCAACTTTGGCGTATTTCTTGATGCAAGCAAATAGGTCATCAATGGTTGTGGCCTCCTTCTTAGTGAGAGATTGGTGCAAGAGGCAAGAGCTGGGTAGGCCAATCTTAAAAGATTCCACAACGACCTGCTCTGAGAAGTCCTCGACCTCATTGAATAACTCCTAATACCTTTTTGCATAGTCCCATAGGTTCTCCTAGGGCATTTTCTTCATTGTCAATAAGGCATCCATCCTCTTCGGATGGTAGCTACTGGTAATGAAGCGAGCTGTGAAGAGCTCTGCTAGGGACTCGAAGCTCCTGATAGATCTGTGAGGGAGTCTCTCAAACCACTTATGGGGTACATTGTGCAAGCTCGATGGAAATATCCGACACATTAGGGCGTACTTATGGTTCAATAGGGTCATAGTGTGCATGTACTGCCTAACATGGTCGATAGGGTCAGTCTTTCCGTCATAGATTTTAAATCCATGGATCGCGAACTTATTGGGGGCTTTTTCTTTTTCTATCTCCCTTGAGAAAGGGGATTTCATCTGGGTCCTGAGATCTTGCCTGTCTAGTTCTCTGGTAGATCTGGCACCCCGATGGACTGGGTTCTGGTCCATTTCTCTTCGAACCAAACTTCGTATGTCATAATCTTCTCGAGCAAGGCTCCTATAATGATGAGCTGGAATCTGTTGCTCGAGCAAGTCATCATCTGGTCTGTGTCCCTCAAGCCTTTGAGATCTACGTCTAGGACTCCTTCCTCGGCTACGAGAATTGCTCTCATGAGGGCTAGGAGTGCGGTATTGATGTTGCCTGGTGTTACGATGGATCTCTCGCTCTATCCTCTCCAATATTCTTTTGATACGAGCATTATTGTCTTCTTTCTTATGAGTGGCCTCCTCTTCCTCTCGGAGCCTTGCCTCATAGGCGTCTATTATCCTGGAGATCTGTGTGGACCTGGCTGGCCCTTGGCTTTCCTCTGAGGCTTGTCGTTCTGGGCGAGCCCTAGGATCTGAACGTCGAACTTCAGATCTGATCCTGTGAGGGGCAGGCTGTTCTTGAATATCCCATGCCTGAGGGGCATTGTTATTGTGACCATACATTCCAAATTCTTTTTGGTGAAGGCTTTTTACAAGGAGAACAAACGTTCCCACAGACGACGCCAATTATAGTGACAAATGTATGCAGCACAAAATAACAAATAAAAGAAATCACTCGAATAAATAAAGAATAAAAAAGGATGATAATCACACACAACATAGGATGTACGTGGTTCGGCAAGAAGGCCTACGTCCACGGTGGTGCTCTCTGTATATTACTTCTCTTTACTTTGAGGAGTCTTTTACAGAAAATAATACATGACCTTTGCCCCGGGCGAAGGGTTTGTTATACGCATGTTATTTCAAAGAGTGGAGGAGTGGGAATCCTCCACATTATCCCACCATCCCTAAAGAATCTCTGGAGAGAGATTTTAGGAACTGATTGGGTCAAAAAATGAATTGGTTGAGGCACGGGGCCTTCAGACTTTGGGTCGTGTTTAATTGGGCTACTCGTCTGGGCCAAAGTGGCAAATCGAGGTATCCACAATATATATATATATATATATATATATATATATATATACCTATAGATATTATTTGATTATATGTGTGAACATACCTACGCTGCCTGCTATCAAGAGGTTTATGCGCAGAGGGCGATGGCTTGGCCAGTCGTTTGGCTATGTTAGGTATGTGCATATCCAAAAGGCTTAGAATCATGCTTGCCTCCATTATTATATTGATTAATTTTGGGTTTGAGGAGACATGCGGAACCAATAGTCCTTATTTGAGTACGAGAGGCATATGGACTTCATTACAGAGTATGCTAGCATCACGAGGGGCCATTTCGGGGATGCTATATTTGTGTATATATTATATGTGTGATGAATATATACCAATGTAATATATCTACTTATGTGAAATAGTAGAATTGATAGATGACGTATATTTAAAGGAATTTAAGTAATGAAACTTAAATGATTGATTCAATAATAGAATAAAAATAAATAAAATTATTATTGAGACTGTAATATTGGGTCTTATGGGGAAATATGAGGGAACCAGAATTAGTGAGAATATTCAAATACATTAACTAGTCAGGAAAGTGATACTAGTTAGGTAAAATATGTTAGGTGTGCACATTAGTGGAGAGGTGAGGATCTCAAGTGAGTGTATGTGGATATTATATGTGTAATGAATAACTTATTTAAATTGTGATTTAAATACTTGCAACATATTTTCAAAATGTTTTATTTGGGCTCTGACCCGTGTAAATAATATTTTCAAAACATTTTAGGTATCCAGCCAAAAGGACGCCCAGCTTAGAGATCCTATCCGATGACACGTAACTGCTTCAGTGTGGAGGCTTGCAGGAGATTTATATCAGACGCTTCTGCTCGTTCTTTGTAAATAGGATATTTCATTAGAGGTTCATCTCGGCTTGTTTCCTTCAGACTACTTATTCTATCAGTTATCCATCAGATTGTATTTATAATTGTAATTACTTATTTTAGATTGTGGTTGCATTTTTATGCTTAGAGAATCGTTGGTTTATTCGGTCTCCTTCATTTATTTATATCTGCCATTTGGTTTTTCAGATTATATTCATTTGTGAATGTTTTAATTCATTTTATTTACTCATGTGTTAATAATAATAAAAAAAATTGGCACCCTCTGAATTTGATATAAGTGATTAGTAATTAAAAAGTTTTTGATAGTGATTCTAAGGATGGAACTATTAAATATTTTTGTGTAGTTTAATAATTGATTGATTACCCAGGATTAAAATAGGCGGGGTGTCACATTGTGCGAGTTACATTACATGTCTGGCATGGTTAATAGAGGATCCAAATGTGCCTAATGATTCACATTCTATTTTAGGATTTTATTCTCTCCAATTGTGCTTCTTCTTAATAAATGTGTTATTTTATTAATTTTAGGTGTCTATTTTAAATATGGAAATATAAGTCTCAGTGTTCATTTATTTTCCTTCTCCAAGATGACACGAAATCACTATTCCTCTACGTTGTAGGATTGCACTTAACGTTTGTACATGAAAAATTATGGAATTTTCTTGTTGATTTATTTTTTCTTTGTAGATTTTTTGTAAAGTTATTTTATCATTAAATATAGGGGGCAACTGAGATTGGGCATATGCGTTTTGCTCGCTAAGGGATGCTAAATGTACATCCAACTTTAAAAATATACGAGAACTTTTTATAAGGTTAAAAAAACACATGTGAGGAGGCTTCATTGTTTGAGAGAATAAAGTAATATGAAATTTCTCTTCCATTCTCTATTTATTTATGAATATAATTACTTCTATGTTTAGTATGGGTTATGATTTATGTTTGGGCATTTATGTATTTCATCTTATACATACATTTTCTTTAGCAGCTTTATGGGTTTTGTATTATGAACTTTTTTATAATTTTTCATTTTCTTTTTCTACTTTAACGAGTTGTTATATATACACACTATGGTGCATTGATTGTCGTTATCTTTAATTATTTATGTCTTTCTTGTTTTTATCTAGGTTTTGTGGGTTGTGTAGCTTTGGTAAGAGATGGAGCCTAGTTCTTACAAAGGTGACTTGATGAATTTTTGGTTTAGCATACTAGATAATGGTTGATAATGAATTTTGTTAAGGGTTAATAACTTTTATTAATGGTTCATATAACTTGTTGATGACGTACTTCAATGCTATTTTTCGGTTACATTTGTAGATGGTTAAATGTCAATTTGGATGGTTTCTTTTTAATGGAAATATATTTTTGATTCCTGTTTAATTAAAGTGTTATGAATTGATTGGTTTTAATTTCAATGGTGGGTGAAATATTGTTCGTATTATATTTTATCGTGATTATATATCGGTATGTAATTGACAGACACGCGATTAAGAGGATCTACCAATATATATTTGTATATATATGTGGTGGTTTTGAATAAAAATGTATAATAGAACAACGTGTATGAATATAAATTATAATGTTTTCAGGATTTTTAGGCTTGTTATAAAAAAATTATAAAACCAAAATTATAATGCTCTTATTAGCACATTTATAACATTACTATTTACAACGCTTCAATGATGTTTTAGAACTTCTATAAAGTCCCGTTCGTAACGCTTTTTAGCTATTATAACAAGGATTTTTCTTGTGGTGAATTACATACCTTACTCTCATTGTTAGAACATATGAACCTTTGGGATTGCATCATGTAGATACACTTATCAAGACTTACATTAAGCAAATTTGTCTTGACATCCATTTGCCAAATCTCAGAATCGATAACTGCAATGGATAAGAAAATTATGATGGACTTTAGCATAACTACCGGAAAAAAAGTCTCCTCATAATGAAACCTCTCGTTTTGAGTGAAACCTTTAACAACAAGTCATGCCTTGAAGATTTTCACCTTCCCGTAGTTCAACCATCTTTTCCTCTTATAGACCCATTTGCATTCGATGGGTTATATTCCATCTAAAAAATCTGCATGATCCCATACCATACCAGAATATAAATATTCCATATCATTGGTGGGGTACCACAAACACTTGGGGTCCCCTCAAGAACTTGGCATCTTTGGGGATCTTTCTAAAATGGTCTTTATACTAATGATAAAGGCCTTGTTAGTCATACTTTACAAACCAATATCTTCAATGGCTTAATACAAAGTGACTCCATTGATAATGCTTAAATCTTGAGAGGATCCAAGTTCAGGACAATGAGTTCTCGGGGGATTTCCCAAATGGACTGTGGTCAGTGCCCAAAATCAAGGTCAATAGAGTTGAAAATAACATATTTTCAAAAGAAATACCCGATTTAATGTCAATGGTTGCTCAACTGAAACAAGTTCAAATTGATAACAACAGATTCATTTCCAAGCTCCCTCATGGTCTTGGCTTGGTTAGAAGCTTGTATAGATTCTTTGTATATCTCAACGGCTTATACGATGATCTTTATCCAAATTTTTACAATTCCCCTATTATTAGCATTGTAAATCTCTCCTATAATTACTTCTCAGGCCCAATTCCATAACTGAAAAGATGCAAGAAATTAGTCTAATTATCTCTAGCAGATACTACTTTCGTTAGTGAAATCCCACACTATCTTGCTGAATTATCGGTTTTAATTTACCTTGATCTTTCCCACAATAATCCCACCAGTCTAATCTCATAATAGGTTCAAACCTTGAAGCTTTCTCTCTTCAATGTATCATTCAAACATCTCTCTAGTAGAGTCATATTTTCTTTAATCTCACGCTTACTAGATTCATTTTTGTAGGGGAATCTGGGCCTATATGGGCCTGAGCTACCCAAAATTTATTTGAATGATAATCATGTGCACAAAATGTCTAGTCTTTCAAAATTAGCATATTCCCTCACTTCAATAGCTCTAGATGTTGCAGTAGTTATGATTTTTGCTGGATTTGATGTGATTCGCCGATCTACTAAGAAATAATTTGATATGGGTGTTTGGTGATCAATTATTTTATGTCCTCTTAGAGTTGATGTATATGATTTTGTTATAGAATTGTATGAAAAGGATGTAGAGTAAGTGGTGGGGATTTTGGAAGAGTTTATATTAATAATTTTCCTAGTGGTGAACTTACTGCTAGGAAGAAAGTATTAAATTTTGTATTCTTCCACTTGAATGATTCGATATTTCTATTTTTGAATGCTTACAGAAAGGGAGCCTCAGTGATTTCATTGGCAAGCCGAATAGTGAGTTGCCATGGGGTGTTAGGTTGATGATTTCCATTGGAGTTTCTCAAGGGGTTTCATACCTTCACAAGGACTATGTTCCACATTTACTTCACATAAATGTCAAATCGAAGAATGTTCTTCTTGATGAGGATTTTGAACCAAAAGCTCAGGGATTTTTCTCTTGATCGGATCATAGGATAATGAGCATTTCGGTCCTCCTTGGTATCTGGATCTGCATCTTCTTGTAACATAACACCATGTATATAAATATTTCATAGAACTTTATACACTTCACTTTAAGTTTTTTCTACCAAATTATTTATTTATCCAACTAATCTATAAAATAAAAATTTGAAATCATTCTTGTGGGAGCTAATTTTTTTATGAGCATATGAGAGTAGTCGGACAAGCCCCAAAAAATTAAACATTTTGCCCGGCCCAAATCATGACCCAATTTCCATATGAGACTTTTAGTAATATGAGAACACTCGTGGATATGGTCAAATCAGGTACTAAGAATCTCGGACGAGATAATCAAGTAGTTTATGGAAAATAAGCACATTACTTTGTGTTCTTTAAAAAACTCAAACTCTGTAACAACATATCTATAAATTGTACGCCCTAGCCCAGGGCAATGGGATTGAAACTCGTGATTTTGAGAGACATTTACAAAGAACAAGTAACCTCTCCAAGGATGTAGGATAGTTATCGAACCACAAACATGGTTGTTGTGTGTGTGATTCCATTTACTTTCTATAATTTATGATTACTTTCGTAGTATCTTTTATTATGATATTTTATGTACTCATAATTATCGTCATCTATGGGAATCGACTTGTATTCTTATGAAAGCATTTATTACCAAAAAGCCCGTAATGTCTAACCACAATAGCAACATTCCCCAAGCCGATGATGTTCAAGAAGATACAACTCCTCCCAAGGTCAGGTCTAAAATTATCCAACATACAAACCCAAGGTTTCGTCAAAAAGGTAACCTTCTGAAGAAAGCCATGTAGCACCTAATTCCACACAGATTTCTAGGTTGGTCGAGGCCTATGAAGGAAGAATTTGAGAATAAGAAGAAGCAATGCACCACTAAGAAGAAGAGAACGCTCACCTTAAGAGGAGACTCGAAGGAATGGAGAGATATATCCACAGAAACATAAGGTCGAACCGAGATGGAACTTATATCCCTTAGGGTGTAACTCCCCTAGCCGCGCTAAGAGTGACCAGGAGAACTGAAGGTGACAAATCAGAGAGAGCACACTCAGATCGTGGCCAGAAGGAGATTCACCACATGAGAAATGATTGATGGAATGAAGATTTAAGGATTCTGGTCCATGGGAAAATGGACCAACACCCTGCACATCGAGGATCCATGTCAACCTGAAAGCTATCCAAAAGAGCTCTCGACTATAAGATGAAGTCCCCCTTTTTAAGAGAGATCGAACTTGAGGATCCCCCAAAGAAATTTATTGTCCCCAGGTTCAAGGTCTATAATAGGAAAACAAACCTTATATACCATGTCAGGCAATATCGATAAGCAATGACCTTATGGAGCCACAACGATGAACTCATGTTCAAAATCTTCCCTTTTAGCCTATATGATGTTGCACATAAGTGGTTTGAGAGGCTTACCACAGGTCGATAAGAAATTTTGTATCACTAGCCTACATTTTCACATCGCAATTCATAACGAGTAGCTCCCGTCCTAAGCATATGGATTCATTGCTCAGTATGAAGAAGAAACCATAGAGAACCTCTGAGACTATGCCAAAAGATATTAAGAAGTGTTCAATGAAATTTATGATTGCTCAGAGAAGGTTACCGCAGTATCCTTCAAAATTGTCTTGCCTACCACCTCTATGCTGCACCAATCCCTCACCAAGAAGGAAGCCATCAAGATCGATGATCTTATGGCTCTTATCCAGAAGTACGCCAAGGTCAAAGACGTAGTGAATCCTAGTGAGGGAGATATTGGTTGAGCAAAAGCGAACAAGGGGATGGAGAACAATGACACCCAAAACAAGGGAAGCAAGAATGTCTACAAGACTGGAAACAATAATGAACCCTCTAAATGTAACACCCCATATTTTTAATGACATTTAAAATGGTATTAATTAAATTTAATTATGGGATAATTGAAAATTAATCCGAATTTAAATATTACTTGAAAATAAAGTAATATGTAATTAATGTTGAATATTACTTGGTTATTAAAATTAATATATATGATTATGAATTTACATATTATTATGATTTTACAAATTATTGCGAGTTATGAATATGACAAATATGGTAATAAAGTTGGGATGCGCGTGTGAGTCGTGTCGGGACTATAATTGAATGGAATGAAAAGTAAATTATTTTTATGTCATCTGAATGGTCGTTTTGACTACGCCAAAGTGTCTGGAAGGGTATAAATAGTCAAAAAAGTCTACATGGGGGATTACTTTGGGTCTCGGGACAATTTGGAACCAAATTGACACCCCGTAGGGGTATTTTGGTCATTTTCCAAAATGAGTGAATAGTACCCACGAATTTTGAGTAATATTATATAAGTGTAAAGGTGGTAGGATTTAGATTCATTCACTAAAAATTAGGGGGAAAGACTTAAGGGAGAGTGAGAGACTTCTATAGCAAATGAAGAGACTTCTCTAGGAAATGAAAAGGCCAAGAGTCATCCTGCACCACCACCACCACCATAAGTTGGCCGAAAAAGGGAGGAACATCGGTAGAGGTATCATCCCCAGCGGTTCATACCTACAAACTAAATTCAAGTAATTTAACCATTACAAATTTAGTATGTATATTATCCATGTTAGGATAGTTATGAAATTTTGAAAAGTTGCGTGATCCAAAGACTATTATAATGATTTTAATTAAATCCTTAAAATGAGAAGTATGTAGGACTAATCTCTTTTTTAATATAAAGTTTAATCCATGTAATTTGGGAATCATTTGGTGAAGAAAATATGGGATTTATAGTTGTTCTTGGAGAAATGATAAAAGAAGAAATTTCTGAATTTTAAGGGAAATAAAATGATTCAATTAAAACTTCTTAATGAATTTATGTTGTGAAATATTAGAAATCATTTATACACCTTGATATATAATTTGGGATGAATTATGAGGAGTTTGGGATTAATTGATGATGGGTTTGTTGATGGAAAAGGTAAAACTTGTATATAAAGATATGCAGAAATCTGGGCAAACATCTTATCGATTGATCGATCGACCCAAGAACGTCGATCGAGCGACTGATCGATCGATTGACTAAAATCATCGATCAATCGATTCTTATGGAAAATGTGCTTTGTTTTCCTTTTAAGTTTTGAATAAAGCCCAACTTTCAGAAATCTTTAGTGGTTATTAATTGAACATATTAGAACTTAGAAAGGGCCAGTAGGATATGCTTAAAACCCGAAAAGATATTATTATGTGTGGGACTGAATGGGGTAAATTAACAGGTGTTAATTGAATGAATTACGGTGGAAAATTATATAAATTGACGTTTAAATAAAAAAAAGAATGAATTAAGGTTAGTACCAGTAGTAAGAGGGTCGTTAATTACAAATTTAACCTTAGGTTTATATGGGATTAACCCTAAGAGATGGAATAAAGGGTTAAGATTGAATTAAGGATTATCGAGAAATAAGTCTAATTGAAGATAATTTTAATTCATAGAAATTCGGGAGTTGTGATGACAGAGACTAGTAGGGTATAGATGTTTACCTACTGAATTTATATGAGAAGTAAATGATTACCCTTCGAGTGATGAGAGAATCTCGGGAATATACTTTGTGAAGGAAAGTCATAATCTATAAATACGTAGGATATTAGATATAAATATACTACGAATGGAAATATTTACATGGGTTGTGTGTGTGCCCTATTGTTATTATATATTGGTGGGGTGAATACCTATATTATTAATTATTTTTTGTATGACATATCTACGTTGCTTGCTATCGGGGTGGAGGTTTCGCGTTGTGAACGATCTCATCCCGATGAGTCCATTTGGGGGGATTTTAGATCCGTACCCTGAGCATAGGACCTTGGACACGTGATATTGGTGTGAATGATAGTTTCGATGGTTGAATGGGAACGTAGGTATATGCATGACCCATTTGGCTGGGGAGTATGCTCGCCTACAATATGTATGTTATGTTATTTATGGTTCGTGAGAGACGCCGAACCAATAGTCCTTTATGTACAGCGAGAGATGTATCAAAAAATTATAGCAGAGTATGCATGCACAATAATTGTGTCCGGGCGGTGTCGTATTAGTATATATAATAATGTGATATATATATATATATATATATATATATATATATATATATATATATATATATATATATATATATATATATTGTGATGTAATCTACCGTGTGAGAATTGTAGATTAAAATATATATATTGTGATGTAATCTATTGTGTGAGAATTTTAGATTAAAATTTATACTGTGATGTAATCTACTATGTGATATTGTAGATAAAAATGAACAATGAGACCTGATTAGATTAAGTATATGAACACTTAATCTTAAAGATGTGAAAACCTACTTTATATTATAGGGAAATGACCATGTTTAGTTATCATCCGTATTAGGTGGGAACTATTGGGAAATGCTATGGTTAGAATCATAATTGAAAATCTTAATTTGGGAGATTATCAGGTACGTTAGGCGTGCACACTAGATGAGAGGTGAGAATTCTCAAGCGAGAGCCCTAGAAGCTAACATATATATAATAATTGCTTAATTGCACTTGTTAAGAACTTTATATTTTAAAAGTCTTTTGAAATCGATCTCTGACCCATTTCCTTGCATATTCTCTTCTCTATTGTATCTTTTACATAAAGTGTCCAGTATTGGGGATGCCGACATAAAATATGGATGTCTCCACGGGTTATAGCTGCTAATGGAGATGCAGAATTTATTAGACGCTTCCATTATCTTAATTCACACATCTGTAGTATCTATTTTCATTTAAAGCATGTCGTCCAGGATTCTAGGTATTTTATTTCTATTCCAGAGATTGTAATTACTTATGTCAGTATCGTCGATATCAGTTTTGGCCTGTTAGTAATGATATATTTTAATTGGAGAGTTATTACTGTCACATTTATTCTTGTTATATTTAGTTCAGTTGTGATGTCATGTTGATTATTATTTTTCGTATTGTGGAATGGTTTTAATTAAATTAAAAATGGAAAAGTTTTGACACTAGCATAATTATTTATCAAGTGAATTAATAAAGAAATTGTTTTTCAAGATTGATGATGAGAATGAACCAAGTGGATATTCTGATTTAATTTAATAAAGGACTGATCATCCAATATTTAATTAGGCGGGGTGTCACATGTGGTATCAGAGCATCAGGTTATAGTGTCCTTAGGATCTGTACAACTTTCTACGTTTAAGAGTAGCATTTTTTTATGTCGAGCCTTATTATTAGGATGTTGTATTCCTCTGCATATTACAACATACGTGCTCCTGTCAGGAAATATAAGTGATGTAATTCTTATACGTGCTCGACCGGGCATCGATGACTAGTGGGGGTCATTACAAGGACATTAGGAGGAGGACTTAGACAAAGACATAGAGTGTTTTGGAAATGCTGATTGAGATAGAACCCACCAAAATTATTGTTCATGCTGAGGACAATAAAGGAGTTGCTTGGGAGCTGTAGTTTCCCAAGCCCCATCATAGATGGCATTTTTGCCATTCCAAACCTACCCAACACTGTCAGTAAAGGGTGAGGGAGTTGGAAGGACTTTTTTAAAGTAAGAAATCCAAAGTAAATTTTGTAGGGTGAAGTGTAGTAACACCCATGACTTGAAAATTTCTAATAAGCTGTTTTTGTTCATAGGAGCAATCTAAAGTGATGAGAGTTAGACATCACATATAAAGAAGCTTGTGTGAAGCTAAAACGAAAAATTTGGATATGGTTGAATATTAAACTTATCCATTTATTGTTTTAATCGAGTATGAATGGAATTTCAAAACTTATTTCATATGGCTAAGAAAGAAAGCCCAATGCGAGAGAGCAGTCAACTTTCTTAACGAACTCCTTACCCAACGAATAAGGGGTATATAAAAAATAAGAACAATTCATTATTGTGAAAGGACTCACGAGTTAAATACTCAAGTGCGGATGGGAAATCTTCTCGCATAACGTATATAATGGGCAAGTGTCGAAGACTTGCTGTCGCATCCTATAACTTACAGGTTGCGGACTTATCCGTGTTTACCTCACTAGCAATTGCCGCAACCCCTTTATACACGGAGGGGCCCCTTCATGTTATAGGGAACAACCCTACTTGCTACAAGGTGTGGCCCCAGTTTTATTATGTTAACTGGAGGCACCACCTTTCAACCCCACAGTATCTACACCACCTATAAATAAAGGACTACACCTCGTGATTGGGGAGAGATTCATTTTTCCTCATTCCAGACCCTGGGTCTTTTCTTATGTTGATACATAGCTCCAAGATGATCTCTCTCTATCTACCTCGCTGGGGGCTTTCACTCAAGCATCTCATCCATTGCTCCGACAACCCAGAATCATTGTTACCATGTATTCCCCTTCATTCGCATACTTGTACGCCTCTTTAGGCTTAATTATATTGTACTATGCAATGCATATAATGATAATGGAGAAACACAGTGGACGTAGGCTTCTTTTAGAGGCTGAACCAATCTATATCTTGTCCTCTATCTCCCTTTACTTGCACTATTTACTTATTATGCACATTACTCTTGATTTGTTGGTACGAGAATGACTAGTGGACGATTTCTCGTATCATCAATTTGGCACCATCTGTGGGAATCAAGATATTTTAATCTTGTTTCTCTATGTTGTGAGTTCCTAAACGCCTTATTTTATTCATGGGGACCCTTTGTATCATCATCTCATGAGTAAATTTTGGTTATTGAGCTCTATTTTATATTTACACCCTCAAATGGGTATTTTATATATTCAGATATGCTCTTGGGTCTTCATTTTATGACTTTAGATCTATTTTACATACCCCTGTGAAATCATTTCATCTAGATAATGCTGAAAAGCATGATGGGCTTTAGCCCCTTAAAGATGAGTGATTAGGGAAGGATTATATTTACTCACTTTTTGTTGTTCTTAACCTATGATCTAGGGTTTATCATTGGAACTGTGTCATTTTGTGCACCATGAGGGTATTCTCTAATTAAAAGACCCTAGTAGGTACGCTCTCCAAGTGTTTTGGGAAAAAAACTCAGTTTCTGGGTTTCAATTTTGGGATCGTCCCCCACTGCCTAGAAAGGGATGCGGCCTGGTAGTTCCATTACCTTTCTTACCGCGGCCTCTACTGGTGCAAACGAATTAGAGGAGCTTCAAATCATCAGGTAGTGGGCTCAGGTGGTATCCTCCTCAACCTTGGTGGATATTATTCAAAGGACACGACAGTACACCTACGTGCTTCACTAGACACGACCTCAACAGCAATATCACTGTAGCAGTGATATTCCTCATCCCAACTTCCTATTTGGTTAATCCAATATTTCTGTGATTACTCATTTCTGTTAGTTTTGTCTGAGATTATATATACTTTGTAAAGACTAATAGAGCAGAAAATGGAAGGAGAATCCAACCAGAGCACAAAAGTCAAAGATGAGATTGTGCAACTATACAATCACCTCAACCATCTCTATAATAGTCATGCTTCACTCCAAACCCAAGTCAACTATTTGACTATGAGGGTCCTCATGCTAGAGGCCGCAACCTAATCTAATGTGGGTGCGGCACCCAAGACCATTGCGGCCACGATCGTACAGGAAGATCCAGCCGCAAAAGTAGCCAACAGGAGACAGAAAAGGAAAGTGGAGAAGGAAGAAAGGGTCTTTGAGTCCTAAACCCCATTGTCCTTCCCAGTTGAAGACATCTTAGAGTTCATAAAAGAGGATAAGATGCTAAAGTGTCCAGAGAAGCTTAAAGCTCCACCCCACAAGAGGAACAAAGCCAAGTGGTGAAAATTCCATCTGAACCACGGCCATGACACTGAGCAGTGCTATGCCTTGAAAGATGAAATTGAGAGGCTCATAAGGAAGAGGATGCTCCAGTGTTTCCTGAAGGATGCCTGAGGGGCACAACCTAGCTGGACAGGCCACATGCCCATTTTTCATGCTCATGTTTTATATTTCATATGTTTCCATTTTACAGTGACACTCTTCTTATGTTTTTTTAAACTAAACTTTGTATTATGCTTACAAAGTTATATATATATGAATAGATATATGAAAATAAGTTCACTCTTATAGTGCCATATTTTGATTCTCATTTTCATAAAATGTTATCTTATAAAAGATCATTTTGTCTTAAATAGATCTCGATTTGAGACCATATGTTATATCGATAATGATGATATCTAAATGGGCCCACAACACCCATCAAGACACCTGATTGTCATAAAGAAAGTGATAATTGAAAATGGCAAAAGCAAATATTGAGAGCAGCCATCTAAATTAGTTAGCAACATCACTCATAAGGGCTTACAGTGCCCATTCTTAGCTTTTGAGATGCGTCATTAGTTTAAAACATCATTCATTTGGTGATCTCAGCCCTAAAACATCATTAACTTGGTGGATATGAGAAGAAACATCATTCATTTGGTGATCTCAGCCCTAAAACTTCATTAACTTAGTGGATAGAGACAAAACATCATTAACTTGGTGATCTCACGTTATCTTGGTAAAGCTTCATAATACCTTGGGGGGCTTGATAATAACCCAATCGAAGCGACTAAAGGAAAGATACGAAATGCAATCAAAGCGACTGAAAAAAGTTGTGACGCTGGCATCATTAAGCGCGCCAAAGCTACAGAAAAAGGATACCTCAGCCCAGTATGCGGTCATCAAATTTGTTAGGGGTCTGAAAGGCACGGTAGCCCTATCAATGTGTTTGCAACCATCAAAGAATCCATGTGTTCATTTAGAAGATGCAACAGATAGAAAAAGAGGACACGTGTATTGCTAAAATGACACGGCTGGGTTGCAAACAAGCCACAACCTCAGTATTGCAGCATCAAGACTTGGAAAAGTGCTGGAAAAATTAAAGAAGTCAAAGGCAAAATGCAATAGGTCGCAGCCTATTCTGAGGAACCCTTTTTAGAGGGAAGTGGTCCAAAGACTTAATTGTCTGTGACAAGGGACTTGTTTCCTAATATCCGCTGCAAATAAGAATACAAACATAGCCTACTGCTAAAACATGCAAGAGTTATCGTCATTCTTCAAAATTCAATAAAGGCATCGCGGCCTTGTTCAATAATGCAAGTGAAGATAGCAAACCGCAGCCTATGAGAAGAATCCATTTATACTATGTGCCCTCAGCCTTATTTTATTAGTCCTACAAGTTAACTCACTCGAGCAATCAAACATCCATAAAAATTAGAAGGAGTACAAAACAATGTATTTCAAGTATTTAAGCATAGTAAGAGAGTAAGAAAGCAGTCAAGACAAATATAAATATCAAAGGCTAAAGCATTGGCAAAAGATTACAATGTCAAAAGTTATACAGACAAGAGGCCGCAGCCTTGATAATGAAATTCACAATGTTTAAAGGGCCGCAACCCAATGTATATGTCAACAAAAATCAGTGAAATTGAGGGACGCAACCCATGTTTAGAGAGTTATAAATTCTAAAAGGCGACGTCAATATCTTCTTCACCTTCCTCTGCTTCCGTGATAGTCATTGTCTCCTCATCAGCTGTCGCAGCCTCTACCTCCACCCTTAGCCTGGCTCTTTATTCCACGGTAGCCCTGATCTCAGCCACACATTGGTCATGCTCAGCATCACCCAACTTCCAGGACATGATTTTCTCTTTGGACTCTGGGAAATTTTTGATGATCCTATGCCTCAGCTCTTGGTAGCCGCAAAGGTACGCTTTATTATTGATCAGGTAGAAGTCTTTGGAGCCCTTATATGACTCCACAGTGCTATTAATAACCAATTAGAGGGTTGCAGCATGATCCTCATCCTTTATCTTGTAGGCCGTAGCATGGTCCTCCTCTATATTATTGATAGCCTCAGCATAATCTTCCTCCATCTTCTTTATCTCCGCAGTATGAGCCTTTTTATCATTAACCACTTTGATCTCTAATGCCTCATACTTCTTTTGAATAAGTCTTAGATTGCTATTGGAAAGTTTCGCAGATTAAGCAATAGCCGCAGCCTTATCTTGGAAAGCCTTGAGAGCCTCCGCGGCCTGGTTAATGTTCTGTTCAGCATCATCTTTTACCTTTTCTATAGCCTCAACCTTAGCATCGACATCCATCTTATATGCTTCCAGGGTTGCGATAGAAAACTTCTTTCCAGCTTTAAAGGAATTGGCCCTTGCCTTTACCAAATCAACATTATGAATGATGTATGCGACCTCTTTTAGCATATAGAGGGTTTCGTACTTCCTCGTCTGTGAAATCATAACGTTCGTGGCCTACAAAGAGATTAGAAGATAGAAGTAAATTATGAAATGTGAAAATGAAGATGAGAAGGTACTTGCACTTACCCTCAACAAACTGTGGAGACCATAATCCTCTAAGTCATCGTAGTCTTCATCCACGAGTCGATCAAGGTCCGCTGTGTCTGGGACTCTCTTTATCCTATAGACAGACCTTACAGTAGTGTCCCAAGAAGATTCAGGGTTGGGCTGCCTAAGTTGGGGATGTGGACGACCATCAAGACCAACACTGGTACGGCACTGAGGAGGCGCGAGGTTGGCATTAATAGCAATAATTGTTGGAGGTGGTGAATTAGAATGGATTGGAGAACTGTCATGATATTCAATCTGCTCAGACGTTGACATTAACCCTGCAGCGGCTAGATTATCCCCAATATCATCATCAAAAGTACCCTCAAGCCTCTCTTGAGGGGCCTTCTCCTCAAATTGGAGTGAGGGCGCGACAGGAGTAGTTTGCTCCGCAGACTGATTTTGGGGCGCGACATGCTCAACTTGGCCACTAGGGGTGACTGTGGCAGGAGCTTTGGACTTTGTCATCTTCCTCTTCCTTTGCCTCACTGTGTTATTGATGACAGATGCGTCCTCATCCATTTCCTCCATTTGGGCAGCTAAAAGCTCCCTATCAACTTCCTCACCTGAAAGAATAAATGCAACAATAAAAATGATAGTTTATAAATAGATACCGCGGTATTAATTAGAGATTGGATTATTACCTTTCGCATCCATCTCTTTGGGAATATATTTATTTATGAAATATCCTTCTTTAAAAATAGAAGTTGAGTTGACAAGTGTGATGAACTTCTTCTACTCAGCAGGAACTAATGTGGCCCTAACAACTCTCTTTTCTTGCCGCTCACTCAAATGCAAGTTGTCAAGGGCTGCAAAAAAATGCAAAGGTTAGAACAAAAGAAAAATGTGAAGAATAATATGCAACTATAAAGTAGGGACGCAACAATAACTCAAAACATACCAAGCTTGGAGGGACATCCCCACTGCCGCGGCATCCTAAAAGTTCTCTCCCTCTCAGTCTCTTGGGGGTGGATCTCCAACCCTTCTCCAGAAATGTAAAAATATTTGCCCTTCCAGTTATTTACGCTAGTAGGCCTTCCAGAATAAAGGGTCTCGTCTCTGTTGCGGACTGAAAAGTAATAGTACCCAATAAATTTTATGAAGTTTTCCTATGGGCGGTAGAAGTAGAAAGACTCCGCTGGAGTAATGTCTCTTCCAATTTTTTCTTCCACAGCACAATAGCTGCAAGAATGGCCCTCCAGCTATTGGGATCTAATTGTGTTAGGGATAACTTCATCATCTGGAAGATCCTTCTAACTGGAATAGGGACAGGTAATCGCAGACCATAAATAAAAGCATGGAGGGGGAAGCAAATCCCATCATCGACAAGCGCCGCGCATGGCCTCTATTCCGCAACAGGTACTGAGAACATTAAACCCTCAAGAACTCGAAGGACTCACCTACCTGATTAACCCATTCTTGGGTCATAGTGATGCGGACACCAAGTACAGCAGGAGGTCTCTCAACTTTCCCCGATGTGCTAGCAGGTATATCCATACCCTGAAGGGAACCCCCTATCACGGCATTCTCATCTATGCCCATTGGTTGGTTGCTAGAATTGGCCTATTCCTCTATGGTCACAGAGTCTGGGTTTAAATCTAAATCTAGTACCACATAGTTGGGGCCATTGTTTAGTTGGAAAGATCTAATTGATTTCAAAGGGCACACAGAAGGAAGTTCAGGAGGAGAGTCTCCAAAATGTTTGTTCCAAAAGCCTCTCCATAATTTGTATGGGTCATAGTTCATATGGCTGCAACAGTACCTAAAAAGTAGAGAGTCCGTAGTTAGGTGCCACCGCCAATATGGTCCTAAGGCCTATCATAGGTCGCGGTAGGTGTAATGATATATCAAGATTGAGGATGAACAAGAAATGTTACGCCAAATTGGCTAAGTATACCAAGTGATGGGTTCTAAAACCCTAGAGGTTAATTGTCGCTGCGGCATATTGTTTTGGGGGAAGGATGTGTTATCTTCTTACATGTCGTAGTCATTAAATTATGGGCTAAATGCCGCGGACTCTAATCAGAGAACCTAATGAAGAAAGAAAATTCTATCAAACTAGAGTTCCTACAGGCAACAACCAAATTTTCACATGCCGCGGACTTTATCTGATACATGTCGCTACCTTTACTTACTACAAGCCGTAGATATTTATTAAACCAATATTTTAAGGTTGCATTGATCAAGTCAGCCTAAAATTACTAAAGGGACATTTTATCATGCCCCGACTGCTCACTCAAATAGGAAAGTATTTAGTGTGGGTAAATTCAGAGATCAAAAGCCCTAGAATATGAAGAGTCTCTCTCAAGAACGTCAAGAACATAATAGGAGTTCAGAAATTCTAAAGTCTAACCCAAACTAGAAAAATTCATTTATCAGGTCAACATTGAAGATTGATTCAGTACAAGATCGGTTACCTAGTTCAAATCCAAATAATTACGTGAATTCAAATAGGTTCGATTACTTGGGAAATTGGAAGAAATTAAAATAGATGAAGAATCATTCAGTTACAACATGAACTTCCAAAAAATACAAGTTCAGAAAGCAGTAAACATGATTGCAATTCGACAAAACACATTCATGTAAGTTCAATCCGTGATGAGTTTAGCCGATACAATTCAAGATTGGGTGATTTACAAAGGCAAAAATTCAAAAGTTCAGTAGATAAAATGTGAATTGTGATTCGAAAAATATATTAAAGAGGTTTTTAATTAAAAAAATTACCTTGAAATGAAGAAAACACCTTCAATCACCTTGGAACCACCACTCGCAGCTGCTAGAGATCTCTAAAAAATGCAAGGAGATAAATGGGCAGAAATTCACTCTCGATATGCTTTCAAGGGTTTGGGAAATGTAAGGTTGTCCATGGTTGGTTCTATTTATATAAGAGGGCACGGGAAGATGAAGCATCTCCTTGGAACTACCGCGGCATATTGAGAAGACTTCATTGCTCAGTCTCAGCCCCAATCACAATCTCTTAGCACTATGACATGGGGGCTTATTGATGACAGATATAGTGCCTTACCGTGGAACATATATAATGGGCAAGTGACGAAGACTTGCTGCCGCATCCTATAACTTACAGGTTACGGCCGTATCCGTGTATACCTCCCTAGCAACTGCCACAACCCCTTTATACACGGTGCGGCCCCTTCATGTTACAGGGCGTGATCATACTTGCTATAGGGTGCGACCCCAGTATTATTATGTTAATTGGCCACACCCCCTTTCATCCCCACAACATCTACACCATTTATAAATAAAGGACTACACCTCGATATTGGAGAGGTATTCATTTTTACTCATTCGAGACCCCGTATCATTTATTATGTTAATACATAGCTTCGAGCTGATCGCTCTCTCTTTTTGCCTCGCCGGAGGCTTTCACTCAAGCATCTCATCCATAGCTCCGGCAACCCGGAATCATTGTTACCATGTATTCCCCTTCATTTTCAAACTTGTACGCCTCTTTAGGCTTAATTATATTGTACTGTGCAATGCATATAATGAGAATGGAGCAAGATAATGGACGTAGGCCTATTTAGAGGTTGAACCACTCTATATCTTATCTTCTATCTCTCTTTAGTTGCTCTATTTTCTTATTATGCACACTACTCTTGATTTGCTGATACGAGAATGGCTAGTGGAAGATTTCTCGTATCATTAGGTATATCAATAATAAGAAGAGTTCATTATTGTGAAAGGACTCAAGAGTTAAATACTCAAGTACAGATGGGAAATGTGCCAACGCCAACTAGGGTCGATGTCGCCAATAAATTTATAAACGCTTCTAGATGAAGGGGAGTCGGAGGGTTGGGAAAACCTAGCCGAAGGGCAAGATTAAATTCAATGGTGATAGTGAAACATTACCGGAAGGTATATCCAGTAGGGGGGCCTATTTAAATCCTTATTATGTGGCGATGAATTCAGCCAAGCCCAGCGAGGTTTACCATGTGTTTCATAGGACTAGTAGAGCTAAAGGAAAAACAAAAATAACAATTGCGCGCTAAGACTGCCAAGTCAGAGAGAAGGCATTCCAAAATGGTCAGTAGGACTAGTGACGAGGAAATTATCCTACGTATAGAGAGTGGGAATACTAGTATTGAATGTGTCCACGTTTATAATTGAGACCGATAAGATTGGGAATGGTAAACCATTCCAGTTTGCATAACAACTGGAGGAGTGAGATTTCCAGTAGAGGAATTGGGTTAAGAGTGTTGGGACAGGTACTTTATAACCCGAGAGTGGTGGGTTTAGGCAGGACCAGTGGAGTCCTCAGTAACAGTAGCATACCGTATTTCAGGGTCGACGAGGCCCAGAAAGTAAAAGGGAGGCCAGTAAATCCATTAAATGAGGCCTATAGATTTTGGGCCAACGTTTCAGTGATGGGCATGTAAGCCGCATAATAGAATACTTTGCCCACTATGAGGAGGAGGCAACTATTGGATGAAATCCTAGATGTATAATGATTGCAGATAATCATGGGTCCTATTGGCCATAAAAAGTGCGTGCAGGTACCCTACGATTAGGCGAGAATAGTGAAGTCTTGGTTCCACCCTTGTGAGTAAAGGATTAATTCAAGTGACATGGGTGTGTCATATATATATATATATATATATATATATATATATATATATATATATACTAGGTTATCCCCGTGCCTGAAGGCACACTGATAATTTAAAAAAGATATAAATTCGTGTATAATGTAAATAATGAATATTTTATATATTATAAGTATAAATCTGCAAAGCATCGAATCGTGCAAATATAAGTTTAAAGTTTTTTTACAACACGTGTAAACAGTTCAAAAAATTTGAGAAAAACATCCTTTGTTTGATGGACTATGCACCTTGTTTAAGAACTAAGAAATATTCCAACAACGAAGCTAATAGTCTATAACAAAAATAATAATAGTCCGTATAAAATAATGTATAAAGATTGATGTTATTTCCACTAATTGAGTTAAAGGTATGAATTTAGTCTACAAAATGTCATAAATGTGTTTAGTCAACCAACTAAATTACAAACATAAACCACATAACGACATCCATTACTTGAAGTAGATTTGCCTTAAGTAGTTCAGAGACTCCAACTATAGAACTATCCACCCTCATTAACAACTAACAAATAGTCCAACAACATTAAAATAATGTAAACAATTTTAAAAAATGGGCAAAATTTCACTTGTTTATAGGACTATTCATCCTGATTAAGAAATAAAAATTTCGTTCCTAAACAAAGAAAGTGTAACTTTAAAAAAATGACCATAATATCCTTTGTTAATAGGATTTTCTCGTTCCTCAAAGTATTAAATCTTGCATAATTTAACTCCCCAATTTTTATTATAGCACAAATAATTGTAAACCCAAAATTAACACAATATTCCATATTCGTGTTCGTGTCGGGTTCTTATTACACAAAATCGTGTCATAGTCATGTCAAAATTATGAGTCGTGTCATCGTGTATTCTCGTTTTAATCGCGTTTGGTTTGGATTTTCATGTATATTTAAAAATAACATACAATGCCATATACAGTAATGTTCTCCATGTGAAGAAAGATCAACCAGAAACGAAAATAGATCAGTATAAACCTGTAAAAAACAAATGAAATTTACCATAACATCAAAACGTAAACACACACACCAAACATGTATAACCAAACAGGTATACAAACACCAAACATGTATAAAAATTAATGTCTTTTTAAAAAATGCACTAACGCAGATCTTTAAAAATAAGGGAATATTGAGTAATGAGTGTTGAAGAGACTAAATAGGATAAGTTAAACATTAGTGTCTTTTAAAAAAAATATGTATGCAAGTTAGGTACTATATATTAATTGACTTTCATAATATCATACAAAATGAAAACACTACCTTTTATGAGTTTTGACAAAACTCATACTCATATAAACTCATACAAAATGAAACTCTACTCATAAATTTTATAAGCTGTCATGTTCATACAAACCCAATTCATGTAAGTCGTCGTGTTCATACACCAAAAAAATAGATTATGTAGTTTTAGGACTTAAAATAATATTGATTATGGATATAGGACAACAAACATTTCGTTTCAGTTTTTAGTCTTTATTTTCAAATTAAAGGGACACGTGGAATGTTGTGATTGGTTGATGCTTTATGAATATGGGTCCGCGCCAGTGACTTTATTCAAAAATAGGGACTAAAAAAACAAATAAAATAGTTGTTGTCCTGTTTCCAAAATATATATTAAAATAGGTCCAAAATTTACAAACCACCCCCCCCCCCCCCCCAAAAAAAAAAAGAAGCCAGTTCGTATAAACTCGTACATTTTACAAAACTCAACATTAGTCTTTGTAAACTCACATAGTGTAAACTCTAACATTTGTCCATGTAAACCAAATTCATGCACGTAAACCCATTGTATGGATATTACATAACAACGCTAATATACAGTCGTGCATATAAACTCATACAGTCTTGATATAACCACCAAAAGAAAAACTCTACAAAAAAATGAAGTCGTTCCAAAACACGCTTGATCTAGCCCAAAACTCATAAAATGTAGAGGTATAAACTCACACAAAATGAGTTGTTCTTTGAGTATGAGTTTGTGTCTTTGAGTTACACGACTGGTTAAAGGTATAAACTCATTTTGTATGAGTTTTTATCTTTGAGTTACACAACTGCTTACAGGTATAAACTCATTTTGTATGAGTTTTTATCTTTGAGGTACACGACTGCTTACATGTATAAACTCATACAAAATGAAACTCAACCCATACATTTTATAAGCCGTCATGTTCATACAAACCCAATTCATGTAAGCCATCATGTTCATACAAAAAAAAAACCTTGTAAACTTATACATTTTACAAAACTCAACATTAGTCTGTGCAAACCCACTTAGGGTAAACTCTAACAACGTTGATATAACCTCCTACAGTCGTGCGTGTAAACCCATTGTGTGGATATTACATAACAATGCTGATATAAACTCCTACAGTCGTGCATGTAAACTCACACAGTTTTGATATAACCACCAAAAGAAAAACTCTACAAAAGAAAAATCAAAAACTCCTACAGTCGTGCGTGTAAACTCATCAGTCTTGATATAACCACCAACCAAAAGAAAAACTCTACAAAAGAAAAATAAGTCATGCCAAAACACCCTTGATATAACCCAAAACACGCTTTGAGATCAAAACTCATATAAACCTGTTATAACCACCAAAAGAAAAACACGACAATAAACTCATATGATACCCATAAACCCAATTGTGTTCATACAATCTTGATATAACCATTAAAAGAAAAACTACACAAAAGAAAAATGAAGTCGTGACAAAACACGCTTGATATTACCCAAAACCCTATTTGAGATCAAAACTCATATAAACCTGATATAACTACCAAAATAAAAACTCTACATAAGAAAAATGAAGTCATGCCAAAACACGCTTGATATAACCCAAAACTCGCTTTGAGATCAAAAATCATATAAACCCAGTCCGTGTATAACCACCAAAAGAAAAGAAAGACCCAAAATAAAAACTCTACAAAATGAAAACTCATATCATATAAACCCAGTCCGTGTATAACCACCAAAAGAAAAGAAAGACCCAAAATAAAAACACTACAAAATGAAAACTCATATGAGAAAACTTATACAATCGTGTTCATGCAGAAAAAATCAGTCAGTGTATAATTTGTAAGCAGTCCCAACAGTCGTGTTCATACAGGAAAAAAAGAAAACTCATATAAATCCAATCCATGTATAACCAACAAAAGAAAAGAAAGAGCCAAAATGAAAACTCATATGAGAAAACTCATACAGTCCTGTTCATACAAAAAAACTCAGTCCGTGTATAACCAACAAAATAATTGAAAACTTAATCTTTGTATGAGTTTGTAAGCAGTCCCAATAGTGTTCCTACAGAAAAAAAAAGAAAACTCATATAAACTCCTACAAAATGAAAACTCAGTCCATGTATGAGTTTGTATGAAGTCCCAACAGTGTTCATAAAAAAATTCATATAAACTCCTACAAAATGAAAAACTCATATGAGAAGGTGATGGGAGAGGGAAAAAACCCAACAGTTGTGTATGAGATTGTAAGCACTCTTATACGCTGATACCCATAAACCCAGTTGAAACAAAAATGAAGAAACCAACAAAAGAAGAAAAACTCAGTCGGTGTATGACTTTTTAAATAGTCCCAACATTGTTCGTATAGAAAAAAGAAAAACTCTTAAACTCGAACAAAATAATAAAATCATATGAGAAGGTGTTGGGAGAGGGGAAAAACCCAACAGTCGCGTATGAGTTTGTAAGCACTGCTACATGCTGATACTCATAAACCCAGTTGAAAGAAAAATGAAGAAACCAACAAAAGAAAAAAAAACTCAGTCCGTGCATGAGTTTTGAAGCAGTCCCAACAGTGTTCGTACATAAAAAGAAAGAAAACTCATAAACTTCAACAAAATGAAAAAAACTCATAAACTTTAACAAAATGAAAAACTCATATGAGAAGATGATGGGAGAGGGGAACCCAAGAGTCGTGTATGAGTTTCTAATCACTCCTTGTAACAACCCGCCCTTTTGGAGACAATTAAATTCCATAATTAAGTATAAATTGGAATTTGAAGAATTTCTCGAAATAGTAATTTTTGAGATTTTTGAGGAATGAATGATTTTTTATGGATGTTGAGATTATTCTTGGGACTATACAGGTCGAAATATTTTAATTACATGTCGCCGTGGAGTATAGCGACAAAAGAGGTAAGATGTCGAGTAGAAAACCCGCATTTACTTTTATGGGTTAGAATAGTGATTTGCGGTCAAGTACCTCAAATGGAAATTTCGGCTGCACCATGAGTCTCGGAATGTCCGAGATAGTCGGAAAAGAGTTTTCGATTTTCGAAATTGAGTTCCGGGTAATTTTGGAGTTAAACGGACTCGTAATTGAGTAAACGAGTCGTTTTGGGGTTTTAAGGGGTTAAACCCTTTTCTTTATATATAAAGAGGGAGAAAAAGAGAAAGAAAAAAGAGAAAAGAAGGAAGAAAGAGAGAGAGGAGGAGAGAAAAGAGGAGAAGTGGGGGAAACTCCGGCCAAACTCCGCGGGATTCAGCTCGAGGTCGTCGGATTTCATCCTCCAGGTAAGTGTTTACTTGTTTTATTTCATTTTGTGCATTCCTCTCATATCACAATTGGTATAAACATGATTTTAGGGTTAGAACCCTTAAAATAAATTTGGTAAAATTTGGATATGAGTTTACAAATTGATGTGATATAAACTCTTAATGATTTCTAGTATTAAAACCATGCTAATGGAGTATAAAATGAAATTGAAATGGGAGAAATGCCCAAACCTAGGTTTTATGGATTTTAGGGTTCAAATCCAAGAGATATGGGTTAATACCCAAAAATAATTGATGTGTTAGTTGTAAAACATGGATTATATGTTTATTGAGTTGTTGGATGAGCTTAGAAACAACAAAAATGGAGAATAATGGAGGTTTGGAATTTTTTTGAAGATAATGAATAGTGACCTGCGTGTTAACCGAATCGATTCGGCCAGGGAGGATCGATTCGGCTCTTGGTCAAAAAATAAAATTTGTAGATCTCTTCGACGCGGTCGCGTGGGCGCTGACCGCGTATGTTTTTTGGATTTAGAGTGATTTTTCTACGGAAAGCTGTCCGAGATCAAAAGAGTTAGTCAGAAATTAAGACTAGAATTATTTAGAGATAAATATTAGGGGTTCTCAAATAGAGTGCTAGGACCTCTAAAGTACTTGATGAGAGAGGAAAACTTTGGGTTTGTAGGAATAAATCCGACTTAAAGTTTAAATGGTGAGTGGATTAAATTTTGGGTTTTGGGTTATATATAAAACCCTAAGCAGATTTGGGATTTTCGGACAAGCCAAATCGATTCGGACAGGCCAAATCGATTCGGTAAGAGACAGTTTGAAATTAGAACCATTTGGAATCGATTCGGACAGGGCGAATCGATTCGGTGGCCAGCGAATCAATTCGGGCTGGCCGAATCGATTCGGTCCTGGCAAAATTTTAAGGTTTTCTCCTTTCAAAGTTTAGGGAGATTTAAACTATAGTTTTGGAGATTATTATCGAGGATTCTAGATGTCACATTAGGACTCCTAGATAATGGTATTGAGGGTGAATAAACCTTGGGATGAAATAAGGAACCTCGGATTAATTTAGTGTACGATCTGGGGTATGGATTTAATGAATGCTTGTGAATACTTTAGGTTTAGTATCATGCTAATATGAAAGCATGATTATGGTTCCTCGAGAGAATCTTTGGGATTATTGTTCATCGATAGATGGTTTGGCAAATATGGCAATTTTTATATATTCAGGGAGGAATATATGGTATATATATATATATATACTATGTGATTAAGTATATATGATATGATATAAATGATTTTGAAAATATATAGATGGATATTTTCAAAATGGGAAAAAGGTAAATGATTTTCATAATTAATAAATTATGGTTACACACCTCCCTAAATCACTATCATAAGGGAAGTTGCGCGCGTTATGGTATGCCCCCTGGCTAATGAATGTAGGGTGGCTATAGTCCTATAGGCCATATGGGCGATTAATGTTTACTGCGCTGGTTAGGGAATTCTGGGTGTGGTCTTGACTTTCCCGCAGGCATATGGCCGCTTCCCGACGTTGGTAGGTTCCCAGGTTGTCTTGTTTGATAGGCCCTGGAAGATGATAGCCATTTAGGGGCGCGTCCAGCGGGGAAACCCGGAGGGGCGGTCTTAGTTTTATTAAAGCAATTTATGATAATAAATTGGCTTTAATTTACATTTCCTGAGTATAAAAAGGGAAATGGGATAAAGGTTTTTGCTTCGGTAACACTACCGGATGGAAGAAGGGACGTGGAAGCATATGGTATGATAAAAGCATTTTTATGATAACGAAAATGGCTTTGAATACATTTCCTGAGTGTAAAAAGGGAAATGGGATGATATAAAACGGAAAAGCATTTTTATGATAATAAAACTGGCTTTTAAAAAGTATATGATTTGTTAAAGCAATTCATGATAATGAATTGGCTTTTATATTTACATTTCCTGAGTATAAAAAGGGAAATGGGAAGTTTTGAGAAAATAAAAGTATTGATAAATACTTGATATATGAACCCTCATTCCGGGAGATAGATTCGGATGTTTATGGTAAAATGTATATATATATGGATGAATCGAGTACCGAGGGTCTAATGGATCCCGATGATCGACCTTGCCGCATAGTAGTGTATCGGGGGGGGGGGGGGGTTCCTTGTTTGGATTTCGCTTTGCGAGATACCCCACGCACGAATATGGCAATGTGTTGAGACTGGGGAGAAGTTTAATCCTTAGTGCTCTAATATTATATATATATATATATATATATATATATCTTTCTGTACTGAGTGAGTAGCGATCGACCGTGCCGCGTAGTAGTGTATCGGGGAGGGTCCTTGTTTGGATTTTGCTTTGCGAGAGATCCCACGCACGAACCTGGCATAGCGTTGAGACTGGGGTGAAGTTTAGCCCTTAGTACTTGGACTATCTGGGGTAAATAGTGGTTGGGTGATAGACTAGTTTAGTAGGGTAGCTTGACTTGAAGGTTTTTGATAGTTGCGCTAGATGTGCACTTTTAGAAGAGAGGTGAGGGGTATTTCATGGGAGTGCGATACCAATCTAAATATGAGAAAACCTTTTTCTAAACAAATAAAGCATTTATGCACTTGCAAAATATTTTCGAACTCGGGCTCTGACCCGTTTATCTACTTTCTCTCTCTTGTTATATATATTATATATATATAGGTGTCCAGACACAGGGACGCCTGGATGACACTTCCTTCGAGTCAGACGTCTGCTGCAGCAGCTGTGGATGCATGCGGGTTCTTGATAAATGCTTCTTTCATTGTACTCTAGATAGGAGGTGCTGTATAAGCATTCGGGCCAATGGCTCAACTGTATTTATTTATTCTTTTGCACAACATTCGATATGGTTGTATATTTGAACCGAGTATTCGGTTATTTATTTCATTTCATTTTTCCTTTCAGTTTCATTTACGCATAAACTGTGTGGATGTTTTTATTGTAATTGTTAAAAAGAGTAGTAAAGTTAAAATTTTGACACCGGCCTAATAGGTTATTAGTAATTAAATGGATTTTCGACAGTGATGCTAAGAATGATCCATATGAGACTCCTGTTATAATTTGATATAGGAGTGATCGCCCGGTATTTTATTAGGCGGGGTGTTACACTCCTACACCCTGATACTCATAAACCCACTTGAAAGAAAAATGAAGAAACCAACAAAAGAAAAAAAACAGTCCGTGTATGAGTTTGTAAGCAGTCCCAACTGTCGTGTTCATAGAGGAGAGAAGAAAAGTCGTATAAACTTCGACAATATATAAACTCATATAATACCTATAAACCCAGTTGAAATAAAAATGAAGAAACCAACAAAAGAAAAGAAAACCCACTCCGTGTATGTGTTTGCAAGTAGTCCCAACAGTGATATTATGTACAAACTATACGATGATACCCATAAACCCATTGAAAAGAAAAATGAAGATTTTTAACAAAAAATTAAGAATGTAAACTCACCATGAGGAGCAGTAAACGAAGCAGTTTGATCTTTACTATCACTGAAGATTTTTTCCTCTGATGCTCTGTCACTTTGGTTGTGAAGGAGTTCAAAAGAAGTACATGGTTGATAAGAAAATATGGAGTCCATATCTTAGGATGTATGGCAGCCACTCTAAGATTGTAAGTTCCTATGTGAATCTGGCTACAACCAATTTCTTAATCCAAACCATTGATGTTTCACTAATTATCAACCATTAGATTTAAACCTCATACATGCAATCTCAACCATTAATTCCCGAATCCCAAAAGTTCCTCAACTTTTATCATATAGATGACATCATCCATCAAACTTATGACATACATAAGTTTCCTACTTTATTTTATATATATATATATATATGAATTGTAAACACTAAAATTCGCCTGCAAGTTGACTATAGTGGGTCTGTTAGTTTTAACAGTCTGGTTACAAATGTATTTATCATGAGTACTCGGACTTTTTGATGTCGCCCGTGAGTGAGCTGGGTGGGCCCTAAGAGCATATTGTGTTGTTATAATTTACTACTGCATTGAGTTAGCAAATTAGATCTTATTATGGTAATGTGTAGTGATTAATTACCGAATGTTTGAACAATAGTAGATTGAGGAATAAGACTACCGTGTTGGATACTCCAGGGGGAGTAATATTAATTTTGTGAGTCCTCACCGAAAATAGGGTTGGGCCTATATATATATATATATATGAAAGATTTCATGGTATCGTAGACTTCAGTGAGTATGTTGTCTAGATATATGTGATCTCGGTGCGTAGGGATTTAATTACTGATGTGACTTAGGGTACATTGTGTTCCTTATCGAGCAACGAGATATAGCTCGTTATATATATATATAGCGTCGAGAACTTAGGATAGTGAGAGCTCCATGTTTCATGTTATTTTTAAGGGACATAAGAGTGAACAAGTAGACTTTTATGTCAACATACGGAGATTGTGGAAAGGTACATATTATGGACTGAGGGCCTTACGGATCATAACAACTGACTATGTTAGGTAGTAGTTTATCGGGGGGGGGGGGGGGGGTGTTCCTTGTTTGGATTTTTCTTTGCAAGACATCCTATGCATGAAACTAGCGAACGTCCACTACACCAAAATGGCCAAATTGTCACCTTTCAGCCGGCCACCCTTGTCAAGGTCAATGACCGTGACACAAATCTCGCGTTTTGTGTCACGGTCAATGACCTTGACACGATCGTGACAACTTTTGCAGTAAAAAAAGCCCTAGGATTCTTTTTTCCCACCTTTTTTGGTTTTCCCCCTCTCTCTCTCTCTAAGCGATTTCTGCTCTCTCTCTCTCTAAGGTATATTTTTTTTCCTCTCTTTCTCTTTCATTTCTATATGTATGTGTATGTGTATGTGTGTATATATGTGTGTATATGTATATGTGTATGTGTGTGTATATATGTGTGTGGTGGTGTGTGGTGGGGGAGGGGGGAAGGGGGTAATGGGGGTGGGGTGGTGCAGGTGTGGTGGGGGGAGGGGGTGGGGTATGTGTATATGTGTGTGTATGGTGGTGTGTGGTGGGGGAGGGGGGTAATGGGGGTGGGGTGTGGCGAGGGGAGAGGGTGGGGGTGGAATTTTCTAACTAAAAATATGATAATATTTTGTTATAATTTGTTATAACTATGTAAACCTTAGTATGAATGCAAGGTTAGTGATAGTTAGAATTGTGTAAATGTTAGAAAAGTTCTAGAATTCATATGTTAAATTTAATTATATAAATATTTAAATTGATAATAATTTTATTCATGAAATTAATTCAATTAGGTAAAACCCTAGATAATTTTTTAACAGAATTTGATAATATTATATAAAGTTTAGTAAATTCACAAAATGTTGCCAATTGTATGTTTTTAGGAATATCATTAGTTACTTTCGTGCCCAACTATGTAGAATCCATACACGTGCATGTTGTTAGAAAGTCTTAAGTTTAATTCTCACTTTAATTTGTAGAATCTCTGTACTTGGTTGGATTTATCCCTTTATGATAATGAAATTTATGCTCCAATTATAATTATCTCATGTCATAATTTTATTGATAAACAATAAATTAATAAAGTAATAAAAATATGAAAATACCCCAATGGATTTAGTAAGACTCGTTCTAGACTTCATTACAAATTATTCATGCCAAACCCGACTCTCTTATAAGATATGCATATTGTGATAAAATATAATGAGGATAAGAGACTTTTGAAATATAAAAGAATCTCAAAGAATAAATATAAAGATAAAGGATTAAAGAATAAATATAATTGCAATGAATATACAGATAAGATGATGATAAAAGATCGTGCAATGAATAAGATGATAAAACACGCATTTTGTTTCACGGTCATTGACCTTGACACGACCGTGACAAAGAGTTGTCACGGTCATTGACCGTGACAAGGTCATGACAAATGTAGTTGTCACGGTCGTGGTGGGGGGAGGGGGTGGGGGTGGGTGGTGGGGGTGGGGTGTGTGTGTGTGTGCGTAGGTGTGTGCATGTGGGCGTGGAGGGGAGGGGGGCAAGGGGTGTGGTGGGGGTGGGGGTGGGGTGTGGGGGGTGTGGAGGGGAAATTTTAACAATTGTATATCTTTAATTAAGAAATTGTATAGCTTTAATTATATAGTTTTAGATGAAAGTAAATTAATAATTAGTGCCAATTTCATATGAAAGTAGTATTGTCCCTCATTGTAAATTAGTAAATTAATAATTGTATACTTTAATTGTTAGTTTAATTGATGAAATGTTGGGTTGGTTAGTTTTAAAAGTGGCATGAAGTGTGCATGTGTGTGGTGGGGGTGGGGTAGGGGTGTGTGTATGTGTACTATTAACATTTTTTTTTATCTGTACTAATAACATTTTTTTACAGCAAATGTCTCCTTCAGATATTAAGGCGAAGATGATGATGCTGTTTATGATGATGTCGTCTGGTCTCGGTGGTAGCGGAAGTGACGAGGGCTCCTCCGCCCCTAGGCTCCCCAAATATGGAAAATTTGGGATTATCGTCGAGAACAAATCAGAGCTATTAGCGAGATCCCTCGAGCTGCTAAAGACGGTCATCGGCCCGGGGTTTATGAGTTTGAAGGAGGTGCCATATGAGCTCAAGTTAGCTGTTTGGGCGGCACTACAGGTAATATATTTATATTTATATTTATATGAATATTTCAATTTCAATTTCAATTTCAATTTCAATTTCAATTTCAATTTCATATTTATATTTATATTTATATTTATATTTATTCGCAACTAACATTGTATTTGTTGGACAAGAACAATTCAACTTGGATCCAAAGCTACGCGATCCCGTGTTGGAGCAGATTAGGGAGAAACTCAAGTCGTGGAAAAAATATGCGGGCACGGTACTTTGGGAAAACACGAGAGTCGATTATCCAATGGCATGAATCTGTCCCCCCCAAGGAGCTGATCTCATTGGCATAATGGCAGAAGTTCATTGACAATGAGATCGAGGATCGACAACTGGCATCTCGCTAATCGAGGAGGGAAAATCGAGCAAAAAAGACGGACGTGCACTAGTCCGGCCGGACCTCTTACGCCGAGGTGGAGCATAGGATGCAGGTAAGATTTAATTTTTCTATAACTACAGAAATATATTATTCTTCATTATTTTACTTTACGGGGCCGATACTAATTTTACTTTACATTATTTTATTTCAGGGGATAGGGAGTGGGCCAGGTGGTAAGCCACATAGGCTCGATACTTATGTGGCTCTTCGGACGAAGAAGGGGAAGGATAAGGAGGTGTCCCCAAGCGTCGCAGCCACGATTGTAAGTAATCCTACAGTTTAATTTTTGTTAATTATGTTATAATTTTTTAGTTTACTTATTTTACTAATCATGTGCTTTTTGTCGTTTCAGGCAAAGCTTAAGGAAGTGCATGAGTCGCAGTCTGATGCCGATAAGGCATCTTTGTCCACAGATGCACTCAGCCAAGTGCTCGGCTCTGATCGCAAGGGGAGGACAAGGGGGGTGAGCTCGCGGGTGGCCAAATCTAGGATCATCGGATTGGAGACGAGCGACACCGGGTTGGCTCAAACGGTGGATTCACACGACGCGAAGCTGTCCCGTTTGGAGGCGACGGTCCAAGGTATGTACGCATTCATGAAGCGTACGTTGGGCGGAGACCGTAAAGGGAAAGGGAAAGGGAAGGATAAGGCGGTGGAGGAGGAGGTGCGGGAGGACGAGGCGCAGGATGACGAGGATGTGGACCTCGCTGCTTCATCACCGACACGTTCGTACTTCGATGATCCACTTCCCTATTTGGCGCCCTTCAACAGACCAATGTCGACACTTGGTTGGCCGAGCGTGTTCATATTGGACGTATTTGATGGCCAGCGGATAGGGTGGGGGTTGAGGGACCCGAATATCTTCGAGGGTGGAATAGTTCATGGACGTGCACTTCAAGAGATGGAGTCCAGGGTGCTCGTCACGCATGTCATACCCGGGAAGGAGAACTCCCTATTGTGGTTGCGCTAACAATGCGGCACGACATATATTAGTGGGTGCATCAATTCGTATGTCATGTGCCCTACTCACCTCCTCAGTTTTACCCAAGATATGTAGTAACATTATTTTTAAGTTTGTCCATTTTAATTATATTTGGATTATATCGTCATGTATATTATTTCTATTTTGAATATTTGGATTATATCGTCATGAATATATATTAGCATTATCTTTAGTTTGTTTGGATATATGATGTTTGGAACAAGTACAACGTTGCTATAACAGGTACAAATATACTGCTGGGCAGTGGCAGTGGCCATACTGCCCAGCAGATTTTTTTTAAATTCTGCCCAGAATTGTCACGGTCAATAGTCGTGACAATTTTTTTAAACAGGGTCACGGCTTTGTCACGGTTATAAACCGTGACAAACGTGTCATGGTCATTGACCGCGACACGACCGTGACACAAAATGCGAGTTTTGTGTCAAGGTCAATGACCGTGACACGACCGTGATAAAAAAAGTTGTCTCGCCTCGAAATGTCACGGTCATTGACCTTGACAAGTTGGATTTGTCAAGGTCAATGACCTTGACAATTCGGCAGATTTGGTGTAGTGGTCGGGAGTTAGAGAAAAGTTTGGTCAATAGTACATGGGTTATATACATTGATCATTGTACATATATAAGAATATAAATGAGAGTCAATAATTCCACTATGACTTAAGGTCGGTAAAGTCACCTAGTCCTGATGGGAAACAAGTAGAGAATGGTTACATCATGAATAGAAAAGCATGTCGAATGCGTAAGAATTGATTTGTACAAAATGAGCGAGCTATAGGGTGTATGGGTGCCCTAGGTAATTGAAAGTATTGTATCTGGCACTAGATTATGATTGTTATGTGAAATTGATAACATTTAGCCAGGGAAGTCGAATCTTATTTCGTAAGATTTGTCAGAGTCTTACGTTTCATGAGAAACTAATGTTTAGAGCGGGGAAATGACTTATGACACGCGGTAAGGCAAAGTCACATGTATCACAGTTAGATGTTCATTTGAGAGAATATAAGATGTGTCATGTTATAAATGATAGTGGTGTTGGAATTTATTTAAGAGAAATATTTCTACATTAGTTTTGCAATGGGTCACCTGTCTGTTGGTAAAGGGTGGACCATCCGAAACCAGTAGGGGTTTCTCAACCGGTAGAATGGGAGAACATTCTAAGGATTTTATCATAAAGGTAACAACATCCTAGGGGATTACGATCCTATATAGGTGATAGTAGATCAGTTGACCAAATTAGCTCACGTTATGCTAGTTAGGACGGATTGTACTACGAGATAGTATGCACCGATTTTTACAGCCGAGATAGTGAGGTTACATGGGGTACCGCTTTATATCGTGTCCGATTTGGACAAGATCTTTGTCTTTCGTATTTGGACGAATGTTCATGAGGCTAAAAGTACCGAGTTGTAATTGAGTACGACCTATCATCCTTAGATGAATGGGAAGAACAAGAAGACTAATCAGTTATTGGAGAATAAATTATATGTATACTATTGAATCTTAGGGGAGAACGAGAGTAGTCCCTTCCACTAGTGGAGTTTCTATACAATAACTCATGTAAGTTCACTTTTGGGCATGGTGCCAGTTGAGATATGGCACGGTAAGCCTTGTTGTTCTCCTACTTGTTAGTTAAAGGTGGGGGACCAAGTACTATTGCAAAGATCAGAGATGAGTTGATACTTATAATGTGTGTAAAATATATAATGCGCAAATAACCTACTTGTGTGCGATCATCGCGAGACGATATCGTATGTGTTTAGAGAACGATTAACCTACTAAAATGCGAATAGTAGAAGGCTAGACAGTGAATACATAAAATAAGGTTAAGTAGTGAAACTTAAACGATAAGGTTTGGGCAAGAACCTACGTTACAATGTAACCTGGAGTTTAAAACGAACATATGTGGGATGGGCGGTACGAAGTAGTTTACTTATGAGCGTGAGGATGCGATGCGCAACATATAGCCTGAGTTATTCTTATCTGGTCTAATTTTTTTGAATTTCAGGACGAAATTCCATTGTAAGGGGGGAAGTATGTAACATCCCGTATTTTTAATGACATTTAAAATGGTATTAATTAGAACTAATTGTCGGATAATTGAAAATTAACCCGGATTTAAATATTACTTGAGAATAAAGTAATTTGTAATTTATGTTGAATATAACTTGGTGATTAAAAGTAATATATATATATATATATATATATGATTATGACTTTACATATGATTATAATTTTATAAATTATCGCGAGTTATGAATATGACAAATATGGTAATTAAGTTGGGACGCGCGTGTGAGTCATGTTGGGACTATAATTAAATGAAATGAAAATAAACTATTTTTATGACATCTGAATGGATATTTTGACTGGGCGAAAGTGTTCGAAAGGGTATAAATAGTCGAAAAAGTCTACCTGGGGGATTACTTTAGATCTCGGGACAATTTGGAACCAAACAGACACCCCGGAGGGGTATTTTGGTCATTTTCCAAAATGAGTGAATAGCAGCAACGAAATTTGAGTAATATTATATAAGTGTAAAGGTGGTAGGATTTAGATTCATTATCCAAAAATTAGGGAGAAAGTCAATAATTAAATGGAATGAAAAGTAAATTATTTCTATGTCATTCAAATGGTCGTTTTGACTGTGCCAAACTGTCTGGGAGGGTTTCAATAGTCGAAAAAGTATACTTGGGGGATTACTTTGGGTCTCGGGACAATTTGGAACCAAATAGACACCCCGTAGGGGTATTTTGGTCATTTTTCCAAAATGAGTTAATAGTACCCACGAAATTTGAGTAATATTATATTAGTGTAAAGTGGTAGTATTTAGATTCATTCACTAAAAATTAGGGGGAAAGATTTAAGGGAGAGTGAGAGACTTCTCTAGGAAATGAAGAGACTTCTCTAGGAAACCAAAAGGCCAAGAGTCATCTTGCACCACCACCACTGCCGGAAGTTGGCCGAAAAAGGGAGGAACACCGGTAGAGTTGTCATCCCCAATGGTTCAGACCTATAACTAAAGGCAAGTGATTTAACCATTGCAAATTTAGCATATATATTGTCCATGTTAGGGTAGTTATGAAAATTTGAAAAGTTGCATGATCCAATGATGATTATGGTGATTTTAATTAAATCCTTGAAATGAGAATTATGTAGGATTGATCTCTTTTTTAGTGTATAGTTTAATCAACGAAATTTGGGAATCATTTGGCGAAGAAAATTTGGGATTTATAATTGTTTTTAGAGAAATGATAAAATAAGTAGTTTCTGAATTTTAAGGGAAATAACATGATTTAATTTAAACTTCTTGATGAATTTATGTTGTTAATTGTTCGAAATCATTTATACACCTTGATATATCATTTAGGATGAATTAGTAGGAGTTTAGGATTAATTGATGATGGTTTTGATGATGGAAAAGTGTAAAACCCGTATGTAAACATATGCAGAAATCTGGGCAAACATGTGATCGATCGATCGATCAACCTAAGAACGTCGATTGATCGATCTACCAAAATCATCGATCTATCGACTCCTCTGGAAAATGTGATTTTGTTTCCTTTTAAGTTTTGATTAAATCCTAACTTTGAGAAATCTTTAGTGTTGATTAACTGAACATATTAGGACTTAAAGAAGGGAAGTAGGATATGCTTAAGACCCGAAAAAATATTATTATAGGTGGGATTGAATGGGGGAAATTAACGAGTGTTAATTGAATGAATTACGATGGAGAATGGTATAAATTGAGGTTTAAATCGGATAAAGCATGACTTAAGGTTTGTACTAGTAGTAATAGGGACGTTAATTACCAGAATAACCTTTGGCTTATAAGGGATTAACCCTAAGAGATGGAATAAAGGGTTAAGATTGAATTAGGGAATATCGAGAAAAAAAAACTAATTGAAGATAATTTTAATTCATAGAAATTCGGGAGTTGTGATGATATAGACTAGTAGGACGTGGTTGTTTACCTAATGAATTTATATGAGAATTAAATGATTAACCTTCGAGTGATGAGAGAAGCTCGGGAATATACTTTAAGAAGCAAAGTCTTAATCTGTAAATACGTAGGATATTAGATACCTATATTATTATATTTAGGTGGGGTTAATACCTATATTATTATTTATTGTGTGTATGGCATACATACGCTGCTTGCTATCGGGGTGGAAGTTTCGCATTGTGGTCGATCTTATCATGATGTGCGATTTTAGATTCGTACCCTGAGCATAGAACCTTGGACATGTGCTATCGGTGTGAATGGTAGTTTCGACGGTTGAATGGGAACATAAGAATGTGCGTGACCCATTTGTCTAGGGAGTATGCTCGCCTGCAATATGTGTGTTATATTATATATGGTTTGTGAGAGACGTCGAACCAATTGTCCTTTATACAGTGAGAGATGTATAAGTAAATGATTGCAGAGTGTGCCTACACCGCAACTCTATTTGGGAGGTGCCGTATTTCTATATATTATAATGTGATGAGTATATATGTTGTGATGTAATCTAATGTGTCAGAATGGTAGATTAAAATATATATACTATGATGTAATCTACCGTGTGAGAATTGTATATTAAAATTTATACTGTGATGTAATCTACTGTGTGATATTGTAGATAAACATGAATAATGAGATCTGACTGAATTAAGTAAGTGAACACTTAATCTTAAAGATATGAAAGCCTAGTTTATATTAAAGTGAAATGAACATGTTTAATTATCATACGTATTATGTGGGAAATACGTGGAAATGATATGGGTTAGAATCATAATTAAAAACCTTAATTTGGGAGATGATAATGTACGTTAAGGGTGCACACTAGATGAGAGGTTAGAATTATCAAGCGAGAGCCCGAGAAGCTAACATGTATATAATAATTACTTAATTTCACTTGTTAAGCACTTGCTATTTTAAAAATATTTTACAATCGGGGTATGACCCGTTTCCTTACATATTCTCTTCTCTATTATATCTTGTACATCAGGTGTCCAGTATCAGGGATGCCAACATAGAATATGGATGTCTCGACGGGTTATAGCTGCTAAAGGAAATGCAGACTTTGTTATACTCTTCCATTCTATTGATTCACACATCTGTAGTATCTATTTTCATTTAGGGAATTTCGCTCAGGATTCTAGTTATTTCATTTATATTCTAGAGATTGTAAGTACTTATGTTAGTATTATCGATATCAGTTTTGTTTTGTTGGTAATGATATATTTTAACTGGAGAGTTATTCCAGTAACATTTATTCTTGTTATATTTAGTTCAGTTTTGATGTGATGTTCATTATTATTATTCCGTCTTGTGGAATGATTTTAATTAAATTAAAATTTTAAAAGTTTTGACACTAGCTTAATTATTTATTTGGTGAATTAATAAATAAATTGTTTTTCTGTAGTGATGCTGAGAATGAACCAACTGAATATTCAAATTTAATTCAATAAAGGACTGATCACCTGAAATTTAAGTAGCCGGGGTGTCACATCAAGGCGTTCCACGCTGTTAACACGGTCTCTAAGGAACCCAATTTACAAAGTTCTCATCAAGATCAGGGATGAGACTTTTATCAAATGGCCCAAGAAGATGGGTGAAGATCAAACTAAGAGGAACAATACACTGATATTAGTGTTCCATAAGGAGGGCGGTCACTGGATTGAGAATTGCAAAGCTCTGAAGTCACATTTAAAAGAGCTACTTCAGGCCGAACACCTCAACGCGTATGTTCAAAAGAAAATAGAGAAGGTCACAGCCAACGGCGACCAAAATCCAAACAATGACCTCGATGATGATACAGGACATGAGTTTTCAGCAATTCATGGGGTGTCACACCTCAAGACGATTTAAGGCAATGTCGTTCGAATGAAACTTAAGAAGGTGACTACCATAATAGAACCTTTTCAAATTGATCCTGTCAAAACCCAGGCAGTAAAGTGTCGGTGACTAGATAACTTTGATTACACCAGGCACATTGTGTTCACTGAAGAAGACTTGGTCGAGGTGAGGACCCCACATCACGATGCACTGGTAATCACACTCGTAATTTCTAACTGGGATGTTGACAACCTACTTGTGGACCAGGGGAGTTCTTCCTAAGTGATGTACCTAGACATGTTCCATAAATTGAAATTGAATGTCGCCGACTCAAATAAGCCATTGTTCTACTAGACGGCTTCGCAAGAAAGATCACCATGCCATTAGGAAAGGTAATATTATTGGTCGGGGTAGGAAAAATGTCAAAGTTAATCGAGTTTCCAGTGGTGGACATTAAGTCCCCATATCATGCTATTTTGGGATGAGGTTGTATCCATTCCATGAAGGCCATTCCATCCACATATCATCAAAAGCTGAAGTGCATTACAGGTTGACGAGTGGTCGAGATCCGTGGCAAACATGCAATAGCCAGAAAGTCCTTTATTGCAGCTATTTACCCAAAGAAAGAAAAGAAGTAGGAGCCCGAGAATCTCTAGCAGAAAGACCAGTAGGGGTTGTTCTCTCCAAATAGAAACTACAGTATGGTCGACCAGGGGTGGAAGAGATCAGGGTCCACCCCGCCGACATGGTCGTAGAAAGCCAGGTGGAAGTTATAGCCGATGAAAACTTGATAGAAAGGAAAATTTTGATTAGATATACTCTCACCGACCAAGAGAAAAAGGATTTGGTTGCACTTCTCCAAAGCAACATAGATGTTTTCACTTTGGATCCTTACGACTTATCAGGGATTGACCCAAGTGTGGCCTGCCACCACATGCACATCGATCCCACTTCTAATCCTATTATTCAAAAGGCTCGTTGAAATACCCCGAGAAGGATAAGGTAGAGGATAAAGAACTAGGAAAGCTATTGGATGCAAGATCTGTCAGGGAAGTTCAGTTCCCCACATGGTTATCCAACCCAGTGGTAGTACCCAAAAGTAAGGCAGCTGAAGGGTGTGCAATGATTTCACCGACCTTAATCGGGCATGTCTCAAGGATAGCTTTCCTCTGTTGAAGATAGATCAGTTGGTTGATGCCACTGCGACACATGAGTGGATGAGCTATGGACCCTACCAAGATAAGACCTCCTTTATAACCTCAATCGGGTTGTATTGTTATAAGGTAAAGTCGTTTGGCCTCAAGAAGGCAAGGGAAACTTACCAAAGATTGATAACCAACATCTTCGACAAATAAATGGGACAAATAATGGAAGTATACATTGAAGACATGCTTATTAAAAGCAAGGACAAGGCCGACCACCTCTCAGTCCTAGTAGCAACCTTTGAGATCCTCAGGAAGTATCTAATGAAGCTTAACACCAGTAAGTATTCATTCGGTCTCCAGTGAGAAAAAATCTTGGGTTACCTAGTAAGTAAAATGGGAATCGAGGCCAACCCAGACCAAATATATGCCATCAACAGGATCCATCCTCCTATGACATTGATAGATGTTCAGAAGCTTACTAGGATGCTCATAGAGCTCAACAGTTTATCGATAATGAGATAACAGATAGGCAGTTTTCCCCTCGTGCATCCAGGAGGGAAAACTAGGCCAAGAAGGTTAACATGCATTACTATAGGCATATGTCTTACGCCTAGGTGGATCATAAGATAGTAGGTTTTCAATGTTATTCATTTTAATTTTATTGTATTCTATTTGGTGGTAATTATATACTAATTCAGTAATTTTACATTATTTTATTTCAGAAGATATGGAGTGGTCCCGGGGGTAAGCAACGTAGGCTAGATGCCTATGTGGAGATTCGAACAAGGAAAGGGAAGGATAAGGAGGTCAATCCATCCGTTGTCGCCACTATTGTAAGTTATAATTGTATTTATGCTATTAATTCATTATTTATAATCACATACTTTTTTGTTATTTCATCTAATCACGTACTCTTTTGATATTTTCTGAAAAACTTAAAGAAGTCCACAACTCGCAGAGTGATGCCGACAACGTATCTCTGATTACGGATGCACTTAGCCAAGTGCTCGAACAGTATCATAAAGTTCGTACTCAAGGTGTTAGCTCTTGGGTGGGGAAGTCGAATCTCATCAAGGTTACCTCAATTAACAGTGTATTGTCACGCACAGTCTACGAGTTTAAGACTAATTCATACCAAAAGTTTGACAACATCGAACAAAATAGTGAATAATTTTTTTCGATGGTTAAGAACGGTATTTAAGGTTGAGCCGGGATTATCTCAAGGGTAAGGAGAAAGTAGCGGATGAGGGGACCACTACTCCGTCTTTTTCACCCTCACTGACAGACCCCACTTCTCCGTATGAATTATTCGCCAACCCCCCATACCAACTGTCTAGACTATATTTTACAAATTATTTATAGAAAGTCTATTTACGAGACTTATGGGGAGGCAATAAAATTACCAGGGGATTGAGCGACCCGAGTATATGCCCAGGTTCCTTTGTGCATAACCGTTCACTGCAGCCTCACGAGGCTCAGGTCCATATCACCGACGTGGTGGTGGGGGAAAGAAAATGATGCCCTGGGGTTCAATGAATAGTATGTTGTGAGACATATTGAGGGCTGTATTGGTTCTTATATTGTATGGCCAACATTTCTCTTCCAACCTGAGAATCAATGAATATTTACTTTTTATGTAATTTTTTGTATGTAATATTCAAATTCGGGTTAATATATCTTGTTTCTTATTTATATTTGGTTAATGATTTATTATTATTAATATTAGTGTTGATTACTATTAGTTATTACAAATATATATCATTGATTGCTGCTATAAGTTAGATAATATACAACTGGGCAGTGGTAGTGGCCATGCTTCCCAGAAATTTTTTATATTTTTCTGCCCATTTTTGTCACGAACTTTGACCGTGATAAGTTTTTTATTATAGCGGACTTGTCATGGTCAAAGTCTGAGATAAGTTCTTTCTCTCGTACTTTAACCGTGAGAAGTCAGTGACAAAATAATTGTCACCCCCATTCCTATTATGGTCTTTAATCGTGACAAGTTCTACTTGTCAAGTCTATGACCGTGACAATTATCTTGTTTTGGTGTAGTGAGAGGAAAGTATCAAGAATGAAAGAATATGAAAAACTCGTAATCTCCTCATTGCTATGAAACTAAAAGGGTTCTTAATCCCTTCACTGAACCATTTCTCTTAGGAATGGGAAGATTTATTCTTTGAAGCACTAGAAGTCATTGAATGCACAGACTTCTCAGGGAATAACCAGATAGCCACCAATGGATGGGGTGATGACTCCGATAACTCAGATGGTTCAAACAACAATCCCAATAATAAATCTCCTATTGTGCTTGCCTCTTTATGTGCGGTGATTTACTTTGAATAACTTTTACAAAAAATCAACAAGGCCTCTCGTGTCTTCGATATTAATAAAGAAATGGGGTTCCTCTTTTACCCATCATTAGTAAATCATATGACCAAGTTTGGCCAATATTACACAGATCTAACACCTCTCGTAGACAACATGCCCACAGATTAAGTAAAAAGAGTTGTTGAAACTCGTCAATGCCCAAATGAGCATGAAGGAAATAAAAATTCTCTAACAGTTGAAGAAAACACAAGACAACACCACATTATGGATACTTTTCATGTCCTTTTAGCCCCACATAATTTACCTACTTAAAGTTCGAACAAAAGCTAAAATTCCTCCTTTTACCTCACTAAATAAAGCTATCCATGGAGTTGGAACCTTCACAACAACAAGATTAATTTCATTGGATGATGAAGAAATGTCTAGGCTTGGACATGATCGTAATTATGATCTGAATATCTTTGTCGAGGTTTTACAAAACATGGTTCCATTGTTGCTTGCTGATAATGGTTACGCCCTGAATGTGTGCCCACGCTGAAGGATCAGATGTTTAGGATTACAAGTCAATGATCTCACTCCTACATTTCAATCATATGTGCCTATAACAACACCTGTAGAGAAGTTATGGGGTTAATTATCCTCACACTCGGGGCTTGTGATCTAATTTGACCTTAAGGTTATTTCCAGTAATTAACATACCAACATATTTCAATTTGATTCTCGACCGCCTACGTCTCCACAGTGTTATAGGACTTGCTTTTCCTCTTCATTAAAAACTCAAGTTCTTCATAAACAATAAAATTATCATGATTATAGGGGCAATGATAATTTAGATGGTGTTAGCACTAAAAACCTGATTATGGAAATACATCATAACAACAATAAAAAGTTCCTCTAAATCATTAAGATTGGTCTATTCCCTCTTCCGAAAGGGGATAATTTCAAAAAACTAGTAACCCTCAAACACAACCCTTGTAGTAATGTTAATATGATTCAAATGTTCAAAAAGACACATTTTATACCCGAAATGGGACTAGGCAGCATACAATAAAAAATCCTTGATCCAAGTATTCCAAAGACCTCTAATCCATCACATGTCCTAGGGTATTTACTATCCCCAGCAAAACTTATGGTTCCCTGCCAACCATACAGAAAGATGGTGATTAAGAGAAAATGAGTCATTTTTTGAGACATTCTAATGGTCACTTAATCTAAGAGGGATAATATTTCCTATATTGTAGATTTTTTGAACCATGTTATGATATGGATGAAAAGAAAATGAAACCGGGCTTTAAAATATTCTTCGAGGATAATATCACCTAGACCAAGGGATCCAAGCATGAGATAAAGCCATTGACCATCAAATCATCTGATTCAAGCTCATTTAATAGCAAAAATATTGAAATCACTGATAGTAAAGAATATTTTGGCCTAGATGAATTGGCAATGGAAATCTGCATCTCCCATGCAAAATCTGAGTAATCTGACCCTACTAAGAGAATCTCCCCTATTAAAAAAATCTCCTAAATTAATGGAGCATCTCATCCTATCCAAACCTTCCAATTAAGAACCATATTGTTTACAACCTCTAGAATGAACATGTTTGTATTTTTCTATTTTTATGTCAATGTAAACACGACCTCCTTAGAGGAGGTCCTTAGTATTGTCTTTCCTAAAAATGATATCAATGAAAAAAATAAAGATTTTGAGTATCGTGTTGTGACTTATATTAATTCCAATCATACAATTAACAAACATGATCTGGTAAATGAATAATTCTTAAATTAATCAATAAGGGAAAGATAAAATAACAAAATTCATTCAAACTAATGATGAGGTAACTATTGTCATTAGCCTTAGTTCTAGTAGTAATATGCACGATATTAGGATAGGATAAACCCTCAAAGAGCAATAGTTATCACAATTTGAAGATCTTTTATAGGAGTTCGTGGATATCTTTGCATGGTCCTACAATGATACTCCTAACATTGACCTAGGAATCATGAAATATGAGATCCCTACACACCCAGAATGCAAGCCCATCAATCAAACGCTAAGGATGATCTGACCCAAATGGTACTTCAAGATTAAAGACTAAGTTTATAAATAGTTAAATGTGGGTTTCATACTAGTAGTTGTATATCTAACTTAGCTTGCAAACATAGTCCTTATGCCAAAGTCATGAGGGACAGTTCGCATGTGCGTCGACTATAAGGATTTGAAAAAAGCCTTTATAAAAGGTGACTATACTTTTCCTAATATCGCCACTATAATTCAAAGCACTACCAATTATAATATCAAGTCATTCATCGACGGAATCCCCAAGTATAATAAGATCAAGATTAACCACGATCACTAAGAGAATACTTCTTTCACTACCCCATGCCAAAACTTTTGCTATAATGTCACTCTTTTCGATTTAAAAATGTCATGCATTTATACTAAATAGAATCCATAACTATCTTACATAATCTCATCCACAAGGAAGTCAAAGTCTATATTGATGATATGATCATAAATTCCAAAACTCAAGAAGGTCACATCCCTTCCTTGAGAAAATTCTTTAAATGGTTGAAGCAATACCAGATGTGCCTCAATCCATAAAAATGCATCTTCAATGTCATAAAAGGGAAACTCAGAGGCTTCATGATCATCGAGAATCGAAGCAGACCCTGGTAAACTCAAATCAATCCTCGAAATGTAACTGCCTCAATTTGAAATGGAAGTATGCTCCTGGGTAAGCTCTAATACACCAGTATATTTATCAACTAAGTCACTTCAATTTGTGAAACTATATTCAAACTCCTTCAAAAGGATTTAACCAAAGTCTGGAATGAAGCATGTCAAGAAGCTTTGATAAGATCAAGTAATAATTTACCCAACCCTCAATGCTCACGTTGACATAACATAGTCCACCTCTCCTATTGTACTTAGTTGTCAGTGGAATTACAATTAGGGTTATGCTATGCCAATACATCGAGGACTCACACAATGATTAGGCCATTTACCACATCAGTAAAAAATGGAAAGGTATGAAGTACACTACATATCTTTAGAAAAGGCTTGCATCATCTTGGTTTGGTCACTCGAAAACTCTGACACTACACGCTCGCTTTCCCTATCAAGTTAATGTCTTGAATGGACCCCATGAAGTACTTATTGGAAAAACCTGCATTATCAAGCCTAATGGCCCAATGGTTTCTCTTACTAACTGATTTTGACATTACCTATGCGATATAAAAGGCCATTAATGGGAGGGTTATCTTTGATTACTTAACGAATCACCCCATTAAAAAATCAATGTGTGGATTTAAATTCACGAATGAAGATATTATGTTCACTACTTGTAAGACACTTTCATGGAAGATGTTTTTAATGGAGCTTCCAATAAGAAGGGATATAGTATTGAGATATTTTTTATTACTCCCAATTACTCACATACTCCTATCGCCATCAAAATAGATTTTTTTTTCAATATTAACATGATGTAATAAGAGACATGCACTGTAGAATTCAATATTACTCTTGATAAGGAAATACAATACCTCAATATTTATGGAGATTTTACCCTTATCATAGGATATAGCCTCCAAAAATGGAAAGTTAAGGATAAGAAACTCTTACCCTTCCATGCACATCTTAAAGAGCTCGCTTCACAAATTTTACGATGTCACCTTCCATTACCTCTCTTGCTAAAGAAATAATTTTATCGATGTATTGGTAACCTTATCCTCTATATTCAATATGCTCAAGGGAATAAAAATTTCCCCGTGGCAAGTTGTGAAACATTCTAGGCCAACCCACTGCTACCACATTGAGCTCGCCACAAAAGTAGACTCAAAAAAAGTCTAATTGTGGTATTACGATATTTGATGCCTCATCAAATAAAACTGATACCCTTAAGGAGAAAATAAGAAATACCGCTTGACCCTTCAAAATATTGCATCCTAATACATCGTTTGTGACAAAACTTTGTTTAAGAGAAATTTTGACGGCATTCATTTACAATACATAGTAAGGACTGACACTGGAGAGATCATATAGAAAATCGATGGTAGGGAGTTCAAAACCCACATAAATAACCACATGCTTTCTAAGAAGTTTGTCTAAAAGGGATACTATATGACTACTATGATCCAAAAATGTGCAACATATGTCAAAAGGCACCTCAAGTGCTAGCAAACCGCCAATCTTTAGCATTTACCTCCCAAAGAATTGTACAACATGACCAATTTATAGCCCTTCTCGACTTAGGTCATTGAAATCATTGGGAAAATTTCTCCCGAATCATTTAATGGACATGATTTTATCTAGGTTGCTATTTATTATCACACTAAATGGGTTGAAGTCTAGTCATACGCGGTACTGAATCTAAGAAAGTGGACAAGTCAATTCGGAAAAAAATATCATTTTTCGATACATGTTTCATCATGATCTCCTGTAAAATAATGGTTTATATTTCAAAATTATGGATACAAAAGTGGTCGAGGAGTTTGGAATTCAAAGGCACGAGTCTTAGCCTTATAGATCGCAAAGAAAACGGGATGTTGGAGCTTCGAATAAGAGCCTTAAATCCTAAATTTAAAAAATGACATAAAGTTGCGGATATTGGGCTGACAAGATCCCTTACCCTCTCTAGGATATCATATGTCTATCAGAACACCCACTAGGGTTACTCCTTACTCCCTTGTTTATAGCATAGAAGATGTATTACTTGTCAAACTCAAGATACCTTCCCTGCAAGTCATGCTTGAGAGCTAAGTAGGAGAAGTTAATTGGAACCAAAGTCATTACATTGAGTTAGCACTCTTTGATGAAACGAGACTAAGGGATTTATATCACATACAAGGATGTCATCATGAAATTTCATGCTATTTCAACAAAAAAAGCCAAATATTGTGGTTTATGAGAAGTAGGCCTTGCTAAGAAAGAAATATTATAACCCATATGGGATTCTAGATGGAAATTTAATCCCAGCTGAAGTGGCATATATCCTATGAAAAAAATCTTATCAAGAGGTGCCGCAATACTCATTGAGCTCGATAGAGTAGAGACGCCACAATAGTCAACATCGACCATCTTAAGAAGTTTTATACTTAATGTGACACCCCGACTAATTAAATACCGGGTATCTAATCCTTTATGAAATTAATACAGAATATCAAGTTGGTTCAGTCGTAGCACCACTGTTGAAAACATTTAATTTATTACCAGGCACCTAATATTTAAAAAGAGAGATGCCAAATTTTATTAATTAAATTAACATCAACTAAGTAATTAAATCAACAGCCGTCAATCAGATAAGCAATCTCATGTAGATAACCAAAAAAATGAAATAAACTGATTCTGGAGTAAACACTCAAATAATAATATTACCAGAGTAAATAAAATCCCGATACAAGAGTTTGAATAATCCAACATCAGAAATAATGAAAGTCTGCCTCTATAATCTCTAGATAAGAATTTGGGCACCATGCCCTACTGATATGAATGGCCCTGGAGGAATCAAGAATAAATGTGTAGGTGTCTAATACCAAGATCCTATAACTTCCACAGCAGCTACAACACGTCATCTGAATGGAACTCCTATGCTTGGCATCCCTGTGGCTGGGCACCTAAAATGTTTTTACATAACAAAAATAGATTTGGAGGAAAACGGGTCAGAGCCCGAGGTGAAAATATTTTAAAACTGAAAGAGTTTAAATCACAATATTAAACAACACATACATTAAACATGTTAGTCACGAGCCCTCACTTTAGATCCTCACCTCTCAACTAATGTGCACACCTAACGTATACCCTTAACCCATCCTAGTTATGACGTTAACTAACTAGTCCGTACCACTCCTATTTTCGCACTCTAACATAGGGTATCTACTCGTAACACCTAAACAAGTCATTTCATAACCCATATTCACTTTCATTAAATTACGTATCTCAAGTGTTAATTAAATTCTCACATTCTTAGCTCATTCAAATATCTTAGTTATTCACATCTACTAAGCAACAATGAACCAGTCACAAGTATATATATATAAATCACTCTCAGTACATATATACATATAAGGAACCCCTAGGCGAAGCACATATACTCTGCTATCAAATCCGTGTACATCACGTACATAAGGATCACGTGTTCCGAATCACTTAGGAACCGTCTCAATAAACAAAATCACACATATTGGAGGCGAATATAGTGCACAAACCCATATGTCATGCACACACCTACGCTACCATGGTCAGCTGACTTATCAACTCACAAATAAGTCATTCACTGTCCTATGTCCTTAGAGTACCAATCTAAATCCCCCCGAAGGCACACACGGATAAGATGGCCCTTTTTCGAAAAAACAACCTCCCGTGATAGCAAGTATGGTAGGTATGTCATACACATAAGAAATCCATACACTAGGAATTCACACAACCTATGTAATCATATTTCAATATAGGTATTCACGCATTCCATCTAGTAAGTCTCGTACATAGAACGTTTATTCTGAACATCATACGTAATATATATTTAGCTTGATAACTCTCGTCGTATCAATTTGAGTACTTAAACCTATCCCAAAAGGTTACTAGGTCTCCTATTAGTTTCTAATGTTATTTCAGTAACTTAAAGTCCCTCTGTTACTGTTTGTATCCTTACATCATCATTCGTTCCATTTATAGTTTCAATTCAAATGATTTTTAACCGTACCTCACTCGGTAACCCTCGTAAGCAATAGCATTCAATTCTATAAGATAAACCATTTTTTCTAGGCATCAACTAAGACCCTACTGACCTTAACTAAGTCCCACAATATCAAATTAATAATCCTAAGAATCATCATCGGCCTTGGGACTTTCATTAAACCTTAAGGAAAAACAATTGCCAAAAATCAAGAGAGGTTGACCGATCGACAAAAAGGATCGATCGATCGATCATCGATCGATTGACATTCTTGGATCGATCGATCGATCAAGCAGGTATTCGCCCAGAATTTCTTAACAGTTATGGGATTCTCCATTTTTACCCCTCCAAATCATATTACAACATCCCAAACTCCCCATATGAGTATAATAATCATGAACCAACATTACTACAGCAGTCTTAACGTTCAAGATTTATCAAAACATCACAGATTATTGATTTCTTGGATTAGAAGTCATTAAATACTAAAACCCTAGTTTTTTCCTCATCTCTTCAAAAATCATTAAAAACCCCAATTTAATTTCGTGATTTCCTAAATCTTAGTTTATAATTCATTCCCTTAATGATTCCAGAAGGTCCACTACTTGCAAACCTACCCAAGTTCATGATTTAGTCTCCAATTTGACATTATACCAATTATTCATAATTTGTCTCCAAATCTAATTTATCATGTAGAACATATGCCATAAATCTTTGGAAGATAAATCACTTTCCTGGAAAAATTAAGATTATGATCCATTGGTGATGTTAATGGTTGGTTCTCCTTCTCTTTTCGGTCAAAAATCCGACGATGATGGTGGTTGTTTTGCCTTGGAAACCCTTGGAATTCTCCTAAAACCCTTTTTATTTCTTCTCACGTTACTCTCTCTTGTGTTTAACAATTAATGGCCCTAATAACCATAAGTGTTGGCTGATAAATATCTCCTAATTTTTGTGGGTCACTATTTACCAAAAATAGGAATGACTAAAATACCCTCCCGGGTTGCCGGTTTGGCCTAAAAATGTCTCGGGACCCAAACTAAACCCCCGGCTAGTGTTTGCTGACTATTTCGACCCTTCCGGACATGTTGGTGCACTCAAATGATCACACGGATGACATAAAAATAAAATAATTTTAAATCTATTAAATTGGTCCTGACACGATTGACACATGCGTCCCAACTTAATTACTGAAACTACCGTATTTTCAACTCACGAAAATTTTAATAAATTCAATAATCACATATTACCATAATCACTCAGTAATATTCAACATTATCATCATATTTAAATACTAACTCTCGTCTCGATCGTTATTGAAATTCGAATTAATTTCTAATTAATTATCCCAAATTAATTTAATTAATTCCACAATTAAAAGCAAATTCTTTTAATTAATATCATAATTAAAGCCATAAAATTATGGGGTATTACATACTTCCCCCCTAATAATGGAATTTCGTCCCGAAATTCAGAAAAGTAGGCATGCCTGGAAAAATTAGGTATCCTCTAGTACCGAAAATAAAATACAAAGAAAGGCTCAATCACTACAGCCCTCGCTTCACAACAAGATTGTTGAATACTCTAGACACTTTATCAGTTGTAGTGTTACACTTCAATAAATTCACCTCACATTGTTCTCTTACTAAACAACATTCGAATAATAATTGCCTATACATCATTGGCCGCATTATCTCAATATTATTGTGAGTTCGCACCTCACTTCGTTTCAACTCCCGCTTTTATTTAAACATAAAACTCCCCTCCTGGGAGAAACTATAAAACATCAGACTACTCTTGTCCGTTCTTTGAATCTCTACTCCCATCATTGTGACTTTTACACAAGGGAAATCCCCTTTATACGGTTGGTGGTTAACCCATTATTGTCATCGGACTCCAACTTCTGACTGATCGAAAACTCGGATAATCCGCTCACCTTTAAGCATCCAGAGGGAGGATAGTAAGGTTTATCCACACAAACCTCAATAAGCACCTTGTCCACTATAAATAGGTACGGGTGCTTTCTCACAACTTCATATTAGGTAATATCCTCTCCCCATTACCATATTATACTTCACTTACTAGAAATGAAATGATCGCAATGAATGTAAACCTACTTTCATACAGTTCCACCAATCGTAAATCACCTTGCGCCTATTCCTCGAGTTTTAGGTGATACAAATTTCTCAAAACGAAACTTTTCCCACTACATCCTTCTACCCCATATTGAAGGTGGGTTTCAGGTATCTCATCCTAGTTCAGATTAATACTGGTTAAGGCCACATACCGGCGCGATCACTATCTAATAATGTAAATCACCCAAGGATATAACAATATCTTTCCTTCTTGAAAACCTGTTCCACACATTTGAAGGAACTTGTTACTTATTTATAAGTTGGCAACCCCTCAAAAAAATATACCGACTTGACTCTTCCATCACTGGAATCGTCGGCTTGATATAAAATTATCTGGCTGATCATCTTACCCCAACCGAGCTACCACTTACTATACCCCTTTCAATACCGACTTTCACATATAATTCTTCTCGTTAAGTGATACTTACTAAAACTCTTCTTCCCTCGGCGTATACCAAAAGTTCTGACCCATGGACTTTTCACAACGTTGTGCACATCTATACTCTTTATACCTTATCAACATCCTCATTCTATTTACGCATAATCCACCCTCAACATTCTATTAGGTGGAACTTCATTCCAAATTTTCCCTAATAGTTAAATATTTGTCTTCTCAAGGGATACCACCTTTTTAAATGGCTTGCCACTGCCCTTCAACCACTTTTGGACGTGCTACTCTGATCGTACATGAGTATAATGATTATTATCCTTCTCCTACGACTCTTAATCCATTCTACCTATACTATTTTGTAATATCAGTATCACAAGTATAAATCTCACTCATCTATATGTCTCTTCTTCCGGTGATTATCTTATCAGCAAACCAGGGTGTCTACACCCCTTATAACCCATGCATACGGGTTTAAACATCACATATGCTTTATAATTACTCCAAACTCTTTATTGTCCCTGCATTTGCAATGTGGCCATACCACTTGGGCATTCTCAATCACACCGAATTTGAAATTCTAAATCCTTCTAAACATCATTTCATCCTTTAACCGGCTAATAATAAAACAAAATTATCAGCACTTCCTCACTAACAATTGGCTCTATAAGCCTTATATCATAATTTACCCCTTTAACTTCCAATTACAACTACATACTTCCATAATGATCGAGGTACCTAGATCATGGACGAATGGCCAAACCTCTCCTTACTACCAACCTTACGCTAAGTTTCATGCGTGGGTTGTCTTGCAAAGTAAAATCCAAACAAGGAACCCCCCGATACACTACTTCCTAGCATTGTCGGTCATCGGAATCCGTTAGACCCCCAGTCCATAACATGTACCCCTATATTCCCATCTCTTGACAGCAAAGTTACATCTCCTTTCATAATTATACTTAAATAAGGAACTTCTTTCTAAAGACACTGTCTCTTAACATTGATGGTAATCACATTCCATAAACATCATGCAAATATAATCAGGGCTCTCAAAATCCTGTCCCCAGACATACAACTATGAGTATTAAATTCCACGTCTCTAAAGGGTGATATAACAAATACACTCTTCTTATTGCCACATCCTGAGCATTAATTATAATAACCAGCTAAATCTTTCCACTGAACAGTAAACCAAATACATTCCAATTTATATCAATAAAGTCCCTACACATACCGGGAACAAATATCCGAGACCATTATACTTTTTGAAGTCTAAACAATACATATATACATATATAAAAATATATAAATGCGAGCCCGACCCTCTCGCAGATAGGGCCTTCCCAGAACAAAACATTCTACACCAAGGTAGTAACCCCGATAGACTTGTAATATTCGCACACTATCTGTTTAGGCATATAGTAAAAAACCAAGATTAGGATAATATCATACTCGTATAACATAACACTAAAACGAGAAATTTCAATAAGGTATGTACCACTATCGACACACCCATTCATCCACCGCGGATCACACTAAACGTAACCCCACTATACCAGGAAAATAGTCGCATAAATAATAACATTGTTGATATATGCACTAAACTCGTCTCTCATGCGAATATAGCAATAATAAAAATGTAGTAACTCGTTCATGTCACATACAACACGCATCATCATCTAAGGATATATCTCATACTTCTACCTTGCCAATCGCCCTCGATACTGAAATGGTTCCTAGACTTAACATACCTGTCCGTACAAAACTGAAAATCTCAATAACTATTTCTCTTGCTCGGCACCATACCCTTATCCCTATACTTTCTTTGGGAAAAATTATAATGCACGGGTTTCACTCCCGACAAAATACCTCTATACATACTCCACTTATCTCAGGTTACACTGACCATGTTAGGGTTATCCTTCTCTCGGATGTTGGTAGTCTCGACTCAGATGACTACCTCTATTGTTAACTTAGCTTTGATGACCCTAAGGAACATGCTACTGGCATTAACTCTTAATGAAATTACCATTGCTCAGTTATAATTCAACTATCCGAATCATTTAAACGGGTCCCCTGATGGGTCTCCCCCTTGTGGTGCTTCACTAGCACCATTTCCCCCAGTCTTACTCTCTAACTAAAGTCTTCGATTCTTGTAGATACCCACACAAGGAAGCGTTTACCTCCATATTAACCAATTGCATCATTTTTACCATCTGCATTGACCATCCAATCATAATTCCTCAGAAGTGCTAGCAATTATCCTTGTAAGTTAATTTTCCCCTTTAATGTCCTCTTCTCCATTGTACCTACTTCATTCGGTGTAAGGTTCACTAATGAATTAAATTTCTTGTCACAAAGTGACCTCTATCCGACCGTCTTGTGTGAGTTCGAACAACGTCTCATCTTATCCTGAACATCTGATGAAGGAACTTATGGTCAAACCATATGTATGCGCCTTCTTTTGACAAAATATTCCATTTCTAAGTGTGGTGGTTGCCTCTCACCATTATAACTCTGCTCTTACGAGCCAAGAAAAAATTTACCCAAAATTTTCACTCCCGATTTTTCATACTCCCATATATGACCAAACCTTTGGATACTTTACCTTCGTTGGCTAACACACGCCATTTTCGTATTCTAGAATTTTCACTGCTAGTTCTCTGCAATGTTTCGTCTGACTCTCTCTCCCATTCCAACCTAGCTTGGTGAGTCAGATTTGACCCCACTTTTTACTATAGGGGTTCCTGGAAGTCATATGTTGTGCCTTAACCGTCTTTACCATTCTGGCCTTCCATGCCATAATAGGGTGACCTAAATTATGGTCATCATTCTTGAATATACCATATAACCTCAACTAAGCTTTGCCTCCTGCTGTCCTCACAACTGTCCTCGCCTGACATACTGCATCGTTCGGCACATGAACGCACCCGAATGCAAATAATATTCACTACCATATACATTATAGAAGGAGAACGAAACCTCACCAAAGAAATCAACAATCCTAAACATAGGGCTCTATATCAAAGAAAGCTACGCTAGAAGCATAATAAGCCGCACAAATCCTAAAGGACACTAGAACCTGATGCTCTGATACCACTTGTGACACCCCGACTAATTAAATACCCAGTAGCTACTCCTTTATGAAATTAATACAGAATATCAAGTTGGTCCAGTCGTAGCATCACTGTCGAAAACATTTAATTTATTACTAGCCACCTAATATTTAAAAAGAGAGATGCCAAATTTTATTAATTAAATTAACAACAATCAAGTAATTAAATCAATAACCATCAATCGCATAAACAATATCATGTAGATAGCCAACGAAATGAAAAAAACTGAGTCTGGAGTAAACACTCCGATAATAATATTACCAGAGTAAATAAAATCCCGATACAAGAGTTTGAATAATCCAACATCTGAAATAATGAAAGTCTGCCCTTACAATCTCTAGATAAGAATTTGGGCACCATGCCCTAATTGATATGGATCGCCTGAAGGAATCAAGAATAAATGTGGAGGTGCCTAATAATAAGATCTTGTAACTTCCACAGCAGCTACAGCACGTCATCACAGTAGAACTCCAATGCTTGGCGTCCCTGTGGCTGGGCACCTAAAATGTTTTTACAAAACAGAAATAGATTTAGAGGAAAATGGGTCAGAGCCCGAGGTGAAAATATTTTAAAACTCCAATTGTTTAAATCACAATATTAAACAATACATGTATTAAACATGTTAGTCACGCGCCCTCACTTGAGATCCTCAGCTGTCAACTAATGTGAACGCCTAACATATACGCTTAACCCATCCTAGTTCTGCCTCTAACTAACTAGTCTTTACCACTCCTGCTTTCGCACTCTAACATAGGGTATCTACTCGTAACACCCAAACAAGTCATATTCGTAACCCATATTCACTTTCATTAAATTACTTATCTCAAGTGTTAATTAATTTCTCACATTGTTAGCTCATTCAAATATCTTATTTTTTTCACATCTACTAAGCAACAGTGAACCAGTCACAAGTATATATGTATAAATCACTCTCAGTACATATATACATATAACTCACCCCTAAGAGAAGCTGTGGTGCATGCATACTCTGCTATCAAATCCATGTATATAACGTACGTAGGGATCATGTGTTTTGAATCACTCGGGAACCATCCCAATAGATAAAATCACACATATTGGAGGCGAACATAATTCACATATCGATGGGTCACGCACATACCTACTCTCCCATGGTCAGCTGACTTATCAACTCATAAATAAGTCATTCACAGTCCTATGTCCTTAGGGTACCAATCTAAATCCCCCCCGAAGGCACACAAGGATAAGATTGCCCTTTTCCAATAAACTAACCTCCTGTGTTAGCAAGTATTGTAGGTATGTAATACACATAAGAAATCCATACACTAGGCATTCACACAACCTACGTAATTATATTTCAATATAGGTATTCACACATTCCATCTAGTAAGTCTCGTACGTAGAAAGTTTATTTCCGAACATCGTACGTAGCAAGTTTATTTCCGAACATCGTACGTAATATATATTTAGCTTGATAACTCTCGTCATATCAATTTGAGTACTTAAACCTATCAAAAAAGGTTACTAGGTCTCCTATTAGTTTCTAATGTTATTTTCGTAACTTAAAGTCCCTCTGTTACTGTTCGTATCCTTAAATCATCATTCATTCCCATTATAATTTCAATCCGAACGATTTCGAACCGTACCTCAGTCGGTAACCCTCGTAAGCAATAACATTTAATTCCATAAGATAAACCATTTTTCCAGGCATTAACTAAGACCCTACTGACCTTAACTAAGTCCCAAAATATCAAATTAATCATCCTAAGAATCATAACCGGCCTTGGGATTTTCATTAAACATTGAGGGAAAACAATTGCCAAAAATCAAGAGAGGTCGATCGATCGACAAAAAGGATCGATCGATCGATCATCGAACGTTCGACATTCTTGGATCAGTTGATCAAGAATGTATTCGCCTAGAATTTCTTAACATTTACGGGATTCTCCAATTTTACACCTCCAACTCATATTACAACGTCCCAAACTCCCCATATGAGTATAATAATCATGAACAAACATTACTACACTAGTCTTAACGTTGAAGATTTATCAAAACATCACAGATTATTGATTTCTTGGATTATAAGTCATTAAAATACTATAACCTTAGTTTTTTACTCATCACTTCAAAAACCATTAAAACCCCAATTTAATTTCGTGATTTCCTAACTCTTAGTTTATAATTCATCCCCTTAATGATTCCAGAAGTTCCACTATAGGCAAACCTGCCCAAGTTCATGATTTAGTCTCCATTTTCACATTATCACAATTATTCATAATTTGTCTCCAAATATAATTTATCATGTCGAATATATGTCATAAATATTTGCAGGATAAATCAATTGCCTGGAAAAATAAATATTATGATCCGTTGGTGATGTCAATGGTTGGTTCTCCTTCTCTTTTCGGTCAAAAATTCGGCGATGGTGGTGGTTATTTTGCCTTGGAAACCCTTGGAATTCTCCTGAAACCCTTTTAGTTTCTTCTCACGTTACTCTCTCATGTGTTTAACAAATAATGGCCCTAATAACCATAAGTGTTGGCTGATAAATATCTCTTGATTTTCGTGGGTCACTATTTACCAAAAATAGGAATGACTAAAATACCCTCCCGGGTTGCCGGTTAGGCCTAAAAATGTCTCGGGACCCAAACTAAATCCCTAGCTAGTGTTTTCTGACTATATCGACCCTTCCGGACATGTTGTCGCACTCAAAATGATCATACAGATGACATAAAAATAATATTATTTTAAATCCATTAAATTTGGTCCTGACACGACTGACACACGCGTCCCAACTTAATAAGAGAAACTGTCGTATTTTAACTCACGATAATTTTAATAAATTCAATAATAACATATTACCATAATCACTCAGTAATATTCAACATTATCATCATATTTAAATACTTACTTTCGTCTCGCTAGTTATTTAAATTCGAATTAATTTCCAATTAATTATCCCAAATTAATTTAATTAATCCCACAATTAAAAGCAATTTCATTTAATTAATCTCATGATTAAAAGCCATAAAATTACGGGGTATTACACTTAATTCGACTCTCGTCGTGCTACGCAATTCTCACATCACTTCTATTCTAAAAAAATACCATTCCATTCGCCTTCCATCAAAACTACATATGACCTAATCCACTCTAAGTATTTTCGAACAATGCAAATGTTTTTCATCCCCTACCGAGGTACGTAAGCATCCAATAAAAGTAACTTTAGGTGATGTCCTTTGTCTTTCACACAATGATATTATATTATCTCATCATGAGGCATAATTCTCTCTCATCATTTTAATTTAACATAAGGATTATGTATTCTATAGATATCGGTATCATTTTCCATAGAGGCCCAATAAAATATGATAAAAGTGGCATTTATTTTAATATTTTTTATTCAAAATACAGCCTTTTATGTGAGATGTCAGCAATAATCTCTCCCAAACACCTATACTACTCGACAAACAAACGTTTAGTTTTAACCACAACTATAAACAAGACAAAACCAATAGACAAACCAAATTTAAACCTACAACAAACCAATTATTTCCCAAAGATCTTCATAAAAACATGCTTTAACTACCAGAGTGACCCACTTCATCATTATTACCAAAATAATCATCACTTTCTGGAGGTCCTTAATAACCCCATGCTCGGTATGCACCTGAATGAGCTCAATACAGTGATATATCTTGGAGATCTTAGTCGGGACAACTTCACTCTCTTCCACAACCTCAACTACCATAATTCGCCTCTGACCAGACTCACCTATGAACAAAATTTCAAAAGTAAATCATTTCATAACCACTTTAAACAATTGCTCAAAATTACCAAAGCTCCCCCCCCATAGATATGGTCAAACGTCGAGTAGGTCTTAGACGCTGCCATAAACTCGTGAGAGACATCCTCTGAGATTTGGTTAAATCTTTCATAGGAAAAAAACTTCTTATAAAAGGAAGGATAATTTTCTCCAGACTACTTAGTGAAAAAGTCTCCAAGAAAGTTAGAAAGAAGTTCTACGAAGACTTACTATACATATGTCGAGATAATTATCCAATTACAGAATTGGTTTCAACTTACCCCACTCAGGCACAAACCAAAGGAGAAAATTGGCTCTACTTGCGATCAGACAGTCAAACCAATCATCCACAAATATTTTAAAGTCCCCATAAGGCCAATGACAAAATTATGGATACTAGTTAAAGGAAATGGAGTATGCACAACCAAGCAAAACCTCTCGACTTGTCACATGTACAACGTTACGAGGATACCAACATTAATGTAAAATGGTTCTCCTTTTAGTTATCAAATCCATTTAGCATCTCCTTTAGAATAGTGGAAACTAGATTACAGTGATAACTCATCCATAAAACTATCATAGAAACTTGGGTATCCACACTCATGCCACTCGTCCCAAGGACCGTTATTGTAGTCAAGATGACCCACAACTCCACTTAGACCCACATATTTCTCGGTGCCATACGAATTTAAGCATCTCAGGGAGATAGATAACTCCCCCAAAATAATGGTCAGGATAAAGGTGGTAAAATGTGTAGCAGCTCACTCAACACTTCCCGTGGATAATGGAAAATTTTAGGCATGGTCCCTAGAACCTGAGGATGGATACCCAACATAGTGAAAAATTCCTTGTAAGTTGGATATAACACGTCCAAACCAAAATGGTGCATGATGTCCTTCGGTTACCATAATTGAAGGGATACCTCTAACAAACTTCAATTAAATAAACAGTTGTGCCAGGAAATGATCGGGTGCATGTTGAATGCAACATAGTCACCGCCATACATGCACATAACTTCTAACTCGCAATGTTTGGTAGAGTATGTCTTGAACATAGGAATAGACTTTGAAAGAATTGAAGTTAATGTAAAAGAGAAGAGGAGCAGGATGTGGGTAATTTAAGAGGCCACCCTTAAGATCCATTTTGTAGCCCAAGTCTCCCACAAAATGTTGAAGTAACCCAATAACCTGCATTTCTGCAGGATTAAACGACCAGAGATGTATTAAGTGTAAGCGGCGATCTGCCTAGTTTGTGATACCAATCAATTTAATTTTCAATTTCACTTATATAATTAGGTAACTTAGATTTAAAAAAACCAAATTCAAATAAATATCAACCCATGTGCTGCAAGTCTAAAATAAAAATAGGGAAGCAAGTGATAGGGTAATTCAGGAAAAAATCCCCCGAGGGCAAAGCCTTTTATATTCAAGAACTTTGACAAGGTTAGAAAACTATTGACTTACATACATATTTCTTCAAGCGTAATGCACAATGTCTGTGTCAAACCTTCGAAGCTTCAGCTATAACGCAGTAGTGGCTCACTCGCAGCCGTACCAATTTTGGACACGCAACCCAGACACGCAGTCCTGATTCTTTGTAGGATCTCCCTCCGCAATAGCTCTCGGCTCTCCATTTGTAGATTTCTTCTCACAACGATTTAACTTTAGGGAAAGTATGGTCTGGGTTCCACAAAACAACTCACACAAAAAAAACTCTATGGGATTTGTGAATTGTGAAAACAAATTTTAACTCTCAAAATTGTGTTGGAGAAAAGGTAAACTCTCAAAAAAGTATTCTGATCAAAACAGAATTTTCTCCACATGAAATGCATAACCCTGACACCTTATTTATAAAAACATTTAAGGTGGTGATGTGTCAGGTAAAAAGACCTGTCGTTCGAACGAAAAGCGACGTCGTTCGAACGACACTCCATCTCGTTCGAACAAGATGTGACGTCGTTTGAATGACCGCCAATGATCCCCCTTAAATAACTTTTAAATATTAAAACCTTAAAATCCTTTAAAAACAAAACTGTTTACGGGATCAAGAGTGTTTGTCCAAAACTTTTTATGATTAAAAATCATTTCAAAAACATTTCAAAAATTATTTTTTATTTCATAAAAATATCCTAATACTTTTAATGAAAAATGTAAATGGAACTTGACCACATTTACCAAAACCGTCGTTGTTGTGCATTATTGTTGAAGATGACTTGAAATTCGGATCGTCGATTGCAGATTTTCGCTTTTTCAATTCCTCCATAAACTTGTAGCGGTATATGACATATTGAATTAGACGGACTATGTCCTTACAAATATCCCCCTAGGTGTATGCCAATTCACAATAAAAACTATCAGAATTATCAAAAGAAATGACCTATAAAATTCTACCCTCCCAAAAAATACAAATGAACAAGTCTTTTCAAACATGTCTTCAACAATCAACTTTTCAAATCTCCAAGATTTTCTCATCAGGGTGTGCAATCAAAAGTCTTCAATTCTACCTAAACAAATGACACAAATTAAAAACCACGTGACATATCAAGTTTGAAATGATTAAGACACATATATCAAATTAAAGCAATAATCAAATAAAACTCCCCTATAATATCATAATTCGTTATCCCCCTTTTTATTTGTCCGAAATAGACAGAAGAAGAATAAATTATGTCAATGAAAAATGGGGTGACACGTGAAACAAATCAAACAGACTATTTTTGAATTTTTATAAAACAATAAAAAATGTTACAAAAAAATCACACACCATGAATTTTTACTAAGAAGACTAAATCGGGGAAATAGAATGAATGGGTATGAACAAATTCGATAGAAAAATCCACTCAATCATATCATATGTGCAAGATGCATAAGTGTACTCCTAACGAATGAACATCAAAAGTATTCCTTTGGTGTAAAATTGTTGAATATAGATGACATCGTCTTAAATCAAAATCAACAAATCAAAGTCAACATGATTTTCACACTAATAACATCATAAACGATTTCATGCATTTTCAAGATTTTTTAAGGACGTGCAAAGCCTTTTTAAATCTCCAACTAAGCTCCCTTATATAAATTTTCTTTTTGAGGTGATCTAAATTCTCAAACATTGGAGAATTGGTGAAAAAACCTAATAGCCCATAATTGGCATATATATATATATATATATATATATATATATATATATATATATATATATATATATATATATTGCCATGAATTTTTTCGGGCTCTTTTAAACCTTTTTGGACCCCGGATAATTAAAATTCCTCAATTTTTTAGGTCCAATTTAAACGACGGCTTAATCGCAATGGATAGATGTGTACCTTTCGTAGCCCTACACCGTTTATAAAATTCACACAAACTTACGGCAAAATGGTAAAAACATGTGCACCTTTTATTATCTTTTTTTTATCGAATTTTGGTTCGTTTTAATAGACAGAATTGAGATGAAAACACGTAACCAACATGTGGTTTGACAAGAACAAATGTGGAATAAATCCGTGCATGTGTGCAATAAAGGACAAAGTGAGTCAAACATGTAAGTAGCAATACTATATCATCTCAAAGACTCCAAACTTTGTAAAGGACATGAATGACACAACATATTGTCTAAAAACATTATCAAACTATCACATGGATATGGCATGAAGTTGTGACTTGTTCATCCTAAGTGTGCATTCATATAAAGTGAAAATAAAATACAAAACTCTTTTTGGATTTCTTATTTTTTTTCTAAAAAGAGAAAATATTTTTGAATATTTTTTTCAAACACCGTTCAGAAACAACCCAACAATACCGATAACATATAATCAGAATAAACACAGACTGTAGATCTAATATTGTTCGAACGATAGGCGATCTCACTCGAGCGAGATGCAATCTCATTAGAATGAGAAAGAAGAAACTTCCCAGATTACTCAGAATGTCATGCAGTTTCGAGTAGTGGGAAAAATTTGTTAGAAATAGATCCTGAAAAAGGAAGAAATTTCTAAACAATACTAAAAAGCTACCAAAAATAAGAAAAATAAACAAAAAATATAAAGCAAATGGTACATGCCAGCAATAGGCAAACGTGTCATCATGTCAATCACCCTATGCTATCAAACATGTCTCGACCTCAACCGAAAAGTGTGGTGGAGTTTTCTAAAGACGGTGACATATTTTGAACCAACTCCATTAGACAAATTTAGTCTTGACCAAAAACTTTACTTGCTCCTGAATATATGCAAACTCTATATCATTATATCCAAGAAAAGTATCATGAGTGGGTGCATGTGCATGAACATGTGAAGTGGCATGATGTGGCACGAAACCCAACTTAGAACAAAACTCCCTAAGGTGTCCTCTCTTCTTGCAATCGGAGAAAACATAAACCGGTCTAGGAAGTAATTTATCAAAACTCTTGGGAGGAGTTTTCCTACACGAACACCCATGAGAATCACTCACCAAAGTAGAGCTAGGCTCGGTTGCATTAAAAGTAGTTGATGCTCCCTCATGACCTTTTCCAACATACTCACCATCATTCAAAACAGGATAGAGAACCATCTTACAAACCTTATCCGATGCATTCTCTAAAGAGACTTGGACCTCCCGTGCTCGTTTGAGATCATCCTCGAGATGGGATGCTCGTGTTATCAGATTAGACACTGTGTTGGTCAAGTCACATGTTTCCCTTTTTAACTCATCATTCTCTTCCTCTAACTCATAAATTCGAAGACCTAAATCCCTATTTGACCTTTTTGTTTTCATGGTCTCGGTAAACAACTTTCTAAAAACTTTTCAGAGATCACTTTCATCTTCGTTCTCAACCTCACTCTCATCTTCATTCGACTCATCATCGATGCTCTCATTGATGTTATCATCGTGGGACAAAGTAGAGGTATTCACATGAATAGTAAAGGGAACAATCATCCCTTGTCCTAAACCTTTTTCGGACTCATCCTCCTCCTATTTATTTTCTCCCTTACTATCGCTTAGGGTAGCGATCCTGGCAACTTTCTTTCCCTCTCTTCTAAGTCTAGTGGGACATTCAAATGACTTGTGCCCTTTCCCACCACACTCAAAACATCTTATCTTCTCAAGGTTTTCCTCACTCTCTTTCTTTGTCTCACCACTTTCTTTGACCTTGTCTTTCTTTTTGTATTTCTTAGAACACCTTTTATTGGGAGTTCTTTGTCTTGAAAACTAGAGAATTTTTTTAAAACTTTTGGAAAGCAGGGCCATGTCAGAGTCTTCATCAGATTCAGATTCACATACACTCTCCTTCTTTTGCTCTCTCTTCTTTTATCCTCACTGGATCTCGACTATGTTCTAAGTGCAACCCCCTTAGGCTTAACAGTTTAGGGAAACATATCTAACTCATAGGTATGAAGATCACCTACCAACTCTTCTAACCTCAGTGTGCTCAAATTCCCCTATTGAGTTCAAAACAGAGACTTTTAGAATGAATTGTTTTGGAAGAGATCTCAATTTTTTTTTCACAACTCGCGTGTTATCAATTGCCTAACCAAAATTAAAGCTAGTGTTGACTATGTTCGACAAACGTGGATAAAACTCGTCAAAAGTCTCAGACTCTGACATAGTGAGTGTCTCCAAATGGGTGAAAAGGTTTTGCAACTTAGATTCTTTAACAATGGTGGTACCCTCTATGTAAATGTTAAAATATCCCATGCCTCTTTAGACGTGGTGCACGTCATAATTCAGTGGAACTCGTCGGGAGTGACGGCTCCAGAGATATCACTCAAACCACGTGAATTAAAATTAGACAATTTAAAATCGCCCTCGGTCCAGTTTGACACAGGTTTTAAAGAGGTGATATTCTCAACAATAATGGTGGCAGGAGACAAACCATTTTCAACCAACAACCAAACGTGCTTATCTATAGCTTTTAAAGTAGATTTCATGCGAGCTTTCCAATAGGCAAAATTATTGTCGTCAAAAATAGGTACCCGATTATATAAGTGATCCATCAAGGTTTAAAAGAATTGATATCATAAAAACGTTTGTGAAAAATAAGAATTCACAATAAAAAAGTGAAACCTGCTCTGATACCAACTTGTAAGCGGCGATGTGCCCGGTTTGTGATACCAATCAATTTACTTTCCAATTCACTTATTTAATTAGGTAACTCAGATTTACCAAAACCAAATTCAAATAAAAATCAACCCATGTGCATGAAAGTGTAAAATAAAAATAGGAAAGCAAGTGACAGAGTAATTCAGGAAAAAATCCCCTCAGGGCAAAACCTTTTATATTCTAGACCTTAGACAAGGTTACACGACCATTGACTTACATACAACTTCCCTCAAACGTAATGCACGATGTATTTGTCAAACCTTAAAAGCTTCAGCTAGAACGCAGCAGTGGCTCACTCGTAGTCGTGCCAATTTTGGGCACACAATCGAGACATGCAGCCTTGATTCTTTGTAGGATCTCCCTCCACAATAGATCTAGGCTCTCCAGTTGTAGAGTTCTTCTCACAAAGGTTGAACTTTAGGCAAAGTATGGTTTGGGTTCCACGAAACAACTCACAAAAAAAAAGCTCTCTAAGATTTGTGAATTGTGAAAACAAATTTGAACCCTCAAAATTGTGTTGGAGAAAAGGTAAACTCTCAAAAATGTATTCTAATCAAAACAAAATTTTATCCACGCAATATAGAGAGACCTGACACCTTATTTATGAAAACATTTATGTTTGTGACGTGTCAGCTAAAAACACATGTCGTTCGAACGAAAAGCGACGTCGTTCGAACGACACTCCATCTTGTTCGAACGAGATGTGACGTCGTTTGAACGACCGTCACTGATCCCCCTTAAATAACTTTAAAATATTAAAACCTTTTAATCCTTTAAAAACAAAACTGTTTATGGGATCAGGAGTGTTTGTCCAAAACTTTTTACGATTAAAAATCATTTCAAAAACATTTCAAAAATTATTTTTCATTTCATAAAAATATCCTAATACTTTTAATGAAAAATGTAAATGGAACTTGACCACATTTACCAAAGTCGTCTTCGTTGGGCATGATTGTTGCAGATGACTTGAAAATCGGATCGTCGATTGTAGATTTGCGCTTTTTCAATTCCTCGACAAACTTGTAGCGGTATATGATATACTGAATGTGACGAACTATGTCCTTACAGTAAGTGGGCACCAAAGGCTGAAAAGCAAAGTAAAAATGCTCAGAAGCCAATAAGGCCAAGGGCTATACCAACCGACACCTCCCATTTAGGGAAACTTCCTTTCTCCCCCTTTTGTCCCCCTTTTTTTTTATTTAAATAATCCCTTCAATGGGTGAATTTCATAGAAAAACCTCCCACGCATTTCCTCATTTAAAAGTATCTAAAAATATTGAAATATTAAAAAGTAAAAAATTCCCATAAAAACCCTTAATGGAAAATTAAAAGAGTGCATGTAAAGTAATATACTAAATCAAGAGAATTAAAAAAAGGGCGAAAAACATATTTGATGATACGAGAAATCGGCCACTTGTCATTCTTGTACCAGCAAGTCGAATATAATATATGTAATGATCAGATAAAGCAAGTAAAGAGAAATAAAAGACAAGATATAGAGTGGTTCGGTTATAAAAATGAGCCTACGTCCACTTTGGTGCCACACTCTCATTATATTTGTTGTTTGGTACATAGTAATTAGGCCTAAAGAGGCGTACAAGCATGAGAATATAATATAGTACATGAGTATGAAGAACTCGGTGGCTCCAGAATGTCGGCTACGATGCTAGAGTGAAGCCCCCAATCTATGCCAAGCGATTTCTACAGAATAGCTAGCTCTGAGCTAGGTGTTAGTGTAAGAAATGCACCTGGAACCGGATGAGGAATGAATCACCCCTATCTTGAGGTGTGGACCCCTATATATAGGAGGTGTAGGTATTGTTACTGTGATGAGAGATGATGCGGCCAACTGATTGATGAGCTTAGCGTTCACGGCATATATCTTGGAAATGGGGCCACAGTCTGTAAATTCAAGGGTTGCGATAGGTATGTAAGGCGTTCATTTATTAGCCTGTAGGACATATGTCTACGGTAGTAAGACTATATCACCTGCTATAGTGTAGCTTCTGTGGCAGGGGTATAATATATCTGCTATCAATATTCATTCCCTTAAGTTTGTAGGCAATACCACTTTGTTCCCCGATGCTGAAATTGTCTCAATGTGGTACCTTAAGTTACCGATTTTTCCAACTTGGCCAAAAATTATACAACATGTTTAAATCATTAACAGGGGATCCCATGTGCACATTACGTGACCTTTAAAGAGGCCCAAAATGTTCATAAGATAACCAAAAGTCATTTTCCCCCCACCTGACTTCATTTTTTATTTAAACTTTTTAATTTTCTAGCCATTAAAGCTCTATAATCCAAAATCAGATTAATTTTTTGGTTGAAAAAAAGGGGAGAATGGAAAATGTTTATTGTGATTGTCTTAGAATGACCATTTTTCACACATCATGGACTGAGCTAAACCGAAGAAGGAGATTTTGTACATGTTACAACATTGGAGTAAATTATACCTTAAATTTGTTTTGAATTTGTTCACCAGGGTGATTCTCACTTATATTTTAAGTTTTTTTTTTTTTGTGTTGTATGAAGTCCAAGCCAATGGTTGTCGATTATTCAAATGGGTGGACCCTCCAATGTGGCAAAGATCAAGAGACTTTGTACATAGATTATTATGGAGGATTTCAAGAAAAAAAAAGTTGAGTTGGAGAGGGCCGGAGGACGAGATAATATATGGATTTTTGTAGTTGTTGTGTTATGTGCTGCTTCACTACTTTTGTTCTTTAATTTTTCAAACTTAGTGGGTGTTGAAAAGATGGAATATATTTGAGTAGGCACATTGTGCAAAAAAAAATTTATGTGTGGATTTTGTAATGTATATGGGGGGTTATAATGTGTTCCTTGAATGTGGATTGTAATGAAGGATTTATAGATGATTATGATTCGTAATATTCAATAATTATTATTAATCCAAGTGTTGTTTTAAATTTACTACATCAATAAGATTGTTTTTTCACATTATGTAGGTTGATATTATGAACAAACCAAAATGTAGACAATCGAAACCAAAATGTAGAATAAATACCAAACCATAACAATACATATCAGTAATTAAAGTTTGACATGCAGGTGTTTAGTTTCAAATCTCTACAAAAAAGCCTCCTATAAGCCAAATATAGAAAATGGAAATTTCACTAAAAATCCTATCTAAGTACTATTTGCAAACAAAATACAAGTCCAATACAACACTTATTTTTCTTCTTTGTTGTAGTGGATGCCTTCTTTGTTGGTGTGGCTGCCTTATTTTGGGGAGTAAGTGCCTTCTTTGTTGGTGTGGCTGAATTTTTTACCACTTTATTTTGAGTAATGGTTTCCTTCACACTAGAGAGTGAAACAAACTTATTTCCTTCAATCAATATAGTTGGGATCTCTCTTATTGCCTTTAAAATACTATGGCCTTATGAGACGAAGGTTGGAGGCTCTGCAATTTTAGCACACTTGAGGTTCCACCACTTTGTGTCATAGTTTTCACATGTACACAATATGTACACACATTACAAAATAAAAAACTAATGAAATTATTGCATCTAAATATCTAAAAGTAAATCAAACACACTTACAAAATCATCAAACTAGTTTGGGCTTTCATCTTCTTTTTCATCCTTTTTTTTTGTTGTTTATTGGGGAATTCCTCATCACGATAGATACATTTCCATGTCACGTGATTTGATTTAATCATCTTGGTCATGTTTGACCTATCTTCATTAATAACTCATTTTCTTCTTTTGTACTTTGGCTTACGAGGTTGATTTTGTAATAGTGGTGGTAAAACAACTATTTATTCAATCAATGGCCACATACTCGAACCATTTATTAGATTTATCAATTATTCATAGAATCTTTTCTATGTGTAAATGTAATAACATTGATGCACATAACTCTTTACACTCTCTCCCGTATAAAATATAGCTGATGAAACATGGGGGCGTGTAATGCCACTGAGGTCCCATTTACCATGAGATCATGTTTTATTTACCAACTCCAGAATGTAATAGTCTCCATACATAACAGTGACCTGAATTTTTATATCCCCTTCACAAGTGGGCATGCAATGAGCATTAGCCAACTTATGCTTATCCACCCTTGCCTAGATTTTTAGGCATAAAATTCCATGAAATGTTATGCATTTTTCTCTATTTTGTTGCATTGTTATCATCATATAGTTTCTAAGTCTTTACAAAATCCGCAATATTGTTTGATCTCTTGCATCCAGAATGAATTTGTTGAAATTGTAACACAAGTTCTTAAGAAATTTGTAACATTTGGCGACTATATTAAAGTGTGACCAGTGATTTGATCAAAGCAAACATACATCCTCTCAAATACGTGGTTTAGTTTCTCTAGTGTACCATCAACCACCTTCATGATAATTGTTATTCGATGATTACTTCTCCATACCTCCTCCATATAGCTCCATAACTTAGATTATTGTTCATTGTAGTTACCCATAATCAAATTCATATCCTTCCTCTTGGTCTTATATAATTTGTCCCTGGATACATTCATAACTAAATCTTTCATCACTATCTCCTTGAATGAGTTGATTGGAATTTTTGTATTAGACCTAAATATGTCAACATATTTCTTAGACAACCAATTATATGTCACATATTTGTTGTTGAATTCAATATTAAAATCTTTCTTTGGCTCATATTTTTTAACTTTCACAGCCTTGCATTTTACATTAAAATAGAGTCCATGGACATCCAAGCTTGCATTTCACCCTTACTCTCTTTGGATCATTTTTTGTGAAACTTATTTGTCTTCCATATTTAATTGCATAAGACCTAATTGCTTCCTTGAATTCCTTATTGTCACTGAATACCATCTCAAGTAAAAATATAGGATCATCCATGTCAGTTTTTACATTGAAATCATGATAACTATGTCCCCACCCATCATCATCCGAATCGAAATCGTATACAAAAATAGACAATTCATCAAACTTTTAACTAACCTTTTCATCCTCAACACTAGCTTCTTTTTGTGCCCATTTATCCACTAATGCATCATCAACACCAACATTCACCTAAACTCCACCAAACTCTCTATATTTTAACATTTACAAAAAAATCCTAATCATCACTATCATCTTCACACTTATTGTCATACAATGGATCATAATATAACGAGTCATTATCCAGTTCATCCTCATCATCACCCAAAGTATCAACATTGTTTTCTATTTTCATCACCCAAAATATAACCATTTCAATTAATGTTTTCATTTGAACTTTGTTGAACACTAGCTAAAAACATAGAGCATAATGGTTGACAATCTACATAAATCTCCAATTGCTCATCAATAATATTCTTTTCCCAACTTTAACAAATTAGTGCCCCCCAAAATTTGAAGATTTCGTTTTCATTCTCATTAACATTAGGTGGAACCCTATAATAAAAACTCCATTTCCCATAATAACCAAGCTCTTTTGACATCTCAATCAACTTAATATAAGAATGTTTGTCCATTTTATAAAACTCAATGAGTGTTACCTAGTGATTTCCCCCAACATTCCCCCTCCTGGTCAGAGACGGAGAATCGTTGTTATCAGATCTGGTAATAAATGTATGCTTAGTGGGGGGGCTGAACCGGCTTGATTTTGGTACTCAATTACTCCCCCACCCGAACGTTTATTGTTTTCTTTCTCGACGAAAGAATTGATAGAGGGCGGTGGCGAAGAAAAATAAGTGAAATCTCAACTAGTTCGTATAGAAGTCAAGGGAAGAGTTTTCAAGGAACCAACTCCCGAGGACTTATCTCAATAGTGTTGAACTGGAAGAGATTGCTCATGATGAGTGTCCGGGTAACAAAGTCGATATAGGGGGTAGTCAAGGAGATAACTCCCGAGGAGAGTGATTTGGCCCATAGAAGCGAGGATCCGGAAGAGAGGGTTGATACTGGGTCAACTATGGCAGTGTCTGAGGGGGACTTGAGCCTCTTCACTTAACCCCCATGGAACATTTTAATTGAAAGAATATCTAAACCTTGAGCTACAAAAGAAATCGACATTGCATGCTTACAAATTGTTATAATTTAAAAATGATCTTTACACGCATAAAAGAAACTCACAATAAATTGTAAATATCGAAACCCTTGATTTTTTTTTCAAAACTCCTATATATAGGGGATAATATTCTTCTACAAGCCCTTTCCTTAGTTCCCAACTCATCTACAATAATTTGTTTGCTTAATCTTTGAAATCTAGAAACCCTAATTGTTATTTTCTTTGAAGGAAAATGTGTTTTGTAAGATGGGTTTGATTTGGGACAATGACTTGTGGGTGTCTTATAACCATTTTGTGCCTCATTAAAGTCATGTGAGGCTCACATAAGACCCCCCCTCCCCCCCCCCCCCCCCCCCCCCCCCCACTCCTAGTTAATAATTTAATACATCATTTTAATTTTGGGCCAAGTTGGAGAAATTTGAACATTATTAACCGAAGTAATATAACCCCTAAACATGAGGGGATGAATATGTTTTCAAGCCTTAAATAAAAATGCATCATTTTATACATATTTTCTTCTCAAGTTTTCCACGTACATGGCAAATAAATAAAAGAAAATAACAAAAAGAAAAAAAAATTACTGGAACTTATCCTGATATTTCTCGTTAAAATAGGGACACTTGTCACATTGGCGGGAGGTAGAGGCCCAACTCTTGAGCTAGAATAAAGGACATAATCATCAAAGGTCGTCAAAAAAGAAACCGAAGAACGAACCGTCACCCAAATCTGCTAATCCACAAAAGCCACCTAGCCTGAGATATGTTGAACCCATTATGTAAAGAAAGAGAAAATAAATGATATGAACATAAGAAAATTCTAGGAGGGGTAGAAATCAGAACTAAAAATAAAAAGGGAATGTTAGAAAAATTACCCCTAAACGAAAGTCCTCTGCTGGCATAGGACAAATACCCTCTAACCTCGAGTGTGGGTGATAAGGAATTTCTATCGCGTATCCCACCTCTAACTGCACGTACCGTGGAGGAAACCAACACTCGTGAATTGGAGGAATTTTTGTCATCTTGGTTCAACTCCTTAAATCCTAAGCAGACAACTTCGATGCCCCACCACCTCCTATCCTCATTGTTAGAGGCGGAACTCCCTCCATGACATAGATAAATGATGTCATTAACAACCTTATCATGAAGTTCAAGTAGTCTTACATCGTCAATATATTCGTATTCGTGGAGTGACGCTCCCCTATCATCGCTACCATCTTCGCCTCCATCGGCATGTTTTCTGGGAGAAAGGAGGATTCCGGGGAGGAATCATATGATCTCCCTCCATGATTTTCCCCTAGGTACTAATCGTACCTAAACTCGTGCGATAGCAGTCACTGCATCTGAGCATATATTCTAGTAACTCTCATATCATCCAACGATTGGTTGTAAGGGAAGAATGTCACATGTTCAAGGAATGCAATCGTGAAAATATAATCCAAAAAAAATCAAAAGAAAAATCTAAAAATAAATTAAAGAAGATAACCTGGTTTCAACATAAATTTCACATCCATGAAAGTCGATAAAATCTTGGAGACCCTGTTATCTTTTATCCACCTCCTCATCCTAGGCCATGCATCGACCACCACCCGCTTCAAACGCACTAATTAGGCGTGGTACCCAATCAACTCATAGAACTATACCTAGAAATAACAAAGAAATTCAAAAAATATTTTTAAAAATTATCACAAAAATTAAAAAGAGTGCAAGAATAAATTCAAATTAGCATAAAAGTAAAATATTCCCAATAAGTATGATGATCCAGTATAAGTGGGTCGACATCAGTGGATGAAGGCATGTAAAATGACCTATAAAGTCCTTAATATAAGTCCCCAGTTAAAATTACAGATCAGTTTGAAGTCCTACAAGAAATGAAGGAACCAAAGATGGACGTCATCACTACTCTTCGCCATCAGTGTACACCATAGTAGAAATTATATGAATAGGCTCACCACTTGCCGCACTTGTTGTTCATTAGACACATTCACCGCCCTCCCTAATAGTGTGTCTTTCAGTAGGGCTACCGTCACCGACTCTCTTGAGCCAACTCTATCTATCAGACTTTGGGCCACCTGAGTTTATGCGCTAGTCAAATGAAGGGACCAGTCTTCAGCTATTTGTATACCCTAAAACGGTAGCCCAAAAATCAGGCAGACATCCACCGACGTCACAGTTATCTTACCCACAACAAAGTGGGAGGTGTGGGTGGTGTTCCACCATCTCTCCTCGAGGAAACGGAACATCTCTGTATATCGTGACGTATACTATAATACCCCCAATTAGTCACCAAAGCCTACACCCTACATCAAGCTCTTCACCTCACAAGGAATATTCTCTCAAAAGACCCCAATTGGTCCCAAGAATATATATATATATATATATATATATATACGTTGTATTTACCCCCACTTACGAAACACGAGTCCTAAATAAGTTATAAAAAATATAAAAAATTTCAAAAAGAAAACCAAAAAAATAAATATATATAGAAAAGACAATAATAAACCAAAATAAGAAATGAATAGAATAAAAAATACTTTCATAATCACTAAAATTCTTCACAATAGCTAAATGATTCGTCTAAGCTCCCTTATAATAACCTGCTCGTCCGTCACGGGCTTAGCTCTGTGATATACTTTATTCGCTCTCAGAGGCATCCCATCATGATGAACCCACTCAATATTATCCCAATCATTGACATTTGAAGCTTTCTCAAAATCCATTTCTTTGAAAAAAGCCTAAAAAAATTCACAATACCTTTTTTTAGAGAGAGAAAGAGATAATTGAGTTTGGGATGTGAAGAATGAGGGCTATCATCACCCTCATTATATAGGGGTAAGGGACCTTTCGACAGGATTTCATTGGGAAGCTACAAAACCTTTACAATTCGTTACCCTATCGATAGGCAGAGGCTACCCCATACCGGTAGGAACCCCCTCCAAATTTCGTTACGAAAATTCAAAAATTTTCCTTAATAATCTCAAAATTTTCCAAAAAAATTACAAAAATTCTAAAAATTGTAACAACTCAAAATTCACAAAAAATGCACATTTTTATAAAAATAATCAACATTCAAGATTAAAAAAAAATTAATCATTGTCAAAAATTTCAAATACCTCTCGAATAAATCCAAAACATTTAAGAAATTTCTCATATTATCACATATCTTTTTCAAAGACATTACACACTCTTTAAGTCCTCAAAAGAAGACTTACGCCTTTAGAATTAGTTTGCAATCCTCGTATTGTTCACATGCACTCTTTAGGTACTAAGAATCAAATTCGGGTCCTCGGAATTAGTCTATGATTCTCATATTGGTTGAACACACTCTTTAGATCCTTAGAATCAGACATAGTCCCTCATAATTAGGCCTTGATCTCCGTATTGGTCAAACAAACTCTTAGGTCCTCAAAATCATACCTAGATCCCCATAATTAGGTTTCGATCCCCTTATTGGTCTCACACACTCTTTAGGTCCTCATAATCAGACATGGGCCCTCGTATATTGGTCACAATTCCCATATTGATTACACAAACTCTTTAGGTCGTCACAATTAGGCCTAGGCCATAAGAATTAGGATGTGATCTTGGTATTGGACTCACACACTCTTAAGGTCCTCAAAATTATATCTAGTCCCTTAGAATTAGGGTACGACCCACATATTGGTTGCGCACACTCTTTAATTCCTTAAAATCAGACCTAGGCCTTAAGCATTAGGTTCAGTCCCTCAAATTTTCTGCACGCACTCTTTAGGTACTCATAATCATACATAGTCCCTCGAAATTAGGTAACGACATCCATATTGGTCGCATATATTATTTTGGTCCTTAAAATCAGATGTAAGCCCTCAAAATTAGGTCGCGGACCCTGTATTGGTTGCATAAAATCTTTAGTTCCTCAAAATTTAAACTACGCCCTTAGAATAAGGCCTCAACCCCAATAAACACACCTTTCCACCCTTAAAATTAGCCTCCATCACTCATATAACTTCGAACCCTCAAAATTAGGCTTCGTTCCTTCTATACCTTCTAACCCTTAGAATCAGGTTTCATTCTTCCAATACATTCAAGCTCACGAATTCAGCCTTCAATCCTCGCTCAAAACACCTAGGTCCACATTATAAGGCCTCTCATTTATCATAACTAACATTGGGCTATCTATAAAGCTCCAACCTCTGAATCTCCACTAGAGTTCCGTTAAAATCATAAACTTCATTCGGGTATCTATCTCTCCACACATAAACACAAATAAAATTAAAGGCAAAAACTCCATTAACAATTAAGAATAAAGTTGAAGAAAAAATAAAATCAATTAAATAAAGGAAAAAAAAAGGAAAGAAGAAGGAAAAAGACAAAGGGGAATTCAAACACAATTCAAGCTAGGATCATTTTGTCTTTACATCAACACAAGATCTACATTACGAAAAGATAAAACTTACTCTTACCCTATCATATATGTAAGTCATAATTTATACCTAATTGTCATTAAAATTATAAAATACAATAGAGATAATAATATTATAATCATTTAACCTTTATTTATGTAAAATAATGGATTTCCTCATATGATAACTTGTTTTAATTGCATGAAACGTATTTAATTTTCAATATAATATTTCAAACCATCTTATTTCTTATATTAAAAATTGTGGTTAAAATGTATGTAAAATGAAAAAATACCATGTTTAATCCTCCACCCTTCCTTTATTGTATTATATTTTTTTAGTTGGCTTTCTTGGTATTCGTATTTTTATTTAAGTGCAAGTATTTCGAGAAATTTATGGTCTTGCCAACAACTTAATTATCTTAACCTACGATAATTGGGCGAGTGTGAATTATTAGGTGCTTCAATTAAGAAGACTTTCTAGTGAGTGCCAGTTAAATTAGAAAATTAAGTAAACTAGGACTAAATGAAGTTGGATAATGGAAAAATAAAATAAAAATTAAGGTTCCAAGATATTAAAATAAAATAATAAAGTAGTCTAACACTAAAGATAATAACATAAATCAAAACTAATTAAAGTAAATTGATTTGGACTAAGGAAAGTAAAGCAGATTAAAACTAGGAAATGAAAAGACAATTGAGAGAAAAAGAAAAGGAACTTTATATTAAACTGATAAGCATTACACGAGATATATCTTACAAATTACTTTGACGAATAAATGTTAAACTACACTAGAAAACTGGAAAAAAAAAAAAGAAAGAAAAAAATGTATATACGAGTAAAAATCGTTTATATGGCAGGAGAGTTCTTTTTTGGACCGTCCTTGAGGTACTTATTTATATTCCTTTACCTTTGAAACTACCACTCTAACTGCTGGGTCATTACGAATTTTAAATGTTCCTTCCTTGCTGCCATTACGCCCTAAAATAGTTCTTAGAAGATTATACGTTGTCCTATATTTTATAGGCGCCACTCTTTTATTTAGGCAATTGTTTTAATATGGATTTTCACATTTTGTATTTCCTAGATAAAATGACCGATCCATATTTCCACATGTCAATAAGTTATTGTTTGAAAATTATAAGTTGTAAACATACCTCCCGCACAAATTAATTTTGAGAAAAAATATATTATTGGATTGCTAGTATTTCGCATGCCATACCTCCACAATCATCATTATACTTATGTAATTACTGATTAAATGAATGTCTTGGCGGTGAAAATATTTCTTCGCGGTGAAAATATTTCCATCATTAGACTTTCATTTCTTGTCTTTTCATCTGAAAATCTTTTCTTATTCTTTCACTTTATCATGTAAAATAAAACTTCTAGTGAAGATGATAATGATGTTCCAAAGAGTACTTGGGAGGTTGAATCATCTTCTTCCCCATAACTAACTGATAATAATTCTATATTTAGATCTAGGGATGCTGTTGTTGCCACCTCAAATCAATCTATGAACTTGGGATGTGGTTGGTGGAATACTCTAGCTCCATATTTTTTAATTCCACCTCCACCCATTTTGAATAAACTCTATATTATTGGGGCTTAGTGTGATGGTCAATTGGATTCAGCGGATTTTATTGTTTCATTAAAGTTCATACTTTTTTAAGGATTTGGTTGACAAAATCCTCGTTCATCCTTCACCTTGTGTGGAAGTTATTTGTCCTACTTAAGAACCTACTTACGAGTCTTGAGAAGCTCAAGTTCAAGGCACATGGGTCAGAATGAGGTTAATGAAGTTAAATCTAAAAGAAAAAGTTTATTGAGTCCAATGACTATGCCTAACATCCCATTTTGGGTCATAGTGAATCTCTACCAACTCTTCCTTTTCCTTACCTATGGGAGGTGGTTAGTCAACATCCCTGCGACAAATGGGTATTTACTATTATAATACCCTCATTTTTAATCGCTTTCCACTTGATTACATGACATAGGATGTCTATCTTACTCTTACTCTTTAAAATGGGGGAGTGCGTGCTTAGTTAAGGTCAAGTATGCCATATTATCAATTCAATGCCACTAAAAACACAAAGTTGAATCTCCTATCTTCTTGGAAATGTACCATTTATGCCTCCCCAAGGTATGGTATCGACAATGCCAATAGACATTATCATTATTTCATTCTTTCCATCAACCATGTCATCTTTAGTGACATGTACACTTCCTATGTGTTGGCTAGATCTAGCTTCAATCTTCATTCCATCAAAGCTTTGTTGACTAACACCACATTTTCTAACGCCTCCTCTCTGATCTCATTATTGACCCTTGTATGTTGTCTATCAATAATTCTTATTGGTATGCTATAAATTTCGTGGACATTTTCGAACCCATGTTACATTATCCTTCTTGTGTTATTGATGTTAGCAAGGATTTTTAAGTCCTACATATATTTTCCCAACTCCCTTTCTATTCTGATAAAGCCTATGGTTTGAATGTTTTTTCTTAAGCATGCCAAGTTATTGAGAACCTTGAAGATTCTCTATAGACATCCTATTCGAACAACACCACACTCCTTCATAGGGTTCGAAAAGAGTCATTTTAATTCTTGTAGCTCCAATCCTCCTTCAAATAATAATCGAAGAATAATTGCATGCTCCTAGAGCCCTATTTGACTTTGCTCCATTCCCAAAATTGGGAGTCTCTAATAATACTTTCATAGATATATGAATCCTCTTTCTAATGATCTTGTATGTGTGCGATTCGGACTTACGATTTGCATTTTATGATAAAAAAAAACCATTTATTCCTGCCTATTGGTAGGTGGAGGTTTCCTTTGGTAGAAAGTCTAACCAACCTGTTGACGTGAAGGGTAGGGATTATGTCGACCTACATGTTCTTGAGCAAAACTTGGACATTTTACCCAATTAGGTTTGTGATATTTAAGAAAAGATTAACCTCATTTGAGAGGGACCTCAACCTCAATTTTAGTGCGATTGCTTTGCTAAAATTTATAACATATCACTTTCACCAACCTCCTGTACATCACCCTTGCCTCACCAATATCAATCACTCAACCATCTCCACTTTCACTTTAAAATCAACACACAAAAGTTTCAAAAATAAAATTCAAAGATCTTTAAGGTCTAAACCTACTTCAATTCCATTAGTTTAATAAACTTCATTTCATATATCTTAGTGTCTTTAGCATATCTCTTGCTTATTTTTGTCTTTTACTATAATAATCGTTTTTTTTTATTACATATATCTCTAGACTTATATTTATAAACCAAAAAAATGGGATTTACACCATAATTTTCAAATCAAAGTTTTATCACCTTTTCTACCACTTTCAACGCATTTCACACACTTTTTTTCATAAATTAGGGGAGGAAATATAATTTAAGATTATGGGTTGGACTCCAGCCTTAGTTTCATTACGAATTACATGGACTTTTATGTCATTTTCATCTACGCAGCCCTCCCGAAGTCCTTTTTGGATTCAAGTTCTCCGTTATTCATCTCATTTTATTGATATTCACGTTTTAGTACTTCGTCTACACACTTAGATTATCTTTTCCACATATTTAGATTCTTTATTTTTTTTCTAGTGGTAACATATCATACGTACTCACTTTTCTATAGTGATGATACGGTCTCGGGATATTGCTCATACTTGATTTAATTCGCACTTTTTAGTTAGTTTATATACTTAGAATGACTCATTCCCATATTTTTATAATGCGAATATGATTACTTCACTTCTCACACACATACACACACTGACACATTCACACATATTTTTTTTTTGCACACTTTGCATACACGACCCACTTTATACATTATACACATGTTCATGCATTTTAGGAGAAGGAGAATATTTTTGTTTCCCATGAGAGACCAAAAGATGGAATGGGTGCCTAACACCTTTCCATTTCTTAACGTAGTATCTGATCCCACGTCTTGTTTGATTTCACATGCATTAGTAATATTTTATGCTATATATTTGGAGATGGATATTTATTTGGCATGTTTTGAGAAAAATAGGCCGACGACTCTGATCTCTACACACGCTCACACACCTCACATCGTTCACACAGACCGCTTTTATAATTCCCCTTTCTATCCAAATGGAAGCCTTCGTGTACCCTCAATGTGATGCGAAATCTGGAGGGGCTGGTATGGACACACTATCCTACTCTTTTGAAGGATAAAATCACCTTTTCCTCAAGATATATCCCTATTTTATTTGGAAAGTAGGACAACATCTTACTGACCTAGTTGCTTATGAAGATATAGTTGTTGCTCAAGTTGATCTTCATAAAACAACCAATGAGATTTGGGCATTAAAATAGTCTAATAACATCTATGTAAGTGGCCAAGGAAACCTGAAAGATTGGGGTTTTAATGGTCTTTCACTGGAGAAAATTCCTCTTAGAAATCGAGAGTTGAAAGATAAAGAAAATGCGGTAGTCTAGGACTTCCAAAATCACGAGGCCTCACTGTTGGAGTTGGCACAGGATAAATCCCATTGGGAATGAGAAGAAAAGCACATAAAATATATTTGGGATATATTCCACAAGTTTGTAACTTATGCATTACCACATTTTTATGCAATATGTAGGAAATGATGTTTATTGTTATACCATAAATATAGAGCACCACGTGGGCCCCTCAGGAGGTGATACATGTCCTCATTAATGGCAGAAAGAGAAGTCGTCTTGATACACAATCTGATCGACCTGGGGGATAGAGTTCATCTAAGGTAATATTGTGCTCGACCTGTCATTTTATTAAACGCTCCACTACTGTTAATACGATGTTAATTAACAGCGTTAATTAACCCAGTCAATGATCACCGAACGCTATTTTGCACACATGGAGAATAGCAATAGTCATATTAATCTTATCTGTGCACGTGAGGAATTTACTCACTATCCCACCTTTATCCTACTATAACAAACTCATCATTATCAGTCCCCCCAGAGTGTAAATGGTGTAACTTCCTGACCTATAAAGGCACTCCACCTTTCCCATAATATTCTCTTTCTAATAACTACCTATAAATAGCACTTAATCCTACATGATAGGGGATTCGTATTTATTATATTAGATGGATATAGGCAAAATCTAGGCAGAGAACTCACAAATCCCTTATTCTTAAATTTCATGGATATTGTTCAATAATAAACAGATAACTAACATTGCTCATATGGACGTAGGCACCATATTGGGCTGAACCACGTAAATCTTTATGTCCTTCTTTGTCTCCCATCTTACTTTATTCCTCCCAATTTATCAAGTTTATAGTTATAAATTCCTTTTTGGTTATTATTTATTAATGAAATTTCCCATCTAAGATAATTAATACATAAATCAATTTTAGACAATACTAGATTGGTGTTGTCTATGGGAAATCGACAAGCGATTATTTTTTCCTACCATCCTTAGTCCTAAAACACTCTTCCGTTTTTCCAATTATTCACTTACAAATTCTGGAAAATAGAAGATAACCTATAAAGTAGTAGGGAAATAGAAGCACATCCACCATCCACACTTGTGTGATGGATGACATAGAGTGAATTTTGAGGAGCCTGGAAAAAGGACAGGAGGCAATGTAGGGAAGCATTAAACAACTGATGCAGATGCTCTAGGATGGACATAATAGGTCTGGAGCGAATCCCTTCACCCCGATCAGAAGAGAAACTTCAGAGACAAGAGGATAAATTCTACTTCCAGCCCCTATTGAGATATGAGGCATTCTTATAGAATGCAATATCTAAAAAACCCAAGAAGGTTGAACCTGGGGTCGCATGATAACATGTGTGCATCCAGGAATTATGGATTATAAGATGATAGGTCATACCGTCTCGGGGCCATTTCCTCCCTTAGATCAACTAGTATGACGATGAATAATCCTTCTCTAAGTAAAGGCCGCCCACTGTGTTGGAAAGGATGAGTAGAGGGTTAGCATTTGATCACCTGGGCCCAAGTAAAATAAGGGGCCAACAACCAGTGGGCCCTAGAAAGCAGAATAAGTGTCAGGAGGAATTAGCTTGGTCTATTACCAAAGAAACACAATGCTCGGCCAAGTCTAAAACAAGCATAAGGAAAGAGAGCAGATTTCTTAGGAAGAGATATCATTTGAAAGTCGAGGACGATCAGTTAAGATGGTTGCAGTTAAAGCCAAGCAAGAGGATCAACCTTGGAAGGGATCTATCCAGTGATTGGAGGACCACTTGGGAGAAATTTCTAGATTTAATAACCCCTTTCACAGAGACTTTGTGAATGGATCCCCCTTTACCATAACAATTATAGGTTATCCAGCACCCCCAAAATTCAAATTGCCAATCATTACGCCAAAATAAAATGGGAAAATTGATCCAATACTTCATGTAGAGTTGTATCAAGTAGCTATTGATATCAATTTGGTTTCAAACGAAATGTGTTGCCGAGCATTCTCCAGCACGATCACCGGATCAACTCAAATCTAGTATACCCCCACCATGCGAGAAAATCTTCAATTTCCAATAGTTAGTCGACCTCTTTCTCAATAATTTCTATTTTGGATCCAAGCCAGGCAAGAGAGTTGCCCACTTACTCAACGTACGCTAAAAGGCCGACGATACCATATGCTAGTTTATTACTCACTTTAATAATGAGAAGCTTAAGATTATGGATTATAATGATCAAATTGCCATAACCGCAATGATGAGAGGGTTACATCCGGGAAAGCTATTTTGGGCACTAACAAAAGGGCCTTTAAAGAAAATGAAAAACTCATGGCCAAGGTAGGAAAAATCATGAATACCGAAGAGGCCATGGAAGCTAAGGAGTCAGGTTACCTAAAGGCTGCCTCCAGTAAGAATAACAAAATGAAGGATAGGAAAATTGAGAAGTCTAATAGGTGTTATGAGTACACCTCTTTGACTATTTGCATCCATAACATATTTGAGGACATTTGAGGAAACAAAGACCTGAGATGGGATGGGAAGCTAAAATCGCCTACAAATCATTGAGACAAAAGAAAATACTGTTATTTTCACAAGGACCATTACCATAACATGAAAATATGCATAGCTTTGAAGAAAAAAGTCGATAACTTAATCAGAATAACAAAATTATTCAAGTACGGGCATAAATACGGTCAAACATGTCTAGCGACAAGCATAAAGTTAGATGATGATCAAAATCTCCTTGTAGTAAGACATCCTAGGAAAAAAGGGGACATGGTGATGATTAGTAGGATGGCGCGAATCTACCAAAGAAACCTAAGGAGGTTGTCCATGAGGATAAGAGGACTTTCTTCAGATGCCATTTTATTACCGAAAGGGATACTGGAGGAGGAGATGAACTTGCTGAAAGGAAGGCCAACCTCAATGAAGCAAAGGCTTGTGCTCATATTAGGCAAATCAATTCGATAGACAACGTCAATACTCGTTCGAGGAGGGAAAATAAAGATCAACTTATTATCAGATTTTCAAAAGATGATTTATTTGGTGTTTTATACCGCACTAAGACCACCTGATCATTACCATAATTGGCAAGGAAAGAAAGGTGACAAGTGTAGACACCACATTATAGGACACTCTAAGTCTCTCCTTAGACTCCTAGCTTTTCCCCCTTCCACCGCAAACCTAGGTCGCACTCCGAGTACCTATCTAGAGACCATCGGGCACCTCCAGGCCCAATTTGACTCCGATCAACTCTTTTGTTAGAATGAAATATATTTGAGTCTTCGAATGGAACTGAAACCCATTTCTAACGGTCCACCCCATGCACAAACTAGCATAACCGTTAAAATGAACGATCAGTTTTTCCCTAAAAATCGATATGGAGGCCATCGAGCGCTCTCGGACTCCGTTTGACCAAAGTCGACTCTTCATCTCGAACGAGACTGGATGAATCTCTGAAGGTCATTGAATACCCTTTCTAATGATCCACCTTGAGCGTGATTGTAACCTACAGTGCAGACGAACGAGTTGTTTTACTCCGAGAGGTCACCGGGCACTTTTGGGCCCTGGTTAAGGTTACTAACTGGGCGAAACTATTTTGAATGTCAAATTACATCTCCTTACCTTTCCAACGGTCCTCCCCATGCGTGATTCTGACATACCATGCGGACAAACGATTCGTTTGCGTCCGACGAGCTCCCGTCCAAAGGACCAACATGCGCTTTTGAGCCACATTTGACCCAAAGTCAACTCTCGGTCACGGGAGAGGTCCAAGGGATCCTCAAATGCCTCTGGAATACCTTTTTAAAGGTATACCTGTGCGAAATTCGGATCACCGATTTGTTCTCTACAGTCATTTTTCCAGAAAAGTTTGCACGAGATTGCCAATTGGCAGGTCCTGAACCCTGCCTATCGACACAGTGTCAAGGGTGACCTGCTGATAAGCACCCCTTAGGGTACGCCGATCGGATCCCCTTGACCCTATAAATAAGGTCCATGACCTCATTCCCAAAGGAGAGCAAAAACCCATCAGTATGAGTGATCTCAGCACCATTCTCTCGAAATCAACGAAGCTCCATATGAGAAATCCCATTCAATCCTAAATACCCATCCTTTTCACACCCATATTCGGTAAATATCCTTCTCTCTCATCAACATCCATCAACATTCAAAGGATTTCATCAAAGATCCAAGCTCAAGCTCCAAAAGAAGGTCTAACTCCTTTTCCCTCTCTTTCAAATATCTTGTATTGCATAAATTATCTTAGATTCACAATCTAGTTTCTCTTTAGTTCATACATATTAACATCTACACTTTTATAAGTATATTGCACATACTCCATTTTTCATTAAAAAACAAAAACAAATCAAAGGGTTACACCTGTAAATTTCGAATAAAATTATCCGACACACTTTTTTTCAAAACTATAAACACATTTTACACACACCTAATAAAATTCCATTCAAATATATGGGATAAACCCCACCCCTGTTCTACATTTGAACTACGTGGACTTTGATGCCTTTATAGGCTACGTAGGCGTCTGGGATTAAAATCCGAGACTCGAGTCCAACTTTTTAATTTTCCCACTTCTCCTATTTTTCCAAATTTCTCAAATCCCTCATTTTTATCATACATATACATATAATATTCGTGTTTTTGCTTCATCCCACATATATTATCATTTCCCCATAACGATCAATATCTTGATGAACGCTCATATTCTATCTTTTACATTTATTATTACTTTGGGAATTTTCCTATTGATGACCTCACCCTATCTTTTCCATGATATGGTTCGAACGATTCCAATCTCTATTATATAAGCACATGCATACACTTCATGGGGATAAAAAGGAAAATATTAACATTTTCCTGTGAGAGACCAAAAGGGAGGAAAGGGTGCCTAACATCTTCCCGTTTCGTAACTTAGCCCCTGGACCTCTGATCTATTAGTTTCGCATGCATCAGTTTTGTCCTTGATGCTGCTCTCTTGAAAGTGGAAACATATTCTTTTGCCTGCTTTGAGAAAAATAGGCTGGCGACTCTATCTCTTTACATTCACCCCACATCGATGATGGCAGATCCCCCCTTTTCGAAGAGAAGGGTGTGAGAATGCGACGCAGTTTCTTCCCCGGGGGATCCTCTCTCTCCTTTACCCCGGAACAAATGCTGTGGCGACTCCACTAGGGATTATTTTTAAGAGGGCTAGACTCTATTCACATGGGGGTTTTATTTTCTTATATATTCCCCTCTATTATTCATGTGTACCTCATGCTTATGCTACTATTCACACACTTGTAGAAGATTATCCATGTACACTTCACACCACGTGCACCTAGGATCATGTATATCCACATGTTGCACACACCACTTATCGATGCTTAGTATACTATTGGTACATGTACTTTTCTCCTAATTTTTCGTGATCAAGAAAGATACTCTCACAATAAGACACTAATAAGAGAATCATGCATGATTCACACGAAATCACCCAAGAGTATTGTTATTAACCAAATTGTGTTCCGTAACTGGAGAGTCACTTCATGATGGGCATTGGTTCGGCATGGTGCAGTTAGCCTAAGCGATATGACTCTCACCTTTTATTGGCCAAGTACCTTCGATGTATATCGAACGGTTCCCCTGCATCGTACTACTTGACCAAAGTCATGATGGGAGGTATATTGTAGGGAACTCATTCACGTACGTCGAGTATATCAAATTCTCTCTCATATGTACCATCCCTAATAGGTATATAGTGAAGCCATCCACGTACACTAAGTTATATCAAATCGCAAGTCCACATGTACCAATTTCCCTCAAAATCAAGACGTATATTGTAGAAGTCACGCCAAAATGGGGAACCCTTTCCAATTCAACAAACCAACTACATACCCTCATATAGGTGTCAAGCCTAGGTACCGATTTCGACCCGAAATTCTTCCAATATTTCAGGTCGACTTGTCGCCCAAATTTTTGCGCAATTTTTAAAACGGAACGCTTCCCGTGAGCCTGGTTACAAGAACAACCATAGCTTTACATATATTGCAAACCCAGTTTTTACAGGCTCGGGTTCTGTCTGGCATTTCATTTTACATTTAGGAGAACTTAGTACAAGTGGTAACTTAATAAACATAATAATCATGATGAGACCCATCTCTAGTCTTTTCATCTCTCTTTTTCCCAAAAATCGTCCAAAAACATTTCTCCCTCTTTTATTAAAATACCAAAAATATTTTTCCTCCTTTTCCCTTAGAAAAAAAAGAGAAAACATTTTTGATCCAAAGAAGTCAAAAAAAAAAATATTTTCCTCCTTTTCCTAAAAATAACAAATGCCCTTAGTCTCTTTCAAAAATAAATTCCAATTTTCTTTCCCTCTCAGGTCGATCACATTCCCTTAGCTTGGCTCCCTATTAGCTTCGGTCTTCAGTCAAATGGCCCCGAATTTCTTTCAGTCCCTTTACCTCCTCCGAGTCTGAGACTCACTCGCCTTTCATGAAGGATACGAATAAAGTGTCGAATGTATAGATGGATTTGTTGACGATTTTGGCTCAACTCACTGCCAAAATTGACAACCTTCAAATCGAGGTTTATGAGATGTAAAGAAATCAGGTCCCTATCCTCGAGGATATTGAGGTTATTTTCCCTCGCGCCATCGGTCCTCCTGCACCCGAGCGTATATGGTTTCCTGAAGAATACCATCATGCTCCACGGGCTCCTCCTGCTAATGGGCCAGCACCAGCCCAGGTTCCTATGCCAAACCTTTCTCAGACCGGGGTTAACTTACCCATAATTGTTTATCAGAAAGAGGAAGAACTGAATAAGGTCAAAGAAGACCTCAAGATGCTACCAAGAAATTTGACCAAGTCAGAATCTCTGGGAATTACATGGACTACACCCACATGTCTCCCTATCCTAAAGCTAGGTTACCATAAAAATTGAAGATGCCCAATATCGAGAAGTTTAGAGGTAGTGGACCCCCGATCGTTCATCTCCGTAGCTATCACTGAGCCATGACTCTCCTAGGGACTTTTGAAGAAATAATGGCTTAGATGTTCCAGCAGACTCTGAAGGATAACGCCCTCCGTTAGTTCCTATACCTTTAAGAATCTAGAATCCGCAGTTGGGAAGATGTCGCCCGTGAGTTCATATCACATTACAAGTATAATGAGGGGCTAGAGGTTACCCTCAACGAATTAGAGATACTTCAACAGAATCCTGGGGAATCAGTCAGTAACTTCGTAGCAAGATGGAGAGAAAAAGCAGCTACCATGACCAATCAGCCTTCTGAAGAAGAACAAATCAGTATTGTGAAGAAAAACTTCCTACCCCATGTCCGAGCAATAATGGGAGAATAGTATTACCCTCACTTTCGAGCCCTCCGAGAAGCAGGAATAAAAATCGATAAAGGTATTTCCAAGAAAAAAGTTTAACAGAAGAAAATTTCGGGACAGTTTGCTCCTAGGAAATTTGAAAATCCTATTACTACCGCAGTCTCTACTATCAATAATATCTCTTAGCCTACCGCTTCATAGGCACCAGAAAGTAACCCAAACCCAATCCAAAAAGAATATACCGAGCTTCACGCTCCTCTCTCCAAAGTCTATCGGGATCTCTTGAACCAAAACCTGATCAAACTCTTGGCCCTCGTCCGTTACTAAATCTGCTTCCAAAGAATTTTAAACCTGATGCCCATTGTGACTATCACAAAACTGCTGGCCATACCACCGACCAATGTTTCCATCTCCAAAACACAATCCAAAGCCTGATTAACCGGGGTATCATTGCCCCACCAGCTAATCCTAAACCAAACACTACCCATAATCCACTACCAAGTCATACAAACTCCATCTTCATAGAAAACAAATCAGAACTCGACCCATCTACCCAAATCATGCCAAGTAAATCACCAATCATGCCCATATACTCTCCTAAACCTCTCCAAACATGACCATATTTCCTCTTACACCCTACCAACCTTACCAATAAAACCTTATCCCTCCTGACCAGAGTTGCATCGCTGTCCGCACCCGTTCTGGAGGTAAAGACATGGAATTATTAAAAGTACTGAACCAACTCCTAGAGTTCGGGCTGAAATTACCCTCCCAAATGACCATTGACTGTCATAGATTTAGTGGGGTATTCTTAGAAGCTCAAAAATGGGCCCGAGAATCAAACAACTGGGTAGTGCTAGTTGATGAAGTTAGTCTAGATGACCTGGTCCAGATTATGACAGATTTGTTTCGACAGACTGGTGATATTTGTAGCATATTCGAGTTGCTCGATGCTTTGAAATTACAAGGGTATCTGGTCCCCTCAATCTCACATTTCCCTACCAAATAGGAGAAATTTTATGAAGAGGCCATACAAGTTGTAAAGTGTATTGACTTTGCATGGAAAGACAATATCATTGCTACCAGATGGGGAGAGGATTGTGAAGATTCAGATGAAGAGACAGATTCAAGAAAGACTAGTATGATAGCCAACCTATGCAGAATGATATCATTCGAGGAGCTGCTAGGAGAGATCAAACAGGGTTTCTATTTTTCCCCTCTTCCGTGAACCACATGACCAGGTCGGGGAGACATTACCATAACTCAAACTTACAACCATCATCAAAGCGATAAAGGGAAAGGTGTTGAGAATCTTCCTATGAGATAAATGACCCTTGAAGAAAGTAAGGTCCTTGATAAATTGAAGAAGACCCAAGATAACATCACTCTATAGGGACTTTTCATGTCTTTCCAACTATACCAAAATTCCCAAATCATGCTACTCACAAGAGCCACAGTTCCTCCTTCAACCACACCAAAAGAAGCAGTGAATCTAGTTCGATCCCTGACCTCTACTCCAATGCTCTCCTTCTACGAAGATTAAATCCCTAAGAATGCTCCCAACCACAATCATACTCTCAATATCTCTTTTGAAGTTATGGGGGAAACTTCCCCCCTCTCACTCGTCGACAACGAATCAGCTTTGAATGTGTGCCCACTAAGAACTTTAAATTATTTAGGATTGAAAGTGAGTGACCTTGATCCAACCTATGCTACCATGCGTACCTATGACAACATCTATCGAGAAGTAATGGGATCTATTAAGCTTGCAATATGGGTTGGCCCTATAAAACCTATTATTGAATTCCAAGTCATCGACATCCCAGCCTATTTCAGTCTGCTTCTCGGATGATCGTGGCTCCACATCATCAAAGGGGTGTCTTCTTCCCTTCATTAGAAATTGAAGTTTTTTACCAAAATAATAAGTTATCATCATCTTGGGAGACAGTAATAACACCAAGAATGCAAGCATCAGTAATTCGGTACTCGAGATACAACATGGGGTGAATGATATGCTGCTATTAGGCTTTCAAGTCGAACCACTCCTACTCCTATCACGGGATGACTTTAAAGACAGGGTTTGTCCCTCATGGAAACGTCGATGTGATCTGAATGTTCAGAATATGCACTTCATTGTCGGGCTAGGGCTGGGGAAAAGAAAACAAGGGCTAACTGAACCAATTATGTTGAAGAAAGCCTTTCCTCCTTGTGGCTTAGGCTACCAACCATCAGAAGAAGAACTCATATTGATCCCTCAGCCTCGACTGAAGAGAAAGTTAGAATGCACTAGAACTACCTCGAGAGATTCCCTAAATGGAAGATTCATCATAGAGGGCGCAGAATTCCCCTTCTGCGGCTTCCTTGAACCTTGGTATTACCCTGTAGACAAAAGGATGAAACCAGTAATGGAGATCTTTTTTCAAGACAGCTACTCGGGAGTCAAAAGTTCCAAACACTGTGTGAAACCACTTACTGAGGAGACCATACTTGATATCGAAGATTCTAAGGACAGCGACTCTGAGGACTCTTTCAACTTATAGATTTTGGGGCTGACACTCTGCATGATCCACTCAGGGTTCACATCATTTGATCTATCCTACCTCATCAAAGATGCTGATACACCTCTTCTCAACTAGCATACTACACGTGTGCCACCTGCTGATATTCAACCTAACCCTGATATTTACCCTATTTCCCCTATAGTCATTTCCTCTCACTTCGATGTAATCGAGACCTCCTTTGATGAGGTCTTAATGATTTTTTCTTATCAATGAAATAAATGAAGATTTTGAGTATCTTGTTATGCCTTATATTAATTGTATTGGTTCTAATCAAACTCTTAATGACGATGACTTTGGAATTGAACAATTCTTAACTGATCTAAATAAGGTTAATAACAAACAACATAACCACGTTCAAGTTAATGAAGATCAAACTTTTGTTATAAATCTCAGTTCTAGTAGCCAAATGCGCTAGATTAAGATAGAGGCTACTCTTGATGAGTACAAATGCACTCAACTCGAAGAGCTACAAAGGAGTTTATGGATGTATTCGCATGGTCCTACGATGATATGCCTGACATTGACCCTAAGATTGCACAACATGAGATTCCAACTCTCCCAAAATGTAAACCAGTCAAATAGAAGTGGCGAAAGCTCCATACCAAATGGTCACTCAAAGTAAAAGATGAAGTAGTCAAGCAACTGAATGTGGGCTTCATTCATGTGATTGAATATCCCACATGGCTAGCCAATATCGTACCTATCCCGAAATCAGGAGGAAAGGTCCGCATGTGTGTCGACTACCGAGACTTGAATAAGGCCTCTCCAAAGGATGATTACATGCTACCCAACATCGATATGATTATGGATAACACAACCAGTCATGCTCTCAAGTCATTCATTTATGAATTTACTTGATATAACCAGTTCAAGATGCACCCTAATCATTAAGAGAAAACTGCATTCATCATTCCTTGGGGAACCTTTTGTTATACTGTCATGCTATTTGGTCTAAAAATGCAGGGGCTACCTGCCAAAGGACTTCCACAACCATTCTGCATGATCTGATACACAAGGAAGTTGAGGTCCATGTAGATAACATGATTATCAAGTCCAAGACTAGATAAGCTCATGTTCCCGCTCTCCAAAAATTCTTTGAACGACTGAGACAGTACCAAATGCGGCTTAACCCACATAAATGTGTCTTCGGCATTACCAAAGGGAAACTCTTAGGATTCATGGTTAGTGAGACAGGGATAGAAATAGATCCTTCCAAGCTAAATGCCACACTTGAGATTCCACATCCCCGAATGGAGAAAGAAGTCTGAGTATTCCTTGGGAAATTGCAGTACATTAGTCGATTCATCAGCCAATTAACTTCCATCTGTTAACCCATCTTAGAACTCCTTCGAAAGGATTTAACCAAGGTCTGGAATGAAGCTTGTCAATAAGCCTTTGATGGAATTAAGTAATACCTAACCTGACCTCCGATGCTCATTCCACTGCAGCCTAGTCTTCCCTTACTCCTATAGCTAACCGTGACTAATACTGTAACCGGGGATTTTCTACCTCAATGCCTTCAAGAAACCCGCAAGGAGAAAGCCATCTACTATGCCAGTCGAAAATTGGTCAGTTACAAAGTTAACTACACTGTCTTGGAAAAGGAATGTGTCGCTCTTGTCTGGGTTACCCAAAATTTATGGCACTACATGCTCGCCTTCCCCATCAGACTCGTATCCTAGATAGATCCCATCAAATACCTACTCGAGAAGCCCTCCCTATCCAGTCGAAGGTCCCGTTGGTTGATGCTTCTAGTCGAGTTTGATATCACTTATGTCACATGGAAAAACATGAAATGGAGAGCCATCTCTAAATACCTTGCTGACTACCTTATGAAAGAGTCCAATGTCTAGATTTCTGAATTCCCATACGAGAATATCCTTTGCTCCTCCCATAAAGATCTTCGATGGCAAATTTTCTTTGACAACGCTGCCAATAAAAAAGGATATGGCATTGGGATTCTCCTAATTGCCCCTGATGACTCCCACACTCCCATTTCCATCAACTTGGAATACGAGGCGTTCATAGTAGGCCTCGAGGTTTCCCTCAAGAAAGGAATTCGATACCTCGATGTCTATAGGGATTCAGCCCTCATCATCGGTTAAGTACTCAGGAAATGAAAAGTCAATGATGAGAAACTTTTACCCTTCCATGCCCACCTTGAAGAACTAGCTTTCCGATTGTAAGAAATCACCTTCCACTACTTGCCCTGAGCAAAGAACAACCTAGTTGATGCCCTTACCACCTTAGCCTCCTTGATTGACATACCCGAAGGAATAACAATGTCTTCATTCCTTGTCCAAAAACAAGATAAACAAACCCACTGCTACCTCATCGAGCTCTGCAGAGAGAAATAATTCGAAATAGCCAATTGCTGGTACTATGATATTTGGCGCCTCCTCAGACACAGTAGGTATTCTCAAGGAACCGACAAGAAAAACTTAGCAACTCTCCACAGACTAGTCGCCCAGTACATTGTCTCTGATAAAGCACTGTTCAAAAGAAACTTTGATGGAACCCATTTCCACTGCATCATAGGGGCTAACATTGAAGAAATGATGTAGAAAATCCACAGCGGGGAATGCGAACCCCACAGGAACGGCCATATGCTCTCTAAAAAGATCATTCGACAGAGATACCATTAAACTACTATAGTTCAGGACTGCATAGCCTATGTGCGAAGATTTCTTAAATGCCAACATTTCTCTAACTTACAGCATATGCCTCCATGAGAGCTGTATAACATGACTTCTCCCTGGCCGTTTTCCACATGGGGCATCGATATCATAGGGAAAGTCACGCCGAAGGAATCCAATGGGCATGGGTTCATCCTAGTCTCTATTGACTACTTCACCAAATGGGTCGAAGACAAGTCATACACAGTTTTGAATGCCAAGAAAGTGTCCAAATTCATCTAGAAAAACATCATTTGCCGATATGGGGTCCTACACGAGTTGGTATCAAATAATGGGTTACATTTTGAGGCAGAGGTTACAAAAGTGGTCGATGAGTATAGGATTCAAAGACATAAATCCTCTCCAAACCAACCTCAAACCAATGGAGCTGTCAAAGCAGCCAATAAGAATGTCAAAGCCATTATTAATAAGATGACTGAGATTTGTCATGATTGGGATGATAGGATCCCTTACGCCATCTGGGGTACCGCACATCAGTCTGAACCTCTACTAGGGATACCCCTTACTTTCTATTCTATGTCATGGAAGCATTCCTACTCATGGAGCTGGAAATACCCTCGTTGCACGCCATGCTTAAAAGCAAGGTCATCGATGAAGACTGGTACCAAAGTCATCTTGACGAAATGACCCTCCTAGATGAAAGTAGATTGAAATATTTATATCACATAAAAGGGTACCATCGTTGTATAGCATGATCTTTCAATAAGAGAGTCAAGGACTGCGATGTCCGAGAGGGGAACTTATCCCTCAAAGAAATAATAGAGCCTATCTGGTGCCCCAGAGTGAAATTTATGCCCAATTGGAGCAACCCCTACATTGTGAAGAAGATCTTATCGGGCGGCACCGCGGTGCTCACCGACCTCGACAGGGAAGAAATGGAGCGCCCAGTCAACCTGGACCATCTCAATAAATTCCCCCTAGTCTGAAATCTTGGTGCGCTATGACTCTTCTCATCTCCCTTCTATTCTAAAAAAAATTCTCCATTTCCCCTACCCAGAACTACATGGGCCTGATCCTCTAAAAACATTTTCAAAAAGGAATTTTAAAAATTTTCAAAACCCTCAGAGGTACATAGGAAGCTCATTCACTTCACATGAGCCTGGCCCCCTTCTTTTTCACAAAATGCTATTCTTTTCTTATCCCTGAGAGCAATAATTCATTTTAACATATACATAAACAAAAGGATTATGTATGCCTTAACGATTGGTATAGATAATTCAAAATGCAAAAAAGTCATAAGAAGGCACAACTAGATGATTAAAAACATATTTATTTCATTATCTAAAATTTTTGCACGATTACATCGGAATAAGGAGTCAAACGACCTCCCTGGCAAAAAAAACCCAGATAATAATAAACCCCACTACTCCTAAAAATCACCCTAATTATTCTCACAAAACACAAAAATAACACCTTTTACAAGAAGCTTCATAAAACCCTACCCATAGTAGCCAGAGGAACCAGCACCATCATCACCCACATCCTGGACTCCCCAAGCCTCCCCTGCATGAATGGAGTATCACCGAATCTCCATGGACCGATAAGCCCGAACCAACTTAGGATAGGCCACAACCCCTCCCTCCATGGTGTCAGATATGGCAAACCACCGTTGACCAGTCTCTATAGCCATTACCTTGGCCACTACCTTCTTCCACAACCACTTCATGTAGTCCCTAGAGATATGCCAAACTCTCCCAGTGGACTGAGAAGGACATGTTGACGGAAGATTATTCTCCCATAGGGAACCAAGTCGCATGCACATATGCTATGTCAGATCTTCCACAAGAAAGGAGTTTGGTGCTCGCGGTGGCATAATTCTCTCCCAACCACATTGGCGCAGTAGCCGCTAGGGAAAGTAGAAAGAGGTATGCCTAAGGCCAACCAATATGACTTACTGGTATTCTCCACGCTCCAGAATGGGCAGCAGCTCCCCCCCACACTACACCAAAACTGGTGATTGGTCACGGCCAAAATCCCTGACCAAAACTGTGGGTCGCGAACTTGGGCCGTGATCATTTCGGGCGTGACCATTTTCGTGGGTCGCGGCCGAAGTCCGTGACCAAAAAATGGTCACGGCCAAGAGGGGTCATAGCAGATGGTCGCGGACTTTGACCGTGACCCATGCCGTGACGGGTCGCGGCCCTCATCCGTGACCCACAACCGTGACAAATTGGTCGCGGCCAAAGTCCGCGACCCACGTCCGTGACAAAAAAAATAATAATAAAATTGGTCACGGCCCTCATCCGTGACCCACAACCGTGACAAACTGGTCGCGGCAAAAATCCGCGACCCACGTCCGTGACAAAAAAAAATAAAAAAAATTGGTCGCGGACCTCATTCGTGACCCAGAACCGTGACAAATTGGTCGAGGCCAAAGTCCGCGACTCACGTCCATGACAAAAAAAAATCAAAAAAATTGGTCGCGGCCCTCATCCGTGACCCACAACCGTGACAAATTGGTCGCGGCCAAAGTCCGCGACCCACGTCCGTGACAAAAAAATTAAAAAAAATTGGTCGCGGCCCTAGTCCGCGACCCATAACCGTGACAAAAATATAAAAAAAATGGTTGCGGACTTTGGCCGCGACCATTTTTAAGAGCGACAAAAAAATAAAAATGGTCATGGACAAAGTCCATGACCATATTTATCTATAATTTTAAAAAAATGTATTTTTTTGTCCAATCCTAAAATTGAGGTCATGTGAGTGCACCGTCGGTTGCTACGAGGTGTTACAAATATTTATTATAGGCAAAACAATAAAAAAAATCACAAATTGCGAATTGAGAATGTTGTTAATAAACAAATATATATACAAACTAAAAAATATTACACGTCTTAATAATTCACAGACCCAAAAAAAAATTGGGCAAAGTTTCCTCTATTTTCTTAACATTCCAAACCCTGTAAATGAAAAACCTGCTTATTATAAAGCCCGCACGGCTATAAAATTCAACAATCAAATTATAAAAGCCCGCACGGCCAAAAAACTAAACAATAAAAGCCTGCACGACTCTAACACATAAAAAACATTATCCTGAATGTCCTGAACATATAAACAATCTTCATGTTGTAAAACATTGCTTCCTTCATTTGTTCCACGTGCAAACATCCTACAAATGATAGGATACAAAAAATAAAAATATCAGTAACCAAGTAGTAATACAAAAAATTTAATCAACCTGAAAAATTGCATATATGAGTTCAAATTATCCACATATCAATGTTTTTAAGCGAAAGTCTAGAAATATGCAAATTACCATCGTATTCTCAAATCGAAAGTCCCGCGACTGCGTGGTCAGTTCCTACGAGTTACATTGGTCCCGTGGGAGGTGTCGGTGCCACCCACGGGGCCGTTCGGGGGTTGTTTCGAGTTTTCACCCTCTAACGCCATGTTTTTAAGCCAAAGTCTAAAAATATGCAAATTACCATCGTAGTCTCAAACCGGGACTTCCGCGACTGCGCGATCAGTTCCTACGAGTAACATTGGTCCCGTGGGAGGTATTGGTGCCAACCACGGGACCGTTCGAGGGCTGTTTCGAGTTTTCACCCTCTAACGCCATGTTTTTAAGCCTAAGTCTAGAAATATGCAAATTACAATCGTATTCTCAAACCGGGAGTCCCGCGGCTGCGGGGTCAGTTCTTACGAGTTACATTGGTCCCGTGGGAGGTGTTGGTGCCACCCACGGGGACGTTCGGGGGCTGTTTCGAGTTCTCGCCCTCTAACGCCATGTTTTTAAGCGTAAGTCTAGAAATTTGCAAATTATCGTCGTATTCTCAAACCGGGTGTCCCGCGACTGCGGGGTCAGTTCCTCCGAGTTACATTGGTGCGGTGGGAGGTGTTGGTGCCACCCACGGGACCGTTCGGGGGCTGTTTCGAGTTCTCACCCTCTAACGCCAAGTTTTCGCTAAGTCTAGAAATATGCAAATTACCTTCGTATTCTCAAACCGGGAGTCCCGTGGCTACGGGGACAGTTCCTACGAGTTATATTGGTCTCGTGGGAGGTGTTGGTGCCACCCACGGGGCCGTTCGGGGGCTATTTCGAGTTTTCACCCTCTAACGCCATGTTTTTAAGCCTAAGTCTAGAAATATGCAAATTACCGTCGTATTCTCAAACTGGGAGTCCTGCGACTGTGGGGTCAGTTCCTACGAGTTACATTAGTCCCGTGGGAGGTGTTGGTGCCACCCACAGGGCCGTTCGGGGGCTGTTTCGACTTATCACCCTCTAACGCCAAGTTTTGCCTAAGTCTAAAAATATGCAAATTACCTTCGTATTCTCAAACCAGGAGTCCCACGGCTGCGGGGACAGTACTTACGAGTTATATTGGTCCCGTGGGAGGTGTTGGTGCCACCCACGGGGCTGTTCGGGGGTTGTTTCGAGTTTTCACCCTCTAACGCCATGTTTTTAAGCCTAAGTCTAGAAATATGCAAATTACCGCCGTACTCTCATACCGGGAGACCCGCGGCTGCGAGGTCAGTTCCTACGAGTTACATTGGTGCCGTGGGAGGTGGTGGTACCACCCACGGGGCCATTAGAGGATTGTTTCGAGTTTTCACCCCCTAACGCCATGTTTTTAAGCCTAAGTCTAGAAATATGCAAATTACAATCGTATTCTCAAACCGGGAGTCCCGCGGCTGCGGGGTCAGTTCCTACGAGTTACATTGGTCCCGTACGAGGTGTCGGTGCCACCCACGGGGACGTTCGGGGGCTGTTTCGAGTTCTCACCCTCTAAAGCCAAGTTTTTTAGCCTAAATCTAGAAATATACAAATTACCGTCGTACTCTCATACCGGGAGTCCCGCGGCTGCTGGGTCAGTTCCTACGAGTTACATTGGTCCCGTGGGAGGTGGTGGTGCCACCCACGGGGCCGTTCGGGGGCTGTTTCGAGTTCTCACCCTCTAAAGCCAAGTTTTAAAGCCTAAGTCTAGAAATATGCAAATTACCGTCGTACTCTCATACCGGGAGTCCCGCGGCTGCGGGGTCAGTTCCTACAAGTTACATTGGTCCCGTGGGAGGTGTTGGTGCCACCCACAGGGCCGTTAGAGGGCTGTTTCGAGTTTTCACCCCCTAACGCCATGTTTTTAAGCCTAAGTCTAGAAATATGCAAATTACCTTCGTATTCTCAAACCGGGAGTCCCGCGACTGCGGGGTAAGTTCCTATCATCGTATTCTGAAACCGGGAGTTTAAAATATTTTCAACATATTATCTAACAGTGAAACCAATAATTATCCCGTACTCCTTTTAATTATCCCATACTCCTTCTAAAATATTATCCAACAACATTCCAACAACCAATAATTATGCAACAGCCAAACCAAATAAAACCAATAACTATCCCGTACTCCTTCTATCATCTAAAAGATTTAATAGATAATGCATATCAATTATATAACTACTTTAGTTAATGTACAGAGTACCTGGTGTGTAATGAAGAACTGGTATGTAATGAAGAACTGGTATCCAATTGGTTAGATCTGCAATACGTAAACAATGTGTTATGAAGAACGGGTATGTAAAATTGAATAAAGTACCTCACAAAACCACTTAATTGTTTTTTAAAATTAAAGAAAGTACGGTACCGTACAGGTACTGCTACCAAAAAATATAGGGGATGCTACAAAACTTCCTTCAAACAAAATAGGGGTTGGGTTTGGTTTTTGCGTAGGTAGAGGAATGTTTGAGTTGGATTCTTTGGTTTTCTTGGGACGCAGTACAACCCTTCTTTGCTGCCAATTCATTAACCCTTTCATAAACGTGTTTATTGTGATCCAAATTCTCAGATTGAAAACGTGGTAGAGACTACAATAGTAATACACAAGAAGAGATACAAATTTCATCGTAATACACAATAGTAATACACGAGATGTTAATATTAGTATTCATTACAAAACCAAAAAACAAACCTTTCGCCAATCATCATTCGAAAGACTCTCCACCAACTTTGGGCCATCCGAAAAGAATCCTCGTGCTAGAGGACTATACGCGACAACGCCTATCCCAAGTTCTCTATATAATAACAATGATAGGAAATAATTTAGATTTTGAAAAAAAAAGCACGCATTACTTAAAAAAAAGACAATATTGGATATGAAGAGAAATGACTAACCTACAAGTAGGAATTATGTCCTCTTAAACATCTCTTGTCCAAAGAGACCATTCCAACTAGACTGCTGTTATAGGATGAACTGCATGCGCTCTTTTGATGGTTGAAGCCGAGGCTTCGGAAAGACCGATGTATTTTATTTTACCTTCTTCAACTAATTTCTTGAGTTCTCCCATCTTGACAAAAGGCGTCATTACACAGAATTAGACACAAACTTGAATAAATAAAAAAGAGGGGTTTCAAAAAAGGAGAAAGAAAAATATGAATGGATGATAAATATTTCAAGGGTCTTTATAAATTTAGGACCTATTGTAATATGTATTTTAGAAGTAGAACAACAAACATTTTATTTATAGTTTTAGTCTCTATTTTTAAATAAAGCCACTGGGGCGGACTCATATTCATAAAGCATCAATCAATCATAACATTCCACGTGTTCCTTTAATTTAAAAATAGGGACTAAAAATGAAAATGAAAAGTTTATTGTCCTATATACAAAATCAATATTATTTTAAGTCCTAAAAGTACATAATCTAATATTTTTCAAGTGATTGTTGGGTGGTAATATTGAAAAAAACAAAAAATGGGCGCATTAGTTAGTTGTCACTCATGTTTCCCTTGACTTAATTTTTCATAATTCGGAAACCATCATTTATATAAGAAAAGCAGAGGAGAGCAAGCCCAAATTGAGAAAACATGGAAGGATAAAATAAAATGAAAATACCGTGAGTTCAATGGGTAGACGAGTGTCGATGCGATGCTGATAATAAAGATCGATACAATCGACGTCAAGTCTCTTTAAGATGGCCTCGTAGGCTTGTCTTACATAGGCGGGATCACCGCATATCTCCATCCCACCATCCCCAAACTTGCAACCAAATTTGGTAGCCAGCTGAACTTTTTGTCTAATGCCTTCCTTTTTCAAAGCCTTTCTAATGAGGATCTCGTGAGTGTGTGGGCCATACACATCGGAGGTAAGTTGACAGCGTGGTGGATAAGGGCAATCATGTCCTCATCCGGTTTGCGAGTCCCATAAAATGCGAACATACCCATACACCCAAGTCCCTGGGTTGATACCTCCAAACCTTGAGAACCCAATTTCATCGTTTTTTCCATTCTCTCTTTCTTAATCTGTGTTTCTTTCTTGCTAACTTTGAATGATTGTGTATATGTCCCTTCCTCTACACAGAGAAGAGAACCTCCTTTTATACACAACAGTGGACCGAAGCTGTGGAAAAAATAACGAAAAAGGAAGGCTCAATCTGCGCATGACCGACCAAAAACCCGCCCAACCTCCATACACGGCCAAACCTGCTACTAGCGTTTGGGGAAGAAACGCCATACCTGCTACCAGCGTTTGGGGAAGAAATAAACCAGATGAGCGGGGAAATGAAAATTTTGAGGCGCTTTGTTTTGTTTTAGGTTTAACAGTGGTCACGGCCTAGAGCCGTGACCCACCCACCGTGACCCATTAATGAAGCTAAGTGGGATGTGTACTGCCTATTGGTCACGGCCCAAAGCCGTGACCTATACCAAGAAATGGTCACGGCCCATAGCCGTGACCCTCAATCTGTGATGCGCGACCCTTTTTATCAACACTATTGCTTGAATGAGGGATGGTCACGGCCCATAGCCGTGACCCATGCCCAGAAATGGTCACGGCCCTAAACCGTGACCCTCAATGTGTGTAATTTCTTCTTTGTCATGCCATGGGTCACGAACGTGGGCCGTGACCCATCCGCGACCAAGCTTGGAGGGAATTTTGGCGTGAGTTTTGCGCCAAGATGGTCACGACCTGGTCACGGCCCAAGTCCGCGACCACTGTGGTCGCGGACTTGGGCCGTGACCACTTCCAGAACATAGATAATTTAGTGTGATAATAAATATGGTCACGCCAAATATTGAGTGGGTCACGGCCCAAGTCCGCGACCAGCTGGTCGCGGACTTGGGCCTTGACCCACTAGGCGTGACCATTCGCAGGATTTGGTGTAGTGCCACCAAGGCACAGACCAGTGTAAGCCTCGCGCCCCGTTCTCTAAAAACTAGTTCCCCCAACTCTCAATGTCCAGGACTACGCTAATAAAATAGTGCGAGAAGAAGTTTTGCACCGCCAATAAAGGATACTCAGGTGGGACCACCATACGAAACCTCTGTGATAGCCACATAAACAGCATTATAAGGCTACCCCTCAAAAATTCAGAATGACCCTCCCGCTAGGCATACAGGTCATCCAAGGTCTCCGTCAATATCACCGTCGTAGGATTGTGATCGTACGACATCCAAGAAATGATAGCAGCCAGTTGGGGGTCCACCACCGTCTCCCAAATCACAAACATAACTTTGGAAACAATGCCTAGGATGATGGCATCGACATATCCGGCATCACCTATGTCCTGCAAATGCACGTACTGCAACACCACCAGGAGGGAAATCATTTTGCCCGCAACCAATGACTTGGCCACCAAAGGCGAAATATGAAGAAGCCCAACCAATAATTCCCTAGGAGAACGGGAAAACTCAGTTAGAGCCGTAGCAATGCTAGGATTTATCCCCAGCATGGCCTAAAATTCCTCGTAGGTAGGCCAAATCTCATCCAACCCGAAGTGGAAGACATGATCCTCGAGATACCAAAACTCGACAGCCGCAATCAGCATGTTCCACTCAATGGGCCGGTTGAGCCACAAAGGGACTCACCGCATGTGAAAGGCATCATAATCAACATTATAAGAACATATTGCTTCCAAGTCTTAGAGGTAGTTATCAAACTCAATGCTACCAGGGAGAGCCATCTTGCAAGACTAAGAGACAGTAAGCAAGTAAGAATGTGGAAAAGAAGGAAAGAGAAAGTGTGAGAGGAAAGACCCATCCACATCCACTTTATACTTGGAAACTCCCAAGCCAAGATAAGGAACCTTACAGAAATTGGAGTAAAACTTGCCCCACTAAGTACCAAGCAATTGAAGAAAGTGAAATCAAAGCCTTGGATTGATTGGACTGGACTTACATGCCGATCGGCAGAATAGGGGTCATGCCGATCGACAATCCCATATTTTTGGGAAAATTCCCCTTTTCCTCTTTTCTCAAAATCAAAAACTCATTTTTATCGTAAGGGAATTCCGAATTTCCTTTATACTTTATACTTTTAATAATCTCATTTTAAATAAAGTCGTTCTCAAATCAGTTTTCAGAATTATTTTTTATGGTCTTAGCAGAAAAGTAAAAAGAACATGTGCATTAATCACTAAACAAAGAAAATTAACAAAAAACTTCATTCTTCATTTGTATATATTTTGTTGTGCTAAATCAACATTTTGCAGTAAAAAATAGGAAAAAAACGTGTGCATTAATCTCTCTCTTTCTCTCCCTTTCTCCCTCTTTCTTATCACTCTTCTCTTTTTTCTCTTTCTCTATAGGATCCCCCATCTCCACGGCGCGCCCTCTTCCCCCTGAGGTGAGACAACGTACCCCCACTGCCAAAGCTCGATCCTTCCCCAAACGAGGCATATGAAATCAATCAAGAAGGAATCAAAACCGCCTCACGAATTTGAGCAATCATCGAGGATATTCAGTCCCTGATGCCCTTCACCCAAGTGGTCGAACCACTGATACGCTGCAAGGAAGAGTAAAAAAGATCAAATCAGTCAAGCATGAGGAAAGAGAAATAAATCAAAGAAATTAAAAAAGACATATCGCAGTCCAAAGGACCTCCTCTATCAGACCTAACTCCTACGGGACCATCTCTTGAGGTCGATGTTGTATACGTATGGATCCCCCATCAGCTCACCGAAGGTTGTAACTAGGGGAATGTAGCCGCACAAAAGAAGGCCCTGAAGTCGTCGTTGCTTCCGCTAATGTAGTCACACCGCTCGCGCTATGAGAAGTCCCCACCTGTCGACTTGAGCCCACCCTAGGGAGAGGCATCACATCATAAATGCTAGGGGCGCCAGCGAACTCGTGATGAAGTCCATATAATCATACATCACCGCTATGTGAGTGTACAGGGAGTATGTCTATCCTATCATCGTTGCCACCCGACATCATCAAACATTTCCTGCACGCACCTCATGAACATAGGGGGCCTTGCTGGCGGTACCGTAACCTCATCCTCCTTAATCAGACGAACTACCCTCTCCCCAAGATACCAGGAGTATGGGAACTCATACGCCAGTAGGCACCGTATTTACGCATGTCCCTCAGTCACCCCATTGTGCAGAATAGTCATCCCCTAGGGATTAAAGGTCACCGAAAATCCCCAGTGAAAGCAAAGGATCAGTGTCAATAAAATGGCATTAAAGGAAAAGAAGAGTCTCAAGGACAAAAGAATGATTACCCGCTCGCTTGTTAGGCCATTTAAGACCTGACGCACTGCCTCTAGAGAAATATTTTTCTCCGACTGTCGGTTGGACCTCTGCCACCGAAACATCTGACAAAAGTCCCCAACGGAGTCATCCTTCAAAGAAATCAGTTGGGTGTTCGACCCAATCACCTCGTAGAACCACGTCTGTAAAACACAAGTATCAGCATTCAAGAAATAAAAAAAAAGTGCATGGATGGAAAATATGAATGCATAAAGGAAAATGCACAAAAGAAAGAATACCTCCAGAAGATATGACGCCCCAGTAAAATTCGATCAGTAACATCGACTGAATGCATACAAAGAATAGTAAAGGGTCGCCAAAGTCAAGTTCCCCCGGTCATAGCAGCGGATGTTCAAAAACACCCTTAGAAATGGCAGAAACAACAAATGGATGACATCGGTACTCGTTGCCACCAAAAAACCTCCCAACACCAACAAGATAAACAAGCGGGCCATCTGATGCACTTACTGCCCATCGTTCTCGTCAACCCTTCTCCTCAGTAAAATTTCCATCAAAGAAGGTAAGCGGAAGGAATCCCCAAAAACCACCCTCTCCACATCACCTAAAGCTTCCATCGCCACCTCCGGCGTCACCCATAATGTCATGTCAACCTCGATCTGGGCACCCTCGCAGTCCAACCCGAGTAGCTGCTGATCATCAATAGAAGTCACTGTCATCCCCCAAAATCCAAAATGAAAGGTGTGGGTAGTGTCCCACCACCTCTCTCCCAAAGCATATAGAACCGCAGTGGTACTGGGCGTCTTATCCAATGCCAGCGCTAGACTCCCAAAACCCGCATAGGACACCATCTAGCACACCACACCTGTCGTACCACGAGCATGAATAATTGACATGGAGACATCAGACTGTCAGGAAATAAAGAAAACCCTTCTCAAATTTAGGAAATAAAGAAATCTCATCAAGAAAAGAAGAAAGGAATACCAAAAGTCATACAAGACTTACATATCCACCAGGGTTCACCACCCTTACGCAGAAGATTCTGATCATCTTCCACAGTCTCAAATGATGTAATAGAATTCTCGCTACCCAATACAAGGGTCACCCTAGCCCTCCACTCCAACCCTGCTTAGTCATCGACATTAAGCCATGCCATATAGGTAGCACTACTTAAGAAATTAGCCATTTCGGACGTGAGCACGATTTGCAAAGGTTTATATCAGAAGAAAAGAAGTCAGAAAGCTGTGCAAAATGAAGAGAACCCGCCCCCTTTTTATAGGAAGCTAAGGGCCATGTCGATCGGCAGCACCCTCCACCCACCGATCGACACTGTGATTTTCACCTGCTCGAGGCACCCTAAAAGTCCATGCCAATTCTGATTGGCACACACACACCCATGTCGATCGGTAAACCCCTTAAACTTTCGTACAAGAAGTCCAAAAAATTACCATAAAACCCCGAACAATTCTTGAAAAATTCCTAAAGTAGCCAAATCCATTATAGCACCTTGTTCACCAAGGAAAACATTTTTTTACACCCCCAGTGGAATTCCAGAGAATCATTCTGCCCAACAACGTCTCCAAAGGACACCCCAAATTTTTCCCCAGCTGCAAAACCCCCAAATCATTCACTATTCCGTAGAGAAACCTAAAATCCAATCATCATCCATAGTGGAATCCCCAAATTTCCCGAAGCAAAAGTACACCTCCTTTAGGTCAGAATTGACCTCGGTCTTGGATCATCACCTTAGTTAGGTCAGAATTAACCTGGGTCCTCGGTCTTCACCTCTCTTAGGTCATAATTGACCTCGGTCTTCAATCGTCACCTTAGTTAGGTGTGAATTGACCTCGATCCTTGGTCGTCAACTCTCTTAGGTTAGAATTGACCTCGGTCTTGGATAGTCACCTTAAGTTAGGTCTAAATTGACATTGGTCCTCACTCATCACCTCTCTTCGGTCAGAATTTACCTCGGTCTTGGATCGTCACCTTAATTAGGTTACATTTGACCTCAGTCCTCGATCGTCACCTCTTTTAGGTCAGAATTGACCTCGCTCCTCTGTCGTCATCTCTCTTAGGTCAGAATTGACCTCAGTCTTTGATCATCACATTAGTTAGGTCATAATTGGCCTCTATCCTCAGTCATCATCTCGTTTAGGTCAGAATTGACCTCGATCTTGGATCGTCACCTTAGCTAGGTCGGAATTGACCTCGATCCTTGATCCTCATTCGTCACCTCTTTTAGGTCAGAATTGACCTCGATCCTAAATCATCACCTTAGTTATGTTAGAATTGACCTCGGTCTTGGATCATCACCTTTGTTAGGTCTGAATTGACCTCGGTTCTCGGTCGTCACCTCTTTTAGGTCAGAATTGACCTCGGTCTTGGATTGTCACCTTAGTTAGGTAAGAATTGCCCTCGGTCCTCGATTGTCACCTTAGTTAGGTTAGAATTTGCCTCGGTCTTAGATCATCACCTTAGTTAGGTCAGAATTAACCTCGGTCCTCGATCGTTACATCTTTTGGGTCATAATTGACCCCGGTCTTAGATCGTCACCTTAGTTAGGTATGAATTGACCTTGATCCTCTATCGTCACCTCTTTAGGTCGAAATTAACCTTGGCCATTTATTGTCACCTCCTTTTAGGTCAGAATTGACCTCGACCCTCTGAATCGATCATCCACATCCCTTAGGTCGGTTGAACTGATCTCCTTTTATCATATGGTATCTATTCGACAGCCATCACTTGTTCCAAGCTCACCCGTCAAGGGTCTCTCTAGACACCACATTATAGGAACCTCTAAATCTATCCTTAAACTCCTATCCCTTCCCTCTTCCATCGCAAACCTAGGTCGCACTCCGAGTACTGATCTAGAGACCATCAGGCACCCCCAGGCCCTATTTTACTCCTGTCAACTCTTTCTTTAGAATGAAACATATTTTAATCTCCGAAGGACATTGAAACCCCTTTCAATGGTCTGCCCCATGCGTAAAATAGCATAACTGTTCAGACGAATGATCAGTTTTCCCCTAAAAATCAATTTACTCGCCACCGAGCACTCCTGGACTCCGTTTGACGAAAGTCAACTCTTCAGCTCAAATGAGACCGAATGAACCTCCAAAGTGCACTTAATACCCTTTATAACGATTCACCCCGTGCATGATTTTGACCTACAGTGTGGACGAACGAGTCGTTTTACTCCGAGAGGTCATCGGGTGCTTTCGGGCCCCGATTGACTAAGGTCAACTTTCCAAATCGAGCAAAAATCTTTTAAATGTAAAATTACGTCTCCTGACCTTTCCAATGGTCCACCCCTATGTGATTCTGACTTACCATATGGATGAACGATTCGTTTTCATTCGACGAGCACCCGTCCAAAGGACCGACGAGTCTAAGGGAATCTCGAAAGACTCTGGAATACCTTTCTATAGGTATTCTCCATGCGCGATTCGGATCAACGATTTGTACTCTACAGTCATTTTTTAAGAAAAGTTCGCACGAGATTGCCAATTGGCAGGTCCTGAATCCTGCCTATCGGCACAGTCTAAAGGGTGACCTATCGATAGGCACCCATAGGGGTATGCTGATTTGCACCCCCAGGGGTATTCGGATTGGCACACCCCTGACCCTACAAATAAGGGCCATGACCTCATCCCTAAGGGAGAGCAAAAACGCATCAGCATCAGTGATCTCGTTAATATTCTCTCGAAATCAGCGAAGCTCCATATGAGAAATCTGATTCAAGCCTAAATACCCGTCCTTTTAACACCCAAATTCGACAAATATCCTTCTCTCTCATCAACATTCATCAACATCCATCAACATTCAAAGGAGTTCATCCAAGATCCAAGCTCAAGTTCCAAAAGAAGGTCCAATTCGTTCTCCCTCTCTTTATAATATCTTGTTTTGCATAAATTATCTTATATTCATAATCTAGTTTCTCTTTAGTCATACATATTAACATCTACACTTTTATTAGTATATTGCATATATGCTATTTTAAAAAAAAACAAATAAAAGAGGGTTACACCTGTAAATTCTGAACGGAATTATCCACCGCACTTTTTTCCAAAACTAGAAACACATTTTCTACACACACACCTAATAAAATTCCGTTCGAACCTATGGGATAAACCCCACCCCTATTCTATATTCAAACTACGTGGACTTTGATGCCTTTATAGGCTACGTAGGCATCTGGGATTAAAATCCGAGACTCGAGTCCAACTTTTCAATTTTCCCACTTCTCCTATTTTTCCAAAATTCTCAAATCCTTCATTTTTATCATACATATACATATACTATGCTTGTTCGTGCTTCATCCCGCATATATTATCGTTTACCCATAACAATCAATATCTCGATGAACACTCATATTCTATCTTCTACATTTGTTATTACTTTGGGAATATTCCTATGGATGACCTCGCCCTATCTTTTCCATGGTATGGGTCGAATGATTCCAATATCCATTATATAAACGCATGCATACACTTCACGGGGATAAAAAGGAAAATATTAACATTTGCCCATGAGAGACCGAAAGGGCGGAATGGGTGCCTAACACCTTCCCATTCCATAACTGAGACCCCATACCTCTGGTCTATTGGTTTCGCATGCATCAGTGTTTTCCTTGATGCCTCTCTCTTGAAAGTGGCAACATATTCTTTTGCCTGTTCTGAGAAAAATAGGTTGGAGACTCTTTCTCTTTACATTCACCCCAAATCGATGATGACTGAATCCCTCTTGTCAAAGAGAAGGATGCGAGACCGCGAGACAATTTCTTCCCTGGGGGATCCTCTTTCTTTTTCTCCCCCGAAATGAACACCGCGATGATCGGGATGGCCATAGCAAAGGTCCTCATCCATAATAGAATCTCAGCAAACGTGATGCATTAGAATGTCTTCAGGAGCCTGAGACTTAGAGACAAAAAGTTAAAACCCTGCCAACGGCCACTAATCAGATTCTTAGGTGAGAAGGTGTACCCCTTAAGAACGATCGAATTGGATGTTATAGTTGGTGTATGGACAACATGACTAATAGAAAACATGCATTTTCTCATCCTGGATAAAAACAAATCACTTAGCGTATAACATCATTTTTGGCTGAGTAGGGCTTAAGAACTTTGAGTCCATTCCTTCTACATCTCACCAGTGTTGGAAGTTCCCCACCCATTATGGAGTACGTGTAGTAAAAGGGAATCAAATGGAGGCGAGAGAATGCCACTACACCTCAATCGATCATGAAGAGCAGAACAAACTAACTACGACCTACCAGATAGAAATGATAGACCTACGAGAAGAAGAGAAGTTAGTCAAGGAGTAGGTAGTTGAAGACATCAAATTCATTATTCTTGATGTCGAGCATCCGGAGAATATTATTCCGATCGTCTCATATCTATAGCCCGAACTTAAGAAATATTTGATCAATTTTCTCAGACAATGAAAAGTGTGTTATGTGGAGTTATGAAGACATTCCTGGGATCAATCTAGATTTTATATGTCACGAGTTAAGTATAACCAAAGGGGCTAAACTAGTCAAACAGAAGTGGTGAGTTTTTCTTATGAGGAAAATAATATGGCAATATAAGAGGAAGTTTAAAAATTTTAAAAGGCCAATTTCATAGAGGAAGTCAAACATCCGAAGTGGCTCTCCAACATGGTGATGGTCGAAAGAAGAATAATAAGTGGTGAATGCGTGTATATTTCATTAACTTGAACAAAGCATGCCCCAAAGACCATTACCCACTATATAGGATTGACCAGTTAGTCGATGCCACCTCTGGACACGAGCTACTGAGCTTAATGGATACTTATTCATGATAAAATCATATCAAAATGAAGTCGTAGGACTGAGAGAAAAATTCGTTCATCACGAAAAGAGGAACTTATTGCTATAACGTCATGATTTTTGGATTCAAAAATGCTTGGGTAACCTATCAGAGGCTGGTGAACTAAGTGTTCAAACAGAAGATGGAAAATAATATGGAGGTGTATGTTGACGAAATGTTCATGAAGATTAAGAAAGCCTCCGACTGTTCAAAGACTTATAGTAGAAATTTGATCATCTAAAGAAAAATCAGATGAAGCTAAACCCGACAAAGTGTGTCTTCGAGGTGAAGGAAGGTTCCTAGGCTTCATCGTTAACCATAGAAGAATTTAGTCCAATCCTGAGAAAATCCATTCATTGATAAATATGTAGTCCCCAACAACCAAAACGAAAGTATAAAGACAGACGAGATACGTGGCGTCATTTAACATGTTCGTTTCTAGGGCTACTGATAAATATCTTCCATTCTTTAAAGTGTTAAGGAAAACTTTCAAGTGTAATTATGGATAAAAAACTATGTTCCTAGAGTTAAAGCAGTACCTGGGATCTAGACCCCTACTATGAAGGCTAATTTTTAGGGAGAAACTCTATCTCTATTTAGTCGTATTAGATCTGCAGTCAGTTCAACTCTGGTATGACAAGAATAAGGATTATAGTGACTTGTTTACTACACTAACAAAGCACACTGTGGAGCTGAAATCCAGTATCCCCGGTTGGATAAATTATTTTTGGCACTGATCCAAGCATTCAAGAGAATGAAGCCTTATTTTCAAGCCCACACAATTGTCATCTACCCAGACTTTCATCTATGGAAAGTACTTCATAAGCCTGAGATATTAGGTAGACTGAGGGGAAGTGGATCTCAAAGAATATGACATTCAGTATAAACCAAGGACGGAGATCAAATGTCAAGGAGTGGCAGATTTCATTATCGAATTCATTTATGAGGAACGACTTACCGAACAGATTTCTATAAAAAAGGGCTCAGCAATCATGACAAAGAAAACTTCTAAGGAAGAGAACTCATCCCCGAATGAAACTGAGAAGATTCCTTTAGAAGTGAGATCATCAATACAATTAGATGAGAAGACTCCTACAAGAGATAACTTAGCCACTTAATTATATGACCAAAGTAAGGACATTCGGAAAACGTCAACCAGACAAGACGAACTTGCTCACTATAAGGAGAAAATAAAGAAACTTTTCAAATAGAGATAATTGATTTTGGGGGAGATTGATTAAGAGATTATGATAGGGAAATTGTTTATGGATGGCTCGTCCTGCACCATTGAAAGTGGAGAAGGACTGATAATCATGATGTTGGATGAGATTGCTGTGGAATATTTCCTTCGATTATAATTTAAAGCCTTTAATACTTATGTACAATATGAGGCACTCATAGTAGGACTTGGGTTAGCTTTATCAATGAGTGATGAGCATTTTTGGCTTGTAATGATTCGTAGATTTTGGTCAATTAGTTATTGGGGATATACGAAGCAAGAGAAGAATTTATGATCAAGTGTCTGGCTAAGAAGAAATGGTGGTTGTCAAAAATTCTAGGAGTCAGGATACTTAGAATTCCCATAATAGAAAATAATCGAGTAGATGCCCTTGCCTAGTTAGCATCAGCCACAAGAGCTGAGCTACGATGAACTGTACTTTTGAAAATTCTCACGCATCAAAACACTAATGAAGAGACGATCAACGCCATGGAAATAAACCTCAGACCATCTTAGATTGATTCGATACGGGCTAATATCGAAAGTGATGTTGCACCAACTGATCCCAAAAAAGCAAGGAAACTCCGTTATAAGGCAGTAAGCTATGTTTAGAAGGGGAGATTTTGTTCAGAAAAGGATACATATCATTGTTGCGATGTGTTCATCCGATCGAAGTGAATGATCTTGATGAAAGAAGTTGACGAAGGATGTTGCAAAGAACATTCAATAACAAGGTCAATCGTAAAGAGAGTGGCTACATAGGGATATCAATGGCCCGCCATGAAGTTCAATTGTGTTGATTATGCTAGGAAGTATGATAAGTTCCAGAAATATGCCACCACCCACCAAACTCAAGGAACATTGCTCACGCCGATCACTTAACCTTATCCTTTTGCAATTTGGAAAATAGATCCAGTTCGCCTGTTGCTAAAAACTATAGGAAGATTCAAGTATTTGGTTGTGGCAATGGATTATTTCACTAAATGGGTGGAGGTTGAACCCCTTATAGAGATGCCATATGAAAAGGTCTTTTAATTTATCTATAAGAACATTATTTGCAGATATGGAATGCCATATTCTTTCATCATTGACCATGGTATGAAATCTAAAAATCAGGAATTTAAGGATTATTCGACACACTCTAAGATACAGAAGCTACATTCTATGATAGTCCATCCACAATGAAATGGCCAGACTGAGGTAACTAATAAAACTTTGTTGGATGGGATGAAGAAGAGACTTGATGATGTGAAGGGGAACTGGACTAACGAGTTATAGAGTGTCCTCTAAGATTATAGGACGAATCTAAGGATCTCAACAAGTGAAATCCCATACTTGTTGTCCTTTGATACAGAGGTAATGGTACCAATTGAAATTTGGATACCTAGTCACCGTGTCCTCACTTCAACTTAACACGAAATGACTAGATTTTGCCCCGGTGGAAGAAATAAGAGAAAATACTGCACTAAGAATAACAACTTACCAAAAAAGAACTACTCGATTCTCAAATCGAAAGGTGATGCTCTATAAATAGTGTGTGATTCAAGTGTAAATGTTTCACAATAATTAATATATGTGTTAGTCCAAAATCGTATTCCTCAGGGATTGAACTCTCATAAGAGAATTAAGATAGGTTATATGAAACTCTTTATATGTCACAAAGTTAAAATGTAAAAGATGATTTTGTATTTGAAGTGGTGAGATTAGCTAACTGATATCCTAACATGCATTAAACTAAAGGATAAAGGGTAAACTATGAAGATACAAGAGATAAATAAGATTGGGGATCATTATCCTCCATTAAATTCTCTACAAAGATGATGGAACTTGGTTTAAATTAATTCTAATCGATCATAACTAATTATGTCCGAACATCCACCATGTAGAAACTAAACTCAGTAATGGACAATTAGGGGTTAATTAACTATGGTGCTAGATGGGTTGGGGTTGTAGTAAAGCATCAAACACTACCCTTATAAGACAAGGGTAGTTAAGAAACCAGGATACTCAAAGACCAACACATGAAGTTCCATTAAAATAATTATAAAGCAAACCCTAAATATGAATTTCAAGCATCTAAGGTGGGATCATGATTCCCAACCATAAGACTAAATTCTCATGATAGAAACTAATCTAAACATATAAAAGAACAACATAACTAAGCAAGTCATCTAGCTAAACACAAACCAATACAAGAGATAGCAATAAATGTATGTTAAAGCTAACGAAGCATGTAAAGAAGAAGTAGTTGAACAAATCTTGCATCAAAACCAACTAATTTGAATGTAATCAATGCTTTACATGTAAGAAAGAACCATAAATAAACTTGACCTATGAGAGATAAGCGAGGCTTTCTAAAGTTAGAAAATTTCTAATTATAAAACTCATGATCTTTAAAAAAGGAAAATGTAAGGGGTTATTTCTTAGAGTATAAGATATGCTATCATACCCTGATATTTAAAAATTTGAAAAGGTGATGGTTCGCCAAATATCAAAATTTTAAAATTCTTATAAAAATTAACCAAATTTTAATTTCTTCAAAATTAAAATGAGATTAAATAAAATAAAAATTGGATTCACACTTAAACACAAATTTAATCCAATTCAAGTTCAAATTTTGCCAAACAAACTAAAGCATGCATTTTGCCAAATTAAATATTGCAACTTGAATTATATTTAAATTAAATATTGCAACTTGAATTATCACCAATTTAAATAAAGGTTGTGATTAAACTGATTTTTATCTTGTTACCCTTAAGCATTCATATACATGATGAATATGCAAGAAAAAAATAAACATACCACAACACTGCGATGTACGATGAAAACTCACAATGGGAAAAAACACGGACGACCCAGCCACAAGCCCACAGGCATGGTTTTACACACTTACTTCCTCGAATCACCTTTCAAGCCTTGACGCTTCTTCGTTCTTGTACTTTTGTCTAGTCAAGAACTCCAGAATCCACTGTAGTCTCGAAGTCCACCGATGAGGCAAATCAACCGTCGAAACATATGAAGGCCTTTCCAACATATACACACCATAAATCTTCAACAAAACAAACTCCTCCATTGGAAATTTTCTCTTATGGGATGAGAAAAATACTCGGTGCCAACAATGGCGATCTCGAGGCATATATATATTTAGGACTTCGATCAAAACAAATAATGGGTGTAAAAACTTGGTTTGGCTCTAAAGATTATATCATTTGATTAACAAACACCAAGGAGACTTTTTATAAAGGTTTTTTCTCTTAAGAGAGCTTAGAAATAATGAAAAGTCCTGTAGAAAACTATGTTCCCGCACATATTAAAAGTGGTAAAAATAAAATGGGGAAAATGGGAAGTTAAAATGATAACTGCCGAAAAACTGTCAAAAAAACTAACAGATAGTTTGAACGTGGTTGTTTGAACATGGTCGTTCGAACATCTATGTTTGAACGAAACTTCTAATGAGAATTCAGAAAAATAAGCGAGGAAGTTCGTTTGCAAAAGTGCCCAGGTCGCTCAAACATGGTTCTTTGAACATAATCATTCGAACATAGTCGTTCGAACATCTATGTTTGAGCAAACCTTCTAAAGAGAATTCAGAACAATATGAGAAGAAGTTCACTTGCAAAATCACCCAAGTCGTTTGAACGTGGTTGTTCAAACATGGTCATTCGAACATCTATATTTGAACCAAACTTCTAACAGCATTTCAAGAATTTTTTTTATTTTTCTTTAAAAAATATAAAAGCATTTTCAACATAATTTTAGTAAAAAATAACACCCAAAAATAAATTCCAAGTACATATATATTAATGCATTCATACCTTTAGAGACCTTGTAAATATTCAATGTTGATGACGATAAAATTGGCCCGTAAATTGCCAGTGATGTAATCTTCAATATCTTGGCCGCTACGTCTTCAACATACACGCCATAGGCTTAATGGGACACAACAAACTTCTATCCTATGACACAATTAGTTTTGTCTAGAATTAATTCAACACTAAAAATTGACTCAATTGGAAATTTTACCTTACCGAAAATAAAGGGATAAAACCCCAAAAATTTCAGATGGCAAACTTGTGAATAACAAGAAACAAGATCGAATCCATTTAGTGTGCCACCCGAATCGATTCACAAAGAGTGAAACTGCTGCACTGGATGGACTCGGGGACTGAATTGATTCGGACCTACATCACTCTTGAGCTAGGGGTCGCTATGGATGATTAAGGTGCATGATCCAAATAATATTCTATAGCTTCTTTATTCTAGCTTGGATTCATGCGCTCTCAAAGTCCATGTGAAGATGACTCAAAGAGATTCAACTTCCATGAAGAGTTAAAGATCAAAACCCGAATGCTAAATTAAATAAAATGCCCTAGACTTTGCGACTTCCATTAGAAATTTCCAGGGATTTAACCAAAACTCACTACATGCATTCTCAACACCAATAAAAGCTCAAATATACCACATACAACATATATATAATGAGATTATGGGTTAGCCAATAAGTGATCATCATTTTCAAGAATAACGTGTACGGAAATGGTAGAATGCAAAAATAAATAGGGTTTTAATGAAATAATCATGACTAATCAAATGGTGAGGACGATTAGTTTAAAAGAAGATGACTATGTCCTGAAAAAGGTCATCCAAAAAGGAAACAGGCTAGAACCCAACTGACATGACCCTTATCGTATCTCCAACATTGTCAGGCCTGGAACATACCAAATTGAGACCCTAAAAGGAGAGTAGTTATACAGTGATGTAATGGAAATTTTATTCTATAGTATATAGTTTCAATCTAATATGAATAAAACTTCCATTTCGCTTCTACAATACTGTCATTTCTTTTTTGTTTCTTTATTTTATGGTCATGGGATATGTACACATCCCCAACATTATTCATCAATAACATATTAATCTCATTTATAGTGACGTCGTATGACATATTGCAAACAACAGGAATCAACATGACATTAAAAATAAACTTCATATAGGGCTTCGTTTACAAACAAGTGACGAATAAGAAGTTCAACTTCATGTATGATATCATCTTAGGACAGGTCGCGAACAAGAAGTATTACTAGGTAAAGAGAATATGTGCTTTATGGATGATCATATTTGACCATAACCCAATGTATGGATATCTCCCAATAAACTTTGGTCAACTTAGGTAATTAGTGTTGACACATAGTCAAAACGACGAGCTTCGTTCATAAGACTAGTAAGCTGGCACAAAAACTAGTAGAACCTAGGTCAGGAAAATTAATTTGACTATAAACAGACCATATGATCGTCAGACTAAATTATTGGCAGGCCTATAACAAACATTAACGTAGTTAGTAAGTTTACATGGCAAACAAAAGCAGTATGCTACAAAGAGGGATATGACTAACTGACCATAAGGTATTCGATCACATTCACGTGCAAAAATATTTTTGAGATATGATCAAATTAAAGTGAATATCTTCAAATCACAAAACATGAAGCACTACAAAAAAGTACTTTTTAAGACGGAACCTTTTCAGACGGTTTAAATTTAGGTCTCTAAAACTAACCTTTTGAGACGGCTAAAATTAACTGTCTTAAAAACTACTCTTTTAAGACAAATTATATTTCCCGTCTCATAAAATAGTACCTAAGGAGACGGAAAATTAGTATCCGTCTCAAAAGATATACTTTATGAGACAGCGAAAACAAATTTGGGTTTCCCCTTCTCATACTTTAGTCCCGCTTCTTTTACGCCTAAGTAAAAAAAGAAAGTAAAAAAGACACAAAAAAAATAACCCTTACCCCGCTTCTTCGTCTCTTCTTCACTCGACGAACACACTAACCCTATCCCTATCCGCACACCTCTAGCGTATCCTCGACGCTCACCTTAGCCTCGTCATCCTAATCACCATCTCCTTAGCTAAGTAGTATATGGCTTCATATGTGTTTTTTTATTACTCAAGTTATATATATATATATATATATATATATCTGTGTTGGGTGCAATTTCTGATTATTTTTGTTCATTTGTAGTGGTGATAGGAGGTTGAGGGTGAGCCAATTGAAAACCCGAATTGTCAATTGGTTGATGTAGTATATTTTAAAGATTAATTTATGAAAATATTTGTGTGAATTTTAGTTAGAATTATTGATATGTTTGTTTGTGTTAATTAATTCATGGCAATTGCAAGTAGTTCATGCTATTAATTTAGTTTACTATTCGATTATGATTTTATTTTTTGATATATGTGATGGACCAAAATTAATTCAAAGACGCATCACCGTTGAAAAAAATCGCCAATGTTAATAACATATTTTTTTGGTTACATCTAATACCATATCAAATGCTAAAATTTTAACATAATAATTACTAAGGTTGTGTTTGATTACAAAGTTGGAAAATGATTGAGAAATAGTTCATTTTTATCAGATGCCTGAAAATGTGTGGGAGAGATAAGAGGGATTTGGTCTTACTTTTGAAGTTTTCCATGGAAATCAATTCTTTGGGTAGTGGGTGAGAATTATTTTTCATGAAAATTGGTAAAACATGGAATACTTTTCATATTTATAAGTAGTGTTTTAATAGAATGCATATGAAATCAAGCACATTAAAAGTAAAAAAAAAAAGAGCGAAAAATGACTATTTTCCATGGAAAACAATTAAAAGGCAATCAAATGGACCCGAAGTATTGGGACACAAACTCCAATATATGAGGTGGTACTCAAAAGTAAGCATTAGTTAAAATTTTAGTTTACACAAAAAATTAGTACAAACAAAAAAGTAATATCACGATTTTTAAAGAATCTAAAAATATAAACTTGATTTTTCATTCTCTCTGGCTCGTTTATTATCTAGTTACTTATCTTTTATAAGAAAATGTTTACAACAGTGAAGAAGTATGAGAGGCAGAGGTTGAGGAAAATATAAGAGAATAGATCAACATTGATAGAATTGGGAGTCCATAGATTATATTCGGTAATGAGGGATCGCACTAAAAGTAAGAAAGTAATTCGAAGAGTAATAATAAATTGGCTGACGATGATGAAGTGTACATGACATACAAAGGAAAAGATGAATATAGTTATTCGAGTGGGGATGAAAATGGGTATGTTGGTTGAGTTATTTTTTACGTATAAATGTTTAATGACGTAGTTGTTAAAATGTTGATTGTGTGACTTTTTAATTGCGTTGGATACTGTTATTTCTTAAGATTTGGTGCATTAGTACTAAAATGTTGATTGTGTGAATTTTTAATTACGTAACATGCTTTCCTTTCTTGAATTTTTATGTTGATTGTGTGACTTTTTAATGACGTATATATTAAAATTGATGCGTTGAATTGTTAGGTTATATTATTATTATTTCAATTAGTTTGCTATTGAATTTTGTTAACTTATGTATCAAATTATTGAGAATCATTTATTTTTTTATTATTAAGTATTATGGATAAAATTTGGATTAATTTACGTAATCGGTGTTCAAAAGAATACATTGACGGGATTGAAGGATTTCTAAGCTGTGCATATGAAAACAAGAACATTGGGACCACATAAATTTATTACCCGTCTAAGAGATGCGCAAATCAGTTTATCACACCCACAAATTGTGAGAAATCACCTTGATATGTATGGTTTTGACAAGACTTATAAGGTTTGGTTTTTCCACGGAGAGACGTTTAGTGGTGTAGGAAGCAATATGAATTCTTCACGGGATGATATGCTAGTTGATGATATACCTGTTGAATTGAATGCTCGAGATACCATGGTTACAATGGTTCAAGAGGGAAGGGGTATTCCTCACACATATTATAATATGAGTAATGATGAGGAATGTAGAACCGAAGAAGTCTTTGAATCAAACGAAAATGTTCTATAGTATTCTAGACATTTAAAAGAGGCGCAATGTGAGTTGTGTGATAATTGTCCAGAGGGGGTTACAGGATTATCATTTGTTGTTGAACTCTTGCACATGAAGAAACTTAATGGATGGAATCGTTCTTTCACTAAGTTATTGGGTTTTTTGGGGAGGGTATTTTCGAGTGCTAGGATTCCGAAGTCTTACTACCAAGCCAACAAGCTAACGAATGACTTGGGATTTAAGTACGAGACGTGGGATGCGTGACCAAGCAACTGTGTGCTATTTTGAAATAAAGATGAGAATCATGAAAAATGTGATATATACGGATCTTATCAATATGAAGATGATGATTCAAGTGTGGGTGTCCAAGGTCTAAAGGAATCCTCAAAGAATGTAAGGTATTTCCCTGTGAAACCTAGATTGCAGAAATGATTTTGGCCATCCCATTCAGCTCCTGTAATGAAATGGCATGCTGAGTAACGGATTGACGATGGTGTCTTAAGGCATCTAATAGACTCTCGTGCTTCAAAAACATTTGATGAGAAAAACCCATCTTTTGTAAGAGACAGTCGCAATGTTAGACTTGGTTTAGTGTCTGATGGATTTAATTCGTTTGGTAATATGAGCATTAAGCACAATAAATGGCATGGTATCCTCATTATTTATAATTTAGATCCGTGGTGGTGCATGAAGCAACCTAATTTGATTTTGTCTATACTTATAGATTGACCAAATGGACCCTAAGATAAGATCGATGTATTTTTATAACCATTGATTGATGATTTTATTGAGCTACGGAATGATGGTGTATGCACTTACAATGCATCTAGTAAGGACTTATTTCAATTGCATGCATCTTTGATGTGGACTATTAATTATTTCCCCGCATATGCCATGTTATCAGGATGGAGCAAAAAAGGTACATTTGCTTGTCCTTATTGTAATGAAGACCATCAGGCAATGTAATTAAAGCATGGTCAGAACTTCTGTTATTGGGGTCATCTTCGATTCTTAAACCCCCTCCATAGATTTTTTAGGCAGAAGACACCATTTAATGGGAGGGTAGAATTACGATCGGCCCTATTACAACTTTCGAGCTTGCAAGTGTTGCAGCAGTTGAATGATCTTGACATTGAAACTGAATATAATATGGAAGCTGCCTTTAGAAGGAGGGAAAGAGAGGTGCTAGAAAAGAAAATAAGGAATGTGTTGAAACCTAGATTGAGTTGGAAGGAAAAAAACTTTTATTTTTATTTTTCGTACTGTAAGGATAATCTTATTCGACACAATCTCGATGTTATTCATATTGATAAGAACATGTGTGATAATGTCTTATTTACACTATTAGGTAACAAATAAAAGGCAGGGGGCAATTTAAAGTATTGAAAAGATCTTAAAGAATTGAATATTAGATCTGAGTTACATCTTCAACCATGGGGGTAAAATTTAGAGTACCTTCCCCCAAAAGAGTTCACGATGAGTAACAAGGAGAATGACATTTTTTAAAAAGTGTTGCGGGATATTAAAACTCCCGATGGTTACTCATCGAAAATTTCACGGTGCGTAAACATGCAAGAAAAGGAATATTTTAGGATTAAAGAGCTATGATAATCACATTTTATTGCAAAGATTACTTCATATAGAAACGCGAAGGGTATTGCCAAAGCATATTGTCAAAGCCTTAATTGAATTAAGAAAGTTCTTCGTGATATTGTGCTCAAGTGCAATTAGCCAACTGATTTGGAAAAGTTTGAAGATCAGGTGGATCTTACACTTTGTAGCCTTAAGAAGATATTCCTGTCAATTTTTTTTGACGTGATGGAAAAATTTCCTATACATTTTCCCATTGAACTCCTAATAGCTGGGGGTGTACTTTACCATTGGATGTAACCAATTAAAAGTTATCTCCACACTTTAAAACTATACATTCATAATCGAGCTCATCCAGAGGCCTCGATCGCCAACTCAATTCTTTTAGCAGAATGCATAGCTTTTTGCTCGTGATAATCAAGTCTAACTGGCCGCCTAGAAATGATGATAAGGGGGATATGGATGGTCGTGCACTTGGGAAAAAAGTTCCATTATAACTTGATCAACATCTACATCACTAGTAGTATACCCGTATCGCCCATATAATACGTTATTGAAATAGTTTATCCCAAATAACTAAATATCATTATTCACCATTCGACTGGTTAACATTTTACCCACTAAGATTATTTTATTTTTCATTATCACTATATCTACTAATTTCACACAATAGAATTTTCCCAAGTTTATTCATATATATAATCACATCATCTCTATATATGTATTCTACACCTGCACCCCTTGGTTAACACCACTTGGCGCAAAGCAAATATTATTATTACCATATATACTAGTTACACACATTAGAAATATTCATATATATATATATATATATATGCACACACATATATATATATAGTCACATCATCCATATACATATATATATACTAATCGTACACCCCTTGGTTAAGACCACTTGGCACAATGCATACTCTGCTATCATGTCCCAGTGTATCAATCACTGCTTAAATGATTGTTGGTTCAATCTCTCACGAACCATAAAATTCAAATCATGTATATTGGATGCGAGTATATTCCCCAGATAAATAGGCACACACATACCTATAATCCCATTCAGCCGTCGAAACTATCCTACATCTCAGATAGAATGCAACCAAGTTAATATACTCTGGGTACAAGTTAAATATCCCCCCATTGGGTCACCCAAGATAAGACTTTCCACTGCGTGAATCCTCCTCCTGATAGCAACCAGCGTAGGTATGCTATAAACACAATAATAATAATCAAAGAATAGGCATTCCCACATCCCATTACAATTTAACGTATTCACCCAAGCCTTACCTGTACTTTCCATATGTAGTATTCTCTCATTACTACTCATAATATAATTATTTCCGTTATTCCCTCTCTCAAAATTTCCAAGGTTAATTCACCTTTACAAATATTTAAGGTATTACTCTATGAATATTTTCTCATAATTCTGCACTATGGTACAATCACCAAATGACAGTTCCCTATCTCAAAATAAGTGCTTGAACATAATTGGGAAAAAAATTTAATTTTCCAAGTTTTGGACCTGTCATTCGAACCAAGTCAGATGTCATTTGAATGACATCTCGTGAGATCATTTCTCATTCAAACAAAGCTCAATATTGTTCGAACGAGATTGAGCAGTATTCTTCCCCACCAGACCTGTTACGTTCTACACCCTTAACAGTTTGGTTTTCCACCATTTTTAAGCCTAAAACCTCTGAAATAATCATCCCAAACACCACATTCAATTCCAATAACTACCTAACGTCTATATATGATTTCCAACAATATATCATCATTAAATCATCACAAATCATTATTAAAATTCAAAATCCCCAATTTAATTATCAAGAACCCTACTTCTCAAATTATATGCATAATTCTAAATTAAAACTCATATTCGTTTCTCAATCTCAACATAAAATTCGGGAATTTCTATTCTACATGAAAAGGGGTTCAATTCTTCATCAAAATAACTCTTGATCCATGATTTGAATTCTCTAAATTCACCCAAATCAATTCTACATCATGTATTTAATTCCTATATTAACATGAGCATAATTATTGCTAATAGAAAGCAAGTAATAAATACTTGCCTCGATTATGATTTTCTAGACCGTTAATGAAATTGTTATAGACATGCTCATCGTGTTCCGATCTACGCTTTGGTGGGATTTTTGGTGTGAGTTCTTGAGTTTTGCACCCAGAACACCTATGGAATCTCTCCATCTTCCTCTGTGGTTCTCTCTCCCTCTCTCTTAGGTTTAGAAACTGATAGATTTATTCTCACCCACGTACTCTCCCTTTTATTTTTCTAATTTTTGTCCATATTAATTCCCCAAAAATCCAAAGGACAAAAATACCCCTACGAGGTGCTGGTTAGGCCTAAAAATATTCTGAAGTCCAAATAAAATACCCGGGTAGAGTTTTCTGACTATATCGACCCTTCTGGACTCAGTGGAATATTCGAAATGACCATATGAGTTACTTAAAAATAATTTACTTCTGTAATCCCTTAAATTAGTCCCGACACGACTCACGCGCGTCCCGACTTAATATAACAAATTGTCGTATTTTTCACTCTCGACAATTTATAAAATGTCATCATTTTATATTACATATCCACATAGTGATATTCAATAATTTTCATTAATAAGAATTAACCCTTGGCACGCTAGTTAATAATTATTTTAATCCGGATTAATTAACAAATAATTTCTCACATTTTAATTTAATTAATCCAAAAATAATAATTAATCCCATTATTATTTAAATCATCCAAAATGTGGGATGTTACATACTTCCCCCCTTATAATGGAATTGTGTCCTGAAATTCGGAAAAGTATATCAGGTACAACCAACTTTGTATATATGTTACGCATCGCATCATTGCGCTCCCAAGTAAACTACTCCGTACCATCCATATAGTACGCTATCAAATACCCTTAATAATGAACACTCCACATATGTTCGTTCTAAACACCAGGTTACCCTGTCACGTAGGTTCTTTCCCAAGTCTTGTTGTTTAAGTTTCACTACTTAAACTTTGTTTTAGATATTCTTTATGCCCAAGTCATACCTCAACTGGCACCATGCCCAAAAGTGATCTTATATGAGTTATTGCACACAAAATCCATTAGTGGAAGGTATTGTTCCCATACTCCCCTAAAATTTAAGGGTACACAGATATTTTATTTTCCCAATCATCTAATTTGTCCGCTTCTTCTGCCCATTCGTCTGCGGATAATAGGTCGTACACAATCACAACTCGGTACCTATGGCCTCGTGAACACTCTTTCGAAATCAAAAAACAAAGATCTTATTCCGATCGGACACAATATTAACTGGTACCCTATGTAACCTCACTATCTCTATTATAGAGATTTGTGCATATTGTCCCGAAGTATGATCAAGTCTAACTGCCATAACGTGAGCTACTTTGGTCAACCGATCCACTATCACCCAAATAGGACCGTTACCCCTCTAGAGAGTAGTTTCCTTTGTGATAAAATCCTTAGGAATACTGTCCCATTACTACTTCGGAATCCCTAATGGTTGAATAAACCCCTACTGAATTCAGGTGTCCATTGTAAAACGAATTTAGCAATATTTCCCCTTCATTAAATCCCTTCACTATTGTCATTTATGACATGATACATCTTTTATTCTCTCAAATCCACCTCTAACCGTGATCCACGTGACTTGCCTCACCGCGTGTCATGGGTCCTTCTCCCCGTCAAAAATCAGTTTCTCATAAACGTAGGTCTTTGTCAGATCTTACGAAATAAGCTTCGACTTCCCTAGCTAAATGTTGTCGAATTCACATGACAATCATAATCTACATCCTGATACAATATTTTTAATTACCTAGGGCACCCATACACCCTAGATCTTGCGTATTAAGGCAAAATAAAATATACTACTCTTAATTCAATCTTCGTGCACTCGACATGCTGATGAGGTAGGGGCGTAATCAACCACCCCATTAGTCATAACTTAATCACTCTTTCAGTGGTGTCATTATTCTATTCATAATGATATCTGGACTAGGCGTCTTATCGACCTTAAGTCATAATAGAATTATCAAATCTCAATTATATTCTCATATATTTACAATAACCAAGGTACGAAACCCATGTACTATCGACCAAACTTCACTCCGACTCCCGACATTCGCCAGTTTCATGCGTGGGATATTTCGCAAAGCGAAATCCACAAAAGGAACCCCCCCGATACACTACTACCTAACATTGTTAGTCGTCAAGATCCATAACGTCCTCAGTACATAATATGTACCTTCCCACAATTTTTGTACGTTGACATATTAATCTACGTATGCCCTTAAAATAACATGAGACGTGGCGCTCTCACTATCCCAAGTTTCGGCGCTATATATGTAACAAGATATAACTCGCATCTTGTAAAAGAACACAATGCGTCATGAGTCACATCAGTAAATAAATCCCTATGCATTGGGATTACATATAACTAGACACAAACTCGCTGAGGTCTATTGATAAGAAAGATTTTTGATTATATGTTCGTTGTACGGTCGTTGTCTTCAAAAGCCACTCTCAAAATTCCCTTGAGTACCTACAAAACTTGTCTAAAAATAACTCGTATCGCGGTAAGTACGGGTATCAATCCAACTTCCAAGGTGAAACAATTGATGTGAAAACTTGCAATCCAATTTTTTTATTAAAATATTTTTTTGATTTTTTTAAATTTTTTTTAAAACAATTTCAAGGGAAAAACTAACTAATTAAATGCTAAAATTTCTAAATGACTAAATAATAAAAAAAAAGTGTCCAACCGAGTGTGAAATATGTGAGAAAGTCAAGAGATGGGATTACACTGCATTTTCAATTATTTTAATTTCTCAATTTATTAATTTGAAATATTTCGAGATAATATTAAATCGATAATCTAACTCTCATTAAAATTATAAATTTAATAAAATCTTTTTCAGAAAATTAATTTAAAAATGTCACACAATGAAAAATTAGAAATTATATTATTTTCAAAAAATTACCCGTTAGGATCAATTTAACGAAAACAATATTAATCCTTAAATTTCAAAACCGAATTAATATTCAAATATCGAAAAAACCTATATTTAGTTCGATTCCTAAATTCAAACATTAATTTGTTCAATTAATTTACTAACTCTCGTTGCATAAATTATTTGGTGACAATCAAAAATTAATTTACTTAGAAATATACAATTAATGAAATTAATATCATTCGCAGTACATCCCACCCCTTGAACGGGGTGTTTAGCCAAACATTCTCATGTTAGAATAAACAACAATCACAATAGCATTAATAAAAATTGAAACAAGAGGGATAGAATACGTTACACAATAATTCCTTATGTCAATTGTGCATGAACATGCGTATCAATCTTCTCACAAATCCAGTACTTGATTACACTAAAAACGAATAAAAACAAACCTAAAAATTTATTCTAAACTAAACTATTTTTTTTTTTTGAAATTTTTTCATGACCCTAAACTGTACATAATATACACACTGTTTCTCTCTCTATGCGTCTCCTTTTTTCTTCTATTGATAGTCCTTTAAATGACTTACCTTCCCTTTGAATTTATAACCCACGTTTGTTTCTCAAGAGATTTTGTGGGATTTGGAGATGGCCAAGTCTACCATTTTGGGAAAGGCACGTGAGTATTTGGATTTTTGTGATTGTTTGTCCCTAATTTGTAGGAATGGCAGTTGGTATTTTAGAGTTGGGTTTGATTGAAACGGGTCAAGCTTGGAGGTTTAAATCGGTTTTGGTCTTGTTCGGTTCGAATTTGAGCTCGGTTATAAACCCGGTTTGAGTCTGGTTCGGATTCGGGTGGTTGAGGCATAGGGGATTTGGTTGAAAGTTGAGCAGGTCGGGGTAAGGGCTGTTGATTGGGTTACGATCGGGTACAGACCTAGTTTCGGGTTGGCTCCGGCATGGGGTGAAGCGCGCCGGCCGGATCGGCGAGGGGGACTCAGGTGGACGAACGGGTCAGGGGCAGTTCCGAGTTGGTGGAGCAACCGGTTCGCGTAGGGCTGAATGTTGGGTTTTAAGCTCCGGATTGAGTTGTTGTGGGTATGAAATAGGTTTGGATAAGGAAGTATGGGATGATGGGTTGATGGAGGTTTAGTGGAGTGTGGTTATGGAGGTTGGGTGAGGAGAGAGAATGAGATGGGTGTGAGGTAGAAGAAAAGTGGGGGGTGATAGTGTGGGGTGAGGGTGTAGGGAAATGGTGTGTGGGTGTGTATGATTTATTTGGGTGTGTAAGTGTGTATGGTGTGGTGTGTGTTATGTGTATTTAAGTTGGACCCCTAAAAATTAAAAAATAAACTAACTAAAAAAATAAAACTTAAAAAACTCAACAATTATAAAACTAAAAATTTAAATCCTAAAAAAAAACTAAAGTCCTAAAAAATATAAAATATAAAATCTAATAAAATTAAAAATAAATGAATTCCTAAAAAAAACTAATTCTAAAAAAAATAACTAAAAACTAAAAATTAATAAAAATCAAAATCAAAATAAAAATACAGTAATAAAAATAAAATATAAAAATATGCAAATAGATTCTAAAAATCCTAAATAAATCCTAAAAATAAACGATTCAAAATAATAATCTAAAAAAATCTAAAAAGGTACAAACTCAAAACACATCGAGCTCGGGGTATGGACTAGGCTCGGTCTAGGCTTATATTTGGTTCGGGACAAGGTTCGAAACATCGGAACTCTTCTGGGCAAGCTCAATGTGGATGCAAGTTTTTAACCGCTTTTGTGTCGCAATTGACTGGATTTAACATTATTTAATACTGCAAATGCGTATTGCCTGCAAAATGATAAAATATGAACATAAGGCCATTTTTAATTAAAACAAGTGACTAAAATGCATTTATTCGGGGTATAAAATAGAAAGTTTTGGGTGCTTATCACACCACCCCCAAACAGAACATTGCGAGTCCTCGAGAAAAAATAGAGAGAAAATAGAGATAAGTAACCAAAAGTGTGCCACTTTCGCAAGCACTGGAGATTTCACTTCGCATGTGCAACAAGCCGTTAAACCCATAGGTTGCCCTACAGGAAGAGTGGTGTCTCGTGAGGGTTTACAGTGAATGTACCCACAAAATTCAAAAACTTATTTAAATACAGTATCTGTGTAGATGATGAACCACTATACAACCCAAATTTAAAAGGACATAAAGGAACACCGTATTTGAAAGAGTGCGCGTGCGTCCAAATAGAGATATTATTTAATCAAACTCAGTTTTATCAGTTAAGTCCTAAACATGAAGCTATATGTGATTGAACTAGATGATGAAACATGAAAAAAAGATTCAAACACACACATGTGAAGAAAAATCCCCCAAAGGGGCAAAACCATTTATTTTCCTTATTATATTGTAACATACAATTTCTCAGATTATAATGAAAATACAATGACACAGAGTTACCCGCAGGTGTCGGATCTGTAGTCGGCGGCTGGAAGTTTCCCTTTTCCAGGAGGGAAGAAATGAAGAAGAAGAACAGTCTTCTCCACAAGGGTATGAACAAACACACGATTGTGTTCTTAGGTTGCAAACAGATTCACAAGGGTTTGGAAAGTTGTGAGAATCGAAACATGAGTCTTGGACTCACAAAGGTGAAGACTTAGAGTTTTTGGACTCTGAAAATCGTCTGTAGAAGTCTTGCTAAACACATCCCCGAAGATGGTTTATAAAGGAAAATACTGGGCCTAAAAAATATCAGCACGATCTGCTTGAATTTATCCCAGGCGGACCGGTCCGGTATGGATGCGGATCGGTCCGGGGTCAGACCGGTTCGTTTTCTCAAGGAGCTTCTTCGGTTCGTATTCGATCTGGGGTATACTGGTTTTGCGTAAAGAGGATCGGTCCGGATTGAGGCGGATCGGTCCATGTACGGATCGGTTCTTTTTCCAAATGGGGCGGATCAGTCCGGGGCGGACCGGTTCCTTTTTAAAATAGGCGGACCGGTCCGTCTATCCAGAAAATGTATTCCTTGAATTCTTTGATATTCGGATCCATTGATGACGATGCAAGCTTGAATATCTTCAATGGTGTAATGGCGTACGACATACAATTGATAATGGACAAAAATGTCCTTACAAATCTCCCCCTATGACTATGCCGGTACATACATAAAAACAAACATCTGAATTATCAGATATCAAAATGCCTATACAAATCTACCCTTCCATGAACCCAAAACTGAAAAGGTACAAATGAATAAGACTTCATCGTTTGTTCTTCAACTCTTCAGGAATCTTAAGACTTTCCTCATCAGGGTGTGCAATATATGATCATCAATCTTTATACCTACACACATGAGACAAAGCAAATACCAAGTGACGTATCGAGTTTGAAATAAGATAAACATAGATACCAGATTATGATGAAAGCATACTTTATCAAAGTCTCAAAAACTCATCACTCCCCCATAAAATGATAATGATAATTCCTTCTCCCCCCCTTTTTATGATGTGCCCAAATAGACAAAGAGAAGAATAAATCAAACAAGCAAAGCTGGGGTCACAAGGAATAAACTACTATTTTTGAAAGTTTTTTTTGTTAAATTTTTCACACAAAGAAAATAAACAAAGAAATACACCATGAACGAGCATAAAACAATCAAGTCGATGATAGTGTAAATGAATTGGAGTGATCAAATTCGATAGAAAAATCAATGCATACAAACATGACATATGTGCACGATGAAAATCGGATACTCCTAACGAATGAACTCAAAATCTTCCTTTGGTGTAAATTTTTTTTTGGAAATATGAGACATTGACTCAGTCAAATCAACAAATCAAAGCGCAAAGTGATTTTCACACCAATAACGTCCAAAACGATTTCATGCTTTTTCAGGACTTTCAAGGAAGTGAAAACCCGTTTAAATACTCCAACCAAAGTCCCTCATATATATTTTCTTGTAGAGGTAATCTAAATTCTCAAACTTTGGAGAATTGATGGTGAAACCTAATGGCCCATATTTGGCATGAATTGCTTGTTATTGCCTTTAAATTTTTTCGGGCTCTTTTAACCTCTTTGGACCCCGGATAATAAAATTTCTCCATTTTTTAGGTCCTTCCCCATTTTCAAATAATCAAACAGTCTCACCAAAATGGTTTTTACATGCATTCCAATCTTGTCAAGTTTTATCGCATATTGTACGTTATATAGACATAATTGAGATAGAAACACTCAAGCTAATATGTGATAGACAAGTACAATAATCAAATATAGCCGTGCATGTGTTCAATAAAGGAGATAGGAGTCAAACATGTAGAATGAAATCACTAACCACATCTCAAGGACTCCAAACAATGTAAAGCACATGGATGAAATGTTGTAGCGTCTCAAATCTCTATCAAACAGTCACATGGATAAATGGAATGAAGTTGTGACTTGGCTATATCAAATGCTCATCCATAAAAGGTGCAAATAAAATACAAAAATGTTTTTGAGCTTTTCTAAAAATTTTATAAAACGAAAATCTTTTTGGATTTTTTATAAGAATAAATAAATAGCTGTTCAATAAAACATATGATACAAGATAGCAATAGGCATCGGATGATATGAAATAAATGCATCCTATGCTAGACATGGACCAACCCTTCAGTCAACTGTGAAAATCCCCAAAGACTTCCTAAGACTCTCAAATCTAAGGGCATCTAAAAGTTTCGTGAAAATATCGGCTAACTGATGGTAGGTGGGAACAAAACTTAGGGATACGACTTTCTACTCAACTAACTGTCGTATAAAGTGTTCGCGTATCCTGTTGTGCTTTGTGCACGAATGCTGGACTAGATTGTGGGAAATATGGATCGCGCTCGTGTTATCACAGGAAATGGTCATGGTGTCCTGTGAAATCCCATAATCCTCCAGCATCTGCTTTATCCACAAGAGTTGGGTTCAACAACTCCCGGTGGTGATGTACTCAGCCTCCGCAGTGGACAAAGAGATGGAGTTTTGCTTCTTGCTCAACCAGGAGACAAGAGCATAACCGAAATAGAAACACCCACCAGAAGTGCTCCTACAACCATGTACATCCCCGACCCAATCGGCATCCGAATAGGCGGACAAACGGTCATTGGTATCAAAGGAATACCAAATACCATATGAGAGAGTCCCACTCACGTATTTGATAATACGTTTTAGAGCGAGTAATTGTGACTCTTTCGAGAATGCCTGATAAGCGCATAAACTCCAACAGTAAAGGCTATGTCAGGACGACTGGTAGTCAAGTAGAGAAGAATACCTATCATACTCTGATACAAGGTTTGCTCTACGTCCTTGTCTGAAGTGTCCTTACTAAGCTTGATAAATGTACTCATAGGTGTACGTGCATGCTTTGCGGAGTCTAGACCAAATTTCTTCACTAGGTCTCTAGCATACTTAGATTGGGAGATGAACATCCCATCCTCTAGCTGACGAACCTGGGGACCAAGGAAGAAAGTAAGCTCACCTACCATGCTCATATCAAACTCACTTTTCATCTCCTTCTCAAAGTGGTGAGCATGTTGGGAGCACGTGGATCCAAAGACTATGTCGTCCACATAGACCTGTGCAACCAAAATAGCACCGTCATCTCTCCTGACGAACAATGTCATATCAACTCCCCCTCTCTTAAAGCCACGGGCTAAGAGATAGGAAGTAAGCCTTTCGTACCAAGCACGGGGTGCTTGATTCAAACCATATAAGGCTTTCCTCAGATAATAAACATGATCAGGGTGCTTAGGGTCTTCAAACCCTTTTGATTGTTCCACGTAAACCTCCTCATGTAGAATGCCATTTAGAAAGGCACTCTTGACATCCATCTGATATAACTTTAAACGCAGATGACATGCGATGGCGAGTAGTAAGCGGACGGACTCAATCCTTGCAACATGAGCAAATGTCTCCCCAAAGTCTACACCTTTTATCTATGTGTAGCCTTGAGCGACCAACCTAGCCTTGTTTCTGATTATGGTACCATTTTCATCCATTTTATTCTTGAAAATCCATCTGGTACCTATCACATTAGTCTCACTAGTTCGGGGGACAAGTTCCCAGACATTGTTCTTTTTAAACTAAAGCAACTCATCCTGCATAGCAGATATCCAGTGTTCATTTATGAGAGCTTCTTTATGATTCTTGGGCTCGACTTTGGACGTGTAGCAAACATGGCTAACAATGTTCTCGAGCTGAGCACGAGTCTTGACCCCTAGATTGGGATCACCAACAATGGCAAAAGGGTCATGACTCTTGCGAACCCAAGCAGGTGTGTCCCCTACTACAGGAGTAGGCTCCATCGAGTGTGGGTGAGGGACAAGTAAATTACTTCCAGAAACATCCTCATCCTCACACTGAAGGCTAGAATCAATAAACGTTGAAGGTTCATCATCTTACACAGTGACATTTATTGATTCCATAACCTTAGAGCTCTTCAAGTTAAAAACTCGGTACGCTCTACTATTCGATGAATACCCTAGCAAGATTTCCTCGTCACTCTGGGAGTCAAACTTTCCTAATTGCTCTCTATCCCATAGGATGTAGCATTTACTCCCAAGAACACAGAAATATGCAAGGTTGGGTTTCTTGCCAGTCCATAATTCATAAGGCGTCTTAAGTGTGTGTGGACGTAGATAAACCCTATTCACCATGTGGCATGCAGTAGACACTGTCTCTACCCAAAATCTCCTAGAAACCTTACGACCTAGAAGCATAGATCTAGCCATTTCCTGGATTGTCCTATTCTTTCCCTTAACAATCCCATTTTGATGAGGAGTCTTCACAGCAGAAAACTCATGTTTAATCCCAAGGCTATCACATTAGAGATATACTTTTGCTTCCTTAAACTCTGTGCCGTTGTCACTACGAATTCTATTAATAGTGACTCCATGTTGATTTTGTCGAACACGGCACTTAGTCGTTAAAAATACTACAGTATAGGATTTCTCCCTCAGAAAACCTATAATAGAATATCTGGAGAAATCATCTACCATCATGAGGATATACCTCTTACCACCCAAAATCTCAGTACAAGTAGGACCCATAAGATCCATGTGAATCAGCTCAAGTACTCGGGAAGTGGTAATGGAATGCAACTTCCTATGAGGGCTCTAAATTTGTTTTCCCAACGGACAGGGTCCACAAACGGTTGAAGTTGACTTTCCAAGAGATGGTAAGCCACGTAATAGGTCCTTTTTGGCTAAACGAGTCAAATCTCTAACGTTCACGTAACCTAGACGTTGGTGCCACAAATCCATAGGAGTGATTGTGGCACTGTTACAGACAAGTGAGGAAGTGGGAACAGTCCCATAGCAATTATCCTTGATCCTCACCCCTTGCACTAAAAGTTTATCGGCTTGATTGTAGACATTACACGCGTCTCGGTTAAACTTTACTGCAAAGTCAGCATCACATAGCTGGCTAATGCTGAGAAGGTTTGCTTTCAAACCTTTGACGTACAAAACATTCTCTAGCTTAGGAAATCCTGGTAACTCTACTGTACCTCGTCCTACAATGCTAGACTGGCTCCCATCTCCAAAGGTGACCCTACCATCATTATAATCCTCAAGGTAGGTAAAAAATGAGGCATCACCTGTCATGTGTCTAGAGTACCCACTATCAAAATACCATTGTGAGGTATTATGAGCTTTGAGAGCGACATGGACAACAAGGGATTTCTTATCTATTTTAGGCACCCAAGAAGTGGTAACCTTTTGTTTACTCTTGTTGTTGTTGGTTTTAGTCGGGACGTGAGAAGTATTTACTGACAGCAAAGACATCCTTCATAATTCCTCCATCAAACTCTGTGATGTGGTAGCTAAAAACTCAACACGCTCTCTCAGACTGGAAAACTCATCAGTATGACGTGGTGGAATAGTGGTACGTCATGTCCGACCCAAACTATAGCAAAACTCCTTAAGGTGGCCTTTTCTTTTGCAATATGTACAGAAGAACATATTTTTAAGCAGACCTTGGTTTGATTTTCTTGGTCGAACTCTCCTTCGTGGTATTTGACGATGGCCATAAGGAGTTGTAGTAGACTCAGGGACTGGTCTAGGTGCAATTTGATACGTGGAGGCACCAGCATAACCAATTTCTTGTCGATCACCAAAACCTGGGCTGAGGAGCATCTTTCCCATCTTGCCAGATATGTCCTCGATTTGAACCTTGACTTCCCGTGCTTTCTCAAGATCATGGGAAAGCTGGGCTACAAGGGATTCAAGTTTCTTCCGAGTCTCCACGGAGGTATGGAGCTCACTCGTAAGATTATCCACTTGTTTAGTCAAGTCCCCTCTCTCTTTCTCAAAACAACTCTCTCTCTCTCTCTAAACAAACTCTGTTTCACAACACAGGAAGACTCTCTCTCTCTAAAGGTAGTACAGGTGGAGGACTCTCTCTCTCTCGCTTTTCTTAAATCTTCCTCTAAAGCGATGATCCTAAGAACTAACGCTTTGTTACGCTTTTTAGTTTTAAAAGACTCAGAATATAGCTCGGCGTACGCACGTTGAAGATCACCCTCGCTCTCACTTGTGTCAACCTCCCCCTCACTCACATTGACCTCACTGTTGAGGTGTCCATGTGAAGCAGCATCCTCATCGTCGTGAGGAGCACTAGAAGAATTCACATGACTAGCCATGAATGCGGTGAAGTTACACTCATGTGGTGACTCGTCTCCAGAATCCACCGCCTCAACCTCACTGTCATCGCTAAGGGTAGCATTAAGGACAGTGATATGCCCTGAATGTACCCCCTTGGCTCAGAGACATCAACCTCGGCCATGGAGATGGCTGATGCTGGAGGGACCATGGATCATCACCTAGCGGACTCGTCCTAGGCAAGGTCGGCCACGGCCAACGTTGCTAGCTACCTCGACAAGTGAGGTCTCCATGACCCAGGGAAGGTTATCCAACTGGTCTTCTAAGGATCGCAACTTTAGCTCGGATGATGAAGAGGTTACCCGTCATCAGCATCAATACCGGCTAAGTCATCATCTGGGCATCCAAAGTTCGCAGCCTCAGCTAGGAACAGGCAGAGGTGGCCATCACATCGCCAGAACCAATCTCGGTTGATCCCCAGCCGATGTTCCTACTGCACCACCATCACCTCGGCCCAAGCCGATGTCATAGCTCCACATGCCGTGCTTCGGCTCTCCCACTGAACTAAGGTCTCCACCTCATCCTCTTCCAGGCCAAGGTTGTGACCAATCACAGATGGCCGAGCTCTTCTGCGCATATGTGGGGCTAGGAACACGCGTACACAAATCAGTTATAACTGAATCATTCCCCCCACGTGAGGGAATATTGAAGTCATCATTATCTACATGAGATCAGACAGGTGTCATTCTCATACTGGTTCGATCCTCATGCACATACTCATCGCATGCTTAGGGGGTACACTACACCCCCATGAACTATATATAGAGGTCATCCTCTACCTTGAAAAGGATCCGAAATTAGCAACCCTAGCTGAAACTCTGTTCAAATACACATTAGAGAGAGAAATATTGAGAGATTGTATCTATGGCCATTAGAGCCCTCATACAGTGATACATATCATACACTTGCACAGTGGACGTAGGCCGGATTGGCTGAACCACTTATATTCCAGTGTGAATCCTCTTATCCTCACCTCCATCTACTATATATGTAAATACTCTTATGCTGCCATTGTTAACATTGAATTGAGCTTACAAACACCTTGAAGGGTGGTGCTATTTTTTGCATCATCATTTTGGCCCCGTCTGTGGGAAGAGAGAAGCTATCTCTTCCTCATCCGTTGCTTAGCCTCACCAGAGACTCTGGTGGTGAACCAGGCCTCCCCCCTAATGCGGAGCTGTTTCACCATTGAAAGAGGTCATGTAAGGTATTAAGCTCATTTACTACACCAGCTCTTTTGTGCTAACACATGGCACCAGAACTACCACCACCTCTTCCGCCGCCTGTAGCGAGGGGACCTAGCTCCAGCCAGGCACCACCCCAATCCAAAATGGCGGAGGTAGCCGCAGCCTTGAGGTCTTTGGCTGCAATGCAACAAGAAATGCAGGAAAAATTTGCACAGCTCAGCCAAAATATGATGAGGCCACCTGGAGTCTCACTGGAAATGATTACTCCGACGGCGATTCAGCCTCATCCTGACGCCAGGGGACCACCCCAGGCACCGCGTAAAGACCAACCTGCACCCTAGTAGAGGAGGGACGCTGCTGACCCTAGGCACTTGCGCCTGGGGAGGTAAGGAAACCCTTGCCCTGAGGACAGGTATGATGATCTCGAGGCCGAAGATGTCCCGGAAGATTGTTGGGAACCGTATGAGGTTTCGAACAATAAAGTTCGTCCTATCCAACGGAGCCAAGGTTGTGGGGGAAAAAGAGTTAGAGAAGCCCAACAACGAGGATCAGCTTTTGATCGATTGAGCAGAGGGTCAACCTTTGAAAGGCTCGGTCCCGTAAATGACCTAAGACAAAGGTTATCAAGGTCGAGAAGTGCAGTTAACTCACAAAAAGAAGAAAGACAACGTCAGCCTCATCATGGACGAGGAAGAGACAAAGAAGAGGTCAACAACCGACGTTCAAGACCATGGAACGAATCTATTCAACGTCTTGAGAACAATATAGGAGATCTCCTCAAAATTCGGGACCCACTGCAAAGAGGTTTCTCATAGGGCTCTCCATTCGTTGCAAAGATAGTAAGCGTCCCTACCCTAGCTAAGTTTAAGCCACCCACAGTGACTCCCAAGTATGACGGTAGCACTAATCATGTACATCATATTGAGATGTACCAGTCAGTGATGGACATCTACTCAATGCCAGATGAGATGAAGTATTGGGCCTTCTCCAGAACCTTGATGGGAGCTGCGTACATATGGTTTACTTCTCTTCCGAAGAATTCAATTGAGAACTTTAATAGCTTGGCGGAATGGTTCATTCATAATTTCTGCTTTGGGGTAAGACCTCAAAAGAACACCACCCACTTGTTGTAGGTCAAGCAAGGCAAGAATGAGAGCCTAAGAGACTACATCGCCAGGTTCAACAAAGAAAAACTTGAGGTTAAAGATTACGAACAGAATATTGCCATGACCACACTCATAGGAGGTCTTCAGAAGGGAAAGTTGTTGTGGAAACTTGCAAAAGACCCTCCAAAGTCCATGGCGGAGCTATTGGAAACTGCGGAGAAGGTCATGAACGCTGAAGAGGCCATGGCCGCTAAGTACGAAGATGAGAACGGTGGTAGCAATGGGAAGTTCCAAACAAAGAAGTATGGAAAGAAGAGAGTAGCTGATCACAAGTTTGCGTGTTACACCCCTCTTATGATAAGCTACGAATACATCCTTAATGAGATCAAGAATGACTGATCCCTAAGATGGCCAGAGAAGTTGTAGGCTCCTCCCCATAAGAGGAACCAGAACTTATGGTGTGAATTTCACTAAAACCATGGCCATATAACATATAAGTGCTTCGCCTTGAAAGATGAGATCGAGAAGATGTTAAGGTCAGGGAAATTGAGGAAATATGTCGATGGCAAAGCTCCCAAAAGGGGAAAAGATGACCCCAAAAAGAAGAGGAACGACAGATGTCGCGACGACGCCCCAGCAAGAAGAGATGGGGACTCAGATGGAGATGACGAAGATGATCCAGACCTCCCGCCAAAAGATGATAACATCCCAGTGAAGAGGGTTGTTATGATCTCCTTTGGCATTAGCACTATATGCGGAGGGCTTGCGGGGGGTGGTTCTGAGGTTGCTGACAGAAAATCTCATGTGGAAGAGGCCAAATCAATGACTAAACTTGAGGTTATAAACCTAACATCTTCCGAGAAGTAGAAGAGAAAGAAGGTAGACATGAACACTCTCGTAGTTGGGTTCTCCCGACTAGACTTCAAGGGCATTCTATCTCCACATGATGACCCTTTGGTGATCATGACAAGAGTTCATGGATATGAGGTGCAGAGAATTCTTGTCGACGGAGGAAGTTCGGCAGATGTGATGTTCTGGCCCTTCTTCAAAAGCCTAGGACTTAGTAGAGCGAGGCCTGGTACCCTATCATCATTCGTTAATGGGGTTCAGCGATGAAAAGGTCCATCTACTAGGCATGTATGAGATGGACGTGCGAATGGGTGATGAGTGGCCGAAGAGGTTAACCCGGAAGATCAATTTTTTTGTTATGGACGAAAATGTCTTCTCGGCCTATAACCTCATCATAGGAAGAGTAGCCCTTAAGGAATTTGAAGCCGTGTCATCGACGGTCCACCAGATGCTAAAATTATTGACCCCCTATGGGGTAGGGGAAGTTCATGGTGACCAGACCATAGCACGAGAATGTTACTTCAATTTGGCTGAAGAGAGAGAGAGGCCTACAAGAGAGATACTACCACTTATAACATCGATACACTTGACCCAAGAGATGAAACAAAGTTGAAGAAGGGAGAGGCCGCGGAAGAGGTAAAATCCATCATCCTTAATGAGGACGAACCGAAAAAAACCATTCAGATCGGCAAAGCTTTAAAAGAGGAGATCAAGGAGGAGCTGATAAACTTCCTGAGGAAGAGGCAGAGTGTCTTCGCTTGGAGTGACGCAGACATGCCTAGCATCAACCCCGAGGTCATGTGCCATAAACTCAACGTATCTAAGGATGCTAAGCCCATCAAATAGAGACGAAGAATATACTCCAGGGAGAAGTACGACGTCATCCGGGAAGAGGTCAAAAAGTTGGAAGAGGTTGAATTCATCAGGGAAGTGATATATCCGGAGTGGCTATCAAACGCAGTCATTGTGCCCAAAGCCAATGAAAAGTGGAGAATGTGCATAGATTTTACTGACTTGAACAAGTCTTTCCCGAAAGACAGTTACCCCTTACCTCGGATCGATCAGATGGTATTCAGGCTACAACCAAATCTTTATTGATGCCGAAAACTCAGAGAAGACAGCCTTCATTACTGATAAAGGGACGTATTGCTACAAGGTGATGCCCTTCAGATTAAAAAATGCAGGGGCAACCTATCAACGTCTTATGAATAAGATGTTCTAAGACCAAATAGGCAAGACTATGGAGGTGTATGTAGACGATATGTTGACGAAGAGCTTAAAGGCCTACACTCATGTGGCAGACCAGGAAAAGACATTAAATACCATGGACTTGTATAGGATGAAACTCAACCCGGCAAAGTGTGTCTTCAGGGTAGGAGCTGGGAAGTTTCTTGGATTCATCGTCAATCAAAGAGGAATAGAGGCGAACCCTGAGAAAATCAAGGCTGTGCTCAATATGAAGACACCTCGGAGTATCAAGGACGTACAGAGACTCACTGGAAGAGTGGCTGCGCTTAACAGATTCGTTTCCAGGGCGATCGACAAGTGTCTTTTGTTCTTCAAGGTGCTCTAAAAGGCCTTCGAGTGGGACAAAGAATGTGATGAGGCTTTTGATCAGCTCAAGTCATACCTTGGATCTCCTTTGCTCTTATCTCGACCAATAGTGGGGGAGAGGCTGTTTGTTTATCTAGCGGTCTCTGAATCAGTTATAAGTGTAGCTATTGTGCGGGAGGACATTAGGTTCAAAGGCCCATATACTTCAACAGTAAGGCCTTTCAGGGATCTGAGCCGAATTACCCTCGCATGGAAAAGTTAGCCTACGCCTTGATATATGCCTCTAGGAAGATGAAGCCCTACTTTCAAGCCCATTCTATTATCGTCCTCACTGACACCCCACTAAGATAGGTCCTCCATAAACCTGAGAAGTCAGGAAGATTGATGGCATGGGCCATTGAGCTAGGGGAGTATGACCTCACCTATCATCCCAGGTCGGCCATCAAAGGGCAGGCACTGGAAGATTTTGTAGCAGAGTTTACATGGGAAGAGGTCGAGGGTGATAATAGCCTAGAGGCCACAGAAGGGTCAAACAGTAACGTCTTTTGACACCTGGAAGAGGTTATGCCAAAGAGAGTCAGAGATGGGATAGCCAAGAATGAGGAAGACCGGTACCTCTTCAGGCAGGGAATTATGTTAGAAGAGGGTTTCTTATCAGATAAAGACATCTGGAACCTCTTCGTCGATGGGTCTTCTTGCGAAAATGGAAGTGGTGCAGGCCTAATACTCTCAGAACTGGATGGTACCAACATCGAATATGCCCTAAGGTTCAACTTCAAGGCGTTAAACAATGAGTCAGAATACGAGGCCATGATAGCAGGCCTCTCCTTGGAAAGAACCATTGGTATAAGACGACTACTCCTTCATAGTGACTCAAGGTTTGTTATTAATCAAGTATTGGGGGTCTATGAGGCCAAGGATGAAAGGATGGCCAAATACCTGAAGAGGGTGAGAACAATACTTGAAGGCGTCGAGGAGGTAAAGATAAAGATAATACCTCGACACAATAATCGTCATGCAGACGCATTAGCAAGACTAGCTTTGGCAACGAGGACAAATATCAGAAGGACAATCCCAGTTAAGATCTTGCCCAGAGCAACCATTGAAGAAGAAGAGGTATGTAACCCTTGCCTCAATTTGAATCTTGGGGACTCGTGGATGGATCCAATTATCAGATATATCAGAGAAGGGGTGCTACCAGAGTCAAAGTTAGAGAGGAGGAAGTTGAGATATAGAGCTGCAAAGTTCTCAATAGTAGTAAATGTCATGTATAAAAAGGGATTCTTATGACCCCTGCTCAGATGCGTCCATCCCACCGAAGTTCCCCGCATCTTATGAGAGGTAAATGAGGGTTCTTGATCCAGTCACATAGGAGGAAGACCCTTGGCCAAAAGAATTATTATGCAGGGGTACTGGTGGCCAACCTTGGCAAAGGACGCTGCAGCTTATGTAAAGAGGTGCGACAAATGTTAGAGATTCTCCATAGTCCCACATCAACCTCATCAGCCTATGACGTCTATCATTTCTCCTTGGCCATTCGCAGTATGGAGGATTGACTTGGTAGGTCCCATGCCAAGGGCTGCAAAAAATTATAAATTTCTGATAGTCGCCATTAATTACTTCTCCAAGTGGGTAGAGGCAGAGCCGATGATCATGATTACAGAGAGGAAGACCTTCCAATTTATTTGGAAGAACATCATATGCAGACATGGCCTCCCAAACACCCTCATTTCGGACAACGGAACACAGTTCAAGAACTCTTCCCTGGAAAAATACTGCGAAAGAGTTGGGATAAAGCATTTTTTTCTCTTCTCCTGGCCGACCACAAGAAAACGGTCAGACCGAAGTCACAAATAGAACGATCCTTGACGGAAGCAAAAATAGGTTAGAAGAGGCTAAGGGTAGATGGACTGAAGAAGTTTATACTATTTTATGGTCCTACAGAATAATGGCTAGGATGCCAACAGGGGAGACCCCGTTTATGTTATCACGTCGCTTAGAGGCCGTCATACCAATAGAGGTTGAACTCCTTACTCATAGGGTGTAGACTTTTGACCCTGAGAAGAATAGGGAGGAGAGAAGACTCGACCTAGACTTGATCGAGAAGAGAAGGGAAGACGCAGAAATCAGGCAAGCAGCTTACCAACAAAGAACAGCAAAGTTCTACAATCAAAGGGTGAAATCAAGACCCATTGTCGTGGGAGACTTAGTACTGAAGAAGACACTACAGAAGGCACACAAGCTTCACCCAAATTGGCATGGTCCCTATAAAGTGATCGAAGAGGTTGTACTCGGGACCTACAGGCTAGAAAACCTAGAGGGGGAACCTTTTTCCAATCCCTGGAATGTTGACCATCTAAAGAAGTATTACATATGATGTTGCCAGAGTTTGGGCCAATGTATTATCTTATGAAGAGATTATTAATGAAAAGATCAAATTCCTTTGACAGTTCTTGACGAGATTATGCATTAAGTTGGTGAAATTAATTATGAGGGTAACATCTTAGTTGATGACCTCGGACCTTATAACATCATGATTTGGTGACGAGGTCTGAGGTCAGACATCATACTTGGATGACCTCAGACCCTTAACATCATTAATTTGGTGAAATTATTTATATGGATAACATCTTAGTTGATGACCTCAGACCTTATAACATCATGATTTGGTGACAAGGTCCGAGGTCAGACATCATACATGGATGACCTCAGACCCTTAACATCATTAATTTGGTGAAATTATTTATGGGGATAACATCTTAGTTGATGACCTCAGACCTTATAACATCATGATTTGGTGACAAGGTCTGAGGACAAACATCATACTTGGATGACCTCAGACCCTTAACATCATTAATTTGGTGAAATTATTTATGGGGATAACATCTTAGTTGATGACCTCAGACCTTATAACATTATGATTTGGTGACAAGGTCCGAGGTCATACATCATACTTGGATGACCTCAGACCCTTAACATTATTAATTTGGTGAAATTATTTATGAGGATAACATCTTAGTTGATGACCCCAGACCTTATAACATCATGATTTGGTGACAAGGTCTGAGGTCAGACATCATACTTGGATGACCTCAGACCCTTAACATCATTAATTTGGTGAAATTATTTATGAGGATAACATCTTCGTTGATGACCTCAGACCTTATAACATCATGATTTGGTGACAAGGTCTGAGGTCAGACATCATACTTGGATGACCTCAGACCCTTAACATCATTAAGATTGGTGAAATTATTTATGAGGATAACATCTTAGTTGATAACCTCAGACCTTATAACATCATGATTTGGTGATAAGGTCTGAGGTCAGACGTCATACTTGGATGACCTCAGACCCTTAACATCATTAGTTTGGTGAAATATATATGGGGATAAAATCTTAGTTGATGATCTCAGACCTTATAACATCATGATTTGGTGACGAGGTCCGAGGTTAGACATCATACATGGATGACCTCAGACCCTTAACATCATTAATTTGCTGAAATTATTTATGAGGATAACATCTTAGTTGATGACCTCAGACCTTATAACATCATGATTTGGTGACAAGATATGAGGTCAGACATCATACTTGGATGACCTCAGACCCTTAACATCGTTAGTTTGGTGAAAATTATTGCATGGCAAAGAAAATCATCCAACAAACAATTCAGCAAGAGAAGAAATAAGAGCCCTCCTCAGAGGTTGACAGATTAAGTTACAAATGGCAAAAATATAAAGTAACATTGTTCATCAGAGGTTACAGTTCAAATACATAGTGAAAAAGTACAAAAGCTTCATTAAAATAGCCTAAGGATTTGCAGGGACAGTGTTGGCATCCTCGGCCTGATTCCCTTGGTCGACGTTGGTCACCTCAACCCCATCATCTCTGGGGTTGGCTCCTTCAGTCTCTGTAACATCTAGTGGCCCAGTCTCTACAGGGGCAGCGTCTTCCTCTTCAACCTATAGAAGGGCTTGGGCAAATTAAGGGTTAGCAAAACCCAGACCTATGAAGTCAGAGGCTTTTAAGCTCCCTGACTCCTTCTCCTTAGCAGCCGCCCATTTGCCAGTAGCCTTAATACCTCTTTTGAGGTACTCAAAGCTGAAGCTGATGAATTCATCGGAGACTTTGTAATCGGCCAGAATCCCCTCAGAGGCATCCTCAAGGGCTGACTTTACTGCAATGTCATCCTTCTACTGGAGAACGTCGTCCTTAGCCTTCAGAGCAATGGTGTGGTCCTTTTTAATCTTGGAGATATCTTTCTCCAACAACTTAACCTTCTTATCAGACCCCTCAAAGGCAGACTTCAGACGGTCTACCTCTGCATTCAAAGAGCTTTGCACCTTCTCGGCCTCTTAGTCTTTCTGGATGAGGGGCAACTTCTTTAGAGTCCAGTTGGAAAGATGATGCATAGCAGCGAGGCCCTGCAAATCATGAGGTCGTATATATAAGTTGAAATTCAAAACAGAGGTTACACTTCGAATCTAAATTGAAATCCGAAGTCATACCTGAATAGATCTGTGAAGGCCAAACTCAACCAGTAGAGGGGTATCCATGGATCGACAAAAGCGTTTGTCAGCATCGGTCATAGCAGAGTCGATGACATCCAACGCCTGCAAACTATGGCCTATGATGCTATCATTAATTTTTAGTTGCTCTATATGAGCAGCCAATGCATTCTCAAAAGAAATAGGAATGGCACGATCCCCACCTTTCTTCTTCTGCCTCTGATACTCAAGGGCAGGATCGACAACCTTTCTCTTTTTAGTGGCCTCAGCCCTTGAGGTTGAGGGAGGGGGAGGAGGAGCATTCAGACCTACCTTTTTGACGAGCTTCGTTAAACTTGGTGCTTCCATCTCCCACAACTCGTCAGATATTCCCTTCGGACGCTCTACAAGATAGAAAGGTCAGAGTTAGAGAGTAAGACATACATAAATTCATAGCTATAACTTGAAATAAAAAGCACTTACCAAGCTCTATAAGAGGACTTCCCCCTAGACCAGTCTCATAGAGGTAATATGGGATCATCAGGTGCTCGAATTTGACAAGCAGACTATGTTCCCCCTGATCCTGAAGGTCTTTGACCTTCCGATGATTAAGTTGGCTTAGCCCAGGGTCGGCCTTAGCAGCCATCGTAACCTTTCCCCATCTCAGGAGCATTCTCGGCTCTAATGAGGAAGAGGGAGCACATGGACCAAATTCCCATGGCCCCGAGGTGAAGAAATAATGTGGCTTCCAGTTATGGTTTGAGATTTGGGTAATCTGAAGCATCTTCTTTTCTGGCTTTCGAGCTAAAAAATGATAATAGCTCGGATGGTTTCTGGCAGATGAAGGGACATAGCATCCTGTAAAGACTTTGACAGGAAGGTCTGAGTAATGAACAACCCTCCATAACATAATGGCTCCAATTATCACCCTACAAGCATTGGGTGACAACTGAGAAGGGGCCATGTTGATATAGGCCAATATAGACCTGATGATGGGATGGATGGGCAGACGAAATCCCAACTTAAACATCTGCTCGTATAGGCAAATCTCACCATCTCGGTCATCATAAACCTTCTCTTCCCTTAAAGATTTCCTGAGTTTTATATAGGGGCATATCGGATATAGGTATCTAAAGGATAGGAGGTCAATTTCACTGACTGATCTCTCAATCTCGGCCGCCTCAGAGACGTTAATATCACTCTCAGCATCATCATCATCATCTGGCTCAACATCGGCCTGAGCAGACGATGGGGCATTACTTGGAAACCTCTGAGCAAAACCAGCCCCTGTGACAGCCGATAGAGGAATGGCTTCAAGAATCGATGGAACAACCACACTTGGTCCAATAATTTCAACCTCTGAGGAAGAGGTTGATGTGCTTGAACTTTTATGAGATGAGTCCTGGATGGAAACATCTGCCTGATCAGGGACCTGATCTTGTTGACTCAAGAAGTCCATGGCCTCTTGGAAGGAGTCCACAGACATAGGGTCTGAGGTAGAGGACTCAAACTCCGACATTGGACAGGTTTCAACTGGGACCTCTTCTTGGTTAACTGGTTCAGTTGGTTCATGGTATATGACCTTCAGAGGTGGTGGAAAGATAGGTCTGAGGGGGAATTCCTCTAACCTACGAGCTTTCTCCTGCGCTCTTTCTATTTGCCTAATTTTCTCTAAAGTCTTCTCTCTGAGAGAGGGGAACTCCTATAAGAGTTGGTAAAGGGGTCTGAGCATATGAGGCAGACGCTAGACTTGTGACTCTCCTAAATTACAAACAAGATTGGCAAAAGGAATTAAAGATCAAAACTGGATTTTTGAGCAAGAACAATGAACGAACAGTTCACCGAAAAACTCATAGGTTCATCGAAAAGTGCTTAAGATCGTCGGAAAGTACAACAAATGGAAGAATAAGGCAGTAAAATGCAATAAAAGGAGAAAAGTGGAGATAAACGATACCTGAGAAGATTTATGAAGAAGAGAGAGAGAGAGATGCAAGAAAAAGCCACCAACAAGGTCCTTAAGCAAACCATTGTAGAGAGAGAGAGTTTCAGGCGAGGGAGTGTACAAATGAAGAAGAAAGAAAAGAAAGGAGGGTATAACCCTCAACACCTAAGGCACGCATCCTAAGGCCCATCATTACCTTGGGAGCCCCAAAGGATGACTGACATGACATGCTTGCCAGGCATGCCTCACACTTCAGCAATTGACAAGTGTCAAATGAACATTGGCACAAGGAAGAAGGACCTAGGAGTTGTAGACCCCACAGTCACCTTCTCTCACATGTAACTAAGGGTTGGGGGTGATTGATATACCCTGAATGTACCCCCTCAGCTCAGAGACATCAACCTCGGCCATGGAGATGGCCGATGCGGAGGGACCATGGATCATCACCTAGTGGACTCGTCCTAGGCAAGGTCAGCCACGGCCGACGTTACTAGCTACCTCGGCAAGTGAGGTCTCCATGACCCAGGGAAGGTTATCCAACTGGTCTTCCAAGGATTGCAACCTTGGCTCGAATGATGAAGAGGTTACCCGTCATTAGCATTAATACTGGCTAAGTCATCATCTGGGCATCCAAAGTTTGCAGCCTTGGCTAGGAACATGCAGAGGTGGCCATCACATCGCCAGAACCAATCTCGGCTGATCCTCAACCGATGTTCCTACTTCACCACCATCACCTCGACCCAAGCCGATGTCATAGCTCAACGTGTCATGCTTCATCTCTCCCACTGAACCAAGGTCTCCAACTCGTCCTCTTCCAGGCCGAGGTTGTGACCAATCACAGATGGCCGAGCTCTTCTGCGCATATGTGGGGCTAGGAACACGCGTACACAAATAAGTTATAACCGAATCATTCCCCCCACATGAGGAAATATTGAGGTCATCAATATCTACATGAGATCAGCCATGTGTCATTCTCATACTGGTTTGATCCTCATGCATATACTCATTGCATGCTTGGGTGGTACACTACACCCCCCAGGCACTATATATAGAGGTCGTCCTCTACCTTGAAAAGGACCAAAATTATCAACCCTAGCTAAAACCCTATTAAAATAGACAGTAGAGAGAGAAAGCATGAGAGATTGTATCTATGGCCATTAGAGCCCTCATACAGTGATACACATCATACACTTGCACAGTGGACGTAGGCCGGATTGGCTGAACCACTTATATTCCGGTGTGAATCCTCTTCTCCTCACCTCCATCTACTATATGTGTAAATACTCTTATGGTTCCATTGTTAACATTGAATTGAGCTTACAAACACCTTGAAGGGTGGTGCTATTTTCTACATCATCAGACATCTTTTCCCTTTTCTTTATTCAGACGTGTGGCACACTCAAAGGCTCTATGACCCCTAGTGTCGCACTCAAAGCATCTTTCACTTTCTTTCTTGGGGGGATCTTTAAAAACTTTTTCATTTTTCTTTTCAGACTTATTTTTCTCAAACTTCTTTTTATCTTTAAAATTACCATTTTTCTTGAATTTGAGAAATCTTTTGAAATTTTTAGCAAACAGGGCTAAATCATCTAGATTAAAATCAAACTCAGAATCTGACGTATCAATTCTATTTTTCTAGATAACTCCCTCTTTCTTGCCGACCCCTCACTTTTTCTCTCCTGAGCATTAAGTGTAATTCCCTTATCTTTAGACTTGACAGATTTAGGGAACATATCAATCTCATAAATTTGCAAATCTCCTACAAGTTCCTCCAATTTTAGCGTATTTAAATTACCCATAGAATTTAGCATAGTGACTTTAGGGATAAAACGCTTAAGGAGAGAACGGATAATCTTTTTGACAACTCTAGCATTAGGAATGTGTTCACCAAGATTGAAGCTAGTGTTAACAATATCAGACAGTCTAGCATAAAATTCATCAAAACATTCTGATTCAAGCATGGTGATTGTTTCAAATTGAGTTGTCAAAATTTGCAATTTAGACTCTTTCACAGCATTAGTACCTTCATGGGTAAGTTGCAAAACATCCCATGCCTCTTTTAACGTGGTACACGTCATTATGCGCTTGAACTCATCAGGTATGACAGACCCAAAAATGGCACTTAAACCCTTAGAGTTAAAAGATAACCATCTAAACTCTTCTTCAGTCCAAGAGGAGACAGATTTTAAATTGGTCACATTTTCAACAGTAACGGAGGGAGGTATCCACCCTCTTTCAACCAAAATCCAAACACGTTCATCAATGGCTTTTAATTCAGATCTCATGAAGGCTTTCCAATATACATATTTTGTCCCGTCAAAAACTGGCATTTTATTATATAACTTCTCCATTATGAACACACTCGTTTTCAAAAATCAATTTTTTGGAAAATTGATATCTTAGAAAAATTTTGCAGAAAATTAGGAATACACAATAGATTAGCGTAACCCGCTTTGCTACCAATTTGAAAGAGTTAGCGTGCGTAAAAATAGAGATATTATTTAATCAAACTCAGTTTTATCAGTTAAGTCCTAAACATGCAGCTATATGTGGTTGAACTTGATGATGAAACATGCAAAAAACATTCAAACACACACATGTGAGGAAAAATCCCCCAAAGGGGCAAAACCATTTATTTTCATTATAATATTATAACATAAAATTTCTCGGATTACAATGAAAATATAGTGACACAGAGTTACCCGCAGGTGTCAGATCTGTGGTCGGCAGCTGGAAGTTTCCCTTTCCAGGAGGGCAGCAATGAAGAAGAAGAAGGTCTTCTCCACAAGGGTATGAACAAACACACGATTGTGTTCTTGGGTTGCAAACAAATTCACAAGGGTTTGGAAAGTTGTGTGAATCGAAACATGAGTCTTGGGACATACAAAGGTGAAGACTTAGAGTTTTTTTACTCTGAAAATCGTCTGTATAAGTCTTGCTAAACACATCCCCAAAGATGGTTTATAAAGGAAAATACCGGGCCTAAAAAATATCAGCACGATCTGCACGATCTTCTTGAATTTATCCCAGGCGGATCGGTCCGGTATGGATGCGGATCGGTCCGGGGTCGGACCGGTTCATTTTCTCAAGGAGCTTCTTCGGTTCGCATTCGATCCGGGGTATACTGGTTTGGAGTAAAGCGAATCAGTCCGGATTGAGGCGGATCGGTCAGTGTAGGGATCGGTTCTTTTTCCAAATGGGGCGAATCAGTCCAGGGCGGACCGGTTCCTTTTTAAAACAGGCGGACCGGTCCATCTGCCCAGAAAATTTATTCCTTGAATTCTTTGATATTCAGATCCGTTGATGACGGCGTACGACATACAATTGATAATGGACAAAAATGTCCTTACAGTATTCAATTATCAAAATAAGATATAAAATTAATTAATACCGAAAAGCGTAATCCTTCCTAAAACTCAGCGCATGTAGTGTGAAATAATCTTAAGTATCATTAGATTAATTTTGAGATCGCCTTTATAAGAATCAACAGGTTGACATCAATTCTCACTCGATATATCTCTCTGAATTGAACTCTCTGAGAATTGCGTTAGTGTATCTCTCTAGTGTGTGAGGAGGTGAGTAAATGTAAACAAATTCAAACGTCTCACACACTTAAAAGAAAATGACGGATACATGAAAAAATATTGATCTCATGAAGGAATGCTAACCACTATATTGAGAATGCCGAGTTATTCACGATATAGTCTTCTAGTTTGTCCAAAAATGTCACCAAGGGTGAAAATAGGGTTTATGTAAGGTATGAGGGAAAAATGAAGAATATGAATGATAGGGTTTTTTAGAAGAGTGAAACACACTGTTTGACTAAAGTCTTCATCTTTTGAAATTATGATCGCATCTTTATTTTTCTTCTTTTCTATTTTTTTTCTTTTTCTGCTTCTTTTTCTATATTTTTTTGTGATGCATTTTTCTTTTCATAACGAAAATGAAGACAATTTACATTGATAATTTCAAACACTCTTTTCTAAAAAATAGTGGCAATGGTGGATGGTATTTGGGACATATGGATAAGGGTAATGTGAAAAATGATAAGGGGTGACTGATAACGAGCACGTAGCCAATTATTATCTTCAAAATTAAGTGAGTGGGTAATCAATTTTAATTACGTCCGCGGGCGACAAAAATCACGAAAGTTATCTTGTGATTGCCTGTTGCAAAAATGTTCTCCTATGGGGCTAGCTAGTTGATTGATTTTAAATTTAATCAAAGCTAGGGGAGCACACAATGGATAAGCGAGTGACTCGGGTAATGAAATCCCTTCTCGTTTCAATGACCGGGTCCAAGTCTTCGGTAAATTAATTCATCAAACGATTCAATTTAAGTGTGATTCAGAAATTAAAGGCATATAGGAGAAATTAATCACACAAAAAATGAACTCGCTTGCAGGAGATTCGCGATGGATAAAAAAAATATACCTCCCACTGCTTTTACACATGTGGGGTGAAGACCGAGCTGAGTCGACCGGGGGGAGATCTTGCCTATCTCAATCGTCACCGGGAGTCCTATCGACCCAAAGTAGAGAGGCTTAAAAATTCTCGCCTTTGAACGCCCTCTCTCTACCTTGTCCGGTTTCCCTTTTCGTTTTTTTTAATGAATAATTATTACAAAAATAATATGGTGCCAAAATGCACCCCAAATAAATACACAATCTTCAAAAATCCTATACAACCAGTCTAAGGAGGAAGGAAAAGGAATAACTACAACTAAAAAGCAAAGATAGAAAGAAAAAAATTACAATCCATCAACGTTGCTTCCAGCCCAAGAAAGCGGCAACGACGCCATTTGATAAGAAAGCTTTTTGCGTATATGTTCATTGTACGGTCGTTGTCTTCAAAAGCCACTCTCAAAATTTCCTTGAGTACCTAGAAAACTTGTCTAAAAATAACTTGTATTGTGGTAAGTATGGGTATCAATCCAACTTCCAAGGTGAAACAATTGATGTGAAAACTTGCAATCCAATTTTTTTATTAATTTTTTTTTTATTTTTTAAACAATTTCAAGGATAAAATTAACTAGTTAAATGCTAAAATTACTAAAAGACTAAATAATAAAAAAAAGTGCGCAACCGAGTGTGAAATATGTGAGAAAGCCAAGAGATAGGATCCAATTATTTTAATTTGTCAATTTATTAATTTGAAATATTTTGAGATAATATTAAATCGATAATCTAACTCTCGTTAAAATTATAAATTTAATTAAATATTTTTCAGAAAACTAATTTAAAAATATCACACAATGAAAAATTAGGAATTAGATTATTTTCAGAAAATTACCTGCTAGGATCAATTTAACGAAAACAGTATGAATCCTCAATTTTCAGAACCGAATTAATATTCAAATATCGAAAAAAAAACTATCTCTAGTTCCATTCCTAAATTCAAACATTAATTTGTTCAATTAATTTATTAACTTTCGTTACATAAATTATTTGGTGACAGCCAAAAATTAATTTACCTAGAAATATACAATTAATAAAATTGATTAATTAAATTAATATCATTCGCAGTGCATCCCACCCCTTAAACGTGGTGTTTAGCCAAACATTCTCATGTTAGAATAAACAACAATCACAATAGAATTAATAAAAATTGAAATAAGAGGGAAAGAATACGAAACATAATAATTCCTTGTGTCAATTATGCATGAACACGCATCTCAATCTTCTCACCAATTCATTACTTGATTACACCAAAAAGAATAAAAATAAACCTAAAAATTTATTCTAAACTAAACTAATTTTTTTTTGTATTTTTTTGAAATTTTTTCATGAACCTAAATTGTACATAATATACACATTGTTTCTCTCTATGCGTCTCCTTTTTTCTTCTGTTGAGAGTCCTTTAAATGACTTACCATCCCTTTGAATTTATAACCCACAAATGGTTGTTTCTTTAGAGATTTTGTGGGATTTGGAGATGGCCAAGTTTACCATTTTTGAAAGGCACGTGAGTATTTGGATTTTGGTGATTGTTTGTCCCTAATTTTTAGGAATGGCAGTTGGTATTATAGAGTTGGGTTTGATTGAAACGGGTCAAGGTCGGAGGTTTAAATAGGTTTTGGTCTTGTTGGGTTTGGATTTGAGCTACGGTATAAACCCGGTTTGAGTCTGGTTCGGATTCGGGTGGTTAAGGCACAGGGGATTTGGTTGAAAGTTGAGCAGGTCGGGGTAAGGGCTGTTGATTGGGTTGCGATCGGGTACAGAACTAGTTTCGGGTTGGCTCCGGCAGGGGGTGAGGCACGCCGACTAGATCGGCGATGGGGACTCAGGTGGACGAACGGGTCAGGGGCAAGTCTGGGTTGGTGGAGCAGGTCGGGGGTTCATTTTGGGTCGGCACGGGTTCGCGTAGGGGCTAGATGTTGGGTTTTAAGCTCGGGATTAAGTTGTTGTGGATATGAAATAGGTTTGGATAAGGAAGTATGGGTTTATGGGTTGATGGAGGTTTGGTGGAGTGTGGTTATGGAGGTTGGGTGAGGAGAGAGAATGAGGTGGGTGTGAGGTAGAAGAAAGGTGGGGGATGATAGTCTGGGATGAGGGTGTAGGGAAATGGTGTGTGGGTGTGTATGATTTATTTGGGTGTGTGAGTGTGTATGGGGTGGTGTGTGTTATGTGTGTTTAAGTTGGACCCTTAAAAATTAAAAAATAAACAAACTAAAAAAATAAAATTAACAAAACTAAAAAAAATCAAAAATTATAAAACTAAAAATTTAAATCCTAAAAAAAAACTTAAGTGCTAAAAAATATAAAATCTAATAAAACTAAAAATAAATGAATTCCTAAAAAAACTAATTCTAAAAAATAAATAACTAAAAACTAATAAAAATAAAAATAAAAATAAAAATACACTAATCAAAATAAAATATAAAAATATGCAAATAAATTCTAGAAATCCTAAATAAATCCTAAAAATAAAACGATTCAAAATAAAAATTTAAAAAGGCACAAACTCAACACACACCGAGCTCGGGGTATGGACTAGGCTGGTTTAGGCTTAGATTTGGTTCGAGACAAGGTTCGGGACATCGAAACTCTTATGGGCAAGCTCAATGTCGGCTCAGACTCTGCGGTCTCCTCTGATTTATTCGATGCAAGTTTTTAACCTCTTTCGTGTCGTAATTGACTGGATTTAACATTATTTAATACTGCAACTGCGTATTGACCTGCAAAATAATAAAATGCGAACATAAGGCCATTTTTAATTAAAACAAGTGACTAAAATGCATTTATTCGTGGTATAAAATAAACACTTTTGGGTGCTTATCATCTATGATACCATGAAGTTTTCATATGTACATATATATGGGTCCAACCCTATTTTCGGTGGCGCCGCACAAAATTATTATTATTACTCCCCCCGGAGTATTCAACACGATAGTCTTATCACTCAATTTACTACCGTTCGAGCATTCAGTAATTAATCACTCCACATTACCATGATAAACTCTACTGTAAGTATGTAACTTGTAATAACAACATATGCTCTTAGGTCCCACCTGGTTCACTCAAAGACCACATCACCAAGCATCTCGATCAACAAGGAATACATTTGTAACAAAACTGTTAAAACTAGCCTTCCCACTAAACTCGACTCGTATGTGAAATTTAGAGTTTACAATTTATATCAAAGTTGTGACCCACCATGTCACTTAATTAATCCTTTACTCACAAGGATGAAGCAAAACCTCACCAATTTTGCCTAATCGTTTGGTTCTTACGTGCACTTGTTGCTGCCAAAACAACCCATAATCACTTGCACTCATTATACATCTAGGATTTTATCTAATAGTTTCCCCCTCCTCGTTGTGAGCAAGTTATTCTATTCTGCGACTTACACACCTATCACTGAAATGTTAGCCTAACATCTATAGGCCTCATTCATGGCTTTACTGGCCACACTATTTCTTCCTATGCCCCAATAACCCTGAGGATTAATATGCTATTTTTACAAAGTACTCCAGTGGTCTTGCCTAAACCCACCACTCTCGGGTTGTAACTTCTTGGGCCCAATTCTCTTGACCCAATTCATCCTCTGGAAATATCACTCCTCCAGTCATTATTCCTAACTAGCATGGTTTACCATTTCTAATCTTATCGTTCTCACTTCTCAACGTGGACACATTCAAACCTGGCAGTCCCATTCTTTACATATAGGGACACTTCCTGAGAAATTTCTCGTCACTATTCCCACTGACGATTTTGGAATGTCCTTCTCTCAGACTGGGCCGTCTTAGCTCCCAATTGTCCTCTAGCTGTCCCTTTGGCTATGCAGGCCTTTCGGAACTATTGTTGGCCTCTACATCCCTGATTGAATTCATCGTCACTTTGTAGGAAGTTAATCAATAATAATTATCTAAATGAATTCTCTATTGTGCATACTCTCATGTGGTGTTTCACTAACACCGTTAAGTTCATCTTTTCTTTTCGATCAAACTCTCTACCCCTCCTGGCTCACTTCTTCTAGAAGTGTTGAAATAACTTGTAAACATATAACCTTGGCAACATCAAAATTAGTCATCCTAGATGGATTTATCATCCATCCTCGTATTCTACACATGGTCCTTCATCAACTATAGACCCTTTTATTTACTATGCCCCTTTTCCAGGTACGAAGTTCGTTATGTAATTCAACCTTTCTCTCATGATCGGTCTTTGGCTTACCCACTGTGCTAAGTTTCAAAATTTTACTTGCAACTTTGTTACAATATCAAATGGAAGACCTCACAATCAAACCATACCCAAATTTCTCTTTAAATTTCAAACACTATTCTTTATATGTGGTGATTGACTCTAATTACTTTATGTCGCTCCTATTAGTTACAATTTTAACTCCAAATTTAATTTCGAGGGTCATGGCACTCCATTAATTTACCCTCAAGATTCATAAAAGCATCATGTTAATTATCTTCACAACGAAGAGTTCCACACATGGTTTAAGGATCATGTAAGTAAAAACATCTTAAAAAAATACTTGAATTATAAATAACGATTATATTTGGTTATTGACATTTCTTATAAAATACTATTGATGAGTATAATGGTAGCTGATGGCATTAATTTATGCAATTAAATCAAATTCTTGCCTTTAGGTCCCCTCAAAGAGGCAGTTAGATTCAAATCTTATATTGTTGGTTGTTGTCGATTTTGAACGAAGAAAGTTGATATGCAAAAAAACCTCAAAATGGAGGCGTTGTTATAAAAGCTGAACAAATGAGCTATTCAAGTCAAAAAGATAAAAATCCTACTGCAGGCGATATTACATACTATGAGGAGATGACTTACATCATTGAAGTTCAATATGTTAATGGCATGAACTTTCTGTTATTTCAAGTGTGATTGGGTTTTAAATTGCGTGGGCATAAAAGTGGATGAGTTCAAATTTACACTAGTGAACTTTAAGCATTTGAAATATAATGATGGTTAAGAGAGTGATGAACCTTTCATCTTCGCATCTCAAGAAAAACAAGTATTCTACGTGCAGGATCCAATGGAACAAGATTGGCACGTTGTTGTTCACATGATACCAATAGATCAATTTGATAGGTACGCAACGACTGAAGAATTATAAGCCAATGGAGATGAGCCATTTAACATGCAAAATTTGGATAAAGATGAAACTATAAGGTGGGTGAGGTAAGGAGAAAATGGATCAATAGTTAACCCAAGTGTCCCAAAGGATGATGATGATGATGATGATGATGATGATGATGATGATGATGATGATGATGATGATGATGATGATGATGAAGAAGAAGAAGAAGAAGATGAAGATAATGAAGTTGAAATTGGAAGGGGCAATGCTTGAGGGGAATGTAATCCTAAATTAGATACCTTTTGTTTTTAATTTTTTTGATGTCAAAGATGGTAACAATGTGAAGACATTATTATGCATGTTGTCCATTTATTTAAATTTTAAAACTTGATGTTATCTTATGTATAATATTTTCCGTATGTATGTGTCCCACATTATTGCCAAAGAAACAAGCACAAGCACAATCACAATCAAATTCTTGTTCTTCTTCTTTTTGGTTGTTTCTTGTTCTTCGTAATATAATAAGATTAATGGTTTTGATTGGATTTGTGTTTTCATATGGATTGTGAAAGTTCAAGTGTTCCATCGATTTTGGATCTAAGTATGTTGCGTCATTGTTCTTAGGAGCCTGAGCATTAGTGTAAAATCAAATTCTGTACCTTAGAAGACATTTCATCAGAAATTTGGGTTAGGTCAACGCGATTAGTCTGTCTTCTCAGCGGCCTCTAAAGTTTCTTATCAGTGGTAAAGTGATCTTTCTAAAAATAATCCAAGCATAAGTAGGTATGACTTGAGAAATTTAAGATGCAATTATCTTAGATATTTTACCACAATCCTCAGAAACAAAATGGTAATGAAACTCATGTATGTTGTCGCCATATATTATATTTGGAGGAAAGAAACAGAACTATTCTTCTCCACATACAACATAGAAAATAAAGTACATGTAGAAGTGTATATATAGGGAGTCGATGAAATGATCATGGGATAATTCAAAATGGAAACTCCATTGATAAATAGGAAATAATACATGGAATAGGATATAGCATCTCTTTTATTATGTATTATTTGCATCATGGTATCCCGTTCTTTGTTTCTGTGATTGCATCATGAGATTGTGTATCTCACTCAAATCGCTAACTATTGTAATTGTTTTCTTATATTCTTATATAATAGTAATTAGTATAAATTTGTTCCATATAGAACGAATTTATGTTCATATCATTGTATGAGGCTTTGCATACTCTTTTCGCAATGTGAAGGGGGCTATAATAATTTTATTATTTAGATTATTCAAACTTACTTCTATCCCCATTCAATCTAAAAGAGATTAGATCGTCACATTTTATAGGGATAAAATTGTCCTGACATCATATTGATGACAAAATGATTGCTAAAGCACTCGTACAAACATAAAAAATACTTGTAGCCTAAAATTAGTCCAACATAATTGTAGCCTAAAAATACTTGTAGCCTAAAATTAGTCCAACATAAAAAATACTTGTAGCCTAAAAACTACTTTTCACGTGCCATATACACCTAACAACTCCCCACTCATATAATTAGTCCAACATAATTGATTTTACAAATTAACTCACCCCTAAATTTAAGACATAAAACTAACATGAAAAGAAAATATAAGAAATTAACAGAAATTTGAAGAATGTTTTATAATTTGACAAATTAACGAATTCCCCATTTTTGTACAAATTATTATTATTTTTGTTCATTTAAGCAACATCTAAGGCAACCCATGATAAAATGTAATTGTAACCTTTTCTTTGTACCCCCTACAGTAGCATATTTGTAGCATCAATGGTTATTGTACTTTTTGAGAAGCAATGAAGATAATTTAATTTATATTTCATGTTTTCTTATATTTCAGATTGTTGGATTTGATATTTAATGTCTCTATTAGATTAAAATAGTTTTCCAACACTCGAGGCATGTATTACTCTTCCCGAAGCCCACCATGTTTAGAAATATTTTATTGAGACTTATTTTAGAGAACATATTAACAATGCCCTTGAATTATATTCTGAAGTATTCTATAGTTATTTGCTTAATCATGGTCCAACCTTATGTGGGTAATCTATCCAGTATACTATTCAGTACAATGGCATTTTGAAGTATTCTATAGTAATTCTATCACATCGTTCAGCCGACATTTTATTCTTATGTTGTGTTTAACGTTGTACAATAGTTGTTGCCCAACATCCTAAGATGGGAGAATTGCTATTGCAGGATATACACAATTTCAATATGTATCCTTAAAGAATATTAGATTGAGTAATTCAATAATATGGAGATGGTAGAGTTTATTTCAACTTCTATAGGTATGTATATATGCCAACTGAGGTGGTCTTGCAGTTGAACATATTTGAACTGGTTTATACCAATTTTAATTCAAGTCGAGCTCATTAATTCAAGTTGAGCTCACTAAGCTCACTATATTCATCGCAAACCAATAAATTTGAACTGGTTTGTACCAATTTTAACTAAATCACTGCTTGTGTTATGAAGTGTAATCACATATAACTTGGAAACTCTACGTGTATTTTACTAAAAACTAGTTCAACATTGAAGCTCCCCTTTCTCTCATTAGTATAATCACTGCTTGTGTTGTGAAGGATTGAGGGTTGCTATTGTGTGATGAGGAATATATTACAACACTTATTTGATTAGAGTCCTCCTCCCTACCATATTTTACCATATTTTGATTGTTTTCTCTAAAAAATAGAACTATTGGATTTTATTCAAAACATTTCCTTCGTACACGAAAACGTGATGTCCACGACTGGATGTAATCTAAACCATCACAGGGGGCTGCTAATAATATTTTGTATCATCTCCTACAAGGGGGCTACTCTAATCCATGATAGGAGGCTGCTGTAAACCATTAAATTTTGTATCCACTATTGATTCAACCAATTTGATTTCACTCTAGTTAATACATTCCATCGTCTGTTTTGATTTCACTCCTTCAAATCCATGACATGGGGCTTCTTTAAACCATTACATTTTGTATGCACTGCTAATTTTATTTCACTCTACTTCATGCATTCCATCTTCGTTTTGATTTCACTCTACTTCATTATAATTATTTATGCTCGTGTCTTATTACACCTATTATGTACATATGCAGATCCATGATAGCGAAGTGTCGAGGTCGATTGAATACGTGTGATCTCATAGCTGAGGTTTGGATCAATAACCCCATTAGAAATTCATGTATATTTCACGTAGAATTAACGTAATTTCTCCCTCTATCAATTTTACTATGTAAGGACGCAAATTTCCAATTGAGTCCTTTGTTGTTTTGGCTCAATTCCGGACAAAAATGTTTGAGTCATAGTATAGAGTATATTGATCATCCTCCAAGCCTACGATGTGTTTGTTGAAGACGTAGAGGCCAAGTGTATAAAGCTCCATAAAAATGCCGAGTTTAAGTGCCTCGTTTTTACGTCATCAATAGTGGTTCCATGCTCCCAAGGTATGAATGCATTACATATATATATAGGAGCTTGGAACGGTTTATATTGGATGTTAGGTTTTTAAAACTATGTTTTTATTTTCAGATGTTTTCTATTAAAACTTATATATGATGTATATAAAGTTTCTGGGCTTAAAAAGAATTTTTGAACATTCTGTGAGTTCGTTCGAAGTGTCGTTCAAACGAGATTCCCAACGACTTCCCATTATGGCATACTGGAACTTCGTTCGAAATGTCATTTGAACGAGATGGTCGTTCTAATAAGATTTCCAATAAGCTTCTAACGAGTTCATACAGGAACTTCGTTAGAAGACTCGTTCGAACGAGAATGTTGCTCGAACGAAATGTCGTTCGAACAAGATTTGGCGGGAACAGGTTTTTTGGCAGTTTTGAGCAGTTTTGCCCACTTTCCCACTTGTTTTACCCCAATATCTTTTTGCTGAATATCTATGTGCGGGAATAACTTTTTCCAACTTAACTTTTTCATATCCTACCAACATCTAGAGAGTGTTAGAGAGAAAAATTATTTTAGAAAAAGTTTATTGTTTTAAAGTGTCAACTTACAAAGAAACATGATTATACACTTTAGTTTACACCCATAGTTTTGTTTATCCAAGTTCATATATATACATCTTGCTTGGAGTTTTGGCACCGGGTTTACATCTCTACCGTTTCAAAGAGGAGTTTGGGTTTGCTTCTAAATCCCACAAAGAAGAATATTTTTTCGTGATTTACCCTCTTGGAGAAAGGCTCCTAGTTCGGGTGACGGTGACCACATAAAGTCCGATCGGTGGATTTCGAGACCGCGGTGGAGCTCCGGGTTTATTCGCTTAGTGGAGGTGTTTGCGAGAAGGAGCGTCGAGGCTTGAGAGGGATCGAGTCGTGTGATGTAAGTCTTTTGTCTTGTAATTGTAAATTCCATACTTAGTGTATTTGAGGCTAGGGTCGTCTGAGGTTGTTTCCCGTCTTGGGCTTTTCATCGTACATCGCGGCGTAGTGTGATTGATTTACTTTTATCTTGCATAATAACTTACAACGTATGCGTAGGTTAATTCAAGATAAAATTGATTTTAATTGTCACACTTAATTTAATTTGGTGCTAAATTAAATTTGGGTAATGTTTCGTTAATTCAATTCAAGTCAATTAATTTAATTTGTTAAAATTGGTTTGGCCTAACTTGATATAATTGCAAAACATGACTTAGGCAAATTTTCTATGACTTGGATTAATTAACTTGGCTTAAGTGAAATTTGAATTATGTGTGTGTTATAAGTTAATTTCACTTTGGTTTGATTTTAATTTTTTCTAATTAAAATTTGTTTAGTGTATTGAACCATCAATTTTACGCTTCCGTATTCACAAATCGGTATCAGAGCCAAAGCGATAAATTATTTCGTTAAAGATCTTTTAAATATTTTTGGCTAAAATGGAATTTTCCCCATTTTCAATATTTCCAATTTTCGATGGTTCTAACTATGCGTATTGGAAAGCGCGAATGAAATTGGCACTAAAATTTATTGACGAGAGAGTTTGGATGTCTCTTGTTAGCGGGTGGTCCCCACCTACTCATTTGGTAGATAATGAGTGTGTTCCCAAACCCGCCGATAGATGGAGTGAGGGAGAATTTAAACTTTCAAATTTTAATTCCCGTGGTTTGAATGCCTTGTTTAGCACTGCCACATCGGATGAATTCCGACGCATTATGACGTGTGAGACCGCTAAATAAGCTTGGGATATTTTACAACTCATTCACGAAGGTACAAGTGTCGTTAAAGCTTCAAAACTCCAAAACTTCACCACTCAATTTGAAACTATCAAAATGAATGAAAAAGAAACTTTTGATGAATTTTATGCTAGACTTTCTGATATTGTTAATTCATCTTTTAACTTGGGAGAGAACATACCCGACAACCGAGTAGTAAAGAAAATTTTAAGGTCCCTACCCTATAGATTTATTCCAAAAGTGACTGTTTTAAATTCTTTACCAACTTTAGCCTGTATGAAATTAGAAGAGCTCGTAGATGATTTAAAAACCTATGAACTAGACATGTTTCCCTCTAAAACCGAAAAGAAAATTGAAAAGGGCATTGCTTTAAAAGTCCGAAAAGTGGTCAAACAAGTAGTAGAGAGCGAGAGTGATAGTGACTCGGAAGACATGGCTCTGTTTGCCCGAAAATTTAGAAAATTTCTTAAATTTAATAAAGATAAATGCAAAAATGATTTTAAGAAATTTGAAACGTCTATGTATGACAAAACCGAGAAGATCCCTAAACCTATCAATGAACAATTAAATAGGGACGAGTCAAATAAGTGTTTTGGTTGTGAGGGTTATGGCCATAGGGCTTCTGAGTGCCCCACTAAACTAAGGAAAGAGGGTAAACGACCCATTTCATATAATGAGACCCTTAGTGATAGTGATAAGGAAGAGGGACCCGATTCCCCCACTAAGCCAAATTTTGTGGCTTTTATGGCTAGTCATGTGAGCAGCGATAGTGAATCTTCTCATCAAGATATTCAAACACATGACACTTCCGAGGACAAAGTCTTTAATTCCCTTGTCTTTGATGATAGTGAGAGTGAAGAAGAGAGAGAGAATGATAATGATGAGGTTGATGAGAGTGAACTTCAAAATTCTTTTCAAGAATTTTATAAAGAATATATTAAATTGAAAAGGGCTAATTTGAAGTTAGAATCTAGTTTGAAAGAACGTGTCAAAGTTGTTGATAATAGTGTGTTGGTTGAAGACCTTAAGACACAAGAGAAATCTCTTCTAGAGAAGCTTGAATATATAGAAGGCGAGAGAGCTAGCCTTAGGGGTCTAATGGAATCCTTGAAAAAGGAGCTTCTTACTTTCGAAGAGCGAAATGTTTTACTAGAATCAAACATTTTAGAATTACAAAATAAATTAAAAGACTCTAGTAATGTCAAATTTGATTTGGAGTGTCGTTCGGAAAAATTAGATAAAATATTAGGAACGGTCCAAATTAAAAATGACATGTGTGATTTAGGCTTCAATACTTGTAATGAATCTACTCATAAATCCAAATCCAACGTTTTATGAGAATCTACTAGGAAAGCTTTTAGAGATCATTCCATATGTAAATTTTTTCGACATGTTTTTACTTGTACACATTGTGGTCGAAAAGGTCATCTTAGGAAATTTTGTTTTGATCTTAAACGAATTCCTAGAAAATTCCAACATAAAGCAACCAAGGTATTTAAAATTCCTACACCCCAAGATAGTCATTCTTCATTAATTTGGGTTAGGAAATCCGACTTGGTTGCCTTGCAAAATAGGGTTTTTGATTCTCATTTACTTTCACATGCTTCTTCCCTTGCTAAATCTAAAGGATGAATGTGTTAGTGTTTTCATACTTTAGCGTTTGTACTTCATACTATATTCACATGCTAAATGTATGCTTGTTTATTCATTTTCTAGTCTATGCTTCATGATCAATCACATTCTAGAATAATGATTGTTGTTTATCTTTTGTATTATATTTCCTTCATTTCAGTCTGCATTAAATGAAAAATACAAAAAGATTTTTGTTTATCATTTGGGTTTTATCTCTTGGTAATTTAAGCTTAATGAAAAATTCAAATGATTTTTGTCTATCTTTTGAGTAAATATTTTTATTTTTGATTAAAAATTTCAAAAACTCTCAAAAAAAAATTGTGTGTATTTTAGTTTGACACACTTTATGTGGCATATTCTTGTGTTTGAATCCCATTTTTTACGCTCTCATGTGGCTAGAACTTTGGTTTAGATTGTCAATCCTTATTATGTTCTTTACCATGCTTACATAGAGCAGTTGGATTTTGGATTGATCTAATGAATTCTATTTTTATATGCCTATATTCATACATGCACGAGATCTTTTGAAATTGAACTTCATATGTATATTTGAGCTTTGTGAGGTGTTCTTCTTCTAATCTTATCATCTACTTATTTGTGACTTAGGAGGACTAGTGCATGTCAAAATCCGTTGCACGTGAGATTTGTGTGAAAAATGAAAACATGATAAATATAAATGTCCACGGGGAAGGGCTCCGAAAGGAATAATAATCCTTTGTGATTTTAAGCCACCATTTGGAATGGACCTAAAAGCAATATGTGGTCCAAAGGCCTAAAAACATAAATATGGCATTAAAAAGAAAAATATTTGCCAAGGCCTATGTTTGATTGATATATTCATTCAAAAATAATATAAATGCTTATTGAGGGAGATTAGATGGTATATCAACGGTTTGCACAATGTATGTTTATCCTAGTTGTGTATTTCATGTCACGACTCTATTGGTTTGTAGAATCATCAATATGCTAGGCTTGTATGCATTGTGTATGTTTGTTCATTGAGTTCAATCTACATTGTCACATGAGGTTATATTCAAATGTGATGAAGTTTGCAATCAATTGAGAACTCCGTGAACATGTTTTTAAATGATTGGGTCTAAATTTATTTGTTACTAGTTCACACCCCAACACTTTCGTTTCCTTATGACACATTTTTGCCATACGAGTGTGTAAGACTCCTATTATATTTTGTGTGTGTCATTTGTGTGTTTATATCTATATATGTGTACTTGACTCTCTTTGGTATATATTATGTATACATATATTTGATAGTTTTGTTTAGTCTTTGCTTTGATTTCTAATCCATATATGCTTTAATTCATAATTGCTATCATTTTATTGCATTCTAGTTGGTCTAAGTTATTATTAGTTGGATTAGTTGAATTTTTGTTGCCCATATGCTTTAATGTTCTATTTAGAGGGTGTATATGAATCACTATATGCACATTTACTTGTTTTTAGCTTGTTATCCCATTCTATTTATCCCATGCTTAATTTAGAGGGTGTATATGCTTTATTTGGGGGAGATAAGTCAATTTTTGATTCTTTAAGCCTTTGTCTATTCCTGAACAAAAAGGGGGAGAATGATAGGGGGAGAAATTGTATCTAATCCTATTATTATCATATCTTAGTTTAAGGAAGATTTATCTTAGGGGGAGACGTCTTTCTAAGTTGATCATAGTTGATAAAGGGAGATAATTAATTTAGGGGATTGGTTACTTTACTTGCATTAAATATTTTGATATTCCCTATGCGTGTAATGTGTTTGCTTAAGTGTGCAGGAATTATTTTATAAAGCGAAAACTTTCAACGGCAAAGATTGTTGATCCTTTGGGTTGTTTGAGTGAAGCATTATAATTTTATTTTGGGTGGGAATTTTTATTCGTCTAGTAGAGCTTGACGACCCTCTAGGATTTTTGTTGGTTTTTGTCCCGGAATAGCCAAAGGGGGAGATTCGTAAGGATGCAAATTTTCAATTGAGTCCTTTGTTGTTTTGGCTCAATTCCGTACAAAAACGTTTGAGTCATAGGATAGAGTATATTGATCATCCTCCAAGCCTATGATGTGTTTGTTGAAGACGTAGTGGCCAAGTGTATAAAGCTCCATCAAAATGACGAGTTTAAGTGCCTCATTTCTACGTCATCAATAGTGGTTCCATGCTCCCAAGGTATGAATGCATTACATATATATATAGGAGCTTGGAACGGTTTATATTGGGTGTTAGGTTTTTAAAACTGTGTTTTTGTTTTCAGATGTTTTCTATTAAAACTTATATATAAAGTATATAAAGTTTCAGGGCTTAAAATTTTTTTTGAACATTCTGTGAGTTCGTTCGAAGTGTCGTTCGAATGAGATTGTCGTTCGAACCACAAGTCGATCGAACGAGATTGCCAACGACTTCCCATTATGGCATACTAGAACTTCGTTCGAAATGTCATTCGAACAAGATGTTCGCTCTAACGAGATTTCCAATGAGCTTCTAACGAGTTCATACTGGAACTTCGTTAGAAGACCCGTTCGAACGAGAATGTCGTTCGAACGAAATGTCGTTCGAACAAGATTTGGCGGGAACAAGTTTTTTGGCAGTTTTGAGCAGTTTTGCCCATTTTTCCACTTGTTGAACCCCACTATCTTTTTGCTGAATATCTATGTGCGGGAATAACTTTTTCCAAGTTAACTTTTTCATATCCAACCAACATCTGGAGAGTTTTAGAGAGAAAAATTATTTTAGAAAAAGTTCATTGTTTTAAAGTGTCAACTTACAAAGAAAAATGATTATGCACTTTAGTTTACACCCATAGTTGTGTTTATCCAAGTTCATATATATACATCTTGCTTGGAGTTTTGGCACCGGGTTTGCATCTCTACCGTTTCAAAGAGGAGTTTGGGTTTCCTTCTAAATCCCACAAAGAAGAAGAGTTTTTCGTGATTTACCCTCTTGGATAAAGGCTCCTAGTTCGGGTGACGGTGACCACATAAAGTTCGATCGGTGGATTCCGAGACCGCGGTGGAGCTCCGGGGTTATTCGCTAAGTGGAGGTGTTTGCGAGAAGGAGCGTCGAGGCTTGAGAGGGATCGAGTCATGTGATGTAAGTCTTTTGTCTTGTAATTGTAAATTCCATACTTAGTGGATTTGAGGCTAGGGTCGTCCGAGGTTGTTTCCCGTCTTGGGTTTTTCCTCGTACATCACGGCGTAGTGTGATTAATTTACTTTTATCTTGCATAATAACTTAGAACGCATGCTTAGGTTAATTCAAGATAAAATTGATTTTATTTGTCACACTTAATTTAATTTGGTGCTCAATTAAATTTAGGTAATGTTTCGTTAATTTAATTCAAGTCATTTAATTTAATTTGTTAAAATTGGTTTGGCCTAACTTGATATAATTGCAAAACATGACTTATGCAAATTTTCTAGGACTTGGATTAATTAACTTGGCTTAAGTGAAATTTGAATTGTGTGTGTGTTATTAGTTAATTTCACTTTGGTTTGATTTTAATTTTTTCTAATTAAATTTTGTTTAGTGTATTGAACCATCAATTTTACGCTTCCGCATTCACATATTATTGCATAATTCAAATGATTATGTATGTTATATGTGCATATACATATCCATGGTAAAAAAGTATCGGCATCATTTGAATATGTGTGATAACATTACTAAGGAAAGATCACTTAAGAAACAACCATTCACAACACTAGTGGAAAATGATTTAGAGACGCATATATTGATATCCCAGCCGAGTGAGGTGCTGCAACCCCAACAAATGACCCTAGTGGAACCCCAGTCAGGCACGTCATATTGCAACTCAAGGGTTCATGCTTATTTAATTTAGATCCCTATAAGCGAACAAACCTAATATATCAATTAAATTCATGATCTACAAGAAAATGTTGATCCGTCATACAATGACTCGACTTTTGATGTTGAGGAGCCCACTGGTATATCAAATGTCAGCAATGAACTTTTTTTATCACACTCTTTTGATATTATATTTCACTTGATAATAGTTTATCTAATATTTTTTTAGGTACAAAGAGTACCCCAACTAATGCGAAAAATGTTAGAAAAGCTTCCAGGCCTTGGATTGGATGTAATAATAATAAAAGGAAGATACTAGAATGGAATGATCTTTGTCATCTAGTTTGTAGGCTTGAATGCAAATTGATGTCACAACTAGGCTACTATGCTAGGAGTGGAAAATTATTTCCATTGACAATGTTATATTGGACCGAGGAGAAAAAGGACCCTCTTAATGGGATTTGGAATGGAGTGAAGGTAGTTCATTAATTTAATTTGATTTATTTGTTTAGTTATGTATGAGTTTCGTAAATTTCTAACCAATTTATTAATTCAATTTAATAAATTTGTTTCGCTGTAAATTTTAAAGAAAATACAAATTCACCAAAAAGTTTTAAACCAATTTGCTTTGCAAGGATGGGAGCTTATTGGAGGCAATGTAATTACCGATTGAAGATAGATCACTTTCAAGATGCTCAAACCGATGATGAGCGGGTGAAAAATATGCCCCCACCCCTCCTCCGAGTTGATAAAGTTCAATGGCATACTTTAGTGAAGTATTGGGGTCTAAAGATAATAATTGTATGACAACTCATTAAGTTTATGATGAGTTTATATATATATACTTCATTAGTAACATCAAATTTAGTAATTTCTCTAACTTTTTTATAGGATATAGCGAAGCAAACCTCCAAGAACCGTGAAGGTGAATGTGCTTACTCAAGGGCTGGGCAAAAGCCACATGCAGAAATTACCAAGGAGGTTAGAATTTTGGCATTATAAACACTTATAATTTTTAGTTTAATAAATATTAATATATACATTATTTTTTTAGAGGGTAAAGGCACGAGAGCCTATTGGCGAAATCAGCATGTGGTAAGCCACTCGCGCTCCGAATAATAAACCTCTTAATGTTGAAGATGGTTCATCAGATAGAGCGGTATATATATATATAATGACTAAAGCCATTCATTAATTTCTAATATATGTTTAAATTAAATTCATTAATTTCTAATATATGTTTAATTTGTAGGCAATGCTCAAGAGACGACTAGATGACCAACCAGAAGATAAGTGAAATGATCTGGAAGTGAGGAATGATATTTTTAAGGATGTCGTAGGACAAGGAGGCTATGGTTATACTTTACTAAAAGGGGTAGGTATTAGGCAAACATCTACACGAACAAGTTCCTCTCTTTCATTATTGTAGGATATAAATCAACTTAAGAACGATGTTGAAGATCGATAGGGTAGAGCTAGATAAGGCACTGAAGGTCGAGAGACTAGACATCGACATGAGCTTGAAGAATTAGAATTTCACCACCAACAAGCACTACTACACATGAAAATTGACATGAGAAGTGAAATGCATAGTTTGTTCCAGATTATTATTCCTAATAATGCTTCCATTACCGCAACGACCCATACTGACTAGGTAATAACACATCTTTATTTTATTTTTATATATGTATGTGATGGAGCATTAGGTAGGATATATGTTGTGTCTATTTATCTCTTAGTTGTTTACAATGTTGCGGTTGTTTCTATCATTATTTTTGAGTTAATTTGTATATTTAAACAGGTTGGTTTTCATAAATAAACAAAGGAGACACTGCCGAATTTTTAAAAAAATATTAAGCGTATAAAAGTAAATAAAACGTAGATATACAAATTTGATAAGGTCTTTAGAGATTGTCAACAATAGGAACTATTAAAAAAGATTACTTATTTGTTTACGGTAGCTGACAGTGCATAAATTTTATTGCAGGTCGAAATCTTTTGTGGACAAGGAAAGACACGTTTTGATGGAGACCATTTGCTTCAAGATTGCGAATATTTATTCTAATGAGACAAGTTAAATTTTGTAGTGATATTTAGTTTGGTGGAGTGTTAGGTAGGATACATATTGTGGCTATTTTGCTCTTAGTTATTTACAATGTTGTGGCTATTTCTATCGTTGTTTTTTGAGTTAATTTTTATGTTTAGACAAGTTTGTTTTCATGAATAAACAAAGGAGACTTTGCCCATTTTTTGAAAATATTAAGCGTTTAAAAGTAAATAAAATGAAGATACATAAATTTGATAAGGTTTTTAAAGATTATCATCAATATGAACTATTAAAAAAGATTACTTCTTTGTTTACGGTAACTGACACTGAATAAATTTTATTACTGGTCAAAATTTTTTGTGGACAAAGAAAGACACATTTTCATGGAGATCGTTTGCTTCAAGATTGCGAGTATTTATTCTAATGAGAGAAGTTAAATTTTGTAAAGATATTTAGTTTGGTAGGCACAATGTTGAAATTGTCTATTTTATCTTTGTATGGACTCTAATCTTAGCTGAATGGAAAATCATACATTATATTTGTTGAAATGGGATGCCAAAATGCCATATATTATTTTTAAGATTTTTTGTTTAAAAGTATATTGAGAATATTATGGAATGGATGAAATCTTAATTTTGGCGCAAAAATTATTACTGACGGCTTCTTTGCTGTCTCAAAAGGATTCCATAAATGAGAACCTTTTGAAACGATTAAGTTACCGTCTAAAAAAACTCTTTTGAGATGGCATACACTATCTCTAAAAAACTTTAAAAGATGGATTTTATTCATCTTAAAAGGGTCCTATAAGCAATGACCTTTTGAGATAGTGTATTCCGATCTCAAAAGAACTTTTTGAGACAGCTGCTGCCGTCTCAAAAGGCTTTCAAATTGGGGGTCTAATATGACGCCCATTTTCCATCTCAAATGGCGTCACAAAAGGATTTTGAGATGGCAAGAGGACTTTTTGAGACGGCTGGAGGACTGTCTCAAAAAAGATATTTTTTTAGTGAGGCATTGTAACATTGTAACAAAAAAAGATTGAGGATGTTCATCGTAAATTACAAACTATTGAAGTAGAAAAAAAAGGAAAGAGATTAGAACATAATAAAATCACATTATAAGGATGCAGAGGATTAAACTAAAGGATCATTATCAGTAGTAGCAACAGGAATGAAAGCATAAGCAATTACCACATCTTCATCAGGAAGAAGAAAAGACTCATTAGTGAGGATATTACTAGTCTCATAAGCTTGCTCAACCTCAAAAGAATAATCTTCTTCCATCTTCTCAATAGTAAGAACTGTAGCTTCATCATCACCTTCCCGCTTTTTCACCTCGGTAACTATATCAAGGTAATGCTACATCACCCGATTCTTCAATTACTCATAATCATTCGGAAAGAAAGCCAGACTATCGACGTTGTAACCTACTGAGGACTTATATTTTTCCATGTCCATCGCCTCTGCCTTTACCAAGGCTTCCTTCGCCAGCATAATTTTTTTTATTCGCTGCACACAGTTCGTCATTAGTCTTCTTAAAGGCCTCTTCCAATCTCTTAAACTTGACAGATTCCATGGTGACCTGATCCTTTAACTTGGTGACCTATGCTTCAGCCTAGGTAAGGAAAACTATATTGGTAATGACCTCGTTATCCTTATATTGTAGTTATGTACATGTCTTCTACAGATTGTCAGATATCTCCCAAAGTCTATCCTAAAGTTCGAGATTCTCTTTAGTTAGAGCCTTAATGGTGGTTATTTATTCCTCATAAGCCACGTGGTTTGTAATAGCTTTCTCCCTCAAAATGACCGTCGCTATGGAACTCGGTTAATGAAGTAAGGATTCATTAACAAGAATGAATATAAAAATAAAGAAATAAAACATGCTTAACATACTCACCACTGCTACGTGAGGTTGAACCAACCTACATAGAGCATCGGGATCATAAGCCCCAAGATCACGAAGTCCTTACTATGAACATGATAGCTATAGAGGTCAGTGACATCGTTCATATGATTGAAATGGAATCAGGGTCCTTGAGATCATCCGAAGTCACCACATGAGCAGGATCAAACTTAAAGTCTTCAACTTCCCCGTAATGGGAAGTTGATACTTGCGCTCTAAAAAGATGACAAGAATGTCTCCCTTTAATATGTACCCTCTCTGTATCAATGCCAATCCTTGCAACCTCATGATCATTCTAAGGCCTAGGATTTTCAAGTGGACTTTCATCTCCAACATCAGCTAAAACAGGGATCATGAGGGATTTATCCTTCTCTTTAGCCCTCACAATAACCTCATCATCAGCTGTTTTATGGGCATTGGCCTCTTCTTTCTTTCTTTTCTCTGTCTCCATCCTTTTTGGGCATCAACCTTCTTCTTTGACCCATCCTCAACATCAGCCTTCCTCTTCTGATCATCCTTTATTTTCTTACGTTGAGCCTGATCCATTTGGCTCTAATCAAGTTGTCTATGGGCCATAACAAGCATGGATTTATAGGGTTGTTCTAAAGAACTAAGAGAAGGAACTATACAAACAAACATGTTAATAATACATTAAAAATATGGTAAGCTCGAGCAAAAAAAGGAGGAAATGACTACCTATACCAGCTTCAACCTCAACCTCTAAATCGATCCTTGTCCTTAGATTTTTCTCAAAACATACTCCTTCCTCCAAGGGAATAAATACTTCAATCAGAGGAACTCCACTACGAGGAGTATGGTTCCCTACCGCAATGAACTTGGAAATATAAAATAGTTCTTCAAATATGGGGGGCTTTTGTACGCATTAAGCCTCATCTAGGTTTTGAAAAGCAGTCAAAAGTTTGAGGCCTTCTTCACTGAAACAAATGGAAGAAATATAAGAACAATGCAGTTAAAAGAGAAGAAATATCTATGAAAGTATAAAAAATTACCTATTTTGTTCGGCCCATTCCACTCGCGTGGAACCTTACACGACCTATCTTTTTTATGGCCCATAAATTCCCATTCACCCCTTATAAATACAAACTTTCTAACTATAGTTACCTGTCTAGACGACCTCAACCATTCTTAAATGTGACCTCATGGGGGAAAATATTAATATTCAGGATCCTTTGCATACTTTAGACCACGGACATATCTGACTATATACCCAATGGTATCAAACCTGGTCTGGGACCTCCAGGACATCATGCCCCCCCAAGATAGTCCTATATGCATTAGGGGGAAGTTGAGTAAGTGTGAAACCATATCCACTAAGAATTGATCTAATAATAGGATGCCGGTATAGGCGAAGTCATACTCTGAGGGCCTAAAAAGGAAGGAAAATCTCATCTGCATGGAGTTGTCATATACCCTCTCCTCAGTGGTGCGAAACCTAGTTTGAATGCTAATAGGAATGCTATATATTTTACTAAGTTTATCCAGTTTATCCTTCGAAATACCACAAGCATACCACCTCGCTTCAGTAGTGGAGGGATCATAGGAATCTGAAGAATCACTTGAATAACTCTCGTCACCAAGTGTCTCCTCACCGACTGGTTCTTCTATGGGAGAAATGGAAGGTACTGGCCCAACATCATTAGAACTCACTTCCTTAGATTTATGTGACATAGCCTCATCATAATAAGAGTCTAAATTTATGGTAGACACTAACACAATGTTCTTTAAATTCTCAACACGTACTTGTTATGATATTGGGTTATCTACTTTTTTACCCTCTAGGTCAGGACCCTCAAAAAGTGCTCCAGCCAGTGATCGGGTAGAGACACTAGAAAAAACCACCTTAGGTGTAGAATTTGGGTGACCCATTTCATCTTCTGGGAAAATAACTTGCAAAGGTATTGAAAACCTACAAGCAGTAATATAGATAAAAGTTTGTTCTAATTTAACTAAAATCTCAAATAATCACTGAATGTGGAGAGAATAGCTCATTAAGATTGAAAAAGGAGTTTTAGTGGGTTGACAGAGCTTGAGGGCTACCCAAATGTAGACGATGGGTGTCAGTCTTAGACAAAACTCTATAAATGGTGAAATTATAGGCCAACCAGCTCAATGGCCACCTAAATGGTTAAACATCCAGTTATCAAACACCAAACACCAAATAATTTAAGAACAACAGTAGATTGATTAGTGTTAATCATGAAATATCAAAAGAAGAAGTGAGAAAACCATAAAATCTTAAGAATACAAATGATCACGTACTTTCGAATGAAAAAGGGAGTTGACAGTAGACAGGAGAAAGCAAGAACTACACCAAAATTTAGATAAACGATGAAGATGATGGAACTCAAAAGACGGAGTAGTCTTTTTCTCTCTTTAAAAACGCACTCAAAAAGTTTAAAATGATTTGGAGTTCAAATGATGGGGGCTTTATCCTTTAAATCTTTAGGTTTGAAGGAAAAATGTCACTTGCCATAATAGTGTCATCTCTGAAAAGGCAACAAATATTGCGGGTACACTGAACAGACACATGTGTCATCTTAATCATGTGTGTGATGATTAGTCCCAGGTTCCAATCATCTGACACGTGTTCGTCCCATCCATAAATCGCAAAAGTTAATCTTCTTGGTGCGTGCTGAGTAGAAATCGAGATGACTAAATCTACTTAAGCCTACCATGTCACTCTAATTAACACTTCATCTATTCATTTTACTTATCAACCACATCGAACGATCATTATTTCTAAGAATCTTCTACAAGTTCCAGTCATAGATGAAGTTTTGGGGGCTTTTTTATACCATAAATATAGAGCACCACTTGGGCCTCTTAGGATGTGATACGTGTCCCTATTAAGAGGAGAAGGAGAGTTCGGCTAGATACACAATCTCATCGTCCAGGGGGATTGAGGTCGGATCTGGTAATATTATCCTTGGCATTGTCATTTCATTAAATGTCCCACTACTGTTAATACGATGTTAATTAAGAGCTTGAATTAATCGCGTCAGTGCCCAGCTCATGCCAGCTTGCACACGTGGATGAATACCAACTATCACAATTATCCTATTTATGTAAATGAGGAAGTTACTCACAATTCCACCTTTATTATGATGTAACATACTCATCATTATTTGTCCCCAAAATGTAAATGGTGTAACTGCCTCACCACCTGTCCCATTATATTCTCTCTCTAATAACTACCTAGAAATAGCACTCAACCCTATATGATAGGGGGTTCAAAATTATTCTGTTGGACAACAATTGGAAAACCCTAAGAGAGAACTCGCGAAACTTTTATTCCTGACTTTTATGGATATTACCTAGTAATATATCGAGAATCAACACTGCACATATGGACCTAGGCACCATATTGGGCTGAATCACGTAAATTCATGTTTCCTTCTTTGTCTCTCATCTCACTATGTTCCTCCCAACTTAGAAAGTCTGTATTATAATTTCCTTATTTGTTATTATTTATCATTGTAATTTTCCAACTAAGACTCTTAATCCATAAACCAACTTTAAATGATAACATTTATATTCCAGTTTTGTAATCCCTTTGGATTTAATAAAAAAATTATTTATACTATGAATGATTGTTGTGAGCTAATATTTTTGCCAACGTGTCCTGTTTTAAACTTATTTTATATAGTGTAGTTATTCTGCTTGTTGGTTAACTTTATTTAAACCAATATTGGGATTTCGATTCATTTTATGTTCTAAATAATATTGAATATCCTAGTTTGTATCCAAATTTGGCATATAGAATGTGTTTATCTATTTATGCACCTTTGGACCTTAAAATGCAGTGATATATTATGCATGCATGCTATTCTATTGATAGTATCCCTACCAAATCTTATTGCACACATGGAATTATCCAAATAATATTTTTTTGTCTTTATCTAGAATAATTAAAGCTTATAAATGGACAACTTTTGTTATTCCCGTTAACCAATAAATTTGGACGTATTAAAATGTCCGTTGCTTCATTTTATTTTCTTAGGCCATAGTAAATACTCAAGTTTAATCATGAGGATTTTTTTTATTTTATACGCCAATAAAGGAATTTGTTAACTTTGGTGGGAAGTCTTTAGAGATATGCTCCTTCTTTTCGCTTAGTATGGTAATTGTATTCCAACTGGATCTTTTTAAGCTATTTAAAATTATCTTACAATTTATTTACTCATTTCACCATTCACCTTCTGTCTTCAAGCTTATTTTAATCCATTGCTCTTTTTTCTCTTTTATATCTGCTTCCTCACCATTAATGGCTTCCAATTTAGAAATCCTAGAAGTGTATTATTAATTTGAGGAGGTCGTTGCTAATAATATGGTTGATTTCTCTATTATGGTTGGAGACATTGTCTATCCCATTAAATTATCCCAAGGGGAATCTCATTTTTTCTTGGGTCCCCCTCTTCTAGGTGAAATCCCTCTGAAGATCTATGTTTATTATCCCAATTTTGGGGAGGAAACTCTCTCCATTCAAAACCATAATTCTAATCAGGCACCCTTCTCTTTTAAATTTAGGTTTTCGCCCAGATAATTAGATGATCATGACGAGTGATCACATCGGATAAATCGTATTCTCAAATTGGGGTCATGCTTAATAAATAAAACCGATAATTATGATGTGGTCAGCCTCAACTCGAGGAATATTAAATACGATCCTTTTGTCATTGTCTCCATCCCGGGATTAAAGTGGGGGAAGTGTAATCTAGGTTCAACCCGAAGAAGAAAGTCGCTAGCTTGTAGAAAATACGGTCAAAGAAGAGAATTTCCCTTCCCACCACTGATGCGGTATTTGTTGGCCCCCACAGAAATAAATAGGACATCATTGAGGGGAAAGAATATAAATACTAGAGTCTCTAACATATTTTGCTTAAAACAGGAAAAATATATAGTCGTTCCCCAAAAAATGACATCATAAGAGAAACTGATGCATATGAAACCAAGCATATTATGGGTAAGGGGACTAAGTTATAGAATGGGAAGGTGTTAGGCACCTATTACACCCTTTCGGTCTCTCATAGGCTATAAAAACAGTCTATTTTCTCTCCTAAATGGGGTATAAAGTGAGCAGTGTTAAAAGTATTTGTATGTACATAAGGAGTGATATTATTATGTTCGCATCATGTGGAGGATAAGAATGAATCAATCAAAGGAGTGTGCACGAATCAGATAAAAATATGCCTAAAAATGTGAACGATGCACCAGATTGAACTCGTTATGAAAAATTAAGCACATGTGTAGATGGAATCGCTAAATAGCCAAATAAAATATATAGTATTAGATAACTGTGAGCGATGCGCCGAATTGAACTCATTGTGAACAAAAGAGCACACATGTCGATGGGATCGTTAAACGAGCAATAATAGATAAACTACTATATATATATATATATATATTATAAGGACATATTTTACATACTTCATTTACATTAGAGTACGTTGTATACTACAACAACTATCGAAGAAAATTTCAACTACAATCATGCATCAAGACAGATCCGTATATCAACATTCTTCAACAAACAAGCCTCTGCACAATTGATTTTGGTAAGGTTATGTTTAAATCCCCTAATGGTTCATTTAAAGTGTTAGGATAATTTTCCTAAAATGTTTTTATGCATCTGAGGCGTCTTTTTGCATCAAAATATTTTTTCTAAGTCCTGAGGCGGAGTTTTAATAAAAAATTATTTTCCGCTAATGTCATTCAAACAACATGTCAATGTCATTCAAACAACAAGAGAAAGTCGTTCAAACGATTGCTTCATCCGACAATGCATCCCGCGTGAAAGGTCGCTTGAAGCTTGCTTCATCAGTTTCATCAAATGACATGCTACTATTTTGGTATTTTTACCTCATTTCATAGGTCGCGTGATCCTTGGATCGAACGAAATTAGATATCGTTTGAGAGACCTCCCATTTTCATTCGAAGAAAGCCACCGACTCAATTTTTTTATAAATAGTAGTGTTTTGAGTCCATTTGGTTTTAGAACACCTGAGTCTTTTTAAACTACGAAAACTACAAACTGCAGAATTTTAGTCTTCTTATTTAGGGTTTTTAACTTTTCTTTTCAATTCAAAAATCATCACAATAACTTTAGTGAATTGTTTTGGAACCTAAGATACAACTTTCGTGAAGTTTGTCTTGTAGATATGAAATCTTCACGGCTAACATGGTAGCTCTTGAGGGAGGTTCTAGATGACGACTATGGTCACTTGAGACTGCTTGAGGGTGTTCCTTAGTAAAGATAGAGTTACAGTTCTTGTGGGTTTTCTACGATCAATCCATTGTTGATCCTTGATTACGACCTATATGAGTGTTGTGAAGAATATTCATTGCAGATTTTTGTAAGTGTTGTTACATTTATTGAAATAAAGGTTTCGCCCTTGAGGGAGATTTTTTCTTGAAATATATGTGTCAGAAATTTATGTTTATTTATGATGGCATGATTTATACACCTAGAAGCATGTGTTAGGGTTCAATTAATTTGGATCAAACATTGCCATCTAATTAAATAAGCTTTTAATTCAAAATTTGTGAATCTATTAACAATGGATATCACACAACATTCTCAAATTGGTATTAGATAAGGTTACTCTAAATTATTGAGTGATCATTTTTTCCGCGAAATTTTTGTGATATCGATTTTTAGAAAAAAATATTTTTTGAAAAACTGCAATGTTTTCGAATGAAAACTTATATAATAAGTTGCTATTTTTTTACGGGTCTAATTATGCCTATCGAAAAGCCTACATGAAATCTCATTTAAAAGTAATTGATGAGCGAGTTTGGGTTGTATGTGAAAGAGGATGAACTCCTCCAACTGTTATCGATAATAATGTCACTAATCTTAAACATGTAACTGACTGGACAGGGGATATATTAAAATAAAGCACTTTTAATTTTTATGGGCTAAGTGCAATTTATGGAGATGTCACCCTTGAAAAGTTTCGACATATCATGATGTGCACCACATCAAAAGAAGCATGGGACGTTTTACAACTTACCCAGGAAAGCACGAATACGGTGAAAGAGTCTAAATTGTAAAATTTTACTAATCAATTTGAAACTATCACCATTCTTGAATTTAAGTGTTTTGATGAGTTTTATACATGTTTGTCTGATATTGTCAACACCAGTTTCAATCTTGGTGAGCACATTCCTGATGCATGAGTAGTTAAAATATTTTGAGGTCGTTGCATAAACGTTTTATCCCGAAAATGACTGTTTTGAATTCCTTAGGAAATTTGAGCAATCTTAAGTTAGAAGAATTGATAGGAGACCAACAGACATATGAAATTGACATGTTTCCTAACACTGTCAAGTCTAAGGATAAAGGGATATCACTTAGAGCCCAATCTAGGAAGAGTGAGGAAGTGTCCACGGGAGACAAGAAAAAGAAAGTGAAAGTTTGTGATTTCAAGTCTGAGGGCGAATTTGATTTTGAAGATGTGGCCATGCTTGCTAGGAATTTCAAAAAGTTTCTCAAATTTTCAAAAGAAAATTCTTCTAATAAAATATTTCTTGAGAAAAAAAAAAGAAGAGTCCAAAGAGAGCGGTGAGAAAGAGAAAGAGAATAAGGAAGAGGAGGGATGTTTTGAATGTGAAGGTAAGGGGTATAGGGAATTTAAGTTCCCCTAAGGCTAAAGATAAAGGGCAAGAAGATTTTCACACCAGCCACTCTTAGTGATAGTGAAGAAGAGGTGAAGGATTCTAGGGATGAATATTCACATGGGATGTGTGTTTCATTTTTATCTAGTCACGTGAGCACACGTAGTTTGTCTGGTGACGATGAGGATACTTCTGCACGTGTGATCCCGGATGATGATTTGAGTGTTTCTAGCGAGTGTGAGAGTGAGTGTGCTAGTGAGGGTAAAAGTGAGATCCAAATAGCATTTATAGATTTGTACATCGAGACCTTAAAGATGAATAAGTTGAATAAGGAATTAGGTCTTAGGGTGTTAGATCTGGAGAGAGAGAGAGATTTTGATGGTATTTGAGGCATCAACGAGTCAACTCGAGAAGGTGAATATTACTTTGAGTGAGCAGTTGATCGTCGTAGGTCAAAAAATAGTGAACTTGAAGCCTGTGTGGTCCAAATTTGAGAGAGATCTCGAATGAGACCAAAAGGTAAAGGTCACTATAAAGGATATATCTAAGAAAGTTAGAAAGATGCTCATTGGTCCCTCTTTGGGTAATGTTGAGAGATTGGGAATAGGTCATGACAGTGCATCTACTTCTCATGTTGCACCCGAGCCGATTCTCTAGTTTGTTATGGATACTTTTGTCTCTCAAAACAAGCCACCTAGTGTCCGTTACCCTATAGGAGATCCCATCCTAGACTTTTTAGGAGAGGTGTTCCTAGGCCCGTGTATGTTTGTTCCCATTGTAAGAAGAGAGGACACCTTCAGAAATTTTACTTTAAGTTGAGTAGTGTGTCGCATAGAGTTTTGTCGCGTGTTCCCACACACGCACCCACACTGGATGATCACATGAGAGAGTTTGCACAAATTAGGGAGCAAGTAAAGTTTCTGGTCAAAACTTCACATGACCATATAGATGTTTTTCACAATATGTCACGACCTTTGGAAAAATCCAACTCACTTAACGCTTGAGGTTTAGACTTGTTTGCTAGCATAGGATGATTTTCATGATGATATTTTACGACTATTGCTAGTATGTACCACTTTTGAATTTATCTTTTACATTTTTGATATATTTTTCAAAAAACAAAAATGATTTTTGTTTTGGAAAAATAAAAAAAGATTTTCTATTTTTTTTTTAGAAAAATTGAAAAGGCCAAAAAGATTTTATTTTGATAAATTTTTTGAAAAAGACAAAAAGAGTTTTGTATTTTGTTTACACCGCTTATGGATGGACATTTAGGATGATCAAGTCACAACATCATTCCATATCCATGCGACTATTCGATAGTGTTTTGAGACGATATATCATTTCATTCATGTGCTTTATAATGTTTGGAGTCATTAAAATGATAATTGAGATTACTTTTTACATGTTTGACTCATGATTTCCTTTAATGCACACTTGTACGGATTTGTTTCATTATTGTACTTGTCTATCACATGTTGGTCGAAGTGTTTGCATCTCAATGTTGTCTTTAAAATGAACCATATGCGATATAACTGGACAATGAAAGTAGTGCATATAAGAACCGTTGCCCGTGAGGAATTTATTTCAATATATATATGAAAAACGAGGAAGGGCTACGAAAAGTAAGCATAATATCCTTTGCGAATAATCCAACATTTAAATCAGACCAAAAAAAGTGTGGCATTGTAAAAAGTAGCCAAGGTCCAAAGAAGTTGAAACGATCCCGAAAAAATTTGGGCAACAAAACGATAAATATACCAAAAAGGGGCCATTAGATTTTCTATCACCTCATTAGAATAATAAAATATCTATTATTTATGAAGGTGTTGGGTTGGAAATAAATCTATGGGTTTACGCGTCCTCACAAAGTCATAAAAAAGAATTAAATAATTTTAGATGTTATTGGTATGGAAATCCATTTAGACTTTGATTTGTTTATTTGATTAAGTGAATATCATTTAAATTCAACATTTTTTACACCTAAGGATGAGTGTGAAGTTCATTCGTTAGGAGTATCCATATTCATCGTGCACATTTACATGTATATTTGAGTTGATTTGCCTATTGAATACATTCACACCCATTCATTATGTTTCTATGATTTGGTTATCTTAGTGTAAATTCATGGTGTGTGATGATTCTTGTAAATTATTTTTTCATTTTTGTTTGAAATTTTAAAAAATCAAAAATAGTTGGTGAATGCTTTCAAGTTTATCCTTGATAATCGAAGTAGATTTTCTTTGCTTATCCTGACACTCCATGCTTATTTTTGTTTATTCTTTTCCTTGTCTATTTCGGACAAATAAAAAGGGGGAGAACGAATTATGATTCAATGGGGGAGTTTGAATTATAGGGGAGATTTGAGCTTCGAGCTTTCTTCGATTTATGTTTATCTCATTTCAAATTCGATACATCAAGAACGTATTTGTTTCTTGTCTCATGTGTGTAGATAAAAAATTTGAGGATCATTATTTGGCACACCCTGATGATGACAAAGAAACGTTGGCAATTTGAAGATGTTGAAGATTTTTTTAAGAAAGTTTAAGACTTACATTTTTAGTACCTTTTCAGTTTTGGGTTCATGGGAGGGTATTAGATTTGTATAGTACATTTGGTTTGATAATTCAGATGTTTTAGTTTGTACCGGCTTAGACATAGGGGGAGATTTGTAAAGACATATTTTACATAGTCCGTTTACATTAGAGTATGTCGTATACCGCTACACTCATCGAAGAAAGTTCAAGTCCAATCATGCATCAAGACATATCCTAATATAAACACTTTTCAATAAACAGGCCTCTGCGAATAGATTTTGGTAAGGTTGTGTTTAAATCCCTTAACGGTTCATTGAAAGTGTTGGGGTAATTTTTCTAAAATGTTTTTAAACATTTGAGGCGTCATTTTTTGTCAAAATATTTGTTCCAAGTCTTGAGGCAGAGTTTTAATAAAAAAATTATTTTCCCTAACGTTGTTCCAATGATATGTCAATGTCGTTCAAAAGATAGGAACAAATCGTTCAAACGAATGATTCACGCAAAATTGTATCTCGCGTGAAGGGTCACTTAAAGCTCGCTCGATCGGTTTCATCAAATGGCATGCTACTATTTTGGTATTTTTACCTCGTTTGATAGGTCGTGCGATCCCTGGATCGAACGACATTAGATGTCGTTCGACCGACCTCCCATTATCATTGTAACAAAACAGCCGATTCACTTTTTATATAAATAGAAGTGTTTTGAGTGCATTTGGTTTTAGAAGACCTAAGTTTTTTTAATATACGAAAATTGCAAATTGCAAAATTTTAGTCTTCACATTTAGGATTTTTTAACTTTGTTTTCCAATTCACAAATCATCCCAATTGATTTAGTGAATTGTTTTGGAACCCAAGATACCACTCTGGTGAGTTCCTCTTTTAGAGATGAAATATTTACGGATGACTTGGTAGCTCTATATGGAGGTGTTAGCTGACGACTGCCTTCACTTGGGAGCGCTTAAGGGTCTTCCTTGCTAAAGATATAGTTGCGGTTATTGTGGGTTTGTTGTGCATCTTCCATTGTTGATTCTAGGTTGCGACTTATGCGAGTGTTCTGAGGAATATTCATTGCATATTTCTTTAAGTGTTATTACATTTGTTGAAATAAAGGTTTTGCCCTTGCGTGGGATTTTTTTCAAAAATCTGTGTGTCAGCAATTTATGTTTATTTGTGATGACATGATTTATAAACCTAAATGCATGAGTTAGTGTTTAATTAATTTGGATCAAAGATTGACATCTAATTAAATATGCTTTTAATTGGAAATTTTTGAATCCATTAACAATTTATATCACACGACATTCTCAAATTGGTATAAGAGCTTTTTAAGCGATCTTATCCTTCTCAAAATATATATATATATATATATATATGGAAAGAGTGAAACGTGGAAAGAGGACCTGAGTCCTGTGGTGAGCTTGGGATGCCTACATAGTCGAAATTGGCATCAAAGTCCATGTATTTAGGTAACACATAAGGGAGAGATTTAACCCACAAACCTAAAAATATAATTTCCTTATTTTTAGTTTGTTGAAAACTATGCACAAGTGGAGAAAGTGTAGGAAAAAGGGGAGGAAAATTTCAATTTGGAGTTTACAGATTTAGCCCTCTTTTTGGGGGATTTAAGAAACTATATTTTTATGTATATAAGTAATAAAAAAAGGATTATTAAGGGTGGGAAAGTAAAACAAAAGAAAAATATATGCTAAGAATAATAAACTGCAATAAATGACTTTAGTTAAATGAACTAGAAAAGGATACAATTAGGCCTTCTATAAATCTTTTCTTTTGATTTTTAAAGTGACGTACGATGGTTTTTTATCGTGATAAAATGGTGGTGAAGTGGATGGAAAAGATGGGGTCAAAGTGATGTAAAGAAATGTGGAGATAATGTTTGGAAAATAATATTTCTCGAAGGTGGTGCATTGATTTTGAAGCATGAGATCTCTAGATTTCGAGAAGAGGGTCCTTGGGGATGTGGTCATGGCAGGGTCCTTGGGGATGAGGTCATGGCAGGGTCCTTGGAGATGAGGTTATGGCTCCTTAAATAGGAAAATTTTAGGCTTAGGGGGTCTGCCGATCGACATAGGCCTAGGCTTGCCTATCAATATACCTCCAAGCTTGCAGTCTAAGTAACAGTATCACTATGCTGATAGGGCTAGGGTGCTTATATGCAGCCCAAAATGGACTTTGTTCTGAAAATGTGCATAAAATACAAACCGTAAATTCAAATCAAGCACGACTGGGACCCTTGAAAAGGATATTTAGATCCCATTAAAAGTTCATTGATAAACCCTTAGGTTCGAGTTCGACCAAGGTCAATTGAAGCTCGAAAGTGCCCGGTGGCCTCTAGGTTAGGGTTTGGACTAAAAAGGAAAGTTTTATTTGAACATTAAGGATGATTCGTGCAAGGTATGGATCATTGGAAAGGGCATTCAGATCCCTATGAAAGTCCATTGATCTACTATTGATTTTGAGAGTTGACCAAAGTCCAACAGAGCTCAAAATCTCCCGGTGGCCTCTAGATTAGGTTTTCGAGTAAAAGGCAAGTACGCGCTAACCGTAAGGCTGATTTATGCATGATGTGGACCACTGGGAAGGGTATTCAGAGCCTATGAAAGTGCACTAAGATACTCTCAATTCTGAGAGCTGGCCAAAGTCAGAAAAATCTTGAAAGTGCTCGATGGACTCTAGGTCAGGGTTTAAAGTATGACCTGGGGTCCGAGGGTGAAAGATAGACACCTTTATGGAAATTTATGAGTGTTGAGGGTAAAGTTCTGATTCTAAGGACCTAAGGAGCGTAAGTGACCCATTCAGCAGGTCGAGGCCTCTAATAGGTATTTTGGGTAACTTTGTGGGCCTAAATAGTTGTAAGTGATTGATTTTGTGGGTCGAAGTCAATTTTGAGGGCATATAGAGTGATAGTGACCTGATTTAGAGGGTCGAGTCAAAATCTATAGACCTAGGTTAGTTCTGCAGACCTAAAGATTGAAAGTGACCTCATTCAAAGGGTCAAAGTCAATTATGCGGGCTTAGGTTAATTATATGGACCTAAAGAGTAAAAGCGACATGTTTTAGAGGGTTAAGGCCAAATTTTCAAGCCTAGATCAATTTTGTGGACCCAAAGAGTTAGAGCGAACTGATTCAGAGGGACGGTAAAAATTTTATGGGCTTATGTTAATTATTCATACCTAAAGAGTTAAAGCGACCTAATTTAGAGGGTCGAGGCCAATTCTGTTAGCCTAGGTAAATTATGCGGGCCTAGGTTAATTATGAGGCTCCAAAGAGTAAACACGAAATGATTTAGGGGATCAAGGACAATTTTGTGGGCCTATATCAATTATGTGGACCTAAAGAGTGAAAGCAACCTGATTCAGAGTATCAAGGCTAATTCTAAAGGTATAAGCTAATTTCGCGCATTTAAAGAGTGAAAGCGACTTGATTTAGAGGGTCAAGGCTAATTCTGCAAGCCTAGGTCAATTTTACGTACCTAAATAATGAAAGCGACCCGATTTAGAGGGTCGAGGCAAATTCCGTGGGCCTAAAAGATTGAGAATGATTTTTGTGGTGATACGATATTGAAGAATTTTTTAATGATTTTATATAAATTATCTTTGTTGATACAAATTATGATTTTGATGAATTTTAAGGTTTTGACCTTTTTTGGGGATCATTTTGCAAATTTCTCAGGCAATTTTTGGATTTTGGTTTTGTAATTTTTGGGACAACAATTAAGGGACCTTCCGTTAGGGCATAGACGTGGGTGTGCATATCAACATATGGAACAGACGCTTGGGCTTCTCGAGGAAGGTGAAAGGTCACTACGATAAGCATTACCAGGGGACTACCGATGAGCATACCTCCTGGAACCTTATAAAAAAGGTGTAGACTATCATTTTTCCCACTTCTAAAAATTGAATTTCTCTCTCTCTAAAAATCAGTCTTAGACGTCTTTCCTTCGAAGGGACTCAGGGAAGCATGGACAGTGACCCTTTTATGACCATTGATGATTGGGCTAACTTAGAGTGGCGCGATGCGAAGGTGGTGGTGGTTAGGATCAATAATGCGTATGATAACTTCAATACCGTGACTGAGCTAAGGGAGCCTGGGAGTCATCGCTCCTCGAGGGTGAAGAATTTGAATGCTTATGTGAGTGTTTCCACCTATTTTTTAGTTTATTGTTATTTGATTTTTATTGGGGATTTAAGGATGTTCGCTTGTATGCTAGTGGATGTTTCTTCATCAGGCATTCGAACTCGGGGTTCGATGATGATTAATAAGGCATAAGAGAAGCTCCTTAGAGCGGTGAAGTTAATGGTAGTGGTTGTCGAGTTTGGACCTCTACCAGGGACATTGGATGAGATGCTATAGTTTTTAACGGTGTCGTATGCTTTGGCTGAGAGGTAGTGGGACACTGCTCACACGTTAGATTTGGGAATGGAAGAGATGGCAATCATTCCAGTGGAAGTGCATCACTTGATGGGGTTGGAGTGCGAGGGTTAGCAGATCGTAGTGGACGGACACTGTGCATTTCTTAGGCTGCGATTTAGGCAAGCCTGAGGGACATTAGGCGTATTATTTATGGGTAATTGATTAGTATATCGCTGTTGAAGGACATCTTGATGGGAAGACATATTGATGTTACCGATGGGAGCGGGTGAGGTAGGCAACCCATTTGTTTTTTTTTCCTCAGCGATTTTTGGTGGCGACGAGTGGTGACGTCATCCATTTATGGTTTCTTCATTTTTTGCGGATTATCTCTAAGATTCACTTATATAACAGGGGGAGATTTAAGCCCTCTACGCTTCTCTGGATGTTTTTAGTAGGTGTCACCGATAAAATTTTACGATATCGCTCCTATTTTTTTTTCTTCTTATTCTTTGAGATTTAAGAAAATGTTTTGTTGCCTTCTGCAGAAATGGTTTTATGAGGTGATTGGGAATAATGTTGGGTCGGTGTCTCTAAAAGTGAATGAGGTGGTAGAGTTCCCGAAGGATATATTGATGTAGGGGCTCGAATAAGAAGTCGAAGGAGTTCATAACCTTAAAGGATGTAAGGGTGGTGTTAAACGTCCAGACGAGTGACTAGGTTAGGCTTTGGTTTTGTCTTTTTTTGGATTTTGTGCATTTTTTTAGATTTTGGATGATTGACTTATAAATGGGGACAAGTGACATTCTATCATTGGCATATGGCATCTGAGATTGTATGGGTTACAATCGTTAATGCCCAGATGCAGAGACCGATGATGCACAAGTTTTTAGGTTTGTTAGGTGCTTAGGATAGATGGTGTTGAGGCAAGTGATGGAGGGTGAGGTAGAGGCTATAGCGTCAGCACCTATTGAGTACATTAGGAAGGTCAAAAATATGTCAGGCGAGGCGAAGGTGTCAATAAAGGTGGGTGAGATCTATGTGTCCCCAACGTCGCGACACCTATGAGGGATAGCAGTGTCCCGATCTCTTCAGAACATACCTCGGGGAGTGGCGTGGTGGAGGCAATGGAGGATATTGAAAAAGATCAACTCTAAGCTTTTAATAAAGATAAAAGGCTAAACTTGTAAATCCAAAACAACTTTTTTAAGAAACTCTTATTGTATAAAAATGATTAACACAAGATGTATAAAAGTAAGAAACACTTGTACATACTGAAGATTTGAAATGCTTGGTATAAAAAAAAGTCAAATAAAGTGTTTATACTAAACCAAATTCAACCGTAGAAGCAAATAAATCTAAGAAGACATAAAAAAAAGCACACTTCCAGATCTAATATGCTAAAACCCCAAACCTAAGGGAAACATCCACGAGTCCACGACTATAAATATGGAGAAAAACAAAACAAATCCACTAAATAAAGAATATAGTTTATAAATACAAACTTGCAATATATCAAAACAAAAAGAAATATACCTAAACCTAAGCAACACCACAAGGTACTTTTCTGATCCAACCGATTGATGTAACCAAAATTCCAGCAAGATTTACAAAAAATAGGAATTTTATCCTCTAGATAACAACAACACAAACTAAGTGTTGTCTGTGAAACTGTGTTCGTGAAATATTGATTTATTCTATATGAACATGCAAGTCACACACGCACACTTAATAATACAAATAAACCAATGAAATTACAACAATTTCTATATATAAGAACCTAAACAAAGTATATCAATTTTTTAAAGATAGTTTAAGCCTTCTGAGATCAACACTAAAATCTAACTAAAAGGGTATTTTTTAGAAGAAAAAACATTTCAAAAGATATAAAATCAATTTATCAAAAGTTTCAAGACCTAAAGAATTAGACAACTTTTGATATATCTTGTTTGGAGAGGAAATACTATGTATCTATAAAGAATGTATACACCCAAACAAGATTCACACAAAATATGAGTTAGTAAACAAATATTTTCAAAAATGATTTTGAGGCAGATATTTTGAACAACAAAACTCAGCAATGTGTGAAAAATTATATCTTAGGGTCTTAAACCTTGATTTTAATGACTAAAATCAAGTTCTAAAACCCACGAGAATAAATTGCTATGTTGGAGACAAAACCTTAGGAGTTTAAACTGTAAACTCAAAATCACTTAACACAAAAGCGTTTGAAACAAATCATAGGAAAATAATTTCTTTTCCTTTCTCTGTCTTAATTTTCACTCTATCTTTCTCTCTCTCATTTTCCCCTGATCTCTTTTAATTATTTATTCTCTATCTAGACTGAACAAAAGTTGAGAAGTAAAGACGATGAGGGTTTATATACAAGAGGTAGAAAATTCTGAATTCAAGTCTTGAAAACAACAGTTGGGATGAAAGTTACCTACTGAGATTGAATCAAATGGTTGTTAATGAAGATTCGTAAGTAAGCTAAACTGAGTATAACTTATAAACAACTGAGGTTTGGGATTTTTTAAACATGAAATCACAGGGATTGAACCAAGATAACTCCTAAGCCATAGATAAGTTTGATCCAACGGTTTAGAAAATCTCACTAATGTGACAACATAGAAACACAAATCTAACCAACCACGCTGCCAGCTGGATCCCATTAATAAATCTTTAATTAAATCAGATTAAGCTTAAAAGAATGTTTAATTAGATAAAACACCATGTTTTAAAAAAAATACTTTAATAGGTTTTATTAAAGAAGAAAATTTATTTCTAATCTAAAATAAATTCTAATAATTATTTTAATAGCCAACTAAAATGGTAAAAAAATATAGAACCATTATATAAGCACGAGTTGCAATATGTATCTTAATTGTGTCATGTTTTACCTTCTTACCATACTTGAGGAAGAATATGAAAATATTATTGAAGCAATCTTGAAGTAGTCTTAAATCGCGTGAGCCTACAAAATGAACCCTTATGAGGTGCAAGAAACTAAAAATAAACCTTTTGTCTATATAACCAAACTTGTTGAAAGAGATATGAAGTGCAGACTCAAAACAATCCAATAAAGTCAACTGCATAGGATGTTTCAATCTGCCCATTTGGATATTGGAGACAAAATCCTTCGTGTGCATCAAGGGTACTCGTAGGTACAAAAACCTAATCCTATACAAAATTCTATCTATCGTTTCCCATACTAGAACTAAAAATAAGGAGAGAAAAATACATAATCAACTATGTACAGACCAATAACCTAAGAGTCTTGAAAAATCTTGAAAGGTTACTACATAAAACATCTATATACCAATCCCACAAGATAATGTTAGAAGAATTTGAATATGATATATCTACCCCTGGGACGAAGTCCCTCTCTCCCATTTTGTCCCAACTAGACAACGAATAAAATAAACATTAGAGAGAAATAGAATGAATAACTACCAAAATTATTATAAAAACGGGTCACATCAAGTGTCTCCTACATTGACAAGATAATAGGAGGCGTCTTTTGTCATTTACTAATGATCCATACCCTAAATCATCGGAGAGAGTCTACAAGTAAGATATTGACAAAAATATATGACAAGATAAGGTAGAAATTTAATCAAGAACAATCATCCCAATAGAATTTTTTAAAGATTCAAATCTAATATTATCAAGAGGCTTTGTGAAGATATATGTTAATTTTTTATTAGTGTGTAAATATTCAATAAGAAATTATTTTGATTCAACTATATCACAAACGAAATGATGTCTAATTTTTATTGTTTTGGTCCTAGAGTATTGCAGAATATTTTTCAAAATGTTAATAGCACTCTGGTTATCACAAAGCAAAGTTTATTGATTTTCAACAATCCCATAGTCACTAAGTAGTTTTTTATCCACACAAATTGTGCACAACAACTACCCACAATGATATATTTTGGCTTAATAGTAGACAAGTATATACAATTTTGTTTTTAAATATTTTAACCAACCAGATTGTTCCCTACATAATAATAAGCACTAGAGGTACTTTTACTATTATTGGATCCCAATCAACATCACTATATCCAACAATAGTAATGGTTATATATTTAGTGTACCAAACTCTATATTCCAGAGTTCCCTTAACATACTTAATTATACGTTTAACACATTTCTAGTGGGACTTTTTAGGTGCACTTTGATATCACGCACAAATATAAACAATACACATTATATCAGGTTTAGAGGCTGTTAGATATAATAGGCTTCCTATCATGCTTCTATATAATGTAGGATCAATGTTTTCCCCATTTTCATCGTTTAATAATTTAGATGTAGTATTCATGGGAGTTCGTGCAATTTTAAAATTATCTAAACCAAACTTTTTAATAAAATCATTTTCATATTTAGCTTGTGATATAAAAGGACCATCATTCATTTGTTTAACTTGTAAACTAAGAAAATATTATCGCTCCCCCATAAGCGAAATTGGGAACTCCCCATGCATAATTTTAGAAAAAAAATTAACCTAGTTTTGGAAAGTAGACCCAAAGACAATGTTGTCTATATAAATTTATGAAATAAGAACCTCATTATTAATTTTGTGAACAAATAATGTCTGGTCGTTTCCACCACTCTCAAACCCTTTATTAACTGAAAAGGTTGAGAGGTATTCGTACTAGGCCCTAGCTGCTTACTTTAAGTCGTATAATGCCATTTTTAATCGAAAGACATGGTTCGGGTGAGAACGATTAATAAATCCCTTAGGTTAATCAACGTAGGCTTCCTCAGTTAGAATGCCATTTAAAAAGGCATATTTAACATCGATTTGATTAATATTGAATGGTAAATGACAAGCTATCTCGAGGAGAAGACAAATACACTCCAATCTTATTACCAAATAAAAAATCTCGTCAAAGTTTATTCCCTCAATTTGACAGTATCCGCTCACGACCAATCTGGCTTTGTTTCTAATGTTTACCCATGACTCATCCTTTTAGTTTTTAAAAACCCAATGATTATCGATAACCTTTTTATTATTTTATAGGTAAACAAGATACCAAACATCATGACTCCTACACTTGGCCAGTTTTCTCTGAGTTTCATCGATCTCGTAGGAGTCATTAAGGGCATGATTTACTTTCTTTAGTTCTAGTTGAAAAATGAAACATGGAAAGTTATTTAGATTTTAATGTTGTGGTATTGTTCTCATAGTCCATTGAAGGATATCGACAAACTTTTCAAGGAGATGGTCTTTTGAAACCAATTTGGTACAATATGGGTTTTATTTTGAAATGAATGAGTTTCTTGATGTGAGTCAATTTCAAAAATATTTTCTAACTCATGCTTGACAACTAATTCAGTGCTAACATTACCTGTGGTAGTGTCATTAAAAACTACATTGATAAATTCCATAAGAGATTTTGTAAGATGATATATGCTCTACTATTTTGAGAATAACCAAGAAAAATACATTTCATCGCCTCCGAAGTTAAATTTTAAAAGGTGTTCCCGATCTTTACAAATATAGCAAACACTCCTAAAGGCTCTAAAGTATTTTAAATTGGTTTTTTTATTGTACTAAAGTTCGTATAAAGTATGTTTAGCATTCTTCCTAGGGTAGACACTATTAATAATGTGACACGCTGTTTCAACCGCCTTAACCCAAAATTATTTTGGCAAATCCTAGAATGTAATATCACCCAAGATATTTCATGGATTGTACGATTTTTCCTTCTAACAATATTATATTCTTATGGAGATTTAGGGGAACTAAACTCATGTTGGTATCCATTTTTGAAGAAGTATTGCACAATACCAGTTTCTTGAATTTTCCATAACTTCAAATAAGTTATACTTGGGTGCTCTTTTCATTTTCAATTTTCGAAAGAATTTTTAGAAATTCTCTAAAAGTATCTAACTTATTTTCATAAAAGAAACCAAATCGAACATGTGAAGTGATATAAATGTTTCCACAAAAGCTATCAGTACTAAAAGGAACCATAAGGTCCATGTGGAGAAGTTCTAGGGGCTTTAAAGTCATAATATCCTTAAGTTTTTTATGAGGGACCTTACTAATTTTCCTAACCTGTTAAGGGCCACAACCAATATTTGGAGAATTTTTTATGTTGTATACACCTATAACTAATTCATGAGAGATCAATATTCTTAAGTTATCAAAATTAATATGACCCACTATACTATGCCAAAAATTTGTGTCATTTAACCTTGTAAATATACAAGACATCGAAATGGGAACAATTGTATAACAATTATCTTGAGTCTTGTTTCCTACTAGGATACAATTATAATATTTGTTTAAAATATTTCATTGAATTATAAAAAAAAAGGTAAGAATATGATCATAATCACAAATTTGAAAGATAATTAGAGTATTGTCCTCTAAACCTTTCATCAAGAAAACGTCATTCAAAAATGATAAACCCTCTTTATGAAGTGTCCCTTTACCAAGGACCTGGGATGAGACTCCATCACCAAACTTGATGTTACCTCCTAAGATATTGGTCGTGTTTATTAGTTTAGTCTCATCCCCGATCATGTGTTTAGAACACTCGGAGTTGAGATACTAGCCAATAGAGGTGCATTCAGGTTTAAAGAAGTTATAATAATATTGCACGTGAGTTGGGGTAGCAAGTCATCTTTTTGAATCGAAATAGACATTATTTTAAAATATTTTTGGGTCTTTAATTTAGAAAGGGACTCGGCGGTTTGTCATAACGGATTTTTCTTGGTGTGATACTTAATCCTATTTTTTATCAAGTAAAAGTTTTTATTAGTTTTCCGAGGGAAAACATAAGTGGGGCATCTCACTCTAGAGTAGTTAAAATTATTATACACAGGTTCATATAGATGTTTTTGAAAACATTTAGTAAGAGTATGTCCATAAAAATCATCGTATTTATAGTAAAGTGTTGAGGAAAACTTGACATTATTTTCTAAATCCTTAAATATAGGGCTAGATTCATTTTGAACACAAGGTCTAACTGCAATAAATTTTATATTAGGTCCAAAGTCTCTGACTGAGGGAACACATACTTAGTTTTGTTGTTAGGCTTCTGCTTAGCACTACTAGTAGTTTAAGTTTATCTTGAGACTGACTTCTTTAAAATGGCTTTCAAAGAGTTTTGGACAATATGGCTTGGTGAATTTGGCAAATTTCAAGAGGATAGAAACACAGTTTCATTTTTTTACTAATAACTTTGATTCCTTTGTTTTCTTTTCAAAACCAAGTCCAATTTTATCTTCAACATTAACTTTGCTAGAGCTTCTGACTTTATCATAGTTTTTTATATTTATTTCAAAATAAAGACATTTCTTCAAAATATTTGAACTTTTTCTTCAAATTCTTCTGGCTTAATTAATGTGCCTTTATATCATTGTAATAAAACAATATTTTTCTCAGAGATCTCAATTATTTTAAACATAAATTATTTTATTTCAATCTCATGTGATACACATTGATTGGTGTAGTCATATGCATTATTCCCAACAATCAAATTTAGGCTTTCCACACATTCAGTTAAGTGCTCTACCATTTTTTCAAGTCTAGAAAATTTCTTTAAAGTTTTGGAATATAAATCTTGAAAATTTGGCAAGTAATCACCACCGAAATCATAAAGTGTAGTGTGTGAGTTATTTCCTAATGATTCATTTTGAAATTTGGAACTCACACACACATTCAATTCGTCAGATTGCTTATCATTTTGACTCACGCACCTACTTGACTCATTTTCAGTACTAACAATCACAATATTGTATACACAATCAATCACAGACATACTAGTTGTCAAAATGTAAATCATAGAGATGTTAGTAGGTAAATCATCAATCAGAGAGTCAACATATATGCATGCTTTATCATTATTATTTACAATTTTGACATAAAAAGACATGAAAGATTCACTAAATTCAATAGTCCATGACTCATCATCTTTTCAGTCACTTGAGCCGTTCCAGGTTTCGTATATATGGGCCTTAGGTGTGGTTTTTACTTTAGACTTGCACCTATTAGTACAATGACCCAAATTACCACATTTATGACGATGAATGTGATTAACGTATTTCTTGGGCCTTTGATTGTTATTAGAGTTATTTGTTTTCAAAATTCTGGTCATAAGGTTTTGAATGTTGAAAATTTTGATAACCATTTTCCCCTTATTTAGTAGCCATAGCATTTCTAAACTTGATTATTTTTTGAAATGTTTACTCATAAGAGCTGTTTGGTTATCAAGATCAAAATCTTCATCTAAGTCTATGTCAATGTGTGGGACAATAAAATTAGGCCTCGTCATTTGGGTGGAGAAAACTAAATTTAACCCATAGACTATCTTAGTAGCTGAGGTCATGTGTCTTTATACTCGTGTTCCATTTCAATAGTTCTTAACTTCCTGCTAAAAAGTTCATGGGTCAAATTTGGTTCATCCATTTCTTCAATGGCATAATGTTTATTATCAAACATAAAGGACAGAGACCTAAGAATTTTTTTAACTATGTCTATCCTGTCATACATAATCTCATTTGCATGCAACTTTATGATTATTTAGAAGTCATTAACTATTTTGGTATCATTCGTCATTAGGGTATTATATTGTTGAATGAGCATTTGAGTCTTTCCTACCTCGACACACTCATCACCTTCATCGAAAGTGACCAGTATGCCTGAGGATTCTTTAGAAGTCGTTCATACAGATATTATTTTGAACTCATGCTCTTTCACAGACATGAAAATACAAATTTTACCCTTATCGTTATATATATATAGTTTTTTCTCTTATTTAGTGAACTCACTCATCATTTTCTTAAATACTATAGTGTTTCCTTCACTGATTGGTCTAGTAGCATGAAAGTACACATTTTTACTAGTTTCCCATACCTCGTGTCCTAAGGTTACCTAAATGAAAGAAATCATCATTACTTTGTAGTAAGGGAAATTGTGTCTATCGAAGACAGGATATCGGGAAATATTACCAAGTTTCTCGAATTTTTCTTCTATTTTAAAAATAAGAACGGTTTTTGAAGCTCATGATCAAGTTTTTATAGAAACGCTCTGATACCACTTGAATAGGATTGTTAACAAAGTTAAAAGGCTAAAGTTGAAAATTCAAAAGAGCTTTTTGAAGAAACTCTTATTATATAAAAATGAGTAACATAAGATAAGTAAAAACAAGAAACATGTGTACAGACTTAAGATTTAAAATTCTTGGTATAACAAAACCACTCAAATAAAGTGTTTATACAAAACTAGATTCAATCCGAGAAGAAAATAAATCTAAGAAGACATAAAGAGAGCACAACACCAGATCTAACGTGGTAAAGCCCCAAAACTAGTGGAAACATCCATGGCTCCCTTTACGGAGAAAAATAAATAAATCCACTAAACAAAGTATAGAGTTTACAAATACAAACATGGAAAAAATAAATAAAGAAAGAAATATACCTAAAATGAGCAACACATCAAGGTACTTTTTGATTCGACTATTTGATGTAACAAGAATTCTTGTAAGCTTTACATGAAGTAAAAATTTTATCCTCCAGAAAACAACCACGCAGACTAAGTGTTGTGTGTGAACTTATGTTTGTGAAAAAATGAATTATTTTGTATGAACCTGAAAGTCGCACATGCACACTTAATATTACAAACTAAACCAATCAAATTACAACAAGTTTTTATATGGAAGAATCTAAACAAAGTATATCAATTTTTTTAGGTATAGTTTAGACCTTCAGAGATCAACACTAAAATGGATCTAAAAGGATATTTTCTTGAAGAAAAGATTTCCAAATATATAAAATCAATTTCTTAGAAGTTTCAAGATCTAAACACTTGGAAACCTTCTGATATATCTTATGTCAAGAGAAAATGTTATGGATATATAAAGAATATATATATGCAAACAAGATCCACATGAAATATGAGAAAGTAAACAAATATTTTCAAAATTGATTTTGATGGACATATTTCGAACAACCAAACTCAATAGTGTGTGAAAACCTATATCTTAGAGTTTTAAACATTGATTTTAATGACTAAATTCAAGTTCTAAAACCAATGAGAGTAGGTTGTTATATTAGAGAAAAAAACCATGGAGTTTAAACTTTAAGCTCACAATCATTGAAAACAAAAGTGTTTAAAATAAACCCTAGGATAAACTATCATTTTTTTCTCTCTCAATTTTTCTTTCTCTCTCTTCTCACTAATCTGTCTTAAGGTTTTATTCTCTCTCTAAACTGAGAAAAAGATGAGAAGTAAGGGCGATTAGTGTTTATATATAGGAGGTAGAATATTCTGGATTCAAGTGTGGAAAACAACGGTTGGGATGAAAGTTTCCTATTGTAAATTGAATCCAACAGTTGTTAATGAAGCTTCTCAAGAAAGATAAACTTTGTATGACAGGTAAATGGTTAAGGCTTGGAATTAATTAAAAAGGGAGTCACATGGATTGAACCAAGCTAACTCATAAGCCATAGATAAGTTTCATCTAATGGTTAACCATGATATCCCTAATATGAGAGAAAAGAAAGACAAATTTAACCAACCACATAGCCAGCTGGATCCCACTAACAAATCTCGAATTAAATTGGATTAATCTTTAAATAATGTTTAATTACATAAAACATCAAGTTTTAAGAAATTATTTTAAAAGGTTTTCATAAAGAAGAAAATTTATTTTTAATTCAAAATAAATTCTAAAAATTATTTTAAAAGCCAATTAAAATGCAAAAAAATATGGAACCATTATAAAATCATAAAATGCCATATGTGTCCTGATTGTGTCGTGTTTTACCTTCTTAATATACTTGAGGTTGAATATGAAAATATTATTGAAGCAATCTTGAAGTAGTCTTGAATCTTCTTGGACTTCAAAAAGAACCCTTATCGTGTGCTCAAAAATAAAAGAAACCTTTTGTCTACATATCCAAAATAGTCAAAAAATATATGTAGTGGAGACTAAAAGCAAACCTCGAAAGGCAACTACATTGGGTGTTTTAGATATTTTCATCAAGAATTTATCCACTCATTTTTATGACATCTAATTGGGTGGCTGACACGTTGTCTCAGTGCCTCATCTCCCTTAGAAGGCGATTGATAGCTTCCCTCCTTTCTCCAAGGAGGTTCTTAAGAATGAGGTATGACTATAACTTTCAGTTTTGCACTTTGATTCTAATTTCTTTTCTCCATTACTGATTTGATCACCTTTAATCGATTTTGTCTTTTCCAGACTGTTGGTGTGTCTTCATCTTAGTTACGTGATATCGGAGATTGGATGGCTTATATTTTCGATCACGTGAGGAAGGCGGCTAGATCTTGCAACGTGCCGTCGAAAACTTCTAAGGGGTTCGAGGAAATATTTGGTTCTAGGAGCAAGGGTCCGCTGCTCGTCATTATAGAACGCGTGTTCATCGAGATCTTTGAGGTAGTGGTTTAGCTTGCAGGCTTTTAGAAGTTCTGGTCTGCATCCCAAAATTTTTGGTCTTTTTTTCCTTTTCTTTCTTTATTCCCAAAAAATGAAAACAGAACGACAAATATATATATATATATATATATATATATATATATATATATATATATATATATATATATATATATATATATATAAATCCATTTTTCATTTTCTGGATTTATCTTGAATTAAATGACCTACTCTCCATTCAGTTAATTTTCAATTTGGGGTTTTACTTATGAAAAAGTAAGAAAGATGTTTAAAAATTAAAATATGTATTTTTAAAAGTTTTTCTAGGAAGAAGTATCGGGAAAAACCTTTGTAAAAAGATTATTTGAAAAATGAAAAAGGGGGAAAAGTATGAAAAAAATTCCAAAATAGTGTATATTCCGATCGACGTACCCCTTGACTGGCCTATCAGAATACAAGTAACGTTAAACTGCTTTTTTAGCCATGATTTTACTTTTCTTTACCTTTTTTGTACTCAAAAGCAGTTGTTGTGGCAGCAAACTGATTCTTTCATATTTTGTGGGGGATTTCAAGTATAAAAGGGGACTTTGTGTTGGAGTTTTGAATAACACCTCAACTTCTTCTTTTCTCTATGTTCTCTAAATTTTTTGCTCTTCAAAGATGGAGGTTCCTGTGACTATGGTTTTTGCTACCTATATTGAGGGATGATAAGCTATGTGTTTCTATAATGTCAACTACGAGGCATTCAACTTATGTACGGTTACTTTATCACCTAAGCATCCATTGATTGGAATATTATGGAAGAGACTTTGCAATTCTGGTACCCTGAAGACCATATTTTCCTCTTGGGCTTAGATGAGGCGTTTCCCACCTATGAAGAATTTTCTACTATATTAGGTGTTAACCCCAGTGTTGTTGTGATTATGCCCAACTTGTCCCATTCCCCTAAGATGTCATTAGCTGAATTGATGTATTTCTCTAATTTTGATGCCCAACTACTGCTGCGGGGGAAATATCAACCCTTCGAAAGTGCCGAATTATGTGTGTCCAGAGAGACTATACTAAAAATGGCTTTGCTGACGTCGCAGCCTTGGGATTTACTACCAGGATACTCTTGGTGACTGACGATATAACGGTGAACCCTTAGGTGGCCATGATCATAATGTGGATGTATTATCATACCAAATCAATCGCGGCCATATTGGCAAAGACATTGAATGGCCTGGATAATTGTAAAGAAGGTCGGGCCAACTTTTTACAAGGTAAACCTGTTATGATGTTCATGTAGACTTTCGCATAGCGATTCCCCTTAAGTATCCTCCGACTGGTGTTCTAAACTTCTTTATGCGATCCTCTTATAGTTTCAGTCCCTCTGTGCAGAACTTAGTTAACTGGATCATGGAGATAGAAACCTTTGCTGGTTGGTGACGTGGTGGGGCAAACTTTAGCATGTCATACAAGAGGGAAATTATCATTATTTTTGGCTAGTAGGACTTTACAAACTTCCTTCTACATTCCTTGGCAGATTCTGCATTAAGTAAGTTGGGAAAAAATTATTCCTCCATGCATAACTAACTTCTTTTGTGCGGAGGATTTGACTGAGATTTTGATGATGACTTTGGGGCCTTTGTGGAAGTATCATACGCTAGCTAACCATTCATCCTAATCCAATGGGGAACCTAGGTTTATATATGGTAATTTTTTGAGGTTGTTATTGGGGAATGTGGTCACAAAGATTTTTGCTAAGGAAACTGCGGAGAGGTGGCTTGTGATGTTTGTTTCTCAGAAGGAGGGCATTATTTTTTTGTCCAAGTTGATCAATGTATATCGTCGCATGGAGCCCATAAGGAAATGTTGTTAGGACTAGGATTCTTGGGATTTTTTTAGAAATGTGACGATGATGCAGGTTCATCTAGTAGTCGATGTAGGTTTTCTGAAGGAATGGGGCAAGTTTGTTAGTAGGTGTACTTTTGCTTATATAGTCTATGCCATAGGTATTGTATGTTATGAAGGTATTTTAGGACTTACTTTTCACTGATACTTTGTCTAACTATTGTGTATTGAATAAAAGAATGAAATGATGCTTTGACATATTTTGTTGTGACTTTTGAAAAATATTTTATTTGTTTGAATTATCTATACTGATCGCTAAGGCCTACATAATGTTCATTTAAATGATGAGAGAGACTAATGTTCTAGACGAGAGAAGAGGATAACATTTTGTGAATAAAAAGGGTCGTTCCCAAAGTGACTTTATTGGCTTCCTAAGAACCTCTACGGGGTTTGAAAATTCTTTTTATAAGTTTTCTTTTTTAAAAAGGATATTTTTAGAGGATTAGGTCCTACGTATTTCTCAAACGCGAGAAGTTAAGATTATTTTTAGAATATAAGGGGGTAAGAAGAGCCGTAGCGCGGTGAGAGTTGGACTAAGGGTAGAATTTCTCATACGGTCTAAGTTGACTTGACGTGACATCTCTTTTCCATCACGATTTTTTATCATAGTGATGCCACCTGACAAAATCTTCTTCACAAGGTATGGCCTGCTCCAGTTAGGTTTCAATTTTCCTCTTGAGGTTTAGATGGGTTGTATAATTTCTTTGAGAGTAAGATATCCTTCTCGCACACCGCGGTCTTTGACTTTCTTGTTTAATGATTGTTCAATGTGGCAGTGGCACCCTTATATGTGGTATAGATCCTTTAGCTTCTTTCAATCAAAAGAGCAAGTTTTTCATAATGACTTTGCTGCCAATCGATTTTGTTAATTTGAATTTTGATCATGACCCGTGGAGAGGGTATTTAGAGTTTGACATCTAGTATTTATTTCATACCATATATAAAGGCATACGGGTAGTTCCAATGGGTGTTTTAATAGAGGTGTGGTATCCCTAGAAGGAATATATGATTCAATCTCCCCAATATTTGCATCTTTCAGTCATTTTACGTATTTTGGATTTGAGGGGTTTTGTTAATAGGTTTGATAATTCCTTTGGTTTGCGGTCGGTAGGGAGAGGACTCATGCCTCTAAATCCCATATTTCTCACCTACTTTTGTGGCTTTAGTTTCAAAGTGGAGCATCTAATACAAGCTCGTAGGGAACTCCGTAATGGCATATGATGTTCTTTCTGATGAACTTGGGCACTTTCTTCGCAATCAACAACGCGTATGATTCGATTTCAACCCATTTAGTGAGTTAATCAATGGTGATTAGGATGAATTCATGCTTGTTTGATGCTTTGGGAGTGAATTTCCCAATGATGTTAATTCCCCAAGTTTAGAAGGTCCAAGGTGAAGTCATGTTATACAACTCTTAGGGAGGCACGTGTTGTAGATTTGCATATTATTGGAATTTGAGGAACATTCTGACATAGACAACCCACTCTTGGACCATAGGGTCAAGTAATATCCCTAACGAGTGATATTTTCATGAAGCATATGACCGTTTATGTGGGTCCCGCATTCCCCGATGTGGATTTTTTACATTATGTCTTCGACATCAACCCCTGCTATGCATTGTAAATGGGTTTCATCAAAATTTCTCTTGATAAATGCTTTGTCATAGATGATGTACTAAGCAACAAACCTATGAAAAGTCACATAGTATTTCTTATTAGCCTCTTGGGGATATTTACCACGCTTAAGGAGGCATCAAATATTGTAATGCCACAGTCCAACAATGTATGGGTCTTATTTTGTTATGAGCTCGATGTGGAAATAGTGAGTGGGTGCAAAATACTTTCGAAGTAGAAATGGATCCATTTTTATTCCCTCAGTCATGTCAACCATGGAGGATAAGGTTTACAATGGTCGACAAAGATATTTCTGAAGCGGGGAAGGTCATACCCTCAAATTGGGAGGCAATCTCTTCAAAGTGAGCATGAAAGGATAGGATTTCATCATATTTGACTTTGCATTTTTGAAGGACTTAGCCGAGGATGAGACCTGAGTCTCCATAAAAATCGATGCATCAGATTCCTTTCTCGAGGGTAGTTTTGAGACCTATAGTGCATGCTTCATACTCAGTCATGTTATTGGTGCAGGGGAAGTCCAAATTGATGGCGATGGGAATGTGAGATGTGAAGGTCGATTAGGATAATCCCAATCCCATATCCTTTCTCATTAGCAGCTCCATTGAAGAACACTTGTCATCAAAACTCTTTATGATAAGTAAGAAGAATATTTTCATTCAGGAACATAGAGATCCACACATCGACTTCTCTTATGGGATTATCGTCGAGGTATTCAGAGATGGATTATTTTTTCATGGTTTTCTGAATGACATGTGTGATGTTGAATTCGAATAGTAACATCAAATAATGACCCATGTGACTGGATAAGGTAGGATTTTCTAACAGGTATTTTATGGGATCCATTTTAGACACCAACTTGATGGGGAATGCAAGCACATAATGCCAGAGCTTCTGCATGACCCAAACTAAGGCGACACACACTTTCTCTAATGAAGTGTAGTTCACTTCATACCCTGTTAGTTTCGATTAGCGTAGTAGATGGCTCTTTATTTACACAAATCTTTGATGAATTGGGCTAGCATAGATCCTTCTAAGGTGTCAGTTACAGTGATGTATAAAATGAGGGAATCACCCTCCTATGGTGGCATGAGAATCGAAGGTAGGGTAAGGTACCACTTGATCTTGTCAAAGTCTTCTTGACGTGCTTCGTTATAGATTTTGGTCGAATCCTTTAAGAAAATTTTGAATATAGGTTCGCATATTGAGGTCAGTTGGATGATGAATCGACAAATGTACTGGAGCTTGACCAGGAAGCTGTAAACTTCTTTCTCTATCCAAGGTGGCGGTATTTTGAGAATCGCTGTAAGTTTGTTAGGCTTTACATCGATCCCTCTCTCACTTACCATTAAAATGAGGAGTTTACCTTTCATGACATCGAAGACGCATTTTTGCAGATTGATACTCATATGATATTTTTGTAGTTGCTCAAAAAATTTACTCAAGGCAGTGATGTGACTTTCTTAAGTTTTAGAATTAATGACCATATCGCCAATATAGACTTCGACCTCTTTATGGATAAGATCGTGAAATATTGTTGTAATTTCCCTCTCGTATGTTGTTCCATCATTTTTTAGACTGAAAGGCATGATGGTGTAGCAAAAGGTTCCCCATGGGGTGATAAAGGCAGTCTTCTCTTGTGGTCGGGATGCATCTTGATCTTGTTATACCCAATAAAATCATTAACAAATAACTTGAGGTCATGACTATAAGTGTTATCAATAATCATGTCGACCTTGGGTAAAGGGTAGTCATACTTTGGAGATACTTTGTTCATATCCTAATAGTCCACGCACATGCGGACTTTTCCTCTCAATTTTGGCACATGAAAAATTTTCGCGAGCCATGTAGGATATTCAACCACTCGAATGAAACCTATGTTTAATTGTTTGAGCACTTCGTCTTTGCAAATAATTGACCACTCTGTCCGCAGCTTTCTTAATTTTTGATTGATAGGATTTCTTTCTAGATGAGTGGGAATTTTATGCTACATGATATCTAGGTCGATGCCAGGCATGTTGTTGCATGACTATGCGATGACGTCCACGAATTCTTTCAAGAATTATTCAAACATCGATTCATCATGCTCATTGACCCTATCCCAATATCATGTGGATTTCTATTGGAACTGAGATTAATAACAATACTCTTATTATCATTAGTTTGAAAATGATTACTTTATTTAATTTATTCCTTAATGAGATTAGTTAGGAATTGCTTATTTATTAGATCATTTTCATCAATTATTTGATTAGAATCAATGAAATTAATATAAAGCACAACGGGATACTCAAAATCCTCATTTATTTAATTAGAAACATTTTTTGAATATACATAATTGAGAACGTCATTAAAAGAGGCCTCATGTACATTGCTACTAGTGTAAAAAAATATGGACAGGTTTAGGTTCATTTTGCAGTAGGTAAATAGTAAGGCTCAAAATAGCGAGAGATGGGTTAACAAGAACATTGCGCCAGTTGAAGAGCAGATTTTCAGTATGGACGATCTTTGTAGTATGGGTCAGATGGCCCAGCCTTAGTGTGGATCATTAAGAGATCCAAACCAAGTGTGTGGAAACCAAATGAATCATCACTATTATTTCTCTCAAGACTTTCAGTTATTTCAATGCTTGAAGAGCTTGAATCCTTAAATTTGAAAGTCAAGGGATTCACCTCATGCTTCGGGTCTTTAGTCCATATGATCTTGTCTTTTAAGAAGATTTATAGTTTGGGTTTTAATTTATTCTTAACAGGGTTGTACCATGTTTTAGGCAAACCCAAGAAGGGAAAATACTCATTTTCCTTGGTAAACCACCCATTTAAGGAGTCTCCTAAGATAGACTCTTTTCTATTCAACACCCTCTTTTGACAAGGCTGGTGGAGGGCCATGGGTTTTGCTGGTGCTGGTTGGTAAACCAGAACACATGGGGAAAGCATCTTTGAGAACTATGGGTTTAAGAATCCCTTGTTGATAGCTGTCTAGCCCTATTCCAAGCATGAAATGCATATTCTTAAAATTTTGGATCACATTGATGTTATCCCTTACTAGACAGGAAGTGGATCAATCTTGAAACCTTAGAGGAGGATGCCATTAACCCCAATTGGATTTATAAAATAGGGTTACTTGTGTCAATGCCACTATAGTTTTCATCATCGCCGATGATAGTGTTGACCTGAATGTTGGCAAAGAATTTCAGTTCTAGATGGAGGGAGGAGGACAAACCACTGATGCTATAAATCCAAGGATGACCAAGGAGAAAGTTGAAACAAGATGGTATATCGATGAATTGAAACTCAATTTACCGGCATATATGGCTAACCTCTATTGTGAGATTTATTGAATGAATCACTTCTCCGTGGGTTGTTATCATAAGTGCGCATAACGACGGATATGGGAGTGAGATAACTGACTTTTATCCCAAGATAATTGAGAGTTATTAATGAATAAACATTCAAAGTGGACCCATTATTGAAATGTGCCAATGGAACCATCTTTCCCATGACTTTCACTAGCATGTTGAGAGCATAATTATGGTTAGGACCGATCTTAAGAATTTTTTTATTGGCGAGGGATAAGATCTTCATCGTAGCTAGAGATCTAACCATCTAGAAGGCTTCTTCAAGGGTAACAATATGAGGAACTTTGGTTCATGTGAAGATCTTGATGAAATCATTTCTATATAACTGGGAGGACATGAAAAGTACCCATAAAGTGATGTTGGCTCGGGTATTCTTAAGGGGTTTAAGGATTTTACTTTTTTACATTGGGAGTTTTGTAGAAACTCCTTTTTCTTTATTTATTTTCATTCTCACTGATGGAAGAATCAGATCTTTATCACCCTGACTAGGTGGTGTGATTTATGGATGTTGAAAAGAGCAGAAACACTATGTACTTGTCAAATTCTGGCATAACGGATACTTTATTAATTCATAATAACTTCCCTTCATAAGAAACCATCCCGCATATGGAGGCTACCTCACTAATATCCATATTATTTGGTTCATCATATGAGTTATCTGAAAGGTTTAATTCATTGCTCCACCCGGTAGCAACTCTCCATGAGAAATATATGCATTATACAACATCAAATACTTCATCATATAAATATTTCCACCCAACGGATAAGTATTAGAAAGAAGGACCCGGGTACTGGTGAGCAGTTTGGAAGTTGTACATAATTCTTTATCTATAATAAACTCATTAGACATGACCTACACAATACTATCTAAGATGAATTCTGCTGGTGAGACAAACCAATCGTTTGATTTTTCAGGCCATTGATGATGCTAAGATTCAGCACCAACAGATAAGAGGTGAAGAGATCCAATAGTGATAACAATGGAAGACATAGAGATATACATGTATAAGTATATAGAAGGGGATGAATATAAGAGAAATGAAGACAATGATGTATAGTGGTTCAGCCAATTAGTCCTACATCCACTGTGAGTGTGTGATCCACTAAATATGGAAACTAATGGACTTGGATACAATGCACATAAGCTCACTATCTCTTTACTGTGTACAAGCAGAGTTTTAGCCCGGGTTATAAATATCGATCCCTTTACAAGGTTGAAGATGACCAGTATATATAGGGCTTGGGGGGTGTAGTGCACCCCCCAAGCATGCATGATGCATGTGAATGATGATTTAGCCAATCGCCTACTGACACTTGGATGTGCCACTTGCAATTAATGATGACATAATATTCCCTTACGTGAGGGGATGATATTGTTATAACGGTCCAGTCCATGTGCTATATGAGTCCCACGTGCACTGTTCCACGCGTCTCCCAAGTCATATGTTATGATGATGTCACCTTCGACCTAGGGCACTAGGCCGAGGCTATATTGGATGATGGAATTGGGCTCGACTAAATTTGGGCCTTGTACTGCTGTCCCCTCACAGGGTCGTCTGATTTATGATGAGGGGTCATCCCATTATAAGGTCATCTGGTCCATGATGAGGGGTTATCCCCTTGAAGGCTCGTCTAATCTTGGTTCAGGGGTCATCTCCTTGAAGGGTCGTCTGATATTGGTTTAGGGGTTGTCCCCTTGAAGGGTCGTCTGATCTTGGCCGAGGGATCATCTTGGCCGACCCTTCCTGTAATGGAACTGTGGTAATTAGAATCGTTCTGGACCTGAGCCCTCATCTAGGTGGAGGGCACCCTCGGCCTGGCCTAGGGTATATATGTGTATATCAATCACCCCCATCCCTTAGCCATCGGTGTTATTGAGATGACTGGGGGGTAATGTTTCCTTTGAATGCCAACTGTGTGATCAGTTTGATGAGTGACAATTGTCCAGTTTCTTAACACTTTGTCAGATATCCATCATCGTTTATGTTTCCTAAGTGTGACAGTTGCAGACCATTCTTGGGCTTCGTGTCCTAATAATGCCCCTCCTCGTGGGTTGTGTCTTGCATTGATTATTGGGACCACTAATAAAAAAGTACTTAAAGGATTTTTGAAACATTTATTCTTTTCTTCTTCATCTTCTTCACGCGCCAGCTTTCTCTCTCTAACTCCTTAGCAATTCCAAACTGCCATTTCTGGAACTTCAGTGTCCCAGTCCTTCTCAGTCGTCGTATTCGTCCTGAGGTGACCCTTCTACCTTAGATTCAACTTTTAGCATTCAATTTTTGTTTGTCTTGCACTTGGGTTTCTTTCTTGGTTGTTTGTATTTTTCCGACGTGAAAGCCCACCTTACTGTGGTCGTTTAGGGTTGAATAATATATCTTAGGTCTCCACGGGGTTTTCCCCCACCTTTCAGTGGTGGTTTAGCTCTTTTTTATTGCATCTCTTATGTTTTTATGTTCACCGATGTTCATCTTCGGCGAACTGATTTCCCCTGGTTCTTGAGTGTTCATCCACAAAACCCATTATTTCCTTAGGTTTGATCCAAAAGTCAAACTTAGTCAACCTGTGAACTTGTTTGTAGTTAGCTTAAATAAATTCCTTAAGTATAGGGTCTTCCCCTTAATGCTCAAGAGACTTTATGTTTTACTCGAGGAATTTCCAAGCTTGAGGGAGAAATTCTTCGCTGAGATCAGGCGAATAGAGGAGGAGGACGAGCGAAGATGAGGGGACAACCCTTTGAGAGTCAGGCATACGAGGGAGAGATGAATGAGAGAGCATAGTCACCGACAGGTGCTGGGCCTTCTCGTAGGAGAGAGATATAGATTATTAGCCTAAGCCGACAGGTCGAGGGTACGGTACATTCAGAGGTTGTCCCTGTAACAGCCCTGTCCCCTCTTGCCTTCCAGGTGGCCTTTCCATATGGACCACCGATAGGTGACGAGGCTGAGAGATCTGGGGACGAGGGGTATGAGGACGATAGTGAGGATTTGGATGTTGATCAAGTTAACACTTCTAGTGCCTCGGCTTACGTCTCATCCGTTAGGGATCGTGAGTACAACCCAATATAACGATGAGGGTCCCCAACACAGACGAGAGGGTCTTTCAGGGGAATGAGGGGGAAGTTTCTATTTATGAGCAGATGCTCAGGGTAAGTGTTAGGTTCCCTTTGCACTCTGCAGTAGTTGACATACTCTCTGCCCCTTAGGGTTTCTCCTTCTCAACTTCCTCCCAACTCTTGGAGAATCATCCTCGGCTATATATCCCTCTGGAAGAATACGTTCATTGACGAGTCGTCGGCCCATCTTTTTATAGCCTGATACAATATCACTTCCTCGTCTAAGTAACCTGGGTATTTTCATCTAGGGGCAAGGAAGTCCGACAAAAGGCTTCTTCACGTGGCATAAACTTCAAACCATGATTGGAAGAAGAGATTTTTCTTCATCTCTGGGGATTGGGATTTCACCTCCGGGGTAGAGCCTTTAGACGACCGTTCGAGGGTTCCCAAGTCATGGTCCAACCCTTTAATGACAGCACGGTTCGACCCCGGACTCAGCTTATATGAGAGGGACATTGCTGACTACTTGAGGGAACAAGGGAAAGAGGGTGAACTTGCCAAATTTGAAGATTTGATGACCCCTCGTTTCCTCAAAGAAGCTGGTTTGAGGGTCGGCCCCTTAACAGAATTATGTGAGTTGATTATTGCTCCATTTTTATTTTTATTCAAGTGTTTCCTCTTTGCCACTTTATATTTCTGATGTATCGTCTCCTTTTCAGGTCGTACTTCAAATATATCTAATCAACTCTGGGAGATGAATGATCCAAATTTAATGTATGTCTTGGGAAAGAAAAAGGGCAAAGATCCCCAGCAGATTTAGAAGAAGACAAAGATTTTGGGGCCAACATAGGTGGAGCCAACCGCTGATAGTCACAAACGGAAGGAACCTGAAGTCCTTGGGGGCTTTCGGCCTGAATCACGGATGAGGGCGAGGGTAGACGTGTCTCAGGCACACACTGAGGGGACCAGCTCCTCTTCCAGCATGGGTGCCTATTTGTCTTATAATCTGACTTTCCTAAAAAATACACCCTCCTCTCTCATAGCCAACCTGAGGCGGCCAAAGACTCAATGTTTTCTGCCCCCTCGGCCGCAGATTATGAATTCTTATCAAAGATGCCCCCAGCCAAGGTTTATGACTACATTATCCACACTTTGGCTCATGTATTTATTTTAACTTCATTTTTTGATTCATCAACATTTAATCAACTGTTCCCTCGGGCCCTTACTATGTGCACCTTTGTGCAGTCTGTCTGCGCCTTTACATCTACCACCAAGTGGATGGCTGCAAACCACCAGAAGTTCCATGAGGTCGAGAGAGCTATTCAGCATAAGGCCGACTTGAAGACCGAGATGGAGACTTCCAGAGTTGAGCTAGAGGGTGCAAGTATTGAGCATGCAAGGGTCCTGGATGAGCTGGTGAAGGAGTATGAGGCCTACCTGAGGGTGAAGGACAGCCTCATCAAGGAGAAGGAAGATGCCTTGACCCATCAGGGAGTCCAATTCAAGGATGAACTTGCTGAGGTAGTGAGAAAGGCCGAGGTCGATGCTGTGGAGGCTTAGAAGCTCTCCAATGAATTCGAAGGCTTTGGCCTTGAGGACCTGGAGAGAGGGATTAAGAAGGCTTGTCGGTGGGTCATCTTAAAATTTGTTGATGCCGTGTCATATATACGTCCCTCTCTTGAATCAGTGGAGATGGAAGACCCCCTCATAGCTAGGGCTCTAGCCCATGTAGAGTCTCAAGTGCACATCGAAGGCACCGAAACCTCTAAGGATCGGCCTATTTTGGTCATTGAAGAGACTCCTCTAGTTGATGTCGAAGCCCTCCCTTCTGACACTGCTCAATAGGGTGGCTGTCTATAGTGCATACCCTCTGTTTGTAAAGTTTGTACTGAATTTTCTCTTGGATTAATGTTTGTAACACTTAATTTTATAATGGAATAGTTCTCTTCTTGTCTTATATGCTTGCCTCTTGTATGATTTTTGTTGGCTATGATATTTGTGTTAACCATTTTCCAAGTCCCCCTCGTCTTTCTTGAGAGTGAATGGAGGTTCGTCCCTACCATTCACCCTCATCATAGCCGAGGGTTGATACCCACCAAATTAATGGTTTTTTTAAAATATGTGTCCCCCTCGTCTTTCCTCAGAGTGAATGGAGGGACCATTAACCCTCATTATAACTGAGCGTGGTTTCCACCAACTTAATGATGTTTTAAAATTTTTAATTCCCCCTTCGGCTTTCTTGAGAGTGAATGGAGGGTCGTCCCTACCATTCACCCTCATCATAGACGAGGGTGGTTTCCACCATATTAATGATGTTTTAACATCCAAGTCCGCCCTCGTCTTTCTTGAGAGTGAATAGAGGGTCGTCCCTACCATTCACCCTCATCATAGCCGAGGATTGATACCCACCAAATTAATGGTTTTAAAATATATGTCCCCCTTCGTCTTTCTTGAGAGTGAATAGAGGGTCATCCCTACTATTCACCTTCATTATAACCGAGGGTTGATGTTCACCAACTTAATGATGTTTTCAAAATTTTAATTCCCCCCTCTTCTTTCTTGAGAGTTAATGGAGGGTCGTCCCTACCATTCACCCTTATTATAGCCGAGGGTGGTTTCCACCATATTAATGATGTTTTAAAATCCAAGTCCCCCCCTCGTCTTTCTTAAGAGTGAATGGAGGGTCGTCCCTACCATTCACCCTCATCATATCCGAGGGTTGATACCCACCAAATTAATGGTTTTAAAATATCTGCCCCCCCACGTCTTTCTAGAGAGTGAATGGAGGGTCATCCCTACCACTCACCCTCATTATAACCGAGGGTTGATGTTCACCAACTTAATGATTTTTTCAGTTTCAAGTCCCCCCTCATCTTTCTTGAGAGTTAATGGAGGGTCGTCCCTACCATTCACCCTCATCATAGCCGAGGGTGGTTTCCACCATATTAATGATGTTTTAAAATCCAAGCCCCCCCCTCGTCTTTCTTGAGAGTGAATTGAGCGTTGTCCCTACCATTCACCCTCATTATAGCCGAGGGTTGATGTTCATCAACTTAATGATGTTTTCAATTTTAATTCCTCCCTCATCTTTCTTGTGAGTGAATGGAGGGTCGTCCCTACCATTCACCCTCATTATAGCCGAGGGTTGATGTTCACCGTCTTAATGCTGTTTTAAAATCCAAGTCCCCCATCGTCTTTCTTGAGAGTGAATGGAGGGTCGTCCCTACCATTCACCCACATTATAGCCGAGGGTTGATGTTCACCAACTAATGATGTTTTCAATTTCAAGTCCCCCCTCATATTTCTTGAGAGTGAATGGAGGATCATCCCCACCATTCACCCTCATCATATCCTAGGGTGGTTTCCACCATATTAATGATGTTTTAAAATCCAAGTCCCCCGTCATCTTTCTTGAGAGTGAATGGAGGGTCGTCCCTACCATTCACACACATTATAGTCCCGGGTTGATGTTCACCAACTAATGATGTTTTCAATTTCAAGTCCCCCCTCATATTTCTTGAGAGTGAATGGAGGATCATCCCCACCATTCACCCTCATCATATCCTAGGGTGGTTTCCACCATATTAATGATGTTTTAAAATCTAAGTCCCCCCCTCATCTTTCTTGAGACTGAATGGAGGGTTGTCCCTACCATTCACCCTCATTATAGCTGAGGGTTGATGTTCACCAACTTAATGATGTTTTCAATTTCAATTCCCCCCTCATCTTTCTTGAGAGTGAATGGAGGGTCATCCCTACCATTCACCCTCATTATAGCCGAGGGGGTTTAGCAAGGATAACCCCAATCATACCAAAATTAACAAACACCAGGTGAGGGGCCAATATAACATTCTCATTAACATTACAAGTGTTCTATTGGAGCAACACATTCGTTACAACTGTGGTCCGATAGGACATTACAACATTATGGATATTATTTCTTCAAATGATCTACATTCCAGGGCTTGGAAAAAGGTTCCCCTTTAAGGTTTTCTAGTCTATAGGTTCCAGGGACAACTTCATCAATTACCCTATATGGCCCATGCCAGTTTGGTTGGATCTTGTAAGGTTTCTGCCATGTCTTTTTTAGTACTAGGTCTCCCACAGCGATTGGCATTTTCTTCACCCTCTGGTTGTAAAACCTAGCAGTCCTCTGCTGATAGGTTGCTTGCCTTATCTCAGCATCTTCTCTTCTTTCCTCGATCAAGTCTAGGTCAAGTCTCCTTTCTTCCATATTTCTCCGGGGGTCATATATTTGGACTCTATGAGTGGGAAACCCAATCTCGGTGGGGATGACATCTTCTGAGCCATACGCCAGCATGAACGGGGTTTCCCCGGTAGGAGTCTTGGTCATCGTCCTGTAGGCCCACAGTACAGAGTATAATTCCTCCACCCATATTCCTTTTGCCTCCTCAAGTTTTTTCTTGATCCCATCTAGGATTGTTCTATTTGTAACTTCAGTTTGCCCATTAGCCTGAGGTCGACCTGGGGTAGAGAAGAATTGTTTGACACCCACCCTTTCGAAGTATTTCTCCAGGGATGCATTCTTGAATTGAGTGCCATTATCTGAGATGAGGGTGTTGGGGAGACCGTATCTACATATAATGTTTTTCAAGATAAACTGGAAGGTCTTCTTCTCGACAATCATGACCATCAGCTTTGCTTCCACCCATTTTGAGAAATAGTCAATTGCTACGATCAAGTATCGATAGTTATTGACGATCCTAGGTAAGGGTCCTACTAGATTGATTCCCTATACTGCGAATGGCTATGGGGATGTGATGGGGGTAAGAGGCTGATGGGGTTAGTGAGGGATGGTGGCGAACCTTTAATATTTATCACACTTTTTAACGTATGCCGTGGAATCTTTCCCCAAGGTCGGCTACCAATACCACTGGGTTACTATCCTCTTTGCTAACGACCTGCCCCCAATATGGCTTGAACATGACCCCATGTGCACATCTTACAAGATGTGTGGGACCTCATATGGTTGCACACATCTGAGCTAGGGGAGCAAGAACCCCTTTTTGTACAACGTGTCTCTGATGACAGTGAACTTCGCAGCTTTGTATCTCAACTTCTTCCTTTCTTGTTTTGCTTCTTGCATCTCCCCTTCTTTAATGTATCTAACTAGGGGGTCAATCCACAAAGCTTACCTGTTAATATTTAAGCAAGAATCAAGTGTTCCATCTTCATCCTCAATCATTGATCTAAGCAAGATTTCCACTAGGACTGTCCTCTTGATGTCTGTCCTAATTGCTAAGGCCAGCCTAGCTAGTGCATTAGCTCGGCCATTATCAAGCCTAGGTATCCTCTTCAACTTTACTTATTTGAGTATTTTCAATAGTGACTTCACCCTTTCAAGGTATTTATCCATTCACTCATCTTTAGCATTGTATGCTCCTAGTATCTGATTCACTACAAGTCTTGAATCACTATAGACCAAGATCTGGCCGACACTAAGAGACCTTGCCAAGGAGAGGCCTGCTATCAGGGCCTCATATTCAGATTCGTTGTTGGAGGCTTTGAAGTTGAACCTGAGGGCGTACTCAATGTCGGTGTTGATAAAATTAATCCAACCCTAATTTCGCTCTTGCAAGAGGACCCGTCAACGAAGAGGTTCCACACACCCTGCTCCTCTGAGATATTTCCCTCTGTGAGGGATCCCTATCTAAAGATATATCTTCCCTCTTCATTTTCAGAAAATTTTTCTCTAGCGGTGCTAGACTCAGCCTTATATGTGGATGGGCTAACAATTCTGCCATGCCGGGTATCCGTCTTATCGAGGCTCTCATCTTCAGCCTCATCATATTCCCGAGTAAATTCATCCATGAAATCTGCTAATGCTTGCCCCTTAATGGCCACCCTATGTTGATATATAATGTCAAACTCTCGAAGCTCTATGGCCCAGGCCATTAGCCTCCCCGATTTTTTTGTCTTGTGCAAGACCTTCCTAAGAGGAGAGTCGGTGAGGATGACCATGGTATGGGACTGGAAGTACGGTTTCATCTTTCTTGATGCATGGATTAAGGCATAGGCTAAATTATCCATCCTTGGGTATCTTTTCTCTACCCTCTGGAGTGCCTTACTGTTGAAATACACAGGCTTCTGTACCCCGTCTTCTTCTCTCACAATGGCTGCACTGATAGCTGATTCTGAGATGTCTAGGTACACATGTAGTCGTCCTCCCTGCACTATTCGTGGTAAGAGAAAGGTAGACCCTAGGTAAAACTTTAGTTCTTTGAAATCCTGGTCACACTCTTCGTTCCATTCAAAGGCCTTTTTGAGAATTTTGAAGAATGGTAAACACTTGTCTGTGGCTCTGAATACGAATCTATTCAAAGCCTCCACTCGTCCTGTAAGCCTATGAACGTCTTTAATGGTCCTGGGGGTCTTCATTTCTAGGAGGGAGTTTATCTTCTCAGGATTGGCCTCAATGCCTCTTTGGTTGACGATGAACCCCAAGAACTTCCCTGCTCCGACCCCGAAGACACATTTGGTTGGGTTGAGCTTCATTCAGTACTTGTCCATCGTGTTAAAGGTCCTCTTGAGGTCGGCAACATGATCCTTGGCCTTCAAACTCTTGGTCAACATTTCATCTACATAAACCTCCATAGACTTCTCGATTTGGTCTTCGAACATTTTATTCACAAGGCGCTGATACGTTGCCCCCGTGTTCTTTATGATAAAAGGCATGACCCTATAACAATATGTCTTTATCGGTAATGAAAGATGTTTTTTCTGAATCCTCAGGGTTCATGAAGATCTGGTTGTAACCTGAATAGGCATCCATGAAGCTCATGAGCTCATGGTCAGCGCTAGCGTCTACCATCTGATCAATGCGGGGGAGAGGGAAACTGTCTTTGGGACAATATTTGTTGAGGTCGGTGAAGTCTACCCATGATAAGCACCCAAAAGTGTACATTTTATACCCCGAATACACGTATTTTAGTTGCTATTTCTAGACAATTTGGGTCTTATATGCTTTATTGTGTATTTTATAGGTCGAATGCACGTTGCAATGTCCAAACGCAAATTTCAAGGCAATTGTGCAGAGTATGGAGCTAATTATAACAATTAGTCCTTTTTGGAGATAATTAAATTCCATAATTAAGTATAACTTGGCAATTTGGAGAATTTCTTGAAATAGTGATTTTTGGGATTTTCGAGGATTTAATGATTTTCGATAAGTGTTGTAATTATTTTTGGGATTAAATAGGTCGAAGTATTTTAATTACATGTCATCGTGGAGTAAAGCAATAAAAAGGTCAGATTTTGATTAGAAAGTTCGCATTAAGTATTATGGGGTAGAATAGTGATTTGCGGTCAAGTACCTCGGATGGAAATTTCGGCTGCACCGTGAGTCTCGGAATGTCCAAGATAGTCGGAAAAGAGTGTCCGATTGTCGAAATTGAGTTTTGGGAAATTTTAGAGGTAAAAGCAACTCGTAATTGGGTAAACGAGTCGTTTTTGGGTTTTAAGGGATAAAACCCTTTTTCTTCCTATATAAAGAGGGAGAGAGGGAAAGAAAATAGAAAGAGAAAAAAGGAAAGAGAGAAGAGAGAGAGGAGGAGAGAAAAGAGGAGAGAAATGGAGATCTCGGCCAAACTCCGTCGGATTCGACTCGAGGTCGTCGGATTATATCCACGAGGCAAGTGTTTACTTTCTTTATTTACTTTTTGCATAAATATCTCATATTGTAGTTTGGTATAAACAAACCCTAATGATTTTGGGTTGGGTATTCGTGGATAAAACGGGTTTTCTGGAGTTAAAACGAATAAACTCCTAAAATTTCATAATTAGAGAAACTTAGAAATTAATCGAAATAAATTGGTGGTTTAGGGTTCTAGGATGTTTAGAACCCTTAATATATGTGTATTTGTAGTTGGTTGAGGTTGTAGGATGTTGGGTGAGGCGACAAAAGCTTGGGAGATATTTTAATGGCCGAAACCGTCTCGGAGAAGACGATGAATAGTATAGGCAGCGTGCTTGCTAAATCGATTTGGCCTAGAGGAGAATCGATTCGGCTCTTGGTCAAAAAATAAAAATTATAGATCTTTTCGACGCGGTCGCGTGGACGTTGACCGCGTATTTTTCTAATTTTTTTTTAATTTATAGTGATTTTTTTACGAAAAGCTGTCCGAGATTGAAATCATTAGTTATAACTTATTGGAGATAAATATTAGGGGTTGTCAAAAGGATTGTTAGGACCTCTAAAGAATTTGAGGAGATATTAAAACTTTGAGTTTGTAGGAATAAATCCAAGTTAGGATTTAAATGGAGATTGGATTGAATTTTGGGTATTTTGGAGATTGAAAAATTGCCCAAACAGTGCCCCTAGAACAGGCCGAATCGATTCGGGTCTAAGCCGAATCGATTCGCCTAAGGGGATCTGTGATTCTGCAGTGGGCCGATTTAGACCGAATCAATTCGCCATTAAAGACCTGTTTGTAGAACACTTTCCGAATCGATTTGGATTTAGACCGAATCGATTCGCCATTAAAGACCTGTTTGCAGAACATTTTCCGAATCGATTCGGATTGGGGGCCGAATCGATTCGCCCACCCTAATCGATTCGCTATTAGGGTAATCGCTTCGCTTTGGTCAGAATTGCTAGTTTTTTTCCCTTAAGAGTATGGGGAGTTATAATACAATTTGGGATTTTTATGGGAAAATCCTAGGAGGTGATTAGGATAATTTGGGAATATAGACATATATATTCGCTTAGTGTGGAGTGTTATAATTGGAGATATCCAATAAATCCTTAGATGGGATTTAGATATGTATTTATTATCAAAGTAAGAAAATACTTTGCGTTTAGTATCATGCTTATATGAATGCATGATTATGATTCCTTGAGGGAACCTTTGGGATATTTGGTCATCGTTAGATGGTTTGGCAAATATGGCCATATATATATATTCGAGGATGAATATATGGTATATATATATATATATATATATACACTAGGTGATTAAAGTATATATATATGATATGATGTAAATGGTTTTGAAATTGTAAAAATAAATGTTTTCAAAATGGATAAAGGAAATGATTTTCATAATTAATAAAATATGGATACACACCTCTCTAAATCTCTATCATAAGGGAAGTTGCGTACGTATGGTGAAGCCCGCTGGCTAATGAATGCAGGGTGGATATAGTCCTATAGGCCATATGAGCGATTATTTGTTTCTGCGCTGGTTAGGAGATTCCGAGTGTGGTCTTGACAATCCCGCAGGCATATGGTCGCTTCCCGACGTCTTGCGTTGTAGGATCTCAGGTTGCCTTATTTGATAGGCCCTGGAAGATGATATCTAATTAGGGGAGTGCACAGTGGGGAAACCCGGACGGGCGATGTCACACCCCAAAACCCAATATCCATACTAATCATTTGTTATTGGAATAATTAGATCATAATCTTGAGCCCATTGGAAATATGATTTATTCATCAATATTTTCCTACATAATGTGCATAATGAACATAATATTTTTCTTATATCATAAAATTCAATATCAGAGTCATAATTAAGCGAACATACAATACCGTGATTAACTATGATCAACTCAATCCATACTAAATCAATATATACAATGTGTGAGTATATTAAAATCTTCAGTGTGACAACCATAAAATCCCATTTTTAAACCCCAGCTCTCTCCAACGGTGTAACTCTCAAAGCTACCGGTCATATGGTATCCTAGCTGGCAGCGTATGAACCTAAAATTGTTAAAATATAAACCTTAAGCATTAAGCTTAGTGAGGTACTCCTTCCCTGCAATAGAATAACAATTCTATATCGAATATGTAGATATAAAATCCGAACAATCCTGCCCATTGGCAATAACAAATCATGGATCATAAGATCCAAATAATTCTACCCATTGGTAATAACAAATCCTGGATCATAAGATCTAAATAATTATGCCCATTGGCAATAACAATTCCTGGAACATTAGTTCCAACAAATCATTGGATCTTTGTCCAATTCCAATCCTAGATTATAAGACCCAAACAAATCCTGGATATTTTAATATCCAAACAAATCCTGAATACCGAAGTATTCAAATCAATCATGGATCATGAGACCCAAACAAATCATGGATATTTTAATATCCAAACAAATACTGAATACCGAAGTATTCAAACAAATCCTCACTTAGAGCTATATTCATATTTATATATGAAACAAATCATAAGTACACTCACCTTGGCAGTTTAACTGGCTTTGCCCTTGCCTTTATCCAGTACTTGTTCAATCAGCTCTTCTTCCCTTCCTATCATTCTTAAAATATTAGTATCATCATAATAATATCAATAATCCAAAGAACGATTTAAACATAATTCAATCCATAAGCATCACATGATTCCATTCAAATCATTTATCACAAGTGAAGTTCCATCCAAATCCATGCTAGTATATTTAAAATATCCAAATCATAGACCAAATATAAATTCATTTATTCTTGGAAATTCAATCCTTGTCATATTAGTATTCCAATACAAAAGACGGTACATCATTTTAGGTCTCGTAGAGCAAGATATGCTCATTTCTTTACCACATGGCAAATCTGCCCTATAGGCCCTCTTATCGTTCATTCAACTTCCACGAATTTCCATAATTTTTATACTTAATAAATTTATATGATATTTCACCCAACATCATTAAACATATTGAAAAATACAAAATTAAAGTTTCATAATTTTTAAGGTTCGTTTGCTATGTCAAGCAAAACACCGAACACATGGCGGGCATATTTTCACCCTTAGGGCAGATTTCATACCCGAATTTCAAACTCTCACCAAAGACTCATTTCTTGGTATTTTCACATGATTTTCGGATATGTCATACATATATCATTCCAGGTTAATCTGCAATTGGAATCAAGCAATTCCAGTAAGTATACAAAAATATATGGAAGTTTGAATAAACAAAGTTTCTAAACAAAGCAATTTTAGGGTTTTGTACATTCAACTTAACTTAAACTTGCATATATCCATACATATGCACCCAAGCATGAAAGGTCAATAAAAAATCAAGGATTTATATCATATAAATCATAAATGAAAGAAAAATAGCAAGATTAATGGTTGGAATTACCTTAGGGGCTTTTACATAATTTTCTATGAATTTTTTTGAATGTTTCTCCTCACTTTCTTCTTCCTAACCCTCGCAATTATTTTTCCTCAACTTAAAACTCTCCCAAACTGAGTTTGCTGAAGAAAGGATGATATCTCAAGTGTTTAAGTCGGCCAAAACAACCTCCACCTCCAACCAATCAATTTATAACATGTGCCATCATATAAAACAAAATATCATTTAAGGCTAAATGACTACTTTAGCCCCTGTTCGTAAAAAGACAATATCTTCCCACTCGGAAGTCCGTTCGATGGTCCGTTTGTTGTGTTACAACCCTAACTCATATATATACAAATATCTAGTTTAAACCTCAAGTAAATTGTTATGTCATAAAGGTCAAAACTAGTCTTAAACTTGAACATTCCTACCGAAAACTTCAAAATTTCACATTTGTAACTAGTTCGATTCTTCATGTTTTATGAAGGTAGGATTAGAATAAACATAATGAATTAACATTATATATACTAATAACATATTATACATATCACAAAAGCTAATCATGATTTAAATATAATTTATCATAATTATATTCGGGTTGTCACAATTCTCCCCCAGTTAAGAAATTTCGTCCCCGAAATTGACATACCTTGATTCTCTGAATCAAACAAATACGGATAACGCATCTTCATGCTATCCTCACTCTCCCATGTATATTCTTCCATGGAATGCCTTCTCCACACAACTTTCACAAGTGGGATCACTTTTGATCTCAATATTTGTTCTTTCCTATCGACGATTGCAAGTGGTTCTTCCACATAGCTCAAATCTTCCTTCAACTCAATAGGTTGTTCCACCAATACACGTGAAGGGTCCGCTACATACTTTCTCAACATGGAAAACATCATGTAATCGATCTAACTCCTATGGTAATGCTAACTTTTAGGCAACCATCCCGACTTTCTCAAGAATTTCATAAGGTCCAATGTAGCGTGGACTTAATTTACCTTTCTTTCCAAACCTCATAACTCCTTTCCATGGAGATATCCGAAGAAACACGTAATCCCCTTTCTGAAATTCTAAATCTTTTCATCGCTTATCCGCATAACTCTTCTGTCTGCTTTGAGTTGTTCTCATTCTATCTTGAATATTCTTCACTTTTTCAGTGGTGACATCAATCAATTCTGGACCCTCTATCTTCCTTTCACCAACCTCACCCCAACATATCGGTGTACGACATCGTCTACCATACAATGATTCATATGGAGCCATACCAATAGTAGACTCAAAACTATTATTATATGCAAATTCTATAAAAGGCAAATATTCATCCCAATTTCCTTTAAAATCAAGCACACAAGATCTAAGCATATCTTCCAAAATCTGGATTGTCCTTTCAGACTGCCCATCTGTCTGAGGATGAAAAGACGTACTAAACTTCAAGTTAGTACCCATAGCATACTGCAAGCTATCCCAAAATCTGGATGTAAAAGTAGGGTCCCTATCTGAAATAATAGATACCGGTGCTCCATGCAATCGAATAATTTCATTAACATACAATCTAGCATACCTATCAACTGTATACGTAGTCTTGATTGCTAGAAAATGAGCGGACTTCGTTAATCTATCCACCACTACCCAAATCGAATCTGACCCCTTCTGAGATCGAGGAAGCCCAACCACAAAATCCATCATTATATGATCCCATTTCCATTCCGGTATTGACAACGGCTGAAGCAGACCAGTAGGTTTCTGATGCTCCACTTTCACTTGCTGACATATAAGGCACCTCGCAACAAAATCAACTATTTCCTTCTTCATATTATTCCACCAATAATGCTCCTTTAAATCCCTATACATTTTAGTGCTACCAGGATGCATAGTATAAATGGAATTATGAGCCTCATCTAAAATTTCCTCTTTCAATCCACACACATTAGGCACATACAACCGCTGCTTATACAATAAAGTGGCATCATTCATAATACAAAAATATTCAGACTTACCATCTCGTAGATCTTGTCATTTCTTCTCAAGAAAAGGATCTTGACTTTGCAAATCACGAATACGGGTAACTAATAAAGGCCTCACGCTTACATGAGCAAAGAACCTGTCCCCATCGGCTAGCTTCAATTCTACTCCCATCAATCTCAACTCCATGATGTGGGAAACTCTAGCACACCAAATACAAGATAACCTCCCCGAAGCCTTTCTACTCAGAGTATCTGCAACTACATTTGCCTTCCCTGGGTGGTAGTGAATTGTACAATCATAGTCTTTAATTAACTCCATCCATCGCCTCTGCCTCAAATTCAACTCCTTTTGAGTAAATAAATACTTAAGGCTTTGATGGTCAGTAAAAATTTCACATACCTCACCATATAGATAATGATGCCATAATTTCAAAGCAAAGATAATAGCAGCAAGTTCCAAATCGTGTGTAGGATATTACGTTCATGTGTACGCAACTGCCTAGAAGCATAAGCAATAACTTTACCATGCTGCATAAAAACACAACCCAACCCCTGGTGTGAAGCATCTGTATAAATAACAAAACCATCTCCACCATGCGGAATAGTAAGAACAGGTGCAGTTACCAACCTCTTTTTCAATTCATCAAAACTATTTTCGCAATCAGAATTCCATTCAAACTTAACATCTTTCCGGGTTAGTTTAGTCATCGACAAAGCAATCAAAGAAAATCCCTTAATAAACCTTCTATAATACACAGCTAAACCCAGAAAACTTCTCACCTCAGTGACATTATTGGGCCTCTCCCATTTTACAATAGCTTCTACCTTCTTGGGATCAACACATATACCATCTCCAGAAATAACATGGCCTAAAAATACAACTTTTGAAAGCCAAAATTCACATTTGCTAAACTTAGCATACAATTGCTTATCTTTCAACACATTCAAAATAGTTCTGAGATGCGTTTCATGTTCAACCATATCACGTGAATAAATCAGAATATCATCAATAAAAACTATCACAAACGAATCAATAAAAGGATGCAGTACCCGATTCATAAGATCCATAAATACAGCTGGAGCATTAGTCACCCCAAAAGGCATCACCAGGAATTCAAAATGACCATACCGAGTACGAAAAGCAGTTTTAGAAATATCACTCTCCTTGACCCTCAACTGATGATAACCCGATCTCAAGTCTATTTTTGAAAACACTTTAGCACCATGTAACTGATCAAACAAATCATCTATACGAGGTAAAGGGTACTTGTTCTTAATAGTAGCTTTATTCAGTTGCCTATAATTAATACACAAACGCATAGTGCCATCTTTATTTTACACAAATAAAACTGGCGCCCCCCATGGAGATACACTAGGTTGTATGAACCCCCTATCAAGAAAATCCTGCAACTGAATTTTGAGTTCTTTCAACTCAGCAGGTACCATTCTATATGGTGCCATAGAAATAGGGGTTGTCCCCGGTGCTAATTCAATACTAAATTGAATTTCTCTTTCTGGAGGTAACCCTGACAACTCACTAGGAAACACTTATGGAAAATCCAGTACAATAGGAACATCGACTAATTGTAAAGATCCCTTCCTAGTGTCAAGAACATATGCAATAAAACCCTCACAACCCTTACTCAATAATTTCCTCGTTTGAATAGAAGAAATGATGCAACTGGGAACAATTTTCCTTTCCCCCACAAATTTAAATTCAGGCTCACCAGGCATATTAAAAATAACTTCCTTACAGAAACAATCCATAGATGCATGATATTTAGATAACCAATCCATTCCAAGAATTATGTCAAAATCAAAAATATCCAATGGAAGTAGATCTATAATTGTATCTCTATCCCCCACAGTCAAAACACAATCACGAAAAACATATTCAACTACAATCATATCCCCCATAGGAATGGAAATACCCAACCCCGCCTCTAAATGATTGCATGCTCTATTCAGATATATGGAAAATGCATATGACACAAAAGAATGTGTGGAACCAGGATCAATCAGAACATAAGCACTTCTATCAGTAACAGAAAGTGTACATGTTACCACATCTGGAGTAATCTGAGCTTCTTTCATTGTAAAAACTCATCCACCTGGTCTGGAACTACTAGCTTGTCCTCTGCCCATACTTTTCACTGCACTGCCCGGAGATAACATTCTGCTTGCTACTTCACTATGTGCTGCTGGAGTCTCTGCCAATTACGGACAATTCTTCTTAATATGCCCCACTTGATGACAATGGTAGCATTCCAATCCCTTAAGCTTAGGACACTCAGATTTATAATGCCCTTTCTCTTTATAAAAGAAACATGTAACAACTCTTGTCGGTGCCTCACCCTTTCCTGACCTCCTAACCAGACTAGAAGATTCTCCACCCCTAGTATCTCTGCCAAATCTCACCAGACCTCTACCACTATCTCCACCACCTGTCTAAAATTTATGAGGTTCCATCTTAACACTTCCACCCTCACCTCCCTTAAAGTGAGATGCGTCGAATCTACTCTTCTTAAAACTCTCTCTACTCGCCACCCCTTGGTTCATTTGCCTTTCTGTTATCGTGGCTTTGTTTACCAGAGAAGCATAATCTTCTAACTCATAAGTGGCCACTCTATTCTGAATAGGCCAAATCAGTCCATCTTGAAACTTACTACATTTATCTCCTTCATCCTGCACATACTTAGTAGCAAATCTAGACAAAGCAGTAAATTTAGCATCATAATCCCTTACAGACATTTTCCCTTGGGTCAAATTTATAAACTCCCTCAGCTTCTCCCTCCTATAAACCTTAGGGAAATACTTAACATACAAATCTTTAATAAATAGCCCAAGTAATAACATCAGTACCTTCCATCCTGGGCACCAAATGGTTGTTGGCTGCCCACCAATATTTCGCCTCCCCTTTGAGCTTAAACACAGCCAGATTCACTTTCTGGTTATCTGGAACCTTCATAACTGCAAAGATAGTTTCTAGATATCTGACCCACATCTCAGCTTCTATAGGTTCAACTGACCCTGAATATTCTGGAGGATTCAACTTTAAAAAATTCTCCTGCATGGAATCTTTGATTTCCTTCCTTGCCTCTTTCTCAATCCTGGTAATGGTCTTTGATTATAGATATCTAGCATGTTATTCTGCCATTTGCGCCATATTTCTTTCTTGTTGCTCTGCCATCCTCATCATTGCCTGCACCATCATCTGAATCTCTGTAGGTTGTTCATTCTCTCTGGCCCTTCCAGCAACACTCTGCTCTTCTTCAATATTGTCTATACGAGAAGTTACTCCCTATTCTCGATGTTGTCCATCCTCAGGTTCCATCTGGTATTATCTGTAATACAACAAAGTTCTAACAACCATATTAACAGTTTATACTACTAAACTATTGGTCAAAACATAAACAATTCACAAATATCAAATCAACTCAATACTGCCATCTAACCGTCACACACGTCCAGAATTAATAACCACGCTCTGATACCACTAATTGTCACACCCCAAAACCCAATATCCGTACTAATCATTTGTTATTGGAATAATTAGATCATAATCTTGAGCCCATTGGAAATATGATTCATTCATCAATATTTTCCTACATAATGTGCATAATGAACATAATATTATTCTTATATCATAAAATTCAATATCAGAGTCATAATTAAGCAAACATACAATACCGTGATTAACTATGATCAACTCAATCCATACTAAATCAATATATATAATGTGTGAGTATATTAAAATCTTCAGTGTGACAACCATAAAATCCCATTTTTAAACCCCAGCTCTCTCCAACGGTGTAACTCTCAAAGCTACCGGTCATATGGTATCCTAGCTGCCAGCGTATGAACCTGAAATTGTTAAAATATAAACCGTAAGCATTAAGCTTAGTGAGGTACTCCTTCCCTGCAATAGAATAACAATTCTATATCGAATATGTAGATATAAAATCCGAACAATCCTGCCCATTGGCAATAACAAATCATGGATCATAAGATCCAAATAATTCTGCCCATTGGTAATAACAAATCCTGGATCATAAGATCCAAACAATTCTGCCCATTGGCAATAACAAATCCTGGAACATTAGTTCCAACAAATCATTGGATCTTTGTCCAATTAAAATCCTGGATCATAAGACCCAAACAAATCATGGATATTTTAATATCCAAACAAATCCTGAATACTGAAGTATTCAAACAAACCCGCTCTTAGAGCTATATTCATATTTATATATGAAACAAATCATAAGTACACTCACCTTGGCAGTTTAACTGGCTTTGCCCTTGCCTTTATCCAGTACTTGTTCAATCAGCTCTTCTTCCCTTCCTATCATTCTTAAAATATTAGTATCATCATAATAATATCAATAATCCAAAGAATGATTTAAACATAATTCAATCCATAAGCATCACATGATTCCATTCAAATCATTTATCACAAGTGAAGTTCCATCCAAATCCATGCTAGTATATTTAACATATCCAAATCATAGACCAAATATAAATTCATTTATTCTTGTAAATTCAATCCTTGTCATATTAGTATTCCAATACAAAAGACGGTACATCATTTTAGGTCTCGTAGAGCAAGATATGCTCATTTCTTTACCACATGGCAAATCTGCCCTATAGGCCCTCTTATCGTTCATTCAACTTCCACGAATTTCCATAATTTTTATACATCATAAATTTATATGATATTTCACCCAACATCATTAAACATATTTAAAAATACAAAATTAAAGTTTCATAATTTTTAAGGTTCGTTTGCTATGTCAAGCAAAACACCGAACACATGGCGGGCATATTTTCACCCTTAGGGCAGATTTCATACCCGAATTTCAAACTCTCACCAAAGACTCATTTCTTGGTATTTTCACATTATTTTTGTATATGTCATACATATATGATTCCAGGTTAATCTACAATTGGAATCAATCAATTCCAGTAAGTATACAAAAATATATGGAAGTTTGAATAAACAAAGTTCTAAACAAAGCAATTTTAGGGTTTTGTACATTCAATTTAACTTAAACTTGCATATATCCATACATATGCACCCAAGCATGAAAGGTCAATAAAAAATCAAGGATTTATATCATATAAATCATAAATGAAAGAAAAATATCAAGATTCATGGTTGGAATTACCTTAGGGGCTTTTACGTAATTTTCTATTAATTTTTTTGAATGTTTCTCCTCACTTTCTTCTTCCTAACCCTTGCAATTGTTTTTCCTCAACTTAAAACTCTCCCAAACTGAGTTTGCTGAAGAAAGGAGGATATCTCAAGGGTTTAAGTCGGCCAAAACAACCTCCACCTCCAAGCAATCAATTTATAACATGTGCCATCATATAAAACAAAATATCATATAAGGCTAAATGACTACTTTAGCCCCTGTTCGTAAAAAGACAATATCTTCCCACTCGGAAGTCCGTTCGATGGACCGTTTGTTGTGTTACAACCCTAAATCATATATATACAAATATCTAGTTTACACATCAAGTCAATTGTTATGTCATAAAGGTAAAAACTAGTCTTAAACTTGAACATTCCTACCGAAAACTTCAAAATTTCACATTTGTAACTAGTTCGATTCTTCATGTTTTATGAAGGTAGGATTAGACTAAACATAATGAATTAACATTATATATACTAATAACATATTATACATATCACACAAGCTAATCATGATTAAAATATAATTTATCATAATTATATTCAGGTTGTCACAGGCGGTCTTAGAACGCATTATATCAATTTATGATAATAATTGGCTTTAATTACATTTCCTGGATGGAAGAAGGGAAATGGGATAAATGTTTTGGCTTCGGTAACACTTCCCGGATGGAAGAAGGGAAGTGGAAGCATATGATATGATCAAAGCATTTTTATGATAATAAAAATCGCTTTGGATACATTTCCTAGATATAAGAAGGGAAATGGGATGTTTTTAAAACGAAAAAGCATTTTTATGATAATAAAATTGGCTTTAAAAAAAGTTATATGTTATGTTAAAGCAATTCATGATAATGAATTGACTTTTATATACATTTTCTTGATATAAGAAAGGAAATGGAATGTTTTGAGAAAAATGAAAAGTATTGATAAATACTTGGTATATAAATTCTCATTCCGGGAGATAGATCCGGATGTATATGGAAATATGTATATATATATATATATGGATAAATTGAGTACCGAGGGTCTAATGGATCCCGACGATCTACCTTGTCGTGTAGTAGTGTATCGGGGGGTTTCTTGTTTGGATTTCTCTTTGCGAGACACCCCACGCACGAATATGGCATTGTGTTGAGACTGGGGAGAAGTTTAATCCTTAGTGCTCTAATATTTAGTATTTCTTATATAGTGTATGTATATGTATATGTTATGTGTTGAGGGTCTAATGGATCTCGATGATCGACCTTGCCGCGCAGTAGTGTATCGGGAGGTTCCTTTTTTGGATTTCGCTTTGCGAGACACCCCACGCACGAACTTGGCACAGTGTTGAGACTGGGGAGAAGCATAGCCCTTAGTACATTACTTGGACTATCTAGGGTTGATAGTGGTTGGATGATAGACTAGTTTAGCAGGGTAGCTTGACTAGGATGTTTAGAGGGATGCGCTAGGAGTGCACTGTTATTGGAGAGGTGAGGAGTATCTCATCGGAGTGCGATACCAAATTTAAATATGAGATGAAACCTCTTTCTAAAAAAATAAGGCATTTATGCACTTGCTAAATATTTTCAAACTCGGGCTCTAACCCGTTTGTCTACTTTTCCTCTCTTGCTATATATATATAGGTGTCCAGACACAGGGACGCCTGGATGGCACTTCCTTCGAGTCAGACGTCAGCTGCAGCAGTTGTGGATGCGTGTAGGTTTTTGATAGCCGCTTCCATTCTTGAACTCTAGATAGGAGGTACTGTATAAATATTCGGGCAAATGGTCCAATTGCATTTATTTATTCTTTTAGAGCATCATTCGATCTGGTTGTATATTTTGACCGAGTGTTCGGCTATTTTATTTCATTTCAGTTTCATTTACGCAAAAACTGTGTGGATGTTTTTATTCGTTGTTGTTAAAAAGAGTAGTTAAATAAAATTTTGACATCGGCCAAATAGGTTATTGGTAATTAAATGGATTTTCGACAGTGATGCTAAGAATGATCCATATGAGACTCCTGTTTTAATTTAATATTGGAGTGATCGCCCGATATCTTATTAGGCGGGGTGTCACACTAATTACCAATATCGTAACCCTAGCCTACCCTAACCTAGCCTAAACTCTGTCCCGAGCCGTGTTTGTTTGATTTGTTCACTTTAGTATTTTTTATATTTTTAATTTTTAGTTTGAATCGTTTTTATTTTTAGGATTTATTTTGTATTTCTTTTTATTTAATGATGTTTTATTTTGATTTTTAGTTTTTAGTTTTTAGTTTTTAGTTTTTATTTTATTAGGATTAGTTTTTTTAGGAATTCATTTATTTTTTAGTTTTATTTGGATTGATATTTTTGTAGGTCTTTAGTTTTAATTTTTAAGTTTTAGGAATTTGTTTTTTTAGGACTTGAGTTTTCATTTTATTTAAGTTTTTATTTTTATTTTTATTTTTAGGATTTAGTTTTAAGTTTTATTAGTTTTAGTTAGATATTTTTTAGGGGTCATAAGTTAAACACACACATATAACCTCACCCACACCCACACACACACAATCCAACCAACATCATTTTCTTCCCCCGTCCCTTTCTCTCTCTTCTCTCTTCCACCATTCTCAAACCCACAATTTTTAACCCTCCACTAAACACTCAATCCACCACCCACCTTAGCTCCCTTACCTGAAATCAACAAAACCCATAGCCACCGGTGATCTTCCCAAACCCGCTAGCCCCGTCACCTACCTAACTCGCGCCAAGGCGCTTGAACCAAGCCACCGGCGGAACCCCCATAACCCAACTCGGATCCTCATCCACTTCCACACCCTTTCCAACCCATCCCCATCAAAACCCGGGACCCTTGTAACCCGGGCAGCAAACCAATCAGCAGCAACCCCTGTAGTGACCTCCAACCTGCTAGCCCCCCTCCGGCATCATCCCCGGTGGATTCCCATAGCCGACTGTGACACCCTGCCCAATTAAATATAGGGTGATCAGTCCTCTACCAATTTAAAACAGGATATTCAGTTGGTTCATTCTCAGCATCACTGTCGAAAAACTTTTTAACATATTAATCACCTAATATAAAATTTAGCTAGGTGTCAAAACATTTCCAATTTAGTAAAACCAAGTTAATCCATTTCTATTAAATTTCAAAATATAAACCATTCACCACACATCGAAATGTAAATAAATACTGAACATGGATCAAGTCCTGCAATAAATAAGACTGAGTAAAACTCTCAGTTCAAAACTCCAAACCATCAACTAAACTGAATACCATAACTCTAATGAAAGAACTAGAAGTGGGCGACATATGCCCTAAACAAAAGTCTAGATAAAACTGAATGGAAAGGATAGATGCGTCTACGGCAAGGACCTACAGCTTCCACAGCAGCTGCAGCACGTCAAGCAATCCAAATCTCTAAATCTTATACTCTTGTGGCTGAGCACCTGATATAATACATATATATAGCAAAAGAGAGAAGAGATACAAGAAATGGGTCAGAGCCCGATGTGTAAAAATGATTTAGCAAGTATTTAAAACTGGTTCTTAAAACAAGTCTTATACGCATGTTAGTTATCGAACTCTCACGTGAGTTTCTCACCCCTCGTCTATTGTGCATGCTTAACGTACATCTAATCTCCCCATAGTTATACCTCCCAGTGTAACTAGTCAGAAACCATACTAATACTAACTATGCTCACTAGTAGTATTCCCGTATCGCCCATACAATACGCTATTCCGATAGTGTATATCCCATACTAGATTTTATTATTCAGTGATTAAATGGTTAATCTTTTATTCACTAAGATTATTTTACTTCTCATTTTCATTTTATCTACTAGTCTCACAAAGTAGAAAATTACCCAAGTACACTCATACATATATATAGTCTCATCATCCCTATATATATATATTAATCCTGCACCCTTAGGTTAAGACCACTTGGTGCAATGTAACAATTATTATTATTACCAAGTCTACTGATTTCACACAGTAGCAATATTCACAAGTCCATATATATATATATAGTCACATCATCCCTATACATATATATATATACTAATCCTGCACCCCCGGCTAAGTCCCATTAGTGCACATATTCTGAAAATCATGCATCTCCTGGTTAGCACCCATTAATGCACCTATCAATAATAATTTAGCACCCTCGGGTTATCACCCATTAGTGCGCCTAACAATATAATATTGCATCCCCGAGATAGCACCCATTGATGCACCTATCAATATTAATCCAGCACCCCCGAGTTATCACCCATTAGTGCGCCTAACAATAATCATCTTTGTACCCCTGGGTTATCACCCATTAGTACACTTAATAATAGAGTTTCTGTACCCCCGAGTTATCACTCATTAGTGCTCTTAATTATAATATCACATAATAGGCATACACACATCCTATTATAATTTATAGGTATTTCTCCAACCTACATATGTAATCCCTATACGTGTTTTAACCTCATTACTAGGAAAGTATAAATAATTAGATTAGTATCTCTCTCGTAATCTCCAAGGTATAATCTCTCTCTATACCAAAATAATTAAAGTATTTATTCTCACATACTTTCCCGAAATTCCATCTTATTTAGAATTACTATTTGGATGTTTCCCTCACTCCAATAAACCGGCGAACTCAAAACAAGACTTTGAGAAAAATCTCCAAAAATTCCCTCTGTCACTCAAACCAGAAGGGTTGTCGTTTGAATGACTTCCACGTGTCATTCGAGCGGCTTCGCGCGAGATGCCATCTCGCTCGAACGACTTCGCGCGAGATCTCCATCTCTTTCGAACCACTTCGCACGAGATCGCGCTAGATTGTACTGTTCGTCTTCTTCACCAAACTTCAGCGTTTTTCCTCCATTTTTGAACCTAAAACCTCTAAGATTCAATTCCCAACAACTCATCATCAATACCCATCAACCCCTAACAGGTTACAGATCATTTCTATCATCCTAGGATCCTTAATTCGTCATTAATCATCATAATTACATAAAACCCCCAAATTAATTCACATGAACCCTAGTTTCCAAAATTCCAATTAAAGAACCTAATCAACCCAGATTCGTTCATCAATATATAATCAAATTCCGTGATTAATCCTCTACATGCATGAAGGAAATTCAGCCACTAATTAAACCAATCCTTAATCATAATTTAAATCTCCAATTTTCACCTAATTAAAATATAAATCATGATTAAATCCTCCTATACTAACATGAGCATGATTATTACTAAAAGAAAGCAAGTAATAAACACTTGCCTCGAATATGACGGTCTGATCCGTTGGTGATGTTGGTATATACGCGTTCCTCTCTTGTTGATCTACGCGTTGGTGGTCACGGTTGTGCAAGGTGATGCCAAATGAGTCTCCTGTCTTGGAATTTGGTTCTCCCTCACACCCTCCATGGCCATTCTAACTTTCTGTCACTTCTTAACCCTAATGGACTTTCTTGGCTGATATCCTAAGTCCCAATTTTCGTCCATTAAATAAACCCAAAAAATACAATTTATCAAAATGCCCTCTCGGGGTGCCGGTTAGGCCTAAAATTGCCCCAAGACCCAAACTAAACACCCGGGTATACTATTTTGGCTATCTCGACCCTTCCGGACTCAACGGCGCACTCGAAATGACCATAAGAGTTAATAAAAATAAATTCTCTTTTTATTCCATTCAATTAGTCCCGACACGACTCACACGCGTGACAGACTTAAATTACCAAACTGCCGTATTTCTCACTTCCGACAATTTATCAAATATCATAATTACATATTACATACTACATATCACACAGTAATATTCAATAATTATCAACAATAAATATTAACCCTTGGCACGCTAGTTAATAATTATTTTAATCCGGATTAATAACAAATTAATTTCTCACATTTTAATTTAATTAATCCAACAACAATAAATAAATCGCATGTTTATTCCCACAATAATAATTAATCACATAATTATTTAAATCGTCAAAAATACAGGGTGTTACATACTTCCCCCCTTACAATGGAATTTCGTCCCGAAATTCAGAAAAAGTATACCAGGTATAGACAACGCTGTAAAAATATTGCGCGTCGCATCCTTGCGCTCACAAGTAAGCTACTCCGTACCACCCATATAGTACGCTATCGAATACCCATAATAATGAACACTTCACATGTGTTTGCTTTAAACTCCAGGTTACCCTGTCATATAGGTTCTTGTCCAAGCCTTTCTGCTTAATTTTCACTACTTCAACTTTATTTTAGATATTCACTATCTAGCCTTCTACTATTTGCACCGTAGTAGATTTACCCTCTTTTCATATACATATGACTTCGTCTCGTGTTGTTCATAAAAGTAAATTCGCTGTGCAATATATATTTCACACACAATATATACGATAATATCGATTCTTCTCCGACATTTGTAATCATAACTGGTCCCTCACCTTTAACTATTAAGTAGGATAATAACCAATTTTACCGTGCCATACTTCTACTGGCACTCTGGCCGAACGTGAATTTATAGGAGTTATTTGGACACAAACTCCACTAGTGGAAGGTACTACTCTCGTCCCCCTCCCCTAAGATCTCAGGGTTCACATAAAATATTATCTCCCGCATCCGGTTAGACCGCTTGTCCTTACCCATCCCTATGTGGGTATTAGGTTGTACTCAATCTCATCTTAGTACCTATAATCTCACCATCTCAGCTACATGAGAAGATCCTTGGGAATACTCTTCCATTCTCTAGTGGAAGAAGCCCCTACCGATTTTGAATTGTCCACCATTTTTCAATCCCTCAGGTGACCCAATGCAAGACTATCCTTGCAATATTACCTTACATCGTAACCCATCACCACTATTGTTTGTATTATGATACATTTTATACTCTCTTGAATAAGTTTCAATTCATCTTGAAACGTAAGTTTCTAATAAATCTCACGGAGTAATCTTCGGATTACCCGATTACATGTTATCGAATTCTCAAGATAATCATAATTCACCATTTGATTCAATCCCCTAGGGTGCCCATACACCCTATGCCTCACGCATCATTATACAAAAGACATAAAATATTCTTACATCAATTCTTGCACACTCGGTATGTTGATGTGGTAAGGTTGCACTCAACCACCCCACTAGTCATGACTTAAACCATCCTTCAACGGCATCATTCATCTATTCCGAAAAATACTAAGTCCAGGCTACTCTATTGGCCTTAAGTAATAAAAGAATTATTAACTCTCAAATATATTCTCCTATAGGTACAATAACCAACATACAAAACTTATGTACTATCGACCAAACTTCTCTCCAACTCCCGACGTTCGCTAGTTTCATGCGTGGGATGTCTCGCAAAGCGATATCCAAATAAGGAACCCCCCCGATACACTACTATCTAACCTAGCCGATTGTTGAGGTCCGTAAAGCCTTCGGTACATACTATGTATTTTCCCACAATCTACGTATTGTGATATAAAATTTTACTAGTCCACTCTCATGTCCCTAAAAATGTAACATGAAGCATGGCGCCCACACTATCCCAAGTACTTGGCGCTATAGATATATAACGAGCTATATTTCGCCACTCGATAAGAACACAATCTATTCTAAGTCTTAATAGATAAATAAATTCTTATGCTCGAAAATCACATATAATTAGACACTATACTCGCTGAGGTCTATATTACCATGAAAGTTTCATATATACACTCATATCTGGACCCAACCCTATTTCAGGTGGCGCCGCACAAAACTAAGATCACGCCTCTCGGAGTATCCGACACGATAGTCATATCACTACACTTTTACTATCGCTTAACCATACGGTAATTAATCACTACACATTACCATAATAAACTCTACTAAAGTTGACTCAATGCAGTAGTAAATTATAACAACAAAACATATTCTTAGGGCCCACCCGATTCACTCACGGCAATCATCAAAATGCCCTGCTAACAACGAGAAATACGTTTGTTACAAGACTGTTAAAACTAATGTTCCCACTAAACTCGACCCGCACGCGAAGTTTAGGGTTTTCAATCTACATAAAAGTTTGTGGCACACCCATGTCACTAGAATCTATTCTTTACTCACAAGGAAGAAGCAAAACCTCACCAGTCTCGCCAAATCATAGGGTCTCAGCACGTGGCTGCCGTCACGACCCATGAACATATGCAATCGTCATACATCCTAGGATTTCATCCTATAGTTTTCCTCTCTCATCATGGACAATTTATTCCATCATGTGGATTTCGCGCCCATTATTAAAACGTTGGCCCAAGCTCTCCAGGCCTCAATTATAGGTTTATTGAACTCCCGTTTACATCCGGGGCGCCGTAGACTCTGACATACTGTATGCTACTATTAACGAGGACTCTACTGGTCCAGCCTAAACCCATTATTCTCGGGTTATAAATTTCCTGGGCCTAATTCCCTTTTCCCCAAATTCTTTCGCTGGAAGTCTCGCTCCTCCAGTCATTATGCCTAACTGGCACGGTTTACTATTTCTAATCTCTTCGGTCTCACTTCTCAATTCTGGACACATTCAACACTTGTAGTCCTACTTCCTTCACATAAGGAAAGCTTCACGAACCATTTCCCCGTTATTGGTCCCACTGACCATTTTGGGAATGTCCTTCTCTTGGACCGACAGTCTCAACTCACAATTATTCTTCCACTGTCCCTTTGGCTACGCTAGCTATTCAGAACTATGGTTGGCCTCTACAGCCTAATTGACTTCATCGTCCTCTTGAAGTTAATCACTTAAAATCATCTAACTGAGTTCCCTATTGGGTATACTCTCATGTGGGGTTTCACTAACACCGTTAAATTCAGTTTCTGCTCTTCAGCAGGTTCGTTAACCCTCTTTACTCCCTTCACTTGGAAGGACTGCAATCACTAGCAACCATATAACTTTGATGACATCAACATTAGTCATCCTAGATGGATTTCTCATCCATACTGGTATTCTACTCACGGGTCCTTTATCAACTATAAACCCTTTGGATAATTTATACCCCTCTGCAGGTACGAAGTTCATTATGCAATTCAACCTCTCCCTCATGATCGGTTTCTATCTTACCCATCATTTTAAACATCAAAATTTCACTCGCATTTTGTTACCACATCGAATGGAAGACCTCACGGTCAAATTGTACCCAAATTTCTCCTTAAATTTCAAACATACTTCTTCATATATGGTGATTGCCTCTAATCACTACATGATGCTCCTAAGAGTTGTAGCTTTTCACTACAAATTAAATTCTGAGTGTTGTCACGCCTCACTCTACACAATTGCCTTCGGATTTTCCACCTCCTTTGATCTGTTACACTTTCTCAATTTCTTTTTCGCATCTTCACCGATGGGTTTTCAAAAGAGTTCTTCTGATTTCCCTTTTTATCGACTATGCTAGGTGGTTCTGAATTCACTCCACCATTATCTATGACTGTGTCTTGGGAACCCACAGTTCCCGAGTAACGATTTTGTTATCTCTAGTTTAAGTAATTCTCGTGGTGATTTTTATCCCAATCACTCTTACCCGATTACTCTATGTCTTCTGTTGAGCCTCTTCTCCCGCGGTTCTTCTTACGGCCTCGCTGGTCATTCTAAAATGTTCGGGGTTCAAATCACACCGAATTTGGTATAATGAGTCACATCCATTATAATTCACAGCAGGATAACGTAAGTCGCATACGTAAGGTAACACAACAATCCTATCATAAGGCTCTACATCAAAGAACGATACGCTGAAACATAATAAGCCGCACAGATCCTAAGGACACTAGAACCTGATGCTCTGATACCATCTGTGACACCCCGCCCAATTAAATATAGGGTGATCATTCCTCTACCAATTTAAAACAGGATATTCAGTTGGTTCATTTTCAGCATCACTGTCAAAAAACTTTTTAACATATTAATCCCCTAATATAAAATTTAGCTAGGTGTCAAAACATTTCCAGTTTAGTAAAACCAAGTTAATCCATTTTTATTAAATTTCAAAATATAAACCATTCACGACACATCGAAATGTAAATAAATATTAAACATGGATCAAGTCCTGCAATAAATAAGACTGAGTAAAACTCTCAGTTCAAAACTCCAAACCATCAACTAAACTGAATACAATAACTCTGATGAAAGAACTAGAAGTGGGCGACATATTCCTTAAACAAGAAGTCTAGATAAAACTGAATGGAAAGGATAGATGCGTCTACGGCAAGGACCTACAGCTTCCACAGCAGCTGCAGCACGTCAAGCAATCCAAATCTCTAAATCTGATACTCCTGTGGCTGAGCACCTGATATAATACATATATATAGAGAAAGAGAGAAGAGATACAAGAAATGGGTCAGAGCCCGATGTGTAAAAATGATTTAGCAAGTATTTAAAACTGGTTCTTAAAACAAGTCTTATACGCATGTTAGTTATCGAACTCTCACATGAGTTTCTCACCCCTCGTCTATTGTGCATGCCTAACGTACATCTAATCTCCCCATAGTTATACCTCCCAGTCTAACTAGTCAGAAACTATACTAATACTAACTATGCTCACTAGTAGTATTCCCGTATCGCCCATACAATATGTTATTCCGATAGTGCATATCCCATACTAGATTTTATTATTCAGTGATTAAATGGTTAATCTTTTATTCACTAAGATTATTTTACTTCTCATTTTCATTTTATCTACTAGTCTCACAAAGTAGAAAATTACCCAAGTACACTCATACATATATATAGTCTCATCATCCCTATATATATACACTAATCCTGCACCCTTAGGTTAAGACCACTTGGTGCAATGTAACAATTATTATTATTACCAAGTCTACTGATTTCACACAGTAGCAATATTCACAAGTCCATATATATATATAGTCACATCATCCCTATACATATATATATATATATACTAATCCTGCACCCCCGGCTAAGTCTCATTAGTGCACATATTCTGAAAATCATGCATCTCCTGGTTAGCACCCATTAATGCACCTATCAATAATAATTCAGTACCCCTGGGTTATCACCCATTAGTGCGCCTAACAATATAATATTGCATCCCCGGGTTAGCACCCATTGATGCACCTATCAAAATTAATCCAGCACCCCCGGGTTATCACCCATTAGTGCACCTAACAATAATCATCTTTGTACCCCCGGGTTATCACCCATTAGTACACTTAATAATAGAGTTTTTGCACCCCCGAGTTATCACGCATTAGTTCTCTTAATTATAATATCACATAATAGGCATACACACATCCTATTATAATTTATAGGTATTTCTCCAACCTACATATGTAATCCCCATATGTATTTTAACCTCATTACTACGTATAGTATAAATAATTAGATTATTATCTCTCTCGTAATCTCCAAGGTATAATCTCTCTCTATACCAAAATAATTAAAGTATTTATTCTCACATACTTTCCCGAAATTCCATCTTATTTAGATTTACTATTTGGCAGTTTCCCTCACTCCAATAAACCGGCGAACTCAAAACTAGACTTTGAGAAAAATCCACAAAAATTCCCTCTGTCACTCGAGCCAGAAGGGTTGTCATTTGAACGACTTCCACGTGTCGTTGAGCGGCTTCGTGCGGGATGCCATCTCGCTCGAACAACTTCGCACGAGATCTCCATCTCTTTTGAACCACTTCGCGCGAGATGATTGCACTGTTCGTCTTCTTCACCAAACTTCAGCGTTTTTCCTCCATTTTTGAACCTAAAACCTCTAAGATTCAATTCCCAACAACTCATCATCAATACCCATCAACCCCTAACAGGTTACAGATCATTCCTATCATCCTAGGATCCTTAATTCGTCATTAATCACCATAATTACATAAAACCCCCAATTAATTCACATGAACCCTAGTTTCCAAAATTCCAATTAAAGAACCTAATCAACTGAGATTAGTTCATCAATATATAATCAAATTCCGTGATTAATCCTCTACATGCATAAAGGAAATTCAGCCACTAATTAAACCAATCCTTAATCATAATTTAAATCTCCAATTCTCACCCAATTAACATATAAATCATGATTAAATCCTCCTATACTAACATGAGCATGATTATTGCTAAAAGAAATCATGTAATAAACACTTACCTCGAATATAACGATCTGATCCGCTGGTGATGTTGGTATATACGCGTTCCTCTCTTTTTGATCTACGCGTTGGTGGTCACGGTTGTGCAAGGTGATGCCAAATGAGTCTTCTCTCTTGGAATTTGGTTCTCCCTCACACCCTCCATGGCCATTCTAACTTTATGTCACTTCTTAACCCTAATGGACTTTCTTGGCTGATATCCTAAGTCCCAATTTTCGTCCATTAATTAAACCCAAAAAGATATAATTTACCAAAATGCCCTCTCGGAGTGCCGGTTAGGACTAAAATTGCCCCGAGACCCAAACTAAACACCCGGGTATACTATTTTGACTATCTCGACCCTTCCGGACTCAACGGCGCACTCGAAATGACCATACGAGTTAATAAAATAAATTCTCTTTTTATTCCATTCAATTAGTTCCGACACGACTCACACGCGTGACAGACTTAAATTACAAAACTGCCGTATTTCTCACTTTCAACAATTTATCAAATATCATAATTACATATTACATATCACACATTAATATTCAATAATTATCAACAATAAATATTAACCCTTGGCATGCTAGTTAATAATTATTTTAATCCGGATTAATAACAAATTAATTTCTCACATTTTAATTTAATTAATCCAACAACAATAAACAAATCGCATATTTATTCCCACAATAATAATTAATCACATAATTATTTAAATTGTCAAAAATACGGGGTGTTACACCGACCCCCAAACTCCGGCAGCGCTCCATACCCTAACCCGTGTCACCCACTTTGAACCCAGCGACCCTTGTTCAATCCAAGCGATGAACCCATTTTATTTCCAAAGCCACGACTCCAACTTCCAAACAAACCAAAGACAAATAAGCCTAAATGCCCACATGTCTAATAAACCTTTTAAACCCATTTTCCCAAACTACCCCCAACTAACTCATTTAACCCATATACACAAAAACACCCTTGTACCAAATCAGATTTGTTACCTCCCCTCATCCACATGACCTCACACCTTTGCCATACACATGTGCACTTCCATTACCCAATTTACCCCCATGTGAACACACACCATGATTTTGCACCTTAATTCTTCTAACTATACCCCATGCTCCGTGTGCCTACTATATAAGATGGAAGACGCCATTTAAAGAGGAAACAATTTTTGTAGAGATGATTCTAGAGAGAGATAATTAGAGTAGAAAATAAATTAGGTAGAGAAACATTTTGTAAATAGTTTTATATTATTATTTTTATTTTGTTAGATATTTGTGAGGTTAAATTTTGTAAGAGATTTAATTGAGTGATTATTTAATTGCAAACACTTGGATGCTCAATTGGAGGGATGTAAATTGCAAATTCAAGGATTGGAGTCCAATTTCACTCAAATAGATTTGGTTTGATTGTTCTTCTCTTCTACTTTATTTTATTAGCCTTTGATTGTTTGATTATCATGTTTAATATGATGTTAGGCTAAATCCCCTTTCAAGGGATGGGGTGAACCCTTATTTGATGTTATTTTGATTTAGTCAGTTTGATTAATTTAAAATTCCCTTTGAATGTTAATTTTAATCCCTCACCCTTAAATTTACGCCTTGAGAGAGGGTGAATGATCGAGAGAAAATCTAAATTCTAGTTATAATACCATTTTAGATTTTAACTAGAGATAAGGGTTTCTTAAGTGTGGTATTATTCCTTGAATTTCAACTCTATTTTCATTTTCTAGATTTACATAAATTTTAATCGATCGATCCTATCGGGAGATTAATTAAAAGGAGTGTAAATCTATTTTTCTAGAGTTGTGGGGTGTTAAACTTAATATTCTAAAAAATTGCTATTAAAATTACATTTACAACGAGAGTTGATTTGTAATTTTGATATTAATTTGGTATAATTCAATAAATTAAATTAATTAGTTAGAATAGCTAAAATTTGCGGTGTAATCCCACTCCTTGATTGTTCTCACATTTATTTACCTCACTTTATCTCTTATTTTTTTGTTAGAATTTATTTTTCATTTTAGTCACTTTTTAGCTTTTAATTTGATCTTCCATTTAGTTTAGTGTTATTTCACCTCACCTCACCCAATTGTTTTAATATTAAAAAAGTTATAAAAAACATAGAAAAAGTAATACTCCAAAAAGAAAATAAAAATTGAATTACAATTGAGTTTGTCTTTAGCTTACCCCCTTGATGTGGATTGATACCCTAATTTACCTCTACACTTGAGTTTGATATTATTTTTGTAGGTAATTGAGGATCTTGATTAGAGGATCTTTTCAAGCAACGATGAAATCTACGCAAAAGTTCTTTCTATCAACGCACATCCTCCATTTCCCATTGTCTTTGAGGACTACGACTGCGTTGGATAGCCATTCGGTATAGATGACCTCCTTGATAAACTCTACATCTTCTAGCTTTTTGACCTCATCCCTAATGACCTTATACTTTTCTCGAGAATAAATCCTCATCTTCTACTTCACTGTCTTTGCGCCCTCTACCACGTTGAGCTTATGGCTCATGATTTCGGGGTCGATCCGTAGTATATCTACATTACTCCATGCAGAGACGTTATGTCTTCTCCTTAGTAGCTTGATGAGGTCTTCTTTTATGTCTGTCTTTAGAGTTTTGCCTATTTGGACGTTTTTTTCAGCTCATCCACATTGAGGATGATAGATTCTACCTCTTCTGCGGCCTCTCCTTTCTTCCGTTTTGTCTCATTCCTGGGGTCGAGGGTATCAATATTGTAAGCAGTAGTTTCTTTCTTAAGTACCTCTCATTCTTCGGTGGAGTTGAAGTAACATTCCCATGACGTCGTCTGCTCTCCCGGGACTATCTCATCCCCGTAAGGGGTTGGTAATTTTATCATCTGATGAACCGTGGATGGCACGGAATCAAATTCCTTAAGGGCCACTCGCCCCAGTATAATGTTGTAGGCTGAGAAGACGTATTCATCCACTACGAAAAAGTTGACCTTCTTGGTAAGCAATCTCGGCCACTCATCCCCCATCCTAACATCGGCCTCATACACTCCTAGAGGATGAACTTTTTCCCCACTTAACCAATCAATGGGTGATGGTATGGGACGAGCCTGGCACGGCTGAGACCTAAGGCTATAAATCACGGCCAGAACATCACATCTGCAGAACTTACCCCATCCACCAAGATCCTTGGCACCTCACATCCGTGTACCCTGGTGGTGATGACAAGAGGGTCATTATGCGGGGCTAAGAGGCCCTTAAAGTCCATTCTTGAGAAACTCACTATCAGAGTATCCATATCAACTTTCTTCCTCTTTTCTAACTTTGCTTCGATAGAGGTTGAATGCATAGATTTTGTCACTGTCTCTGCTTTAGCTACATGGGCCTTCCTATCTGCGACCTTTGACCCTCCTCCTGCTAGTTCCCCATAGATCATACCAACACTGAGTGAGATCATATTAAGTCTTTTTATAGTGCCGTGGTCGTATCTCGGTGGGAGTTCAGGGTCATCCTCATCATCCGAAGGGTCGTCCCTTCTGTTTGGAGGATCTTCTCTACACGTATCACCTCTTTTCTTTTGGGGGTCATCCCCTTGGCCCCTCTTGAAGGTGCTCTTGTCAACGTATTTCCTTGAATTCCCTTATTTTAATATTTTTTAATTTCATCTTTCAGAGAAAAACACTTGTCGGTCATATGGCCATGGTCTTGGTGAAATTCGCACCACAGGTTTTTGTTCCTCTTGTGAGGGACTGCCCTCAACTTCTTGAGCAATTTCAAGGATCGGTCACTCTTTATCTCATTCAGGATGTGTTCGCATCTGACCGTTAGAGGGGTATAATCAGCAAATTTGTCATCTGCTAGCCTCTTTTTCCCCTCTTTATTCTTTTTCTGGTACTTACCCCCAGTAGTGCCTCCTTTTTCATCTTTGTATTTTGCGGCCATTGTCTCCTCGACGTTCATCACCTTTCCCACTAATGCTAGCAATTCAGCCAACGTCTTCGGGGGGGTCTTCGGTAAGCTTCCATAATAACTTCCCCTTCTGGAGTCCCCCAATGAGGGTTGTCATGGTTATACTCTCCTCATAATCCTCGACCTCTAACTTTTCTTTGTTAAATCTGGCTATATAGTCTCTTAGGGTCTCGTTATTCCCCTTCTTAACATAGAGCAGGTGTGTGGTCTTCTTCTGTGGACTCACTCCAAAGCAAAAGTTATGGATAAATCGGTCTGCTAACTGCTTAAAGCTTTCAATGAAGTTCTTCGGAAGAGACATATACCAGACATGTGCGGCCCCAATCAAAGTGCCAGAAAAGGCTCGACACCTCATCTCATTTGAGATGGAGTATATGTTTGTCGTTGATTGGTACATCTCAATATGATGGACAGGGTTAGTAGTCCCGTCATACCTTGGGGTGACCACAGGTGGCTTAAACTTGGATGGCATTGGGAAGTTGACTATCTTCGCCACAAATGGTTAGCCTATGGAGTACCCTCTTTGGATGGGGTCCTTACTTCTCAGGATATCACCAATTTTATCCTCCAGCCTTTGGATCGAGTCGCTTCAGGGCCTTGTAGGGTCGGCTTGGCCGATGTTATCCCCTGCCTCCTCTTTGAGGTAAACAGAATGTTCTACCGCGGTAGGTCTATGTCGACTGTTTACTTCTCTCTGACCATCGCCCCGTCCATGGGGTCGGCCCCTGTGGGGTCGATTATCTACGGCCTCTCTTCTAAACCTCATAATACTTCTCGATCTGGAAAAATTTTCCTGCAAGTCATTTACTGGGCCCAGCCTCTCAAAGGCCGACCCCCTGCTCAGACGGTCGAAAGTAGAGCCTCTCGGGCGATCGTCGAGATTTTTCCTTCCACACTTCCCTTTGTTCTCCTGGATAGGTCACACAGTATTGTTGGAGACCTCATACAGCTCCCAGCATTCTGTGGGGGCCTCTTCCACCTCCAGATCATCATATATGTCTTCTGGGCAAGGGTTTCCTTGCCTCCCAGGCATAGACGTCGGGGGTCATCAACATCCTTATTCCGTTGTGGAGGTGGCAAGTCCTTACGTGGTGCCTGTAATGGTCCCCTGGCATTATGCTGCCCTGGGGCTACTACTGGAGTAATCATTTCAGGTGAGACTCCGGGTGGTCTCAGTGTGTTTTGGCTAAGAGCTGTAAATTGCTCTTGCATAATCCGCTGGCTTGCTGCTAAAGACTTTAGGGCGGATACCACATCATCCATCTCAGACTGAGGTGGTGCATAACTAGAACTAGGTCCTACTCCACTATCCGATGGAGGAGGTGGTGGTAGCATCTCCGGTGCCATATGTTTGAGCTATGAAGAGCTGAATGATTAAAAGATTGATGAGATTGAGAACCTTAATGGACCTATTTCAATGGTGAAACAACTCCGCATGTAGGGGGAGAACTGGTTCACCACTAGATTCTCCGGTGAGGTCAAGCTGTAAAAAGGAAGAGACGGCTTCTCGTTCCCACAGACGGCGCCAAACTGATGATGCTAAGATTCAGCACCACCAGATAATATGCAGAGCTCAAACAGTGATACCAATGACAACCATAGAGATATACATGTATAAGTATATAGAAGGGGATGAGTATAAGAGAAATGATGACAATGATGTATAGTGGTTCAGCCAATCAGGCCTACATCCACTGTGAGTATGTGATCCACTAAATATGGTCACTAATGGCCTTGGATATAATGTACATAAGCTAACTCTCTCTTTACTGTGTACAATGAGAGTTTTAGCTAGGGTTATAAATATCAATCCCTTTACAAGTTTGAAGATGACCAGTATATATAGGGCTTGGGGGGTATAGTGTACCCCCCAAGCATGCATGGTGCATGTGAATGATGATTTAGCCAATCCCATGCTGACACCTGGATGTGCCACTTGAAATTAATGATGACATAATATTCCCTCATGTGATGGGATGATATTGTTATAACGATCTAGTCCACGTGATATATGAGTCCTGCGCACACTGTTCCATGCATCTCTTAAGTCACGCACTGTGATGATATCACCATCGGCCTAGGGCACCAGATTCGAGGCTACAGTTGATGATGGCATTGGGTCCGGCTGGATGTGGGCCTCATACTGTCGTCCCCTCACAGGGTCATCTGATCCATAATGAGGGGTCGGTCCCTTATAAGTTCGTCTGGTCCATAATGAGAGGTCATCCCCTTGAAGGGTCATCTGATCTTGGTTGATGGGTCGTCCCCTTGAAGGGCCGTCTAATCTTGTTTGAGGGATCATTTTGGTCGACCCTTCTTGTAAAGAAACTGTGGTAATTGGACTCGTTCTGGATCTGAGCCCTCGTTTGGGTGGAGGACACCCTCGGCCTGGCTGAGGGTATATATGGGTATATCAGCCATTCCCAGGCTTCTATGATTACATCACTAATTCTTCATAAATATCCTGTTTGAGGGCCATTCTTGGTGGTACTTTCAGCCCCAAGCGTCTGAGTTCAAAACAACTAGTAACTCCATTCTTCATATTTCTAAGCGGGTTCAAACGGTGATGTAGGCCCTTATCATGAGAGATAAGGCTTGGTCTGGTGCATTTTTTTATGTGTAGAAGGAAAGAGGAACAAATTTTAAGGGATTTAGGGAAACTGTCAGAGAGATTAGGTATATTGTTGAGTGAATTCTGGTGGAAGGATCAATATCTAGATTCCCATTTAGAAGAATGTCATTCATATTGGCTCGGTATACTGGCAGAGGATTTTGAGTAGTATTGGAATTAGGATTGACTAGAAGATTAATAACCCCCTTATAAATGAGTTCTTGAATGTCGTTCTTCAAGTGAGAACATTGGTAAGTGGTGTGGTCAGTGATTCGGTGGAAATCACAACTACCATCGTGCTTGAAGTTCCTTAGAAGTGGATCTGATAATAGGCTAGGGTCAAAGGTTTGGTTATGTTTTGAGATAAGAGAGCTTGGCAAACCTTTAGGACGAGAGCATGGAGATCGGTGTATTCCCTCTTGACTGTTATAGGATGATATTTAGGTGCTCATGGCATAGCAGGCTAAGAAATGTAGTGGATGGTTGAGATAGAAGTATTAATTGTATTTTCATGCTTGCGAGGAATGAACTACCCTATTGGATTCTCCAACTAAGACTCGGATTTTTGATTGATAAAAACTTTTTATATCTCAACCCCTACCTCTCAGAGGGATTTGAAATAAAGGTTGTACTGGCTCCCCATATAGGTTCGGATATGCGATGGAAAATCTTCATCACAATGCTCAATTGTTATTCCTTGAATGATCAATTTGTCATCGTAGCATCTTTTTCTCTCCATCTACTAATAAAGATGCTAAAAAGTTCCTCGGGATTCTTCTTGAGTAGCTCAAGGTCTCGGCGAGTGACTTTTAACTGCTAATTGTATTTGTATTGGGTCATGAATTCTTAGGCTACATCCTCCCAACTATGTATTTGGGATTTTTTTAGCGACAAGAACCATTGGATACCACTCTCTTTAATGTTATTTTAGAATATGTGTGCCATTATTTCTTTGGATGCTCCAAGTAGAGTCATATCATGATAATAGCTATGAAGGTGTACAATGGAGGTCCGCTACCTCAAAAATTTTCGACGTCTGGAATCTTAAAGTTTTTCAGCATCCGAGCTTTCGGTAGGGAGACATGTGGGTGTTATCCACGTAGTTCCTTAAGATCTTGACTTGATCAAACTTCTTGGATGGAAATTTGAGGTCTTTCTTGACCTTGTTCATTTTTTTCCTCTTTAATAGGTGGGACATACAGGACATGAGGGACTTGTTGATACTCTTTTAGAACATATATTTGTTTTGGTGCTTACGGACCCACAGTATGGGGGAAGGTAATTTTAGGATTGATCACCTCGATTGTTTGGACCTTTTTTTGCTTCATATCATGGACATCTACCTGGATATTATCAATCTTAGGGCTAAGATAAGTGAAGACTATCATCAGGTCTGGATGAACATTGGCATTCTAATTAAGGGTCTCCATGAAGAGTCTTTAGATGGATTATTCAACTTTCATGAAGGTAGAATGTTAAGGTGAACAAAAGTTAGAAATGAAAGGACGAAGTCTCCTTTTATACAAGGAAGAGAAGTACCTGGAATGTTTCAGGCAAATGAACGATCAAGATTTGATCGAAGGAAATCTAATGACTATTAAAGAACCGCATTTATAAAAGCTTTGATTGGTTTAAATGTTAACACATGGATCAAGTAAGAACGCATGCAGGCCATAGATTAAAACAACCCATGGGTTCTTTATCATACTTGGGTCTGTAAGTGTAAAGAAACACAAATCCAACCGTTATAATTCCAACACGTGTAAGGCTGTGATAACTTAAAAAAATGTGTGTTCTTGGTCTTTCAAAAATATAAATTTTACCCACAATATTATCTAGTGCTTTCGGTTTCTACCCAAGGCTAGTTTTAACAGCTTTTACTAATTACAAAATAGTCCACAACATTTGTAAAAGCCAATTTCAAATTTCTAAAAACTGTTTAAAAAATCTAGAAATTATTTAAAATATCCCAAAAATTATGAAAAAATTATTTTATTGCGATTTAACACACACACGCCCATATTATAAAGAATGCAACACATGAGTGCAATCCTAGGGGAGGTGTTGGTGTTTTACCTTTAGAAATAATTTGAGGAATTCAAAATGAAGCGTCTGAAGGCTTTTTGGTCAAACTAGGATATGATATTACTATTTCCAAACTAGATGAGCACCTATATAATATAGACTCAAATGAGTCAAAGATATAGGGCGCTTTAAGATTTAGACTAAAAAAAGGTACAAATAGGTAAACAAAGACCATAACCCAACGTTGATTTAGGAAAATCGTCATATATACCTGATAAGCACCCAAAATTGTACATTTTGTACCCTCGAATAGAAGTATTTTAGTTGCTAATTCTCAGCAGTTTGGGTCTTATGCGCTTGATTGTCTATTTTGTAGGTCGAATGCACGTTGCGGTGTTCAAATACGTATTTCAAGGCAATTGTGCAGATTATGGAGCTAATTACCCTTGTTCTGTACCTTAGCCTACCCTAAACCGACCCAAAACCTGCCCCGAACCGTGTGTGTTTAGTTTGTCCCATTTTATTTGACTTGTGTCATTTTATTTTTAGGGTTCATTTTATTATTTTATTTTATTGAGTCATGTATTTATCTTAGGATTTTTATATTTTTAACGCGTAGTGTATTAGTTTTTATATTTTCTTTTATTTTCTTATTTTTTAGTTAGTTTATTATTATTTCATTTATTTTATTTTATTAGTTTTTTATTTTAGTTGTGTTTAGTTTTTTTTAGAGTTTGTATAGTGTGTTGTGTCGTGTCATTTTTATTTTAGTTGATTTTTATTTTTAGTTTAGTTAAAAAATTTATTTTATTTTATTTTTAGTTTTAGTTTATTTTAGGGGTTATAAGTTAAACACACACACAACCCCTCACACCCAATTACTACACACTATCATACACCCAAACGCTCACCTCATCCCCACCATATTACCTACACCCTCACCACACACAATCAAACCCATCACCCATCTTCAACCTCCCAACAAACTCATCTTCTTTCTCCTCCATTAAACAAATACCCACCCATTCTCTCTCGCCTCCCACCATAAACTCCCATCTAACCTCCATAACCAATAACAAAAATACCCATTTCAACCACATATACCCATAAACCGGAACCCCCTGCTTGGAACCCGTGAAATTCGAAATCGACGATCTATCTCTCCTACCATAACAAACCTTCCAACCCGAGACCCATCTCTGCGTAAGCCACATGCCCAAACCGTCGTCTACAACCCGAAATCGCGACCCATCCGAGCCGGAGCTCTGGTGGGCTGCCGAGAACCCGCTGGCGACCTCCATCAAACCCGTCACCATCCGGACCTCAACACCCCTGAGCCGCGGCCCACTATCCTGTTGACCCTTAACCCGCTGCCCCACTCCGGTGTGAAAAACCCGAAACATTTCGAACCTAACCGAATTCCAGCAAGACCCAAATCCATTTTCTACCTTCTCCTAAGCCTATGTCAATTTCTTCACCTGCTTAAACAAGAACAAAGCCAACTAAAGACCAAATGTCCACATGTCTTTAAAACACATAAAACCAATTGTAACCATTTACCCCAATATACCCTTAAACCCCAACTTCCCACATGTCTTCTACCAAAGTCCAAAATACCCTCATGTGCACACAATTCAGATTTTATTACCTTACACCTTTTCGATGAACATGTGCTCAACCCATAATCCTCTTAGCATTTCCATACACACTCAAGTCAATTCTAAAAAATACCCCTTAGCCCCATGTGTGCCATGCATCTCCTATTTAAAGTGATGAAGACCATTTGAAGAGAGATCTCCTAATTAAACATCATTATTTTCCCTAGGTGTTCAGGAAAATGATAGTCAACGTGGTGAATAACTAGACGTTCTCACTATAGTGATTAGCATTCTTTCATGAGATCAGTTTTCTTTCTAAATGTATGTTCTTTCTTATGTGTGTGTGAGACGTTTGAACTTCCTTACATTTACTCACCTCCTCGCACACAAGAGCGATACACTTACCCTAATCTCGAGAGTTCGTTTGAGAGAGTTATACCTAGTAAGATTTGAAGTTGAAGCGTTGATTCTGACAAGGCAATATAGGAATTATTCTTGTGATACTTGACCCGTTTTGACTGATTCACACTACACACGTTGAGTTCTAGGAAGGATGTGCCTTGTGTATTTACTTAGCTAAATCTTTTTCTACATTCTAGCTTGTATTTCTCAAAACATTTCTCTCATGATGGATTGTGCGATTATTCTACGTCTAATAAGAGTATCCACTGCCTTTCAATAAATCTTTGCAAATAATGAATTTTGTGGGTATATTCCCTACAAACCCTCACGAAACACAACTCGTCTTGTAGGGCAACATATAGGTTTAAAGGCTTATTACACATGCTAAGTGCAATCGCAAGTGCCCGCTAAAGTGGTACACTTTTGGTTTCTTATCTTTCTCTTTCTCTCTATCTTATTGCTCGAGGACTAGCAACGCTCTGTTTGGGGGTGGTGTGATAAGAACCCAAAACTGTACATTTTATCCCTCGAATAGAAGTATTTTAGTTGCTAATTCTTAGCAGTTTAGGTCTTATGCGCTTGATTGTCTATTTTGTAGGTCGAATGCACATTGCGGTGTTCAAACGCGTATTTCAAGGAAATTGTGCAGATTATGGAGCTAATTACCCTTGTCCTGTACCCTAGCCTACCCTAAACCGACCCAAAACCTGCCCCGAACCGTGTGTGTTTAGTTTGTCCCATTTTATTTGACTTGTGTCATTTTATTCTTAGGGTTCATTTTATTATTTTATTTTATTGAGTCATGTATTTATCTTAGGATTTTTATATTTTTAACGCGTAGTGTATTAGTTTTTATATTTTCTTTTATTTTCTTCTTTTTTAGTTAGTTTATTATTATTTCATTTTGTTTTTATTCCATTTATTTTATTTTTATAGTTATTTTTATTTTAGTTGTTTTTAGTTTTTTTTAGAGTTTATATAGTGTGTCGAGTCGTGTCATTTATATTTCAGTTGATTTTTATTTTAGTTTAATTAAAAATTTATTTTATTTTATTTTTAGTTTTAGTTTATTTTTAGGGGTCATAAGTTAAAGACACACACAACCCCTCACACCCAATTACTACACACTATCATACACCCAAACACTCACCTCATCCCCACCATATTACCTACACCCTCACCACACACAATCAAACCCATCACCCATTTCAACCTCCCAATAAACTCATCTTCTCTCTCCTCCATTAAACAAACACCCACCTCTTCTCTCTCACCTCCCACCATAAACACCCATCTAACCTCTATAACCACCAACAAAAATACCCATTTCAACCACATATACCCATAAACCGGAACCCCCCTTCTCAGAACCCGTGAAATTCGAAACCGGTTATCTCTCTCTCCTACCACAACAAACCTCCCAACCCGAGGCCCATCTCTGTGTCATCCACATGCCCAAACCACCAGCTATAACCCGGAATCGCGACCCGTCCGAACCGAAGCTCCGGCGGGCTGCCGAGAACCCGCTGGCGACCTCCATCAAACCCGTCACCATCTGGACCTGAGCCGTGACCCACTGTCCAACCCACGACCTATTGACCCTTAACCCGCTGCCCCACTCCAGCATGAAAAACCCGAAACATTCCGAACCTAACCGAATTCCACCAAGTCCCAAACCCATTTTCTACCTTCTCCTAAGCATATGTCGATTTCTTCACCTGCTTAAACAAGAACAAAGCCAACTAAAGACCAAATGTCCACATGTCTTTAAAACACATAAAACCAATTTTAACCATTTACCCCAATATACCCTTAAACCCCAACTTCCCACATGTCTTCTACCAAAGTCCAAAATACCCTCATGTGCACACAATTCAGATTTTAATACCTCACACCTTTGCCATGCACATGTGTTCACCCCATACTCCTTTCAGCATTTCCATACACACTCAAGCCAATTATCAAAAATACCCCTTAGCCCCATGTGTGCCATGAATCTCATATTTAAAGTGATGAAGACCATTTGAAGAGAGATCTCAAATTTAGTTTTAAGCTTTGTGTGATAAAATTATCTCCACCCCTCTATGTTGAGTATCTGCATTTTTAGCAAATACCTCAATATAGAGGTGTGTAGTGAAAATTATCTCTAGGATAAATTTCACCCCACCCATCTATTATGAATTTTTGTATTTTTAGCAATTATTTCAAAATAGATTGATGTAGTTGAATTTATCCCTAATAGGAGGTAAATTCTAATCCATTCATTTATGTTGAGATTTTGCATTTTTAGCAATTCTGTCAATATAAAGTAATGATCTATAATTTATTTCTTTGGATGAATTCTAATGTACAATTTTATAATGTTAGGATTTGCATTTTTAGCAAATCTCTTTTATTATTTAATTGTCCATTATGAATTCACTAACTTTTCTTTTTATTTTTATTTTGTAGTTTGTATTTTGGGTTCAATAAATACATGAGTGAGGGATTGTAATTGAGAGATTGTTGATGTAATTGAAGATTTGCTCCAATTCAAGACTTATATGGGTTTGATCTATTCCTCTCTTATTACTTTTATTTTAATAATCTCATGCTTCATTTGTTTATCTTATATTTTTTGGATCATGATTATTGAGGGCTAATCTCCCATTTATGGGATAAAATTTTGAAGCCCTCATGAGTCCAATTTTATTAGTTTACTTATTAGGACAATTTTGTTTATCTCACTTTTTTTAAATTAGTTTTTACTTCTTAATTAGTAGTTATAAAAATTAGTATAGTTAGTTAGTTAAAAAAAATCCCTTGAAAAATCCATAAAAAATATAAAAAAGGAAAAATCATAAAAAAATATATAATAAAATGCAAATGAATCTATATATGTCCACTACACTTTTGTGTTTTACCCTTAGATATGGATTGATACCTCACTTACCGCTATATTCTAGTTTTGTTCTATTTTTGATGGATAGAGGAATTGCACAATGACAAATACAATAGAGACATTGGAGAAGCAATTTCTTTAGTTATCAATACCCAAAAAAATGAAAATCAAAATAGTTGAATCACACGCAAATGAAACCTCGAATAGACCCAAATATGGGGTATATTTCTTCCCATAAACAATGGTAGTCATGGTAAACCCAAGATCGGTCATATATCATATATTTCAATACCACACTTGGTGGTATACCTTTCCACGCTTACAACACATAAGATGCCTTGTACCTTATGTAAAAATTTCATAATGGATTAAATTATACAAAGTGAACATATGTTCACATGTGATTAAATAAATAATTATTTCTCCAAATTTACTTTCTCAAACCATATATAGTGACCCCACATATACACGCCAATCTATTAGTGAAGGCATGGCTAACAATCTACAACATCAAAAAGACTGTATAAATTCAATTAGACATTCATGGGCATTACCTGAACCATCAAAACCTCTGCACTTTCAGTTATTAGTGCTAGTGGGAACGACAAATACAATTTTTTCCAATCAAAAACACCGACAAAACACAAAAAATAAAATGAAACATCCCCTATTAAATAGGGAGAACATTTTAGATGCAGGTGGGACAACCATCCTCTAGCATGAGATTCAAATCTTGGATCGAAGAAAGCCAATCAATTTAATAAGTTTGTTTCAAGTCCATGACTACAACAAACTATTTAGTACAAAACATATGATAAGTTGATGTCTATTACCTTTTGTTGCAGAGCTTTACTCAACTAAGATTCTGCATGAAAATGATCACTACATCTCAAACATGTACTAAAACTATAAATCCAACAATGTAAATATATTATATAAAAGTAAAATTGAGTTCAACAAATAAGTAGTCTACAAACGCACACAAGTAAAGGAAGATTGATCTAACCTTAGAATAGTTGCATTTGTTACCTCATTTTTTCCATGTCAAAAATAGTGTGTACGAATAAGGGTGTCACTGCACAATAACATCTGCAGTGAAGACCCATCCCATCTCTGCAAAATAACAAACTAATTAAACAATATGATTCACAAAGTTGATATGAGTTTAGTAAAACAAAGTCCAACTGCCCAATTTTTTATGCATGTGTACCATGAAACAACAATGTATAAAGTAGGCACTCAGATTACAGGAAAAATCAAAACTTTTATGGGAGATCAAATAGAAATGGAAAATCAAATTTCTTCTCAGAATTCCATAACTTCCTCTCGAATATTTCTACACTCTTCAACAACTCAAACTACTAAAAGAACAGGATATGGCTCATAGAGAAGCTCATAAGTAGAACTGATAGTTGGGTCTAAACCCAAAAGTTGAGATGGATCTACTTCTTTTGTGGAGTTGTTAAGCCTGATAGAAACAACCATGTACAATCAGGACTATGGAAGAATATTATTTAGTGAGAAAATTGGGTGCAACCAAATACAAATACTATATTTGACTCGCAAGAACATTTAGTATAACCCTTGTAAACATCTTAGCATTGCAAATGAGTAAGGAAAATTAATATTGCCTTTGGGGAATCATACTATAATATTAGAAGATTTAGATCATGCTGTTTCGATTGAAACTTGATTCGTAACCTAAATTTGTAAGTTAACATTATTTCTCCTTATTGGAACATGAATATGAAAAATAAATGGAACAATTTACTTTGGGTTCTGAAGTTCACATGTTTAGCCTAAGTGTTTTGTTTCCAAAAAGAGCAATTCAGTAAATCAAGATTGGTAAAATAATCATGCAACGGAAGGTTGCAATTAACAAAAGGATCATTTTTCATGTTGCATGTTACTCGCATGCTGCCTGTTACACGCTATTTGCTTACATGCTGCCTATTACTCACACCATATCCACCGTATCCCCAAAAAGGAATGAAAAAAAGTAAATGACGTAGAAAGCATTGCATCATATCCAAAAAAAATTATATCACAAAACATCATTTTTTTCACCGCCATCACGATCACATATCCAATGAGAAAATAGATAGTAAATTTCATTTGGTATCTTATGTGCTTAAATAGTTGAGATTAAATATCTACGATCTAAATCAATTACATCGATAGAGTAGTGCAAATATCTTTTACAAAAATAAAAATACTTCTCAGACATTTAGACTTTAAAGAAAGTAGAATATATCTAAGACCTAAGTCTTTTTTTAAAGAAAATAGAATTTATGTAGAAATCAGCTTTATGTAACGAAATCAAAGAAATTGCCAATCAAAATCAAACAAATCACACCATGCAATGGGAGACATTCATCATATGAGGCATACTGTGTTGGTGGCTTGGCCTTAATTAGTGATGTCTTTGTAAATAACCAAATACACATTTTTTGTAAATCAAAAACAAAAGTGTGAGTTAAAATTATCAATCTTATTTTAGTCTGCATATTTGATATATTAAATCTCACTCAATCTTATTCATTGTAATCAATTTTCATAAACTGATGAAACTCGGCCTCCGTGTTAATCAGGTTGCATACTAAACAATAGTTGATACTTTATATAGAGAAAACACACTATCAAATTGTAAATACTTAAAAAATCTCTATCGAGGAAATTTTAGACCATCCTCATTTCAGACCACAGATACAACGCTACTAGACTTTGAGCATAAAAGTATAGTTGACAATCTTTTATCACAATATGTAGAACTATACAAAAATAGTAAATAGTAAGTTGTATAGAAGAACAATAATATATCACCGACGATAAAAAGAATAGGCAGTAATAGTAATAATTCAGTAAGAAGATACATGAAGATAAATAAAAGGAATAATGCTAAGACTTAGTGACACCACGTTTTTGTACCTGAATAAAATTAATTTCAAGTAATTACACTTAATATATTCAATTCCAATAAAAAGACACCAATAGTGACGTAAATGACATCAAATGGGAGCAAGAAAAGATAATTCTCTCACAAACTCTCTCTAATCAAAAATCTCAAAATGGAAGAATGCCTCATATGAGGTTACAAAAGGGTATTTATAGGAAGGAGGTTGCTTGGCCTCTAAGTTAAGTATCTAATTAGAATTATGCGCTTAAGTTCCAATTAACCTTCCTTACCCTAAATACTAAACAAAAGGAAAAATACAATGAATACTAAAAATAAAATAAATACTAAAAATGATAAAAAAAAATGATGATGACCCTGATTCTCATCACTCTCCCCTGATGAAAGAGTTCGTCCTCGAACTCAGAGGCGAAGGCCTTCAGTATCACCATTAAGAAAAGTAATGAAATCTAAATGGGGTGGACCTCCGGTGCCTCCACAAGATAATGTGGGTCCCCTAAAGCTAGGATAGTGCGAAGGTAAGGAAGGGAACAATCTGAGGCTCGATAGCCCATCACCCCACAGTTGTAGCATTATAAGGTGACCGGATGAGCGGGTGCAGGAGGAGGAACTGTGGTAGTAGGAGTAGCTACAGTAAAGGGAGTCACAGTAGGAGTAGAAGTCACTGGTGCGGGAAGGGCTATCATGGAGAGGCTGTCATGGAGTGGCCACGCGATGGAGGGGCGGTCTGATGGAAGGACTCTACTTTAGTGGCGTATTCGGCCGCCTTAGCAAAGGAGGTGACGTCAACTAAAGCGAGATCTAACTAAATATAATTCTATAGCCCGTGGATATAATGACTAATCCGATGCTCCTCACTCTCGCTGAGACGAGCACAAGTACACAAAATCTAGAAGCGCTCCATGTAGTTTAAAACTGAAGTGTCCTATCTCAGAGACTATACTCAGAAGAAGAGGTCACGCTCGTAGGTAGCGGGAACAAAGGAAACCATCAACATATGCGCGGATCTCGGCCCAAGACTGGATAGTAGTAGGCCCTCATGGACACGTCGCTATTTCAAATCATTCCACCAAACACTAGCATAGCCCTGAAACTTGGTTGCTGCTAGAAGAACACATCTACGAACCTTCAGTCATTTATACTAAAAAATAATCTCCAAGGCAGCAATCCAATCAACGGTGAAATTGAGTTATAGGTAGCCATCAAGCATCAGAACATCCACTCTAATGTCACCTTTCATACTCCGTGAGAGTAATTGAAGTGCAAATTAAGTAATGGCATCACCACCCTAAAGGGTTAGGGCATCCTCATCGAGATCATCATCGCCTGGCGGAGACTTAAGAAGTAAGGCGTATTGTCGGCGTCTTCGAGGTGGTGTATGAGGTGGGTAAGAAGCTGGTGGGGGAAATAGGGTTGTGGGAGGAGTGGTATGAGGTTGGAGACTCTCTTATGGCGGAGAAGGAGGTGGAGTTGGGACCAAAGGCTGGTAATAGGGGCAGTGGTTCATCTGATGCCCCTTATGATAGTATAAAAACAAGGGCACTCGGAGAGGGGGACATAAGGAGTAACCTTTCGGCTTAGGGAGTCAAACGGATAAATATTAGTGCGCCACTCCGTAGGAAGGGGTGGCTCAAACTCTGGAGCGGAGTGGGGGTGGGGTGAAGGGGGACCATCATGTTGAGGGAGGGTAATCCAATTTCCTACCCGCTCATGAGTATCAATGGGTGCGTAATGAAATGAACTCAAATTCCATGGGGGTTGATGATGTGGTACATAGAGAGGGTGTTCGAGTGGTGGAGAGGTGTGTAAAATAGGTGGGGGAAGAAGCGTGGGGAAAGTGGAATGGGGTGAGTGGGTGGGTGTGGTAATGGGTGGAGTAGGGGGTATGGGGCTATTTAGGAGTTTCAAGGTGTTTTGTGAGTGGTGACAAAGGTAAATGAAGATAGGAGGCAAGGACTGGTCATGTGGGGGTGGAGTGGGGTAATTGGGTGGGTGTGGTGGTGGGGAGTGGGAATGGACAATAATTCAGGGTGGGGGAAGGTGTGGAGAGGGTATATGGTGGTGGATTGATATGTTGGGTGGTGGAGGGGGACGTTTAGGGGGTGATGGAGAATTTTGGTGGGTAAGATTATTAGGAATATGGGAGGGTAAAAATTTTAGGGTTTGGGATTCAAGATTGGGGTTAAGATGCGTGTTGGGTTCATTTAAAATGGAATATGTTACTTGAGGCTGAAACTGGGTTGGAATTGATCCTTTGGCATCCCGAATGTCACGAATCATATCGACAAGAGTCGGGGAGTGCGCTTCAATCGTGGGAGGTACCATCTGAACACTAATTGGCAAAAAGTGATCAAGACTGCATCAATTTGCATGGAAGTGGGCGGAGAGACTATTGTGACTGCGTCAGACCTTAGTGGGGCTCGTTAGAGGGCCGAAAAAGTACTCAGGGTAGCGGGAGGTTGAACCTGGGGAGTCCGACTTTGATTTGAAGCTATCTGACCTTCATTTTGGGTCGCCCTGTTGTAGAGGTTGTAGTCGACGATGGTTGAAAGATGTTTGGTGGTTTCAGTATCAGCGGTCAGGTTAGGAGCATTTTCCAAGGGCTTAGTTATGTTTTTTTGTGGATTTAGAATTATTTTTGGCTCTGTAGAAGTGTTTTTCCCTTTGGGGGGATAGTCCACCAGTAGGAGGTGGTGGAAGAGGGCCATCTTCGGTGGTGGTGATTTCTTGATTGCAACTAGGGATGGGTTTGCATAATTAGGGTTTTGTTATGGTGGGGGTGTAGAATGGGTGGATCTTAGAGAACTAGGGTTAGGGTTTTGAAATATTACCGGTGTGGTGTGGGGGTGGTCCATGGTAGTTGGCGATGGCATTCATCTCATCCATTTGAAACTTCAATTGATTGAGGGATGCTATAATTTGATCAAAAGTGTTTGTCGTAGAGGTGTTTAACCTTTCTTGAACTCACCTTGATGTTGGTTACGAGTTTCTATTTTTTACAACTAAAATAAAAACCGGTGGAGCGACTAGGCTATGATATCAATTGACGTAAATGACGCAAAATGGGAGCAAGAAAAGATAATTCTCTCTCAAACTCTCTCTAATCAAATATGTCAAAATACAAGAATGCCTCAAATGAGGCTACAAAAGGGTATTTATAGGAAGGAGGTTGTTTGGCCTCTAAGCTAAATATCTAATTACAATTTTGCCCTTAAGTGCCAATTAACCTTCCTTCCACTAAATACTAAAAATAAGGAAAAATAAAATGAAAACCAACAATGACTAACAATGATAAAAGACAATAATGACCCTGATGCTCATCACTCTCCACCCTTGAAATAGTTCATCCTCGAACTCGGAGGGTAAGGCCTTCAGTGTAACAATCGAGGATAGTAATGAGAGTTGGCTGGGGTGGGACCTCCGGTGCCTCCACAAGATAATCAGGGTCCCCTGAAGCTAGGAGAGGGTGAAGGCAAGGAAGGAAACAATCTGAGGGTCGATGACCCATCACCCCACAGTTGTAGCATTTGAAGGTGACCGGATTAGAAGGTGCAGGAGGAGGAATCGTAGGAGTAGAAGTAGCTGCAGTAGAGGGAGTCACAATAGGTGTAGAAGTCACTGGTGCTGGAAGGACTGTCATAGTGCGGCCATGCGGTGGAGGGGAAGTCTGATGGAAGGACTCTTCTTTAGTGGCGTACTCGACCACCTTGACAAAGGAGGTGACGTCACCTAAAGCAATATCCCACTAAATATAACTCTACAACCCATGGATATAATGACTAATCCGCTGCTCCTCACTCTTTTCGATACGAGCACGAGTACACAAAAGCTGGAAGCGCTCCATGTAGTCTAAAACTGAAGTGCCTTATCTCAGAGACTACACTCGAAGGAAGAGGTAATGCTTGTAGGTAGCAGGAACAAAGGAGGCCATTAACTATGCATGGAGCTTGTCCCAAGACTGGATAAGAGGTAGGACTTCATGGACACATCACTGCTTCAAATCATTCCACTAAACACTGGCATAGCCCTCAAACTTGGTTGTTGTTAAAAGAACACATCTACGACCCTTCAGCCGTTTATACTCAAAAATTCACTCCATGGAGGCAAGCCAATCAATGACAACATCGAGTTGTAGGTGGCCGTCAAACATCGAAACAGCCACTCTAATGTCACCCTGCATACTCCGTGAGAGTAACTGATGTTCCAACTGAGTAATGGAATCACCACCCTGAAGGGCGAGGCCATCCTCATCAAGATCATCATCGCCTCGTAGAGACTCGAGAAGTAAGGCACACTGTGAGAGTCTCTGAAGCAGTGGATGACGAGGATTAGGAACTGGTGGGGGAACTTAGCTTCAAGAGGAGTGGTATGAGGTGGGAGAGTCTCTTATGGCGGAGAAGGAGGTGAAGTTAGGACCAACGGCTGGTGCTAGGGGCAGTGGTTCATCTGATGCCCTTTATGATACCATAAAAAACAATGGCGCTCGGATTGGGGGAACATATGTAGTAACCTTTAGGCCTAGGGAGTCAAAAGGAGAAACATCAGTGCACCGCTCTATAGGAGGGGGTGGCTCAAACTCTAGAGCGGAGTGGGGGCGAGGTTAAGGGGGACCATCATGTTGAGGGAGGGTAATCCACTCTCCTACCCGCTCATGAGTATCAACGGGTGTGGAATGAAATGAACAAGCATCCCATGGGGTTTGATAATGTGGTACATGGAGAGGATGCTCGGGTGGTGGAGAGGTGTATAAAATAGGTGGGGGCAGAAGCGCAGGGAAAATGGAATGGGGTTGGTGGCTGGGTGTGGTAACAGGTGGAGCGGGGGGTATGGGGGTATTTGGGGGTCTTCAAGGTACTTTGTTGGGTGGTAATGAGGTTAAATAAAGATAGGAGGCAAGGAGTAGTCATGTAGGGGTGGAGTGTGGTAATTTGGTGGGTGTGGTAATGAGGAGTGGGAAGGGACAATAATTCGAGGTAGGGTAAGGTGTGGAGAGGGCATATGGGGGTGGATTGACATGTTGGGTGGTGGATGGGTAGGTATAGGGGGTTATGGTGAATTTTAGTGGGTGAGATTATTAGGAATGTGGAAGGGTAAAAAAAATTGGGTTTGGGGTTCAAGATTGGGGTTTAAATGCATGTAGGGTTCATTTAAAATGGAAAATGTTACCTGAGGATGAAATTGGGTTGGATTTGATCCTTTGAAATGTCGGATGTCATGAATCATCTCGACAAGAGTTGACGAGTGCGCTCTAATCATGGGAGGTACCATCTGGACACAATTTTGAAAATAAATGACTAGGACTGCACCAATTTGCATGAAAGTGGGTGGAATGACTATTGTGAGTGCGTCAGGCCTTGGTGGGGATCATTTGAGGTCCGAAAAAGTACTCAAGGTAGCGGGAAATTGAACTTCAGGTGTCTGGATTTGGTTTAGGGCTATCCGGCCTTGATTTTGGGTCAGCCTGCTGTGGAGGTTATACCCGGCGATGGGTGAAGGTTGTTCGGTGGTTTCGATAGCAGCGATCAGGGCAGGGGCATTGTCCAACGGCTCGATTATGTTTTTTTTAGGTTTAGAGTTATTTTTGTCTCGGTAGAAGTGTTTTTGCCTTTTTTTGTAGTCGGGCCAGTGGGTGGTGGTGGAAGAGGGCCATCTTCGGTCGTGGTGTTTTCTTGATTGCAACTAGGGCTAGAGTTTGCACAATTAGGGTTTCGTTATGGTAGGGTTTTAGAATGGGTGGATCTTAGATAACTAGGGTTTTAGTTTTAAGATATTATTGACATTGTGTGGGGGAGGCCGTGGTGGTTTTCGGTGGTGGATTTCGCGTGTTCATCTCATCCATTTGAACCTTCAATTGATTGAGGGCTGCTATGATTTGATCTGAAAAATGTCTCAAATGAGGCTACAAAGGGTATTTATAGGAAGGAGGTTGATTGGCCTCTAAACTAAGTATCTAATTATAATTATGCTCTTAAATGCAAATTAACCTTCCTTCCTCTAAATACTAAATAAAAGGAAAAATACAATGAATACTAAAAATAAAAAAACTACCAAAAATGATTAAAGATGATAATGATCCTGAGTCTCATTAAATAGATTTGATCATATGAGTGGATGGAATTTACCTCTCGAAACACAAATCATAGTCCATATCAAAAAGGCATCCTAGCTCATGTCCGGCACTAATGCACTAATTTATGGTTCTGATTTTCAGTAAATCTGAAAATACAAACCACCATTAAAATATATGATAGGTGGAAAAGTAATCATGTGACAATATTATGTCATATACGATGGTTCACCAAATGGCTAACATCCAAAATAATATTATCTTCAGGTGTGTTAACAAAATAGTGAAGTGAAACAGTGTGTTCAGCCACCCTGAACCCTGTATGAACCTATTTTGGGCACTGTATGGAACATCTTTTCTCAGAGTTCTTCCGCCAACTTTTGTAGTTCCTAATTCAACAAAAAAAAGAAAACAATTTAACATTTATGTGTGGATATTTGGATTTATTTATGGAAGAGATTTTAGTTATGTTCTCAAAAGTAAATAAAAATTAAAAAGAAGAATAAATAATAATTTTACCTGAATCAGGAGATTGTTCATGTGAGTTAGTTATAATATCATCCAATAGTGGAATAGTAGGGTTCCACCCCCAAGGTAAGCTTTGAATGTTTGTGTTGAGCCTCTGTATCTCCTGATAAGTCATGTCCCTTTTCGGCACGGGTGTTCTACCTACCAAATTTATGTTGAACAAATTTATGGCACTACAAAACGTAAATGAATCATATCCTCACACATACAATAAAAACTATAAAATGTAAAGAGCCATGATTTGTTCAACTTTAGGCAGAGAACCGTCTGTAGAGAGTGAGATCATACCTAGGGTTTAAAATTGGGAAATCTGCAAAAAAAAAAAAAAAGCTATTACATCAGTGGTAAAAACTAATGTAGCATGGCAAATAATACAACATATAAAGGCAACTGAAATGATAACAAACAAATTAGATCATGACACGGACAAACAAACTATAAAACATTATGAGTCTGAAGAATAAAAAAAACTATAAAACATAAACTATGAGATTTAACTAGTAAGGTCATTATGATATTTAAGAATAAGTCTTGCCCTTTCACAATACTATACCAAGGAATCATGGGTATAGCATTATGTTGAACACATCATTATGAGATTTAACTAATGAAATCATTATGTTGAACAAATTTATAGCACTACAAAATGTAAATGAATCATATTCTCGCACAAAATAATAAAAACTATAAAACGTAAATGAGTCATGATATGTTAAATAATAGGTAGAGAAAGATCATACCTATGGTTTTAAATGATGAAATCAGCAAAAAAAACTATTAATTGTAAAATCAAACACAAAATCAAACCAACACAATTAGACCCAAAATCAAAATTTGAAACCCACGAAACAAAAAGCACAAAATATTGTGGTAACCAAATAGAAACATAAAATAAAATTGAGCCCAATCATACCCCAAATCGAAGCCAAATGGAACCCCCAAAACCAAAACTCTTGTACCAAAAATCCTATAATCTGTAAAACTACATTACCCCTAAAAAAACCCAAAATTTAAATTAAAAAATCTCCCTATATGAAATTAACCCACCAAATAATTCCCATGCTTTCATACTAATTGAATGAATATATAGAGGCGATGGGAAGACTATAACTAACCACAAACAAAAATAGTAAAACATTTAGCAAACCTCACATATTTACAATATGAAGCTGAAGAACAAAAGACCTAAAAATGAAAAACAAAACATATCTGGCTATCTTTCCATAGTGAAGAACAGGCTGATTTATGACGATCGGGTTTCAAAAAAGCCCCAAAAAGAGTTGGGAAATAAAGAGTAAGATTAAGGTTAGATCTAAAATAAAATTAGGTCTAGGTTTGTAAAACATAAAAAGAAATTAAATCTGAAGGAAAAATCATACCATAAAATCATACTGCAAGGGTGAAAGTGTGAGAGTTATCAATTATGGAGTTGGTGTATCACGAAGCTATATGGATGGAGTAGAGACAGAGAGGGAGATTGTGAGGGTGAATGCATGTGAGAAGAGGGAGGGTACAATATGAGATCGTGGTTTAGGGCTTTGGGGGCATGTCTTTGGTAGGAAATAATCCCATCCCTTCATTTCTTGTCTAGGTGGCTTAAATATGGACCGTTAAGTGTCTTGTGTGTTTATTGAATTGTGAAAACACCATGCTACTTTATATATATATATATATATATATATATATATATATATATATATGGGGGGGGGGGGTATGTGTGCGTGAATGACTGTATGAGGGACTTCATGTATGTACAGGAATTCAACTGTTTATATATTCATTTAATCATGAATCATTTCCTTTTTAATTTTAATATTGATTTTTGTGAGTGTAAGTGTGTATATGTGATTGTGTTATATATATATTGTACATGTGAGTAAATGTGTATATATGAGTCAGGCTTAAGTGCGGATTTGTTTGGTGCAAACTGGGTACGGATCTATTTTCAAAAAATAGCAAATAACATTTTTTTGAGGTGATTTTTTTATGGATTTTTAACATTTCAATTAGCGCCTCAAAAAAATCAGGGCAAAATAATTCTTTTTGCTATTTTAAAAAAATAGGTCGAAATCTGTCAGGTTTTAAGTTGCTTTAAAACTGATAAATTTTGACCTATTATTTTAAAATAGCAAAAAAAAATTGAGCTAATTTGTTTGGGGGGTCATTAAAATGTTAAAAAAATCACTTCAAAAAATGTTTTTGCTGTTTTTAAAAATATGTTTGTACCGAGTCTACACCAAACTAGTCTAAACTTTAGCCTTTCCCATGTATATGTGTGTGTGTGTGTGTGTGTGTGTGTGTGTGTGTGTGCGTGTGTGTACATATGTGTGAAATTGTGTGTGTATATATATGTGTGATTATATAAAAGTATATATATGTGTGTGGGTATTCCTAATCTTCTAATTTCAACCCTAAAATCTAACATAACTCATTGAGTGTATAATTAATTACAAAGTTACTATTCTAATAGAAATGAAATATCAAAACATGTGAAACTATGATGTCGTATAAAATTGCACCAACAACATGAAATCGTACCCTTGTACTAATCACATACATGATTTTAGATATTCAATACACTCAATTTTGTATAAATAAAAAACAAAATATATAAATTAAACAAAATTATACCCAGTTTCAGATTTTTATTTCAGATTTACACAACATTATACCAAATTTCAATTTTAGATTTATACAACATTATATCCAATTTCAAATTTATACCATTTCTTATAAGCCCTAGTTTATATATATATATATATATATATATATATATATATATATATATATATATATATAGAGAGAGAGAGAGAGAGAGAGAGAGAGAGAGACATATGTATACAGAGAGAGTTTTATTATGAGTGAGAGAAAGAACCGTGGTGGTGGAGAGAGAGAGATATATAGAGCACCGATGGAGAGAGAGAGAGAGAGAGAGAGGACAATGTGAGAGAGATTTGCAAGAGAAAGAGATAAAGTGGATGGTGAAATGAAATTAAACCCTAAGGGCTTTTATTTATACCAGACTTTGGGTCACATCTCAGGACAATGACCCTTAATGTAATCGATAAAATTTGTCACGATTCCCCATATATGGTCATGGCTTCAACCTGTAATCTAAATTTTTCATCGACACCTAGTCACGATTCCAAATCGTAACTATAAAGCAGTGACCATTTCAAATTAAAAAGTTATCAAGATTGGGGCTTCACAGTTCTAACTTTGTCACGGTCCTTTGGGTTTGCTCATGGTCCAAAATTGTGACCCTCAGAGTGATAAATTGGCACTGAAATTCCCTCTATATAAGTTACAGTTGGGTCATAGTCTACATCTGTAACTATAGTGGTCATGATCTAGAACTGTGACCAATCATCTGTCTAGGCCTCTAATACAAGGGATCATTATCTTGGTCAAAATATATTTAGGGTGGTAATGGTTTTGGATCATGACCCATGTGGCCACGAAACCTTTCGGGACCAATCTCGGTATATGGCATAGTGAAGTATGCTTATGGTTTCTATTTATAGGAATGGAAAGGAACTTATGATTACCAAAAATGTTACTATCTTTATAAAATTATCCTTACCCTAGTCCTTCTATAATCCCTAAAACTCGATCCTCAAGTAATAATTAATGTCATTGTTGATACCAAAAGTTACCATCCTATGTGGACCAATTACAAGTCAACATGTGTCGTCCTAAATGGAACAAGTCCAAGTCATCCTGATAGGTTCCTGACCAATATAATTTCCCGGCCAATAAGGAATCCTGACCAACTGGGAGGCCCGACCAACAGCCAAAAAGTCATTCTGTACAGCCAACCAAGCGCCAGTAGTCTTACAGCCTATCTTGCCTGTGAAGCGACATCGTTTATATAATTAATCCTCATTATATATTGATGTAAATGCCTAACAAATAAAAGCATTCCATCCTTTCACGTGATAACTATCAAGACCCCCCTTTGGGCTATTAATACATTGTATCACCCATATTACAAGGGATCAAAAAACAACTCAAGGCAGTCAATACACAACACTGGACGTAGGCTATTCTATTGAACTGAACCACTTTAAAAAGTTTTCTTATGTCTTTTTTGTTTTACTTAATTTATTTGTGATCAATTAATTAGGGTTAGTCTAGTTTTTTGCATCAACATATTGGCATCGTCTGTGGGAACGTATTGCTAAACATTTTCACTCATTCATCATTTATCACTCATGGATGAAATTCCAGAATCAAGCACTAGAAATGAGGGTATTCTGCCTAATCCCTCTGCCCCTCCTAACAACAATAATTTGACAGGAATTTTGGCTATCTTGGACAAGGATCAAGAGACCATGCAAGATACTATATGACAGTTGGCCCCAACTTTGCAAGCTGGAGTGTCTGCACAATCTAATCATAGGAATATGCCACCTCCGCCAACCAGGAGTATTGGGCACAGTCATTCCAGATTTTCTAGGGATCCTTCATATCTACTTGGAGCAACCTCTTATAGTAGGGTCACCAATTTCACTGATGTATAATCTCTCATCCCAGAAAGATTGACTGCCTTATAAAGGCTAAGTAGGTCCTCTCCTTTCGATCGTTTGGGACCCAGGGAAATGCCTAACGGGTTGCATCGAGAAATACTCAACGACCAAGTGATCTAAGGGAAAGATCAGCCCAATCCAAATTATATACCTGATGAACTGAAAGGTCTAGTCAAAGAGAAGGTTCACTGGAAGAAAGTTTAGCCAAATCTAGAGGTCGAAACAAAAGAGTTGCCATCCATGACGCTAGCAGTGATGTGTGGAAGGGATCCATTCAAAGTTTAGAAGATAGATTAGGTGAAATGGCCAAGGCCAAGAACCCCCTTCAAAGAAGTTTTATTCAGGGATACCCTTTTGTGAAAACCATCGTGTATTTCCCTACACCGACCAAGTTTAAAGATCCAGTAGTCACTCCCAAATATGATAGGAAGACTGATCCAGTTCTCCATATAGAGAAGTACCAAGCAGTCGTTGATATTTACATTATTCCTGATGAAATGAGATGTAGGGTATTCTCAGGAACAATCACTAGATTCGCTCAAATCTGGTACAACAACCTTCCTCGGGGAAATATTTCTTGCTTTCAATAACTAGCTAAGCTATTCACTGGTAACTTTTTCTTTGGATCAAAATCAGTGAAGCGAGTAACTCATTTACTCAGTGTGAGACAAAAGGAAGGAGAAAGTACCAGAGATTATGTCACTCATTTTAACAATAAAAAGATGGGGGGTAATTAATTATGAAGAAAAGACAGGAATCACTGCTCTCATGAGTGGTTTGCTCCCTTATAAATTATATTATACTCTGGCAAAAGATCCACCGAAGACGATGAAAGAATTGATGGCCAAAGTAGCAAAAATTATGAACGCCAAAGAAGCTATGGCTGCCAAAAAGAATTCAAAAGCGAAGGCAGAGGCAAAAGAAGAAGAGAAGTCAGATAAGAAGGAGCACAAGAATTATAATGAGTGCAAGAGTTTGAAGGGAAAGGAAAGCCTAGATCGGCTCAGGAAATTCACTAATTACACCCTTTTGATAGTGGATATACATCACGTATTAGAGGAAATCAAGCACAACAATGATTTGAGTTGGCCTACAAAGCTAAGATCACCTGCTAATAAAAGGGATAAGTCCAAGTATTGTGAGTTTCACAAAGATCATAGTCATAATACCAACTAATGTGATGCCATACGAAATGAGATAGAAGCACTCATCCGAAGGGAAAAGTTGGATAAAATTGTTGATCGACGGAATAGTGAAAGAAATGGAGGAAGAGTCGACAGAGATTTAAATTGCCAGTTAAGCCTAAGGAAGACAAGAAAAGGAACCTTGACGATGATCCAGAACATGATCCCGATATCCCCAAGAAACCTAGACAATCAGAACGTGAGGTATTCACACTCAATTTTGGATCTTTTGATTGTCACATGATTATAGGTAGAGATGCCAGAGGAGGAGATCATACGGCTGAAAGGAAAGCTTACCTCAATGAGGCTCAAGCTTGTTCCTATATCTAGCGTATCAACCCTCGTCGGGGAGGACCGATCAAGAAAAGTTAACAAGGAGAAGCTCGTAATTGTCTTTTCCAAAAATGATTTATCAGGAGTCTTGTATCCTCATGATGATCCTTTAGTGATTAAAGTCAAGATGAAAGAAGTATGGGTAACAAGAACATTAGTGGATAATGGCAGTTTGGCAGACATCATGTCATATCCATGTTTTGATAGTTTGGGTTTAAAACTCAGTCAACTGGAGCCATATCATAGGTTATTCATTAGATTCTTAGGTGAAAAGGTGTTTCCACTAGGAACTATCAAGTTGGATGTGTTGATCGGGACTTGGACAGGGAGCAGGAGAGAGAAAGTAAGATTCTTTGTAATGGACAAAAATATCCATTCTGCTTATAATATGATCATGGTAGGTTGGTTTGAAAAAGTTAGAAGTTGTACCCTCAACTGTTCATCAATGCTTGAAATTCCCGATCAACTTTGGAGTAGGAGTAGTGAAAGGAGACCAAAAAGTATCTCGAGAATGCTACTATTCCTCTACCGAAGAAGAAGATATGTTAGAGGACAAATGAAAAACAACCACTTATCAAGTGGATACAACTGAGCAGGACAACAAGTCTGAGGTTGAAACTTTAGATCCACGAGATGAATCTGATCTTGTAAAAGGTCAAGCGATGGAGGTAATAGAAAGCATTGTTCTGGATGATAAGCCAAAACGAACAACTCAAATAGGAGCATTGTTGGAACCAATTCTTAAGTAGGAGTTTACAGCTTTTCTAAAGTAAAGAAAATAAGTTTTTGCTTAGAGTCATAAAGATATGCCAAGCATAGATCCAAACTTTCCGTGTCATGAACTTAATGTCAATAGGGAAGTCAAATCGGTGAAGCATTAAAGAAGAGTTTTCAGCCCAAAGAAAAACTAGGCTATACAGGAAGAAGTCGAGAAGCTTCAAAAAGATTTATTTATTAAAGATGTGAAGTATCCTGATTGTCTAGCCAATGTAATTATGGTCAAGAAAAAGAACAACGAGTGGAGGATGTGTGTGGATTTTACTGATTTGAACAAAGAGTGCCCAAATGATCATTTTCCCCTGCCACGAGTTGATCAATTGGTAGATACTACTTTAGGACATGAATTACTGAGTTTCATGGTTGCATATTATGGTTATAACCAGATCAAAATGAAGCCAGAAAATAAAAAAAGTTCTTCCTTTATCACTCCTCGAGGAACTTATTGTTATAATGTTATGCCATTTGGTCTGAAAAATGAAGGTGCTACTTATCAGAGACTGGTGAACAAAGTTTTTAAGGAGCAGATAGGAAAGAATATGTATGTGTATGTTAATGATACGCTCACTAAAAGAAAAAAAGCTGATGATCATATTGTCGACCTCAGCCAGACGTTTGATCAATTGGAAAAGCACTAAATGAAGTTAAACCCTACCAAATGCGTCTTCGGAGTGTAGGAGGGAATGTTCCTTGGGTATATAGTGAATCAAAGGGGAATATAAGCCAATCCAGATAAGATTAAAGCTCTAATCAAAATGAAGTCCCAGGCCTGTAAAAAAGATGTTCAAAGGTTAACTAGGCGAGTAGCAACACTCAACAGGTTGAGTCAAGAGCAACAAACAAATGTTTACCATTTTTTAAGGCACTCAGAAAAACCTTTGAGTGGAACGATGAATGTTAAAAGGCATTCCTGGAATTGAAGAATTACCTGGGAGCACCACTATTACTTTCTCGACCAATGCTGGGAGAAAAGTTGTATCTATATCTGGAAGTATCTGAGTCCACAGTTAGCTTTGCTTTGATCAGGGAGGAAAATGGACTTCAAAAGATAATTTATTACACCAGCAAAGCTTTTTAAGGAGTAGAGGTAAGATATCCCAGATTGGAGAAATTAGCACTAGCTTTAATTGAAGCTAGTAGACGATTGAAGCCATATTTCCAAGCCCACACCATAGTGATTTACACTGATATGCCATTAAGGTAGGATTTGCATAAGCCATAGAAATTTGGGAGACTAATTTATTGGGCTGTGGAGTTGGGGGAATATGACCTTATGTATCAACCAAGGAATACTATAAAAGGTCAAGTCGTGGCTGATTTTATTGTAGAATTCACTTACCTAGAGGGCCCTGAGCAGTAAGGGACTCTTGCCGAGCAACATGCAGGAGTCAGTAAACTAACTAGAAATATACCCGAACAAATCCAAACAGGGAGAACTATAGAAAAAGATCAACCAGAACCATCCATTGGAGTACAGGAGATGAAGAAGAAATATGAGGAGATGAAAGATAAAATATTCCATCGAGGGACTATGACGGACCAAATGTTTGACAACACTATTCCCATATAGAGTTTGTACGTTGACGGTTCATCTTATGCAATCGGATGTGGAGCTGGAATTATTATCAATACTCTAGACAAGCTAGACATAGAGTACGCTCTACCTTTATGATTTCAAGCCTCCAATAATGAAGCAGAATATGAAGCCATGATTGTTTGTCTAAATCTAGTTGAATCACTAAACGCCGAGCAGGTTATGGTGTATAGTGATTCGCAGTTAGTGGTAAATCAAGTACTGAGCTTATATACAGCAAAAGGAGAACATATGACCAGATATTTGGCTAAAACTTTGGAAGTAATTTCCACTTTGTTAGCAGTTCAAATGGTCAGGATTCCAAGATTGAAGAGCGCCTGAGCAGATGCACTTGCTCGGTTAGCCTTAGCAGCCAGAACAGAAATACGAAGAACTATTCCTATTGAGCTGGTTGCTAATAGGAGCATTGATGAGGATCTTATGGTCAACTTTATTGCAATTAACATGGGGCCATCTTGGATGGATCCAATAAGAGCATATATTGAAGATGAAATTCTTCCAGCTGATCTATTGGAAGCTAAGAGGCTGAAATACAAAGCTATAAAGTATGTACTATATGGTGGTGTGTTATCAGAAGAGGAGTAACTGCTAGTCTACAACGATGTGTGCATCCAGCTATGGTAAAGGATTTGATTGAAGAAGTCCATGAAGGGTCCTATAGGGCCCACTTAGTAGAAAGAACGTTGCTACAAAGAATACATACGCAAGGGTACTACTGGCCAACCATGCGAGCAGATTGTGCAGATTTTGCTAAGAAGTGTGACAAATGTCAAAGGTTTTCCAGTATACACAAGGCTCCATAAGCCCTCCTAACACCAATCACTTCACCCTGGCCTTTTTCCCGGTAGGGAATTGACTTGGTTGGGACCCTGCCAATCACCTGAGGAAGGTTCAAGTACCTTATTGTAGTTGTTGATTATTTTACAAAATGGGTGGAAGTTGAACCATTAATTGATATGTCTTATGAAAAGGTTTACCAGTTCATCTGGAAAATAATTATATGCAGGTATAGCTTACCTTATGCCTTTATAACTGATCATGGTACACAATTTGACAATGAATAATTTGCTACTTATTGTGCCCAATCCAACGTCCAAAAAATCCATTCTGCCCCTGACCATCCTCAAAGCAATGGCCAAACAGAGGTAACAAATAGAACTTTGTTGAACGGGCTGAAGAAAAGATTGGAAAATTCAAAAGGAAATTGGATTAATAAATTGAATTCGGTCTTGTGAGCTTATCGAACAACTTCCTGAATAACTACTAGAGAAACTCCGTATCTATTGGCATTTGGTACTGAAGCTGTAATCCCTGTGGAGCTAGATTTACCTACGCATATGGTTTTTAATTTCAATACACTAGTTAGCAATTTGATGAGAAGGCTTGATTTAGACATGCTGAAAGAGTTCCACGAAAATGCAGCTTTAAGGAATGCAACCTATCAACAAAGAACTACACATTTTTACAACAAAAGGGTCATGCCGAGCAACTTAAAGGAGGGATATTATATTTTGAAGAAGGTTATTCATAAGATTAATAAGCTGGAAGCTAATTGGCATGGGACCTATCGTGTTACTACAGTCGTCCGACCAGGAACATATAGGATTGAGACTTTGGAAGGGGAAGAGTTCAAGAACCCATGGAATACAGAGCACTTGAAGAAGTACTATCAGTAAACGTAGTTTTTTTCTACTCATTTCATTCCAATATTGATGAGAACATGACTTTCTGGGAAATTGTTATTTGTTGTTTTCTTTTTTTGGAGTAGTAGTGCTATGCACTTGTAGCACCATGATAGTAGTTCTAATTATGAAATCATGAAGACAACAACACCAACAAAGTTGGTCGGCATCAATAAATACTACCAACAAAGTTGGTTAGTATCCACCAAGGCCACCAACAAAGTTGGATGGTATAACAAACAACACCAACAAAGTTGGTCGGCATCAATAAATACTGCCAATAAAGTTGTTCAGTATCCACCAAGGTCACCAACAAAGTTGATTGGCATCAATAAATACTGCCAACAATGTTGGTCAGTATCCACCAAGGCCACCAATAAAGTTGGTCGGTATCTACTAGAGCAACCAACAAAGTTGGTTGGCATCAATAAAACCACCAATGTAATTGGTCGGCATAAAATAAAATCATGCAAGGCAAAATCGTAAATCCCAAATGCTTGGTTAATGAAGATCCGAATGACAAATGTTCATCTAAACTGGGCTAAAAGACAGACAAATGTTCCACTTACGCTTGGGAACCAAGGTAACTAGTGGAATTACCATAAAATTCAGGTACATTAGTAGAACCGTGGTGAAGAATCAATAATTGGTATAAAACTTAGGATAATCCTAAGAATATTAATAGAACTGGTGAAAAAATAGAGATTAACTAAAACAGTTGATCCATTCATAGTCAATGACTAGAAAAACATTCACAGACATTCCAAAGATTAACTAAAAGTTGATCCATTCATAAAATAAGATTTTCATTAAATATAAATGATTACATATTATTGCTTGATTACATATTATTGCTCAAATATGAAACAAAATAAAAAAGTTATTCTATAGGACGCTTTCCTTCATCTTTAGAAACGGGATCCATGCCAGCTGGAGGATCATCCAAAGTAAAAGGAGAGTTGATGAAGTTAAGATCCCGAAGTATCCTAGTATTATTGCTACTAGGATGATCAAGAAAATGGGGAGGACGAACGATTTTAAGCTCGTCATGGAGTTCATAATCCCCCAAGTACTTGGAAATCAATTTTGGGGAACACGGTGAACGTGTACCCAATTAACATCCAACTTGAATAGAGGATTGTCAAGATTCAACAAGCCTGGATCTTACCAATCCCATATAGTATAATTTCCATCAACCTTCAGCACAGTTAAAGCGTTAATCCAACCCCATTTGTAGGACTCATTTTGGGCCTGTTGGAGTCTATCATCATAATGTCCCAAAGTTTCATTATAACCACCCATCTAAAATTCTCTAGGCTACTTATAGAATTGGAAGGTTAATCTATCAACTTGCGATTGCAGTTTCTTTAGCACCCCATCCTTAGCTTTCAATTGACAAGATTGAGTAGATAGTTCCTCAAATAAATTTTGTAATTTTTTAGACATTTTAGCAATAGCTCGGTCCTTTGCTTTTAAGTGTGTAGCTTGGTTGCAAGGGCCTGTTGGGTCCTAAGCTCCTCTGTAGTTCCTTAGCCATCCCTATTTTAATATCGGGAAGAAAATAAGGACTTATTGTTTTTTAAGGCCTCCAATTAATCTCTGAAGGTGACCTTCTCAGCCTCTAAAAAGAAATGACCTTCATCAGTAGTAGCAACAATAGCTCCAGGGGAAGACTTCAGAAGATTCAACTCATTCCTCAAACTACTATTCTTCTCTTTCGGGAGTTTGGAAATGGCCCTAGTTTCTTCAATTTCAATCTTAATTAAAGCTTCCTTATTATTATATATGGAGATAAACTTATCAAAGCCCTGAACTTCACTCAAAATTTGATACTTCTTCTCATAACTCTGATGTAGCAGCTCAGTAGATTCCATATAATGTTCTGAAAGTTCTTCTACCATTTCATAATAGACAACATTAGTTGCTATTGCCCGATCAATTAAGTACTTCAAATATTTATAGGATTCTGTAACTTGCTCTGAAGCATCATCACCAAGAAACTGGGTAACTTCTTCATCAGACAAGTCCATATGGCCAGCTTTGAAAAAATCATTGCATTTCCTCAGTAGCTCGGTATCATGGGAAGACAGTTGTTCCATCTTCGCAATAAACTAGCAAGAAGAAATAATCACCAATCAACAACAAGAATGGATAACGGGTATAATCAATAAAAGATAGAAATGAGCAACAAAAGGTTCTATTATTGATAACAAAGAGTTCAAGTATAATCAAAATAAAGGAAAAAGAAAAAACAGAAGTAAAAGAGAAAAATATCAAACAACATTACACCTTCTCCCTATCACTCTCAACCTTCTTGCTCTGCTCAGAAAAAGGGGATGCAGGTTGGAGTTCCTCGATTTACCCCACTGAAGGAATAGAAGACTCAGGGACTTCAGGTTGTTTGGCAACAGATTCAACCACAACTAAAGACTTATCAGAAGAATCTTTATCTTCAACCTCATATTCTATGGTTGGAGGAGGACCATGAATATACCTCTCAAAAAGTTCAGAGTCCTAATTTATGTTTAACTCCTGAAGGGAAGTAACCCAACCATCTCTGAAACATTTTTGCTTCACATACTCAATCTGAGTATAAGCAGCAGAAATGGCCTTGTTCTATACCTAATCCCAACCATCACTGAAGGAAGCCTTCACAACAGATTTTCTTTTAGCTCGGGCAGAGGATATAAGATCTTCAGCATCCTTATCCCTGCGCTCAACTTCTTATTTCTAGCGCTTAACATCCTCTTCTCATGTACAGCTTCATCATTTTAGATCCTAACCTTCTTAGCCCTGCGCTCAGCTTCAAGGGCATTTGTATCAGAGGTTTGATGAGCCAATTTAGCTGTCTTCAATTTTTCTGCCCAAATGCTCCTCTCAGTCTCCAAAGCTTGTTGAGACTCAAGCAGAGACTTCTTCAAACTAGACAAAGCTTCCTTCACCTCATTCAAAGAAGAATAATCTTTGATTGCATCATCCTTCTCTAGCATATTATTAAAGTGTACCAAGAACTACAAAAAATGAAGATTAAAGTGAGCAAATGAAGAATGTAACTAACAACCAAACAAAGACAATGGGAATTACTTACTGATGCAAGGTTTTGATCATCCAATTCAGAGACCTTTGTTCTGGGGAGCTTGGAATCCACCCCCTTGTGGTCTGGAAGAGTACCAGACTTGATCAATTTCCTAGCCAAACTAGGAGTAATAGTTGTTGGAAGAACAACATCAGATGAGGGAAAATTGATCAAGGATAGTTGATCGGTCACTTGATCGACTTGATTTTTTGCAATCCCTCTCCCGAGTCTCCTCAAAAGAACTTCAACCTCTTTGGGAGCTTCATCTTTATGAGCCAAGTCCTCAGGGGGTGGATCCTTGGGGACTGAATCTTTGGGAGCTGGACCTTTTGGGGCTAGGGGCTTCATAACATCCCCAGTTTTATTCTTAGCCCCCTCAGCATATGATTGGGATCTAGGTGCAACACCACTATAAAGATCAGGAAATTTCCTCTTCTTCATAACTTCAGATAAAGGAGTATCAGAATTAACAGCAGAATCTGTGTCAGAATCGATCACCAAAGTAGGAGCAGCAACAGGTCTAGCAATAAAAGAGGAAGCAGTGTTCCTGTACTGGAGCAAATAAGAGGCAAACCTCACGTGCTCCTCAGCAACTACTTTGTGAAGTTCCCATATAAACATCAACTCTTTCAAATTTACTTCGCTCTCTTTGGGGCACTTTTTTTTTGCTTAACTGCAAAACAATTTATAAAAACAACAGTCAGTATGATATTTTATCAAATATAAACAGGACAAATTTACTAAAACATAAAACAACTTATTCCGTTGCCAAAAAGTGGACATCTATGTCCTTGGTATTTAGCACCTCCAACTAAAGGGGCATGTTGCCAATTTTTCACAATGACCCCATGATCAAAATAATCCCTATTAGAGTCAGGGAGATTAACTACTAAAGCTTTACTAACAGTCCTAGTTTTCAAATAAAATGTGGTATCACTAGTTACCCACTTATAATAAAACATGATTTCTGAAATCCCTAGATGGGTTCTATGAATTTGATTTAACTTATAAACTCCATTAACAACTCTCCATGTGTTAGGAGCCACTCTTGCAGATACAATGTAAAAATATTGAAAAAAACTCTAAATACAAGGGATTGGTAGGAAACGTGAAGCCACATTCAGCAACAAAGATAGAAGGGAACCAATGACCCTCAGTAAGAGAGAAAAAATCATAAGGAAAAGTGGGATTTTCTAATATCACCCAAGAAGGAATGTTAATATTAGCTCTAAACTTATCGAGTGACTCAATAGAGTAAACCATGATGAATAAAACAAAGAAAAAGAGAAGAAAGACTCTTACAAAGATTTAAAGATTCAGCAAGAACTGAATACATGAGAGAAAACAATCGCAAGAAAGTAAAGAACACAACACCAGAATCAGAAGTAAGAGGTGAAAAATGATCGAAGTTTTCACTACCCTTTTTATAAGACACATCGAAAACTGGGCCAAGTAATGATTAAAATGAATGATAATTGGATTTACGATGGCTAAACAGACGAAAAGACAAAGATACCCTAAAAGTATTCGCTAAAATTTAAAATATTTATAAAATTGTCATCCGCGCTCAAAACCTGTCAAGAGAATAAATTTCACAAGTCTGGAAGCTTTCCAGCCAACTAAACATCCCGAGCTACTACCAAAACATAATATTCCACATTTTCACATAAACCTCAAGTATGAAACATTGGGGTCTTCTATTGATACAAAAAGTTACCATCATACGTGGACAAATTACAATCCAGCATGTGTCGTCCTATATGGCACAAGTCCAAGTCATCTTGATAGGTGCCCGACCAATTTAATTCCTCGACCAATAAGGAAGCTTGACCAACATAGTTACCCGACCAACAGCCGAAAAGTCATTTTGTACAACCAACTAAGCGCCAGCAGTCTTACAGCCTGTCTTGCCTGTGAAGGGACATCATTCATATAATTAATCCTCATTATGTATTGATGTAAATGCCTAACAAATAAAGGCATTCCATCCTTTCACATGATAACTATCGCGACCCCCCTTTGGGATATAAATAAATTATATCACCCTTATTACAAGGGATCGAAAAACAACTCAAGGGAGTCAATACACAATAGTGGATGTACGCTATTCCATTTAACCGAACCACTTTAAAAAGTTTTCTTGTGTCTTATTTGTTTTACTTAATTTATCTGTGATCAATTCATTAGGGTTAGTCTTGTTTTTTGCATCAACAGTCATTAATCCATGCGGTGTGTGTTTGCGTTTCTTTGATACAAATTTTTGACCTCCTTAAAGCCTCAAGTCAACATCCTCTCAGGAAATTATTAAGTTATGGCCAATCAAGGTTGTATCCTACCGATAAGACCTCATCCTAAAAGATCCTAAAGTAACAAGAAATCTCCCATAACATATATATTTCTAAAGTTATCCGCCTACATATATAAGCTCTATCTCTCTCTCTCTCTCTCTCTCTCTCTCTCTCTCTCTCTCTCTCTCTCTCTCTCTCTCTCTCTCTCTTATAGGTTTGTTAACCCTAAATGCTTAAAATTCACAACCTAGATAACCTGGATTATATCTAGTTTATTACATAAATTACTCCAAAGATATAAAAAAGTAAAGAAATGAAATGGAGTGTAAAAAGTTTGATTTTGTGGAAATATATCTCTATTCATTGAGAGCCTTCCTTATATATCCATAGGTTGTCTTCAATACATATTTGGGGTAAATTTTGTATTAAACTATTCTTATAATTTTTTAAGTCTAAAAAAATTAAACCAACATAAAAATTCATGGCTTGGTCACATTGAACAAAAAATATTAGTGTATCATTGTGACATTAACAAGAGTCATTTAAATTCTCATAACTAATTACTTTTTTTATAGTTAAATCTTTCTTTTCTAAGAAATAGTTTTTTTAAATTAATGTCATCGTTAAATTTATTTTTATTTTGTCCACTAATTTGGAATTAAGGAAATGGATTAGATGTTAGTTAAATTCAATTAAGAATGAATTGATTTGACTAATAGGGTATCCAACACTTAACTTACGAAATCATATTATTTACCATAATCAATTTTTTAAATAAGACCTAATTATATTCGATTGATTTATGAATTAATTAAAATTGAGTGCAGTCATGATTATTTAGTGGAGTTAATTTACGATTAAATAAAGAAAAGGCTCTCTCTCTAGGAAATTTTGAATCCCTAGGTTTCCATGCTGACAATAGTGGCTTCCACATGTGACTCACCAACTCTAGTTGCCAATAAACCTCCAGATCCTCCTAATGCTTGGACTAGATCCTTTGCAAGTGTTGTTTCTTCCATTAATTCCAAATCGATTGAACTAAAAAAGCCTTTCATATTTAAAGGTAAGCTTCCTGTCATTTTCTCAAAAGAGGATATTCTATTCTTAGTTGATCCTTTTAAGTATGCCACTGAGGGTAAGTTTTTCCATGGTCGACCTAATATGGAAACTATTAGGAAAACCTTTATCTCTTTCTCTCTTAAACCTACATATACTATTGGTCGATTTAATGAAAATCACATTTTGATTCACCTTAACTGTGAAGTAGACTTTGTTAGGCTTTGGCTTTGAGATCAATAATATACATGTATATTTCCTATCTGCATTTTCAAATGGACTTCTGATTGTTAACTTGAAGAAGAAAGCCTTATTTTCCCAGTTTGGATTCATTTTCATAACCTTCCCATTCATTTCTTTGCCAATTCCTACCTTTGCTCCATTGCCGAATAGATTGGAAAACCTTTGAAAACCGATGCTTACACTACATCAATGACTAATCCAAGTCTATCTAAAGTTTTCCTTGAGATGAATTTACTACAGAAAGGACATTTTACGGTATTGATTGGATATGGGGAGGCAGGCTTCTAGCAAGATAAAATATATGAAGATATTCCAAAGTATTTTTCTTAATGTTATAAAATTTCCATGAGATCAATCAATGTTTGTTTTCCTAAAAGACTTAAAATAGCAATCCTCAAAACAAGCCTCATCAGATGATGGTTCTACAAAGCAATAATTATAATCCCTTAAAATGTTAAATCAACCAAATCATGAGAATGTTACCTCTTCTAAGGGTGCTATAATAGATGTTGCATATAAAAGACCATGTAAATGGTAATTGAAGATGAAAGACCCCCTAAATATTGGAGAATTCATCTCTAGGTATCCTTAATCATCATCAAGTTTCTACCCTTGGCATTGCTGCTAAAAATGTGTGTTACCCTCAACTTGACTAAAGAAATACCCAGGTCTAAAAAAGGCATTCCTTCTCATTTATCCTTGATATCCAAAATGGAAATGTTACTAATGAGGAGGTAATAATTGTTGACAAAGGTCATTTATCTCCTAGAGATATTGACCTGATTGATTATGATAACTATTGGTCTACTGGTAGGATGTACCATTAAGATTTTGAACCAAAAGGTAAAATTTCAGTCCATATGCATGAAGAATTGGAGTTATTTGCAGCTCATCTTCATAACAAAAATCCTTAAAAAACACTAAGCCAAAGATCAAGATTAAAATTAAAATAAAAACCTTCAATCCAAATCCTCATCTTTTGTCTCTGTTTTTAACCAAAATCTGTCATGACCATGTCCCTTCTCCTAAACATTGTCCTACTAAACCTCTATTTAAAAGAGTCACTATATTAGGATCCAAATCCTTATCAAACTTTCCCTCCTTTAAATCTCAAAGATCAACTTCCTTTGTTAGAATATTAGAGGTATAGGTAACAAAATGTCTGAAAGGAGAGTAAAGAAGATGATTAAAGATCATACACTTCCTTTTTTAGCCTTGCATGAACCTAAAATTTCCGCTGATAAGATGTCTTCCAACCATTTAATATGGAACTTTGAAAAATCATTTCATAATGTCTATAATAACATATGTTATTTTTGGATATGTTATTTTGGAAATTTAAGAATAAAGCCTACATCATCCTTGATGCTAATCAAGTGTCTTGTGTGAAAATATATCATGATACGATTCCCTCAGAAGTTCTAGTCATGGTAGCTTATGCTAAGTGCCTCCCATAAGAGAGAATATTCCTTTATGATCAAATGGAAGCCCCAACTAATTAATTCTCTCAGCTGCCTTAGCTAGATATTAAAGATTTCAATGTGGTTTCCTGGATAAAAAAAATGGAGGTAATACTGATAATTTCCGTACTTGCTCAATATATCAATGACTGGCTAGAGAAATGTAATTTGTTTCATCTTGGCTATAGTGGATTTAAGTACAGTTGGTGAAATAATAGAACTAAGGATAATATAATTTTTTTAGGCTGGACAGGGGGGTTGTAAACTCCATATGGACATGATTGTATACTAAAAACTTTATTAATCACCTCCACAAATTTTTCTCAGATCGCTCCCCTCTTCTCTTATCTATTCATTCCCATTTCGATGACTTCCCTAAACTATTTAAATTCTTGAAGATGTGGTACATGTCTAAGGACTTTGAAAAACTTCTTGTTAAATCTTGGGAGAGCCTCATGGTTGAAAATCTTTTGAAGATGTTTTTTTGCCCAACTTACAAGATTAAAGTCTACCATTAGAGTTTAGAATAAAACCCCTTTTAAGGATATTTTAGTAGTCCATTAATCTAGAAATGATATATTAAATAAAGAACATAGCTTTGAACTCAACCCTACCGCTTCTAATAAAGGGGCTATGTAAGATGTCAAGGCTAAGTTAAGTGATAACATAAAAAAAGAAGATTCCTTTGGTAATTGTTGATGCAAAAAACTAGACTAGGTCTAATTGATTGATCACGGATAAATAAAATAAAAACAAATAAGACATATACATTTTTAAAGTGGTTCGGCTTAAAGGAATAGCCTGCGTCCACTGTTATGTATTACATAACTGCCTTGATTTGTTTTTTTTCGTCCTCCATAATGAGGGTGATATAATGTATTCATAACCCAAGAGGGGTGCTGATAGTTGTCGTGTGACAGGCTGAAATGACTTCATTTGTTAAGCCTTTACATCAATACATAATGAGAATTAAATATTCTATTATTGTCGCTTCACTGGTTATACAGGTTCTAAGACTATTGTCGCTTTGTTGGCTGCACTGATTGGGTTTCCGGCCGTTGGTCGGACTTCCTAGTTGGTTGGTATCCCATGTTAGTTGGGCTGCCTTGCTGGTTGGAATGCCTTGTTGATCAAGGATTTATGCCATGCTGACTTGGATTTAAGCCACATTAGATGACACGTGCTGACTTGAAATTATCCACGTAAGGTGGTGAATTTTGGTATCAACAGAAGACCCCAATGTTTCATACTTGGAGCTGATGTGAAAGTGTGGAATATTATACTTTGGATGCTTGGTCGACTACAGACCTTCCAAACTTGTGAATTTTATCTAGTTATTTGACTATTTTGGGAGCGAATGGCAGTTTTGTAAATATTTTAAATTTTAGCGAGCATTTCTGGGGTATCTTCGTCTTTTCTCTTGTTAGCCGTCGTAAACTCAACTGTCGTTTACTTTAATCATTATTTTTCCCAGTTTCCGAGGTGACTTATAAAAAGAGTGGTAAAACTTCGATCATCTTCTATCTTTTCATTTTTGATTTTGCTACTGTGTTCTTTGAACTTTCGTGTGATCGTTTTATTTTATGTCTTCAGTTCTTGTTGAATCCTTAAACCCTTATAAGAATTTATCTTCTCTTCTTCTTTGTTTCTTCATCATGGTTTATTCTATCAAGTCGCTTGATAAGTTCAGGAGTAACTTTAACATTCCATCTTGGTTTGTACTAGAACATCCAACTTTTCCTTCTGATTTTTTCTCTCTTAGTGAAGGCCATTGGTTCCCTTCCTTTATTGCTGAATGTGGGTTCACATTTCCTCCTAATCCCCTGTGTCTGGAGTTTTATCAATATTTTGACGTTGTACCTGCAAGAGTAGCTCCTAATACATGGAGAGTAGTTAATGGAGTATATAGATTAAATCAAATCCATGGAACCCATCTAGGGATTCCAAAAATAATATTTTGTTATAAATGGGTAACTAGTGATACCACTTATTATTTGAAAACTAGGGCAGTTAGTAAAGATTTAGTAGTTAATCTCCCTGATTCTAATAGGGATTATTTTGATCATGGGGTAGTTGTAAAAAATTGGCAATATGCCCCTTTAGTTGGAGGTGCTATATATCAAGGACCTAGATGTCCACTCTTCGGCAACAGAATATGTTATTTTGTGTTTTAGTAATTTTGCCATGTTTATATTTGATAAAATGTCATACTGACTATTGCTTTGTAAATTTAATTGCAGTTGACCAGAAAATAAAATCCCCCAAAGAGGGTGAAGTAAATTTCAAAGAATTGAAGTTTATCTGGGGACTTTATAAGACAGTTGCAGAGGAGAACATTAGGTCTGCTTCCTATTTGCTTTAATACAGAAATACCGTATCTTCCTTTATTGCCAGACCTGCAGCTTCTCCTATTTTGGTTATTGATATTGATCAAGAAGTTGCTGATGATTCAGATACTCCTCTTTCTGAAATCATGAAAAAGATAAAGTTTCCTGATCTTCTTAGTGGTAGCACTTTTGGCTCCCAAAAACCTATTGAGGGTGCCAAGATGAAAATAAAGGAAATCATGAGAGATCCCCCAGCCCCAAAGACCTAGCTCCCAAGGACACAGCTCCTAAAGATGTTAAACTTCCTTTCAGGAGACTTAGGAGAGGGCTTGCAGAGAATAATGTCGACCAGGTGACTAACTAACAGACCTTGGTTGAATTGCCTTCTTCTGATGCTGGTCCTCCAGAAGTTATTACTCCTGGTTTAGCTAGGAAGTTGATCAAGTCTGGTACGCTTCCAAACCACAGTGGGTGGATGCCATGTTACCCTGAGCAAAGGTTTCTATATCGACTGCTCAGAGCCTTGCCTCAGTAAGTGATTTCCTTCTTTTTGGTTCTGTTGTCTTTTATATTTATCATATACTGATCTTGATCTTCTTCTTCTTCTTTTGTAGTTCTTAGTGCACTTCAATAATATGCTGGAGAAGGATGATGCAATTAGGGCTTTTTCTTTAAATGATGTAGAGGAAGCTTTGACTGGCTTGAAGAAGTCTTTACTCGATTCTCATGGAGACTGAGAATAGAACTTGGGTGGATAAACTGAAGACTGCTGAAACTGCTTGGCAGATGTCTAATGAAAATACCCTTGAAGCTGAGTGCAGGGCCAAGGAAGATGAGCACAAGGGAAAGGAAGCTGAGCGCAGGGAAGAGGAAAATGAACACAGGGCTAAGACTGTTGAAGATATTGTATCCTATGCCAGATCTAATAGAAAATCTACTGTGAAGGTGTCCTTCAGTGCTGGCTGGGATAAGGGATGGAATAAAGCCATTTTTGTTGCCTCTTCTCAGATTGAGTATACAAAATAAAAATGTTTAAGAGATGGTTAGGTTGTTGTCCTTTAGGAGTTGAAGAAAATTAAAGGCTCTGAACTTTTTCAAAGACATACTCATGGTCCTCCTCGTACCATTGAGGATGAGATTAAAGATGGAGTTAGTTATGGGGAGTCTTCTCTAGTGGTTGAATCTTCTGCCGACCAACCTAAAATCACTGATCTTCTCTTTCTCAATCTGAGAACACTGAGCAACTCCAGCATGTAGCCCCTTCTTCTGAGAAGTTTGAGATTGATAGGGAGAAGATGTAAATTTGTTCGTCACTTGTCCTTTTTCTTTTTTGTTTCTTTTCTTTATTTTTATTGTATCTGAACCTCTTTATTATCAATAAAAGAAACCTTTTGTTCCTTTTTATCTCTTCTTGATCATTCATGTTCTTCATTCTTATTATTGATTGGTGGTCATTTCTTCTTTCTAGTTTATAGTGAAGATGGAATAACTATCTTCCAATGATACCGAGATATTGAGGAAATGAAATTCTTTTTTCAAAGCAGGTCATACAGACTTATTCGAGAAAGAAATTATTAAGTTGCTTGGTGACGATGCATCAGGGCAGGCTAACGAGGCCTACAAATATTTGAAGTGCTTACTTGATAAGGAAGTAGCAAATAATATTGCTTATTATCAGATGATAGAAGAACTTCAAGAATAATATAAAGAGTCCACTACGCTGTTACACGAGAGCTATGAGCAAAAATATCGAAGCTTGAGTGTAGGTCGGGGTTTTGATAACTTTATTTCTGTTTATAACAAGAAGGAAGCTTTACTTAAGCTTAAAGTTAAAGAAACTAGAACTATTGCCAAACTTCTGGAAGAGGAGAATAATAATATGAGGGGTGAAGTGAATCTTTTGAAGTCTGTTTCTAGAGTTATTATTGCTACTACCAATGAAGGATATTCCTTTTTAGAAGTTAAAAATGCAACATTAAGGGATGAGTTGGAAGCTTTAAAAAAAGATTAAGTCTGCATCCTCTTCCCGAGCAAGAAATAAGCCTGGCCGAGGAACTTCAGAAGAAATTAGGACCCAACAGACTCTTGCCAATCAAGAGGTGCAGTTAAAAGCTAAAGATTGAGCTATTATTAAGATGTTCCAGAAGCTGCAGACATTTTTTGAGAAATTATCCACTTAATCTTCCCAGTTACAAGTTAAAGATGGAGTATTAAAGAAGCCACAGACTCAATTTGATAAATTAACCTTTCAATTCCATAAAAAATCACGAAAAGTTTGGATGGATGGGTATAATGAAGCGTTGAGGCATCTAGATGAGAGACTCCAATAGACTAAGAATGAGGCCTATAAATGGGGTTGGATGAACGCTTTGACCGTGCTGAAGGTGGATCAAAACAATTCACTATAGGATTGGTATGACCCCAGCTTGCTTGAACTTGATAATCCTCCTTTCAAGTTAGATGGCAACTGGATTCTTTTTCATCATATTCCTTAATGCTTGATTTCAAAGTACTTAGAAGATTATGAGCTACATGATGAACTAGAGATCATCTGACCTCCACATCTTCTTAATCGGCCTAGTAGTAGCAATACCAGGATGCTTCAGGATTTTAACTTCATCAACTCTCCTTATACTTTGGATGATCCTCCAGCTGGCATGGATCCTATTTCTAAGACTGAAGAAAAATTCCCTCTAGAATAGAGATTTGTATCTTGTTTTTGCATGTTTAAACAACAATATGTAATCATCTACTTTAATGAAAAAGATTTATTTTATCAATCTTTGATTGTAGATGGATCAACTTTTAGTCAATCTCTGTATATGAATGTCTTCTTAGTCTTTGACTTGTGAATGGATCAACTTTTAGTCAATCGCTATTTTTGGATCGATAATTTTTCAATCTGTAGTTTTTCATCGGTTCTATTAATACCCTTAGGATTATCTCAAGTGTTGTACCAATTACCAATGAATCATTATGTATCTACTAATGTACCTCAAGTTTTTAGGTAATTGCATTAATTACCTTGGTTCCCAGGCTTTAGTGGAGCTTTTGTCCATCTTTTAGCCCAGTTTAGATGAAAATTATTCATCCTGGTCTTCATTAACCAAGCATTTGCGACTTACAATTTTGCCTTGTATGGTTATTTCTTTTTATGTGTTGATAACCAACTTTGTTGTGCCTTTATTGATAACGACCAGCATTATTGGTATTGTTGTTGATATCGACCAACAGTTTGTTGGTGGTTCGTGTTGACAACCAACATTGTTGGTGTTTTTATTGATACCGACCAATATTTTATTGGTGGTTTGTGTTGACAACCAACATTGTTGGTGTATTTATGTATTTATAACAAACTTTGTTGGTGCCACGACCAACATTGTTGGTGTTTTTATTGATACCGACCAACATTTTGTTGGTGGTTTATGTTGACAACCAACATTGTTGGTGCCTTTATGTATTGACAACAAACTTTGTTGGTGCCACGACCAACATTATTGGTGTTTTTGTTGATACTGACCAACATTTTGTTGGTGGTTTTATTGATGCATTTGCAGTTTTATTTGCAGTGTAGTGCATAGCACTAGTACTCCGAAAAAAACAACAATTTTGGGGAAATCATATTCTCATTAATGTTGAAATGAACTGAGTATATCATGGCTACATCACTGATAATATTTCCTCAGGTGTTCTGCATTCCAGGAATTCTTGAATTTTTCACCTTCTTTTAAGTTGCTCGACCTCACCCTTTTGTTGCAGAAGCGTACAGTCGGTTGTTGATAGGCTGCATCTTTATGTACTTTTAGCATGTCTAAGTCCAACCTTCTCATCAAATCACTGATTGGGGTATTGAAATTAAGAACTTTGTGAGTTGGTAAGCCTAGATCTATAGGAATTACGGCTTCAGTACCAAATGCTAACATGTAGGGAGTTTCTCTAGTAGTTATTCTAGGGGTTGTTCTGTAAGCCGACAAGACGTAATGCAGTTCATTGATCCAATTCTCTTTAGCATTTTATAGACTTTTCTACAATCCATTCAACAGCGTTCTATTCGTTACCTCTATTTGACCACTGCTTTAAGGGTGTCCAGGAGCATAGTGGATTTTTTGGATATTGGATTGGGCGCAATAAGCAGAAAATTCGTCGTTATCAAATTATATGCCATGATCAGTAATGAAGGCATTAGGCAAGCCATTCCTGCATATGATGCTCTTCCAAATAAACTAATAAACCTTTTCATAAGATATATCGATCAAGGGCTCATCTTCCACCCATTTAGTAAAGTAATCAACAGCTACAACCAGATATTTGAACCTGCCTCAGGTGGTCACCAAAGGCCCGACCAAGTCAATTTCCCATATAGAAAAGGGCCAAGGTGAAATGATTGGTGTTAGGACAACTTGTGGAGCCTTGTATATGCTAGAAAACCTCTGGTACTTATCACACTTCTTGGCCAAAGCTGCGCAATCTGCTCGCAGAGTTGGACAGTAGTACCCCTGTGTCTTGATTCTTTGTAATAAAGTTCTCCCGGCTACATGAGCTTCACATGACCCTTCATGGACTTCCTTAATCAAATCTTTTACTTCAGCTGGATGCACACAACGTTAGAGACCAGCAGTCAGTCCTCTTCTATACAATACACCCTTATCTAACACATATCTAGCAGCTTTGTATTTCAACTTCTTGGCTGTGTGTAAGTTGACTGGTAAAATTCCATCCTCAATATAAGATCTTATGGGATCCATCCAAGATGGCCCAATGTCAACCGTAATAAATATAACCATTAGGTCTTCATCAATACTCCTATTAGTAAGAAGATCAATAGGAATAGTTCTTCTCAACTCGGTTCTGGTTACTCAAGCTAACCGGGAAAGTCCATCTGCTCGTGCATTTTCCAGCCTTGGAATTCTAATAATCTAAACAGCTAGAAAAGTGGCAATTACCTTCAAAGTTGTATCTAAGTATCTGGATATTAACTCTCCTTTGGCTGCATATAAGTTAACAACTGATTTACCACCAACTATCACTACACCAAAATGGGCAAATTGTCAACTTTCAGCCGGCCAGCCTTGTCAAGGTCATTGACCGTGACAAAAAAAACACGCGTTTTATGTCACGGTCATTGACCTTGACACGACCGTGACAACGAATTGTCACGGTCATTGACCGTGACAAGTCCGTGACAAATTTAATTGTCACGGACTTGTCACGGTTAATGACCGTGACAATTCGTGTCACGGTCAAAGACCTTGACACGACCGTGACAATGTTCGCAGCAAAAACCCTATCCCCCTTCTTTTTTCCCTCCCGCGCCGTTCTCTCCATTTCTCTCTCTCTCTCTCTCTCGATGCTGCTCTCTCTCTCTCTCTCTACTTTCAGGTCCATTTTCTCTCTCTCTCTCTCTCTCTTTCATTTATATATATATTTGTGTGTATATTTGTGTGTATGTGTATATATATATGTGTGTATGTGTGTGCGTGGAGGGGGGCAGGGGGTGGGGGGTGGGGCGGGGTGGGGCAGGGTGGGGGAGGGGGTGGTGGAGGGGGGCAGGGTGGGGCGGGGTGGGGCAGGGTGGGGGAGGGGGTGGTGGAGGGTGGGGTGGGGTGTGTGTGTGTGTGTGTGTGTGTGTGTGTGGTGGGGGAGGGGGTGGGGTGGGGTGGTGTGGGGTGTGTGTGTGTGTGTGTGGTGGTGTGTGGTGGGGGAGGGGTGGTGGAGGGGTGGGGCAGGGGGTGGGGTGGGGTGTGTGTGTGTGTGTGGTGGGGTGTGGTGGGGGAGGGGTGGGGTGTGTGTGTGTGTGTGGTGGTGTGTGGTGGGGGAGGGGGTGGTGGAGGGGTGGGGCAGGGGGTGGGGTGGGGTGGGGTGGGAAATCATATGAAATGAATTCAAATTATTGTTGTAGCACTAAGGGAATAAATGAAAATGAATTGGAACTATTGTCTTTTCAACCATCCAATAAAAGTTTTCCTTCATGGAATGTTAGAATTGTTTCTAGGATAATAATCCTACTATAAGATAATTGCTCAAAATAAATATTAAATAATAATTACTAAGATATCAATTCAAATAAAGTCTTAATAACCTAACCAAAAGAAATAAAATAAAATATCAAATAAATTATCATCCACCTCATAGACATTCCCTACCAATCATTTTAAGATAATTTTATCCTTATAAAGATAAATACCTTTGATTGCAAAGCATGCACTTGTATTATTATTATACAACATGTATTATTTCGATGTGTAATTCTAAAATCTCACCTAGTTTTGTATACTATTTTTAAAATCATACTATCAATTCACGAGACACTAAACAAGAAAGAGGACATATTAATTTGGAAATGCTTGTTTTTCTTTCTAGAGACCCGTGTCGTCAAAACTTGGTAGTGTTCGAGTGTGTTTTTATCACTAAATTATTATTTCACTAACAAATACTCCTTATATCCTAGATTAAGAGTCCATATTTAATTTTTGTACTTACTAATAATACACTTAATCAATGGCTAGGATTAACCCTTATTCACTATTATGAAATTTGGTTAATTGATTATTTAAAAAAAAAAAGCAAAAGTAGACTAACATATATACACAACACTAAAAGTAGACATCAATTTTATAAATAATTGATATTTTCATTCAAAATAAATATTTCATTCAAAAATATTGGATAATAATTGATATTTTCATTTAAATTGATAATAATTTTATTCATGAAATTAATTCAATTAGGTAAAACCCATGATAATGAAATTTATGCTACAATTATCTCATGTCATAATTTTATGTAGTTGTCACGGTCAGTGTGGGGGGAGGGGGTGGGGGTGGGGTGGGTAGGGGTGGTGTGTGTGTGTGTGTGTGTGTGCGTGTGGCGGGGGTGGTATTGACGGAACTTACACATACGTTATAATATAGACGAAACATTTTTTTATCTGTACTAATAACATTTTTTTTATAGCAAAAATGTCTCCTTCAGATGTTAGGGTGAAGATGATGATGCTGTTTATGATGATGTCGTCGTCTGGGTTCGGTGGTAGCGGAGGTGACGAGGGATCCTCCGCCCCTAGGCTCCCCAAATATGGAAAATTTGGGACTACCGTCGAAAACAAGTCGGAGCTTTTAGCGAGATCCCTCGAGCTGCTAAAGACGGTCATCGGCCCGGGGTTTATGAGTTGGAAGGAGGTGCCGTATGAGCTCAAGTTAGCTGTTTGGGCGGCACTACAGGTAATATTTATATGAATATTTCAATTTCAATTTAAATTTATATTTATATTTATATTTATATTTATATTTATATTTATATTTATATTTATATTTATATTTATATTTATATTTATATTTATATTTATATTTATTCGCAACTAACATTGTATTTGTTGGACAGGAACAATTCAACTTGGATCCAAAGCTACGCGATTTCGTCTTCGAGCAGTTGAGGGAGCAACACAAGACGTGGAAAAAAAATATGCGGACACGGTACTTTGGAAAAACACGAGAGACCATTTTACAATGGCGCGGATCCGTCCCGCCCAAGGAGCCGATCTCATTGGCACAATGGCAAAAGTTCATTGACAATGAGATCGAGGATCGACAATTGGCATCTCGCCAATCGGGGAGGGAAAATCGGGCTAAAAAGACGGACGTGCACTACTCCGGCCGGACCTCTTACGCTGAGGTGGAGCATAGGATGAAGGTAATATTTAATTTATCTAAACTACAGAAATATATTATTGGATATTATTTTACTTTGCGGGGCCGATACTAATTTTACTTTACTTTATTTTATTTCAGGGGGTAGGGAATGGGCCAGGGGGTAATCCACATAGGCTCGATACTTATGTGGCTCTTCGGACGAAGAAGGGGAAGGACAAGGAGGTGTCCCCGAGCGTCGCGGCCATGATTGTAAGTAATCCGACAGTTTAATTATTGTTAATTACGTTATAATTTTTTAGTTTACTAATCATGTGCTTTTTGTCGTTTCAGGCAAAGCTTAAGGAAGTGCATGAGTCGCAGTCTGATTCCGAAAAGGCATCTTTGTCCACAGACGCACTCAGCCAAGTGCTTGGCTCTAATCGCAAGGGGAGGACAAGGGGAGTGAGCTCGCGGGTGGCCAAATCTAGGATCATCGGATTGGAGACGAGCGACACCGGGTTGGCTCGAACGGTGGATTCACACGACGCGAAGCTGTCCCGTTTGGAGGCGAAGGTCCAAGATATGTACGCATTCATGAAGCGTACGTTGGGTGGAGACCGTAAAGAGAAAGGTAAAGGGAAAGGGAAGGAGAAGGCGGTGGAGGAGGAGGTGCGGGAGGACGAGGCGCAGGATGACGAGGATGTGGACCTCGCTGCTTCATCACCGACACGTTCGTACTTCGACGATCCACTTCCCTATTTGACGCCCTCCAACAGACCATTATCGACAATTGGTTGGCCGAGCGTGTTCATATTGGACATATTTGATGGCCAGCGGATAGGGCGGGGGTTGAGGGACCCGAACATCGTCGAGGGTGGAATAGTCCATGGACGTGTGCTTCAAGAGATGGAGTCCAGGGTGCTCGTCACGCATGTCATACCCGGGAAGGAGAACTCCCTATTGTGGTTGCGCGAACAATGCGGCACGACGTACATTAGTGGGTGCGTCAATTCGTATGTCGTGTGGCCTACTCACCTCCTCAGTTTTATCTAAGACATGTAGTAACATTATTTTTAAGTTTGTCCATTTTAATTATATTTGGATTATATCGTCATGTATATTATTTTTACTTTAAAGATTTGGATTATACTGTCATGAATATATATTTGCATTATCTTTAGTTTGTGTTGGATATATGATGTTTGGAACAGGTACAACGTTGCTATAACAGGTACAAATATACTGCTGGGCAGTGGCGGTGGCCATACTGCCCAGCAGATTTTTTTTAAATTCAGCCCAGAATTGTCACGGTCATTGACCGTGACAATTTTTTTAAAAGGGGTCACGGCTTTGTCACGGTTTATAACCGTGACAAACGTGTCAAGGTCAATGACCGTGACACGACCGTGACACAAAACGCGAGTTTTGTGTCAAGGTCAATGACCGTGACACGACCGTGACAAAAAAAGTTGTCTCGCCTCGAAATGTCACGGTCATTGACCTTAACAAGGTGAATTTGTCAAGGTCAATGACCTTGACAAATGGGCAGATTTGGTGTAGTGTATGAATCACTGTATACCACAACTTTCTTGGCATTCAATGATTTGGCTAGATTTGAACCAGAAATCATGGCTTCATATTTTGCCTCATTATTGGAGGCTTGAAATTGGAATCAAAGATCGGTCTCTATGTCTACTTTATCTAGAGTATCGAGGATGATTCATGCTCCATATCCAGTTGCGCGGGATGATCCATCAATATACAAACTCCATATGGGGATACCATTGTCAAACGCTCAGTTTGTCTGAATCCCTTGATGGAAGATTTTATCCTTTACCTCCTCATATTTCTTTTTCATCTCCTACACTCTGCTGGAAGGATTTGGTTGATCGGTGGTAGATCCTTCTGCAATTTCTTTTACTTGGAGTTGTTTCGGGATATCTTCAGTAGGTCTGCTGAATTCTGAATGTTGCTCAGCAAGAATCCCTTGTTGCTCGGGAAGCTCTATGTAAGTGAATTCTGTAATAAAATCATCTATAGTTTGGCCTTTTAAAGACGACCTTAGTTCATATACGATATCATATTCTCCAAACTCCACATCCTAATACGTCAATCTTCCAGATTTCTGTGGCTTATGCAAAGCCTGCCTCAATGGCATGTCTGTGTATACCACTATAGTATGAGCTTGAAAATATGACTTCATCTGTCTACTAGCCTCAATTAAGGCCAATGCCAATTTCTCCAGCCTTGGTTATCTTACTTTTGCGCCTTGAAAAGCTTTGCTAGTGTAATATACTGTCTTTTGAACTCTATTTTCCTCCCTGATCAAGGCAGAGCTAATAGCTGATTCAGAAACAGTTAGATACAAACACATCTTTTCTCCCAGCACTGGTCGTGAGAGTAGTGGAGGTGCTCCCAGGTACTTCTTCAATTCCAGGAAGAATTTTTCACATTCATCGTTACATTCAAAGGTTTTTCCAAGTACCTTAAAGAATGGTAAACATATGTCTGTTACTCGGTACACAAATCTGTTGAGTGCTGCTACACGCCCTGTTAGCCTTTGAACATCCTTTTTACTGGCAGGGGATTGCATTTATATCAAGGCTTTGATCTTATCTGGATTAGCTTCAATTCCCCTTTGATTTACTATGTACCCGAGGAACGTTCCTTCCTGAACTCTGAGCATTTGGTCAGGTTTAACTTCATCTGGTGCTTTTCTAATTGATTAAACGTCTGTGAGGTCGGCAATATGATCTTCAGTTTTTCCGCTCTTATGAATCTCCAGATTTCCTTTTATTAAAGTTTTTCCTGTATTCCTTCATTAATAAATATGTAATAAGCCAGATAAGATAGGTTATCTCTCCTTTCTATTAATAAATCAGTGAGGGTCATGTACCTCTTCTATTTAAAAAAGAAAGAAAGAAAATAACTACGGTAATTGTAATTGAATTTTTTGAAACTTTATTTAGAGCATTAATTGTCTCGGGTCCCTAGTGTAGTTGATATACCCAAATACTCAGGTTTATACTCTCAATTTAATTATTTACCAAGTTATTTAGCTTTTAACAATTACGTAAATATAGTTTATGTCATGCATAAGGTGTCAATACATGAATTATATGAATCAACAAAACATAAAAATGATGATAAATAAACTATAGAGCTATTTAGAGAGGCCCGTCCTTAGATATGTTTAATATTTATTTTAAAAACTATGAGGTAACTAGAGAGTTAAATCTTTCGGAAAAAAATTAGGCAAAAATTCTAAAAAGAGGAAATAAAATATTTTCAGTTTTTTTAATTTTTGATTTTATTTTGATTTATTATTATTTTGAATAAATGATTTGAGTTGGTTTCAGAAAGAAACTTTCGCCAAAAATCACTTAAAGAAAAAGTTATTTTTGTATTAATCGTTTTTTGTTTTTATTTTTTATTTATTTTTAATTTTTTATGTAATAATGAAAAATGAACATGATGTATACAAATACATTATGACACCCCCTAATTAAAATGTTATATTGTCCTCAACGTTTTTTAAGAAATATATTCAATTAAGTAATAAACCTATGTTATTTAATATGGGGCAATCCTCAGATATCATGTTCAATAATCCTCCAAAATATGTTAGAAACAAGAAAAACAAATAAAAATATTATCTTTTTTTTATAATTTTTTAACAAAATATATACAAAATAAAAAAAAAATCATCATTCAATTTACCATAAACTTAAAGATGAAATTTTAGGGGGTCCATCGAGAAAACATGTTGAATTTGTGGAATTAACAGTGGACTCCCACAATGTTTCATGCCTCTCAATAAATATAAGTTTTCTTTATGCAATGGGGTGCATGCCTTTGGAAAAAAATTTGAACCATCACAAAGTTTTGAATAAATATATTTTTGAGTGATGGTTGATTTAGATATAACAGGGGACAAGTACAACTCTCGATTCCAAGAAGGTCAAAATTTTCTCCCAAAGATTTTTTAAATGGAATTGGGGGTGGGGCGCATGTTAGAAAAATTCCCATCATCGAGAACATTTCAACTAAGAATTCGTAATCAAACATTGGATCAAAATATGATCAAGATTTTCATCCAATTCTTGTGGTAGTTCTAATGGTTCGATAATTGTTGGAAAAAAATGCGATGAAAGAAATTCAATTTCTGTAAAATTAAAATGTGGATTGAATTTCATAAGAGTTAGAGTCACTTTTAATAAATTTATCGTTTCCAAAGGATTGAGATGGAGAGGTTTTCAAATTAGTAATATTTACGTAAGAAGAGTTAAATTCATTTAAAGGTTCCTTTACTACAATGACATCATTATTTTTTAAAATTTTTAAAATTAAAAGAAAGTCCATGACAGAAGCTTTTATTTCTTTTAAGCTTTGGGTCACTAGGGACATGTTTTGTTCTAAAAAGGTCAATCTTTTATCAAAATCCTCAAATTCGTCGTATGGTTTAAAACATTATCTATTTAAAGTTTCGTAAGAATGATGTTCATTTCTTTTATTTTGATGAATTTGTAAATAATCACCAAAAGACATCGATTTTGAGACAAACTCTTCACTACCAAGAATTGGAGCGTCGTTATTATAACTAGTAACAAAATTATCGTTATAACAATTTTAAAAATTATTATTATAACAATTTTGAAAACTATTATTATAATAATTTTCACTCTCGTTATTATAATTTTTTTGACCCATTATTATAATAGTTATTTTCATATGTTCATGAAGATTGAGTTTCTCAATTTTATAAATATTCACCGAAAGACATCGGTGATGGAGAACTTTGATAATTATTATTATAATAAAAATACGAACAATTATCAAAATTATTGTTGCTATCGAAAGAATTATAGTAAGACATACTTACTTGTAATGATTTGTAGATGAAAACTCCACAAAGTCATATGCAGCTGAGAGATTGATGGTTCTTGAAGCTCAATTGCGCATTTCTGGTAAAAATTTAAAACAAAAATTATATACAAATATATGTACAAAGCAATAAATAAATCAAATTCTATAACTAAATAATCCCTGATTATGACACCGTTTTGATGGGTGTGTTGTTGGGATCAAAGAAATAAATCAATTGAATTTTAAAGCAAATTATTCCCCAACAATGATGTTATTTTGATAATGAAAAAATTGAGCATCATATAAATACGCATGTCGTTATCATCGATTTTACACCTCGATACAAAAAATCTGAACTTTAACTACACATATTTTAATGTATATCGGTGAGTTCGGGTATTGAATCCACAAAGAATATGATTTAAAATTTTAATTTATTTATTAATTCGAAAAAAATGTAAAAGTTGATTTTTTTTGTTTTTTAAAATGATTTTATATTACAATTAATCTAAGCAAGTATTAAAACTAAATTAATTTTCCAATATAAAAACTATAGGTTGAGAATTAAATCCCTCACCTTTGAATACAAGCATAAATGGTTACATGGTTAGGAAAATTTTAACTATGATTAATAAACATTTAAATAATTATTTGTGCTGACAGTGTCACTCCCCAAATTTTCATAAAAATCTATGTATGTGTTTGGCGTCAATAATATTTCCAAAATTACACCCGCAAGGTAACAAATATGGTGTATACGTAATACACACCATTAAGGTTCCTAGGTGCGAGAACAATTAACCCGTCAAAATGAGTCATCGTCCATCATATAATAGCTAAGGAACTGAATACCCAAGATGAGTTCATTAATATCAACCTAATTAAAATTAGCAAAAATGTATTTTTTTAATTGTTGAAACAATGAGTAAGTTGATAAACTAATTAATAAAATAGATACACTAATTTTATAAAATCATTTAACTATGTATGAAAGCATTTTAACTAAATAAAAATAAATAAATAAAATAACTAAAGAGATAGATTTAAGTTAATTCATAGAACATGATTACAAATTAAAATTGCAAACAATCTCAACTAAAACTACTCCTAAGAATAGTAGGAGATGATTATCCTAGGTGGCTCCTAAATGGTACTTTTATAGGTGAGAAAATTGAACTCAAGGTAGAATGGGTATCAAAAAATAATTTGTTGAGTATATTAATTAATTATTTAGAGAAGTGACCGGATGATGAACAAAACATTCATTGAAATATGCATGTTGCTTTTGACTTTTTAACAGAATCTTGGCAGAAATTGTTTATTTAATAATGTGTTGGTAGGGCTTATCACATGGGGGAAAGGAGAAAGCTAGTGGGCATGGGAATTGGTGGAAAAAGAAAAAAATAAAGACTAAAAAAAACACAAGTGGAAGAAATGGTGTAGGAAAAAAAATTATGGAAATGTATAAAAGGAGATGAAGAAGGTTGGGAAGCTCTGGGCACGTAAGAGCATCAGAAGTGGTGAAATGGAATGAAAGGTAATATACAAAATGTAAAGTGAAAACTACCATTCGTTTAGTACAAGCATCACAGTGGTGAGAGAAAGGAGTTTGTAATCTAACTTCTTACGAACAACTTTTGTTCGTAGGAATTAAATATTCATTTCTTACGAACAACATTTGTTCGTATCAAATGATACGGACAAATGTTGTTCGTAAGAACTCAATATATATAATAAAAATGACTATTTATATTTCCTACGAACTTCATTTGTTCATATCAATTGCTACGGACAAATGAAGTTCGTAGGAACCCTTACAGAATTTGTAACCATTCTCTAAACTTGGAGAACGCTTACAAATTCATATATAAAATTTGTTGATTTTCACTCACCACTGCGAGTGTCAAATTTTGTAAAGTTACAAAATCTCTTGTTTTCTTCTCCCCCTATTGTGGATGCTCTAAGAAGGAGAGAAAGGGAGGTCGCGCATCAAGTGTGCCTTGGTTGGGCTGAGGCTGTGGAGCTCTATGACTGGCCCACGCGAAACGCCCAGTTTAAATGCAAAAAAATCTTATCCCCCCCACCCACCAACAAAAATGCGTCCCTTCTAAAACCACTGAATCAAGTAGAGTGCTCATTAATTGTCCAGCATAAATAATATTTAAACCTTAATATGAGCCCCCCTTTCCCATAATTACAAATTAACCCCCAAACTTTGTATCTTATTCATACGACCTTGGATTCGCGCATTGCAAAAATTTATGCAACCCTCATTTTGATGCCAACAATATTTTAGCAGTGTACGACCTAGGACTTTGAGCTTTGACTTTCTTCTGAATTCAACTTTTAATGATCATAATTTCTTCATTTGAGATCATATCAACTTGGATGTTGTTGGGATATATAGTGGTTTGTGTGAAAAGGAATGTCCATGTTTTTATAATTCGTGTTTTTTCTGCCAACATGACTACGATGTCTTTTTACTGATGTTTACAAGGAGATTAACCTTAGTTGTTGATCATCTCGGTGATGATTGTACTTTTAGACTACTTAATTTTTATTAGTATTATGGTTGGAGTGTTTTTTTTATTTCTTAAATGGGGTGGATAGTTTTATAAACAAATATAACTTTGCCAATTTTTCTAAATTGTGTACACTATTTGAATGTTGTTGTTGAAATATTTGTTATTTGTTAAGCAGTGTGGATAGCCCGATTTTGACAAAAAATTTGGGTCAACGTGAAGTTGATGGCAAGTGACTTTGGGATCAGTCCATGTCATGTTATATGGTTTCCAAGTGAAAACATCTAGTTTATGCTTTCGAATAACAATTAATTCCTTCCTTTCTCTATTGGACAATGTGGTGCCAATTAGAAAATTCCTCTCTGGTCAGCTTTTATAAAAAACTACCTCCTGCAATTTTTCCACAACTCCGTCTGCAGAGTCAACTCTTGTCTATTCTACCCATGGTCTGCCATACTTTAATTGCGATGTGGATGGAGTGGCTCCATCCTATGATTTTTTGGGGATGGATTCTTTTTCTTTTTTTCTTACCTAGGCTTGATGGCAACAATGTATTACTTTTGAGGAGTGGTATGTTTGCCTCTGATCTCCATTATTCCTTGTTCTGTGATTCACTTGAGTTTTTTATGGTAGGTTGAGATCACTGCCATTATGGCGTGCAACCACCCTCTCTCGAGGATGGCGTGGTAGGGTGAGTCAATATCCACCACTAAAAACTCAATGGGATTAGAGATGTTCCCTACCCTCACAAGGAGGGCTACCTTTTCCAATGGTATGGTTATCTTTCTAGCGAAGCCATCTAGTGGAGTGGTCGTTTCCTTTAAGTCTATCATCTTTAACTTGAGCTTGTGAAAAAGTTCCAGGCACATTACTTCTGAGGAGTTACCTTGATCTACTAGTAGCTTATCCACATCCCAATTTTTAATCCTGAGAATGATTACTAAGGCGCCTACACGAAACTAGATGTACTTGTTAGAAGGAGTTAGTGTCAAGAAAATGCGATAATTACGCTCATTTTATGTTATTCGAGAGGGTAAAAGTCTCTAATTTAAGGAGCTAAATTCGAAAGAATTTGAGCCTAATCAAACCCCCCTAACTTAGAACTTTGCGCTTCCCGCGCAATGTAAAAGAATGTATTTATGGGTTAACTCTTAAAAATTTTATTTTATTAGATAGATTACCACTTTCGCGGGCAAGCGATTGCATTGAGCCTATGAAACAAGCCTTTAAATCCCAGGTCACCCTAGTAGGACGAGTTGTGTCTCGTGAGGGTTTGCAGTGAATACACCCACAAATTTCGACTTAAAAAAAACTCAGAATAATCAAAATTTGTATAATTTAAACTTTTCCAGAAAATAATCATCATCAGTTCATGTTCAAGAGTTTCAAATCATAATGTGTTTGTGTGAAGCCAAAAATTTAACCGCAAATTTTCACCGGTTGACCATTACGTTACTTATTCGAAAGTTCATTTTGATTCAAATTCTCACGGAGTTCTCTCACAAATGAATCTCTCAAAAGTGTGGCTATTGCTCTCGGTGTGCATGATATAAAGAATATATGCATTAGAACCAAGTTCACGCACACAAGATTGAAAAGACGAAAATTTATAGTGAAAAGATCTCATCATCGGAGTATGGTTATAAGAAAACGGAAACATCGCCTCTAATTCACACCATTTAATTTTTTTTTAAGATTACACTTTGTTTTGCGGGGAAACGAAATTTTTTCCGTTTTGCAACAACGTACTTTTTGGAAAAAAAAAATTGTGCATTCAGGCATAGGTATACCCCTAGTGTGTGTATATATATATATATATATATATACTAGCGGATACCCGTGCCGAGGGCACGACGATAAATTTGCCCCCGTGATAAAACTGAGTTAATAATAACCCGTCTTTTTAAAAAAAAACCACCTTTTAAAAAATAAAAATAAAAAATATATTTAATAAAAAAATGATTAAATTTAATAGCACGTATTCAAAAAAAATTAATAATATGTATTTTAAAAATAATAGTATAATACTATATAATGGAATATAATATATAGTATAATAATATAATAATATATAATATATGCTTTTAGCATGATATTTTAGGCATGCCCATGCATGCATGAAATATATGCATGTTATGTAGCATAAAACATATAGAATATCATACATAAAAAAGTAAAAATATCATACATATATTTTATATTATTCATAAACTATCATATATATATATATATATATATATATATATATATATATATATCAATCCATAATTACCCGCCTTTTAAAAAAAAAAAACTATTTTAAAAAAAATATATATATGTTTTAAAAATTTTAAAAATAATTTAATAGCATGTATTTAAAAAATAATAATATAATAGTATATTAGTAGTATAATAGTATTATAGTATATATAATAGTATAGATTTAATATGTATGATATTTTACTTTTTAGCATGATATTTCATGCACCCATGGAAGGCATGAAATATCATGCATAAAAAGGTGAAAATACCATACATATATTTTGGCATCAACAATATATATATATATATATATATATATATATATATATATATATATATATATATATATATATATATATATATACAGTTCTGTTCTTGTGCTGACTAGATCGTATTTTAAGAGTGAGGACCGGACATGTGTCACCTGACGGTGACCCAGAAAAGAGAGAGAGTGTGCCTATAATTTAGGCAATAATTTCTAGGCTCACCGTTAGGTGACACATGTCCGGTCTGCATGCTCAAAATGCGGAGTAGTCCGCACAAGAGCAATATATATATATATATATATATATATATAAGTCTTCATTTCTATGGAGTTCAATGACATGTGAAGGTTGATTTGTATATAGTGTTTGTGTTAATGTGTTTTGTCATTCATAATTCTTTAGTGATAATAATTTCTAATATTTTTGTTTTTGGATTCTTAATATTCTTAAGATTTTTTTATCGAATGTGTTGTCGGCAAATGTGTGTGCAGAGTATGTGTACAAATCTAAATTGTTGGTCACATATTTTCTTATTTCATGAGAACTAAATATAAATTATGATATATGTCATTGACTTTGCTGATATCAGCACCATAATTCATACTTTTTCATCCACAATGTTTATTTTTTTCGGTATATGTCGTAATAATCTGAAATATAAAAAATTATAGTAACAATACATTATTAGCGTAGGTCATTTTTTGTAATATTTGACTTTTGAATAATTATATGTGCTCGCACACATATTAGTTTATTCTACATTTACGTTATACCCATCTACGTTATAAGAAAGAACCCATTTAATGCTATGGAGCCCAATAATGGTATAAGAACTCCAACCACTTACAAGAACCCATTTATGCTTCATCAGTTATAACAACTAGCCCTGTCAATGGATCAAATTTTATCCGAATTCGAATCCGAATACGATCCGTTTAAGCGGATATGGATTATGCCTAAAATTCGATTATCCGATTACCTGTTTATTAAATGGAGTGGATTTGGATTCATACACTCCGATCCGTTAATAATCCGATCCGATTAATATTTTTAATATATATATATATATTTTTAATCAATATATATTGTATTTAATAATATTTTAAATATATATTATAATTGTTCTTTATTTTATTATGTGTTTTTTTTGGGACGTTTGCAAAATAAATTTATGAAATAAGAGTTGAAAATAAAAATGTTGCAAATCAAGTTTAACATAAATGGATAATCGGATCCGAATCCGTTTAACATAAACGGATATGGATTTGGATTTACCTGATCCGATCCGATTAATAAATGGATCGGATCCGAATCCGTTTAACATAAACGGATATGGATTTGACTTTGCCTCCGGTCCGAATCCGATCCGTTTACAGGCCTAATAACAACCCCATTTATTCAAGCAATTTATTCTTCTCAAGTCTCTCTCTCTCTCATTCATTGTGTCTTTTCCCTATGTATTTATTTCAGCGCTAAGGTCCCTCTATTGTTAGCGGTGACAATGTCTTTTTGTTTTTGCTCTTTTTGCATGTCATTTAACTCAAATGGACGAGCATTCTATCTCTGCGAAATATTTTTTTTAAATTGTAAAAAGATATTTTGAGACTGATTTTTTTATGGTGTTTAAACATTTAAGGGAACTTCAAAAAAATCAACTCAAATTGAATTTCGTTCTATTTTAAAACAGTCAGTCAAAATATGTCCTATTTTTTAAAATGTAAAAAAAATATTTTTAGGTTGATTTTTTTATGATATTTAAACATTTCGGGGAACTCTTAAAAAATTAAAAATGATTTTTTTTGTTATTTAAGAATAAAATGATCAAAGTATGTCCGCTTTTCAAATTAGATGCTATAAATATTTATTAGAAATCTTAGAGATGTATAAAATGTTGCAAATCTCTTATACCAAGTTTGTCTTTTGGTGGTTATAAGAAAAGGTCCTCATAATTCTCAAAGTATATAAAAATAGGACACTCCAAATAATTTTATAAATTTAGTTCCTGTACTAAAAATATTGTGAAAAATGGTGAAAAATAGTGCTGCTGGCGCAAACCAAAAAAATGAACTCCTAATTCTAAAGGAAACACACAAATAAATGTTATTTTATCACATAAACTAGATTTGTAAATTTGAAGGAAGGAACATGACATTTACCTTAATTATCTATTATTTTTTTTTGCATATATGTTGTCTACTAAAATGATTCTTAGATTTATGTGCTTGTCTAAAAACTATTATAGTGCAGGGCATTTGCTTGAATCCACATGAAGGTGCCCTACTGAGTTAGATCGTGTTTATGATCAAATTAGGAGATTCATTAGTTGAATCTTATGTTTTATTTTGTTTATTCGTGAATACTTTCTCACCTATATTCCTGTCTCAAATTAGCATATTTATTGGCTGAATCTCACATTTTTTGTTTTATAGTGTGTTAGTTTGTTCTTCTGACTCACAATGTTCTGTTTTTTCTTTGCTTTTTTAATATCTTACTCTTGCGTAAGAGCATCCACCAACGACTACCGTTCCTAAGGTATTTCATTAATATATATTTTTGGGTGCATTAATTTGTGCCAGATATTGTTTTGTTATTGTTTGTTGGTGTTTGATGGAATGTTGGGTTTATATTCGTAGTATATTTCCTGTCCGCAAATGGAATTCTAAATTATCTCTGATGAAAAATAAATACAATAGTTTTTACTCTAACAAAAAGAAAACAATAATTCATTCATTATTAAGGATAAATACTGGAGAAGTGAATTAGATGATATTCACCTTAGATTGTGCTGAATTAGATTATATATATATATATATATATATATATATATATATATATATATATATATATAATAATAATAATAATAATAATAATAATAATAATAATAATAATAATAATAATAATGCTCTTGTGCGGATCTCTCTGCATTTTAAAAATGCGGATCGGACTTGTGTCACCTAACGCTGCGCCTAGAAATTATTGCCTAAATTATAGATACACTCTCTCTCTTTTCTGTGTCACCGCTAATTGATATATGTCCAGTGCGCATACTTAAAATGCGGACTAGTCCGCACAAGAGCAGGACTGTATATATATATAGAGAGAGAGAGTGATTCTACAACGACTCAAAATTGGGACTCAAAATTGCGACTCGCTGAAATGGCGTGTCGCGATATGTTAGTGTCGCTGGCGCGGACCCACATTCATAAATGATTAACCAATGACAACACGCTATGTCAGCGTGAGTCCCAATTTTGAGTCCCAATCAAGAGTCGCTCTAGTATTTTCCATATATATATATATATATATATATATATATATATATATATATATAGAGAGAGAGAGAGAGAGAGAGAGAGAGAGAGAGAGAGGGAGAGAGAGAGATTATTTGACCCATTTATTAAATTAATTTGTTCGTATTATTGTTTAATAATAACAACAAATGTGACAAGCCAGTTAATATGTATTATTATATATAATTCCTATTTTGAGATTTTTTTTAATTAAGTCCCGTTGACTATTCAAGCATTAATTAATTTTATTTTAAAGGTGTACACAGTAAATATTACTATCCGTGTAATTTTTTTCATTGAAATATTATGTATTCCGTGGATCTTGTATGATAAGTATATGGTTAAAATTTTCTTGAGAACATAGTAAATTTTGCTGTCTATATAATATTAACACAGTAAATGTTACTGTTTGTAAAAATATCACATAAATAAAACTATTTCATTTTCTGATTCTTACAGTATAATTTAATGTCTGTGTAATTTTTTTTCTTTGAAATTTTATAAGCTTTATGGATCGTGTTTAATAGATCTCGACGAAGAGATTTCAAAAATATTAATTTTGCGAAAAACGAATTTGTTAATCAAAAGTTATAATCATTTGAAAATAAAAAAAATGAAAAAAAAAATCAACTACGTATATAAACTTTTCATAGAAAATTACGGATAATTGATTTTAAAAGGATAAAATTGTAAAAAAAAGTCTCAAAAAAATTAAGAATAATATTTATTTAATGATTGAAAAGTCATATAATTTAATTAAAAAATATTTATTCATATGAGATTAATATATAATAAATCGCTAAGCACGATAGTTTTTATGCATCATCTGAAAATTATATTAGCACAATTTTAGGCACTAATGGAGCTTGCTTTGAGCCATTATAGGTCTCCACGTGTTAAAGGTGTTAAACCTTTATGTATGAGATGGTAAAAGTACATCACATGTAAGAAATAGATATATTATAGTGGTTGTATATCTCCGCTGTACCTCTACATCTAGATTGAAGTCTAGGCTTGTGATATACGTTCTGAATATTTACATGTTTGGGTTTATAAAATGTGTTCACGAATTAAGTACCCGTATCTTTACTTTTAGGTATAATTAGTAACTGTGCGCGGATAAAGTAGAGGAAGTTGAGACAAATAATTAAGTCTAGAAAATACTAAATAAACATGTAATAAGAAATTTCTTTAAAAAAATAGCATAATTAGTTACCTTACTTTTTAATTAAAGTTGAATAATAGGATTGAGCAGTTAAATAATTAATAAATAAAAATTCAAATCAAAATTTTTTGGTGCAAAGGAAATAGTACAAAATAATCTAGGAAAGTTCTAAACTGAACTAAAAAAAAATATAATGGTCCAGATTAATTTTTAGAGGAAAAAAAACTCCAAAAACATATTTCATTTTGGCTTTATTTTAGTTGGATATTAATGATTAGGCCTGTACACGAATCGAATTCGGACCGGATCAGACAAATCCAAATTCATATCCGTTTACAGTGGCGGATCCAGGATTTTAGTCCAACCGGGGTTTAATCGGTTCAAAATTACATGTGCAAAAGTTTCGAGTGTTGTCGGGGGTTCGGGGGTCCAGATTAATTTTTAGAGAAAAAAAAACTCCAAAAACATATTTCATTTTGGCTTTATTTTAGTTGGATATTAATGATTAGGCCTGTACACGAATCGGATTCGGACCGGATCAGACAAATCCCAATTCATATCCGTTTACAGTGGCGGATCCAGGATTTTAGTTCAACCGGGGTTAAATCGGTTCAAAATTACATGTGCAAAAGTATCGAGTGTTGTCGGGGGTTCGGGGGCGGTAGCCCCCGAGGCGTTTTTTTTGGGGTTATTTATAATTTTAAACAAATTATAGCTTTACAATGCCTAAACAATTAGGCCCTGTTTGGTTGTTCCAAAATTGTAAATTGAATCATTAATAAATTGTTTAATTTACAAATTGATTCATTAATTGTGTTTGGTTTCATTAATGAAAGGATTCATTAATTGTCCCATTTTAGCTCATGTGCAAAATCTGAAATTGGATCATTTCACAAAAAATGTGAAATGAATCCATTTGAAATAGGAGTCACATTAAGTGCATGTCCCCTCTACCTCTTCCCCTCCCCCTCTTCCTCTCTCTTTTGATTTGTTTTAACTTTTTTTCATAGAACCTTAACATCCATTTCAAATTATCAAACATTGTGTAAAATTGGATTTAACTCATTTCAAATTCACTCATTCGTAATTCACTAATTCACAATGAACCAATTTACATAATGAAACAATTTGCGCAACCAAACTACGCCTTACTCTCAATCATTATTAACAATTTGAGACTACACAAACATACATACAAATTACACAAATTTGGGACTACATATTTAAAAATTTCTCCATATGGGGAATTACACAAATTTCTATATATACAATACAAATTTCAGCTTCGGATACGACTTGTGTATTGTCTCCTCTTTTTCGTTTAAAAATTTCTCCATAGCTTCTTATTTAAAAACATACCACATATTTAAGACTACATTTATCACCACATATTTTAAACAAAAATAAGGGCATATATTTTTGGGCACAAATTAGACATTTTTTCCCAAATTACAGAAATTATAGAGATTTTTTTGGAAAAATTACAGAAATTTGACATTTTATTTTAGAAATTGTATGAAAAATATATACCCTTATTTCTGTACAATTTCTCAAAAAATTATAAATTCAACCAATCAAACATTCAATCAAAACCCTATATTTTACACAATCAAAAACTTACACAAAAATCATATATTCAATCAAAATCATACATTCAATCAAAATCATACATACAATAAAAAATTTAACACAAAAAATAGATTTAATGGACAAAAAATACCTGTCAAAAAAAGGGCTGGGCTGGGCATGGCTATCGGCTGCTGCCTGCTGGTGTTGGGCGTGGTGGGGTGGTTGTCGCCCTGCTGGTGGTGGACCTCATGGCAGTGGTCGGCTGGTGGCGGTGAGGTAGGAGAAGAAATGAGTAGGAGAAGAGAAATGAGATAATAGATAGAAGACATGTTTGAAATTTTTAGGGTCAGCTGATTCTTCTCTTTCATTTACCAAATTTAGTTTTTTAAGTAATTACAAACTTATACCCTAAGGTTTGAAAATAATTTTAATTATACCTTAAAGTAAGAAATCTTACCAAAAAACCTTAATTTTTTTTATTTTTTGGAAAAACTGAACCGGGCTATAGGCCCCCTGGTCCTAAGCTCCATCCGCCACTGTCCGTTTATATTAAATGGATTCGGATCCGATCCGATTATCCGATTATCCATTTATGTTAAATTTAATTTGCAACATTTTTATTTTCAACTCTTATTTCATAAATTTATTTTGCAAATGTTCCAAAAAACAAATAATGAAATAAATGACTATTATAATAAATAGTTTTTTGGCTTTAGTTCCATCTACAAAGATGTATTTAGGCTTTGCTTCCGTGTATTTTTCGAATTGTAATCAGTCCCATAACTACCTATAACTTCCCTGTAACCCTTCTTTCTTTTTGTAGAGAATGTTATTTGTCCCATACAGGACCATCAACTTAAAAAATAAAAATATGGGGGTGGAGACAAATAAATCTTTATAAATAGGACTAAATACACAAGATCCCTACAATAAATATTTAAAATATTATTAAATACAATATATATTAATTAAAATATATTATATATAATTTATATATGTATATTAAAAATATTAATCGGATCAAATTATTAACGGATCGGAGTATATGAATCCAAATCCGCTCAATTTAATAAACGGATAATCAGGTAATTGGATAATCGGATTTTAGGCATGATCCATATCCGCTTAAATGGATTGGATTCGGATAAAATCCGATCCATTGACAGGCCTAGTGATGATGTCAAAATCTGAATGACCTTGGACTTCATCTAGTGTGAAATACATATGAGTTAGACTAGAAAAATAAAGACAGTAAATGAATTTGACATAAACATTTAATGTGGTTCAACCCAAGAAGTAAGCTCATGTCCACGAACAAAGAGTTCATCTCTCTTACATTGCAATTGACCAGGGGCTACCTAATGTATCTGGGAATTACAAGTAGAGTAATAAACGGAGAGAATATAGCTATGTAATAAATGAACCTAACCACTAGATAGGTTTGCATTAATGAAGTGTTGAGTATTTGTCCCCTTTGAGTAAAGTTGTTTGAGCTCTAGGTGGGGATGATATATTAATTGTGTTGGTTGGGAGCCATTAATGCTCACCTTATACGAGAGCATGTCAGAGCCATAAATGTTCACCTGGAGCATTAATTATGTCGCATGGAGCTATGAACCTATGGCACTCGGCATGATCAAACATTATTTGGTGAATGGATTGAGAAAGATTTCGATCACGGGTGGTGAATGGTTCCATGACTCACTTAGAAATGGACTTAGGATCCTATCAAGATATGATGAATTGGATTTTATTCTTGAGTTGCATGCATCCTTGAACTCTTGAAGTGGATTGACAATTGAATAGTCTAATGCCAAATTTATACATACTAGATTGAAATGTGAGAATCGTGACACTTACATTACAATTTTAGACTAGCATGACCCATTACATCAACTATGTATACAGATTCATTTTTTTTTAAATTATGAGAAATTGTGTATGCATAATGAGAATTCGGTTGATTGATCAATAGAAATTTTCTAAAATAAATGGTAAAACGGATGTATTGATCTATAAATTACTTTGATTATTCTTTTGACTACTTTTTAAAGGTCCACAAACCCGTTATGGTGAAATAGGTAATGGCTATTAGTCATTATTAAGACTAATTCGTATAATTGATTTTTTATTAACCATCATTTTCTCCTTAAAAATAAATATTACAAGAGCTATTTTACTTTTCTAAAAAGTTTGAAATCCCTCCCAATTAATCTGATTCACTTTTTTTTTTTTTCAAATTTCAAATTTTATTATGGGACATCATGTCAAAGAAGAAGTACACCTCTGTTAAAAAAAGTTTGTACACATATTTTTAGGGAGGTTTTATTTTAATCCACTTTTCTTTTCTAACAATCCCAATTTTAATATACCCCTATTATCGTGCTGACTTCTTATTTACCCACCCCACCATATGGGGTGGTTTAAATGAAAATCAAATTATACTTTAGTCGCACGTGCAAACACTTTAAACTTTTTTTTTCTCTTTTGTTTTTATATGTTTTCTTCATCTATGATATTTTTCACTTCTTCAAAATATACACATATATATACAACTGCATGTACACATATACACACACACACATGTATATTGATAGCATATACACATATATACATACACGTGTATAGGCTGCATATACACATATATAGAATGCAGACACACACACACGTGTGTATGTGTGTGCGTGCGTGTGTGCAGTCTATATATATCTATATGAAGTCTATAGACATGAGTGTATATTTGTGTATATACAATCTATATACGTGTGTGTATAATATGTGTACATAGAGTTGTGTATGTGTATATATATAGGAGAAGGCTCACCTACATCATGCTCTATACATCATCCATGCATCACGCTTAATTACAGGCCCTAAAAAACCTTTTTTTTCAAATTTAATATTTTTCCCTTGAAATTAACCTTCTAATAAACTCATATGCAAAAAATTACGTCAAAATACATTTTGTAACTATTTGTAAAAACCCCACAAAAAATAGCTAAAAATACCTTATTTATAAGGGTCTACGCCATCAGTTTTTTGTGGATTTTTTAAAAATAGCTACAAAATGTATTTTGACCTAATTTTTTGTATATGGGTTGATTGGAAGGTTAGTTTTAAGGAAAAAATATAAAATTTGAAAAAAAAAGTTTTATAGGGCCTAGAATTAGGTGTGATGTACGGTGTGATGTAGGCGAGCCTTCCTCTCTCTCTCTCTCTCTCTCTCTCTATATATATATATATATATATATATATATATATATATATATATATATATATATATATATATATATATATATATAATACTGCTCTTGTGAGGACTAGTCCGCATTTTAAGAGTGCGGACCGAACATGTGTCACTTGGCTGCGAGCCTAGAAAAGAGACAGAGTGTGCCTATAATTTAGCCAATAATTTCTAGGTTCACCGTCAGGTGACACATGTCCAATCCACACTCTTAAAATACGGATTGGTCCGCACAAGAGCAGTACTATCTATATATATATATATCAAGGTTCTAAAAAATGCGGGGCGTGATCGAGGCATGGAGGTCAAGCCTTGAACCTTAGAAGCCTAGGCGGGCCTTAGGCGTAAAAATGTGCCTTCTTATTATATTTTAATATTTTTTAACCATAACAAGGCTATTAAAATACTAAAATTATACATATCATAAAAATACGTTTGAATATTTGCAAATTAAAATACTATTTGATTATTTTGGATGAGATAATGGTCCGATTTGTAAAAAAAATATTTAAAAGGAAATACCATTTTCCTAAAGCATTGTTATTTCTAGAAAAAAGTGCGCCTTAAAGGTTTTACCAAGAATAAGGCGTAAAAAGCTTAAGGCAGGGCGTTTCTCCCAAGCCTCAAGCTTAGGCGTGCCTAGGCGGATTTTTTAGAACAGTGATATATATATATATATATATATATATATATATAATGTGTGTGTGTGTTTTAAAAATTGAAAAATATCAAGGACGAAGAAAACATATAAAAATAAAAGAGAAAAAATTTAGAGTGTTTACATATCTGATTAAAGCATATTTCGACTTTCATTTAATTAAATTAGAGTGTTTGCATATGTGATTAAAATATATTTTGACTTTCATTTAAACCAAAGTATGGGGTGAGGTGGATAAATAAGAAGTCAACCCAAAAATAAAGATATATTAAATTAGGGTGATTAGAAAAAAAAATAGTGAGTTGAAATAAAAACTCTCTATTTTTATTAGCACAAATTGTCTTTTCTATGGGATTGAAAACTATACAGTAGCTATGGTAAATACCATAAAGTAAGGAGCATAAGATTATGGTATTTGCATAAAATAAAGAAAATTAAGACGTTTCCATTAACATTCTTTGTCACTGTTTTTTTATTTTTCAGTTGGAGTAGCATTGCTTATAAAAAAAAATTAAAAATAAATGATTTTTTTTACTATGAATATAATTTTAGGAGTAATAAATTGAGCACGTGACTTGACATATAATTTGCCATACATAAAATGACAATTTGTGCAAACCTCTATTCTTTGTTCACGAAAATCCTATATAAAATTTGAAGTAGCCATAACGAGCATACTATATAGTAACGCTAGTGATTGTAAGTTTATTGCACAAGATGTAACATGTTGGTTGGAAAGATAAAATACCATAGCAAAATTACAATTTGAAATTTATAAGCACTTTAAAATATGTTTGAAATAAAAACCAATTTTTACTTAGTATTTATAATTTCAAATCATATACATTTAAATTAGTTTTAAGTAAACTTGCATTTTCACCTTAGTCGTGGCGCACTCTAGCGTGTATATATATAGCCCCTTCTCATGCGGATCTTAGAATAGATGCAATACGAATTTTTGTTTTTGTTGAAGCAGTAGTAGTTTAAAAATGCACAATGTAAAAATGAACGAAATTACCCAATTTGGAGCAAATAAAGCTGAGTAAAAAAGTATAAGAAATCCTGGAAGTAGGTACAATTTAAAACATAGTTGAGTCACGGACACTGTCGCTCTCTTTAAAGTATTTCGCAGCACTGCCTCCAATTTATGCTGACAACATATAGCCCCGTCACCCCCAGGATAAAATAACCAAGGAAATCCAAAAAAATACGAACTGGTAGCACAAACCAGATTCGTTCAATCAACACCCATTCTGTAATATTCCTCGAATCTGAAACTATAATTAATATGGGGTAAGATTAATCATTTATATTATATAATAATTATTCAAGGGAAGAATAATTATTTATGTTTTGTGTGTGGGAAAAAATTTCGCCGATAACTGTTGCACTAGGTGTTTAATTTCTGAGAATTGTATTGAAAAACGGAGGTTTCAACCTCCTTTTATTGCGAAAAAATAATGACGTTAATGGGCAGAAAATGTGGGTTTAGTGGGAGAAAAAAATGGGTTAGTTGGGAGACTAAATCAAACCACTTTTTTAAATCAGAAAAATAATTAATTTAAAGCCCCAAAACGAGTTATTTATTTATCCAAAAAATTAATTCTTAATGAGCCTAAGCCCAAGACCCAAGACCCAGGACCCGAACACGGGCACGGTCTGGGCCGACCGGACGGCAGCGACGGTGCTCGCGCGTGTGTGGCTTGGCCCAATAAGTCTCCCACTCATACACATAAAACATCTAATGCCCAAAGGGCTTGCCCATTTGTTCCACAAAAAATGTAAATATACCACACTAAATGTTAACTTCTTATCGATGTGGGACAAAGGGAATAAGGTTGTTGGGCATTTCTTTCCTTAAACAATCACAAACTTTTCAAAGTTTTGCATCAAAATTTGACAGCTAATAAAGTTGTTCCAAAAATCCCCCACTTACCAATTTTGAAAACATTAAACAAATGTGTCTTTCGACTTGAACCTTTATGTAGTAAAGACGATTCAGAATGTACTAGAGTAACCATAATTTTGAACTCTATCTTTGACAACATCCCCCACACAACCCTACTTGGGTGTAATTCTAATATCTAGCACATTATGACCATGTGCTTCTATCCCAATATAGTGAACGCTTTAGGAATTTGCCCAAAATATCAATAGGAAGTGACCATGTAAGGACATTTTTTCTCATGTCCAACATGTTACATTTGTGTATGTCGTACGCCGCTACATTTGGCACGTCACCTCACGATCTCACATGACGGCCTCTATCCGAATTCCGGGAATCAAGCATTCAACATCTCCATTAATATGTCCCACATCTGCCTCAACGACTTCACGGTCCAAGATTTTAGGGACTTAATGCAAGTGGTACGCAAGGGAAGTCAAAACAGTGAAAAAAAGGCACTATAGGAGAGTTCAAGGGCATTTTCCTAATTTTACATCCATAGTTCGGAGGTTTGGTCAACTAGAAAGTTGAAGATCTCGCCGCAACGAAGATACTAGAAAAAATGGCACCTCAATCCGAGCTACGGTGAAGGAGTTATGGCCTTTTGAAGATAGAGAAAATTCCTTAAAGAATGCTGTTTTTTTTGTACGCTGGATAGAATTTTAGAGTTTTAAAAACATGGGACTCTTCATATTTTTTCCTATAAATACCAACTTCGGGGGAGTTATTTTGCAAGACTTTAGGAGACGAATTTGAGAGTCCAAATACATCTAGTCTTCATATTTTTGAGTCCCAAGACTCATGTTTTGATTCACACATCTTTGCCAAATATTTGTGAATCCTTTTGCAACCCAAGAACACAACTTTGGTTTGTTCAACCCTTGTGGAGGAGACCGTTCTTCTTCTTCATTGCAGCCCTACTGGAAAGGGATAATTCCGGCCGCGACTACAGAATCCGATACCCGAGGGTAATTCTTAGTCAACTTGTATTTTCATTGTAATCCGATTGTAAGCCGTTTTCTTACAAATTATAGTGAAAATAAATGGTTTTGCCCCTGAGGGGGATTTTTTCCTTAATTGCATGTGTTTGAATGTTCTTGCGTAGATTATCAATTTATTCAATCACATATTGCTGCATGTTTAGGGTTTGTTTGTGTTAAAAGGGTTTTATATATAATTTGATCATTTGAACGCGAGCACACACATCTTATTTGATAAATCATCTAGATGCATGTCTTAGGGTTTAACTAAAATTTGGGATTAATTAAAATTGGTTTTTATTTGAGAAGTCGCAATATTTCCGCTGTAGCTACTCTCTCAAATTGGTATCAGAGCGGGTTACGCTAATTTATCGCGTGATCCTGATTTTTCGAGGATTTATTTTTTTTGATACAATTTGACTTCTCACGTCGTCAAATTGGTATCAGAGCCTGTTGCACTAAGTTATTGTGTTTTGATTCTGATTTTGCACAAAAATGGATTTTGATGGTTTTGATGATCTTCGATGTCAAATTTTTGAAAAAATTTGGAAAATTCACACAAACTCTTGTTTTAAATCTTCTGTTGAAAACGAATCTGAGAGGTGTCCTTGTTGTGAGGGTGTTGGTCACACGTTACATGAGTGTACCACAAATTTAAAGAAGAAATTGAATAAATCGATTTCACATGTTTCTACCCTTAGTGATTGTGATTCGAAAGAAGAAGTTTTTTATGCTTCTAGGCGAGAGTTTCCCATCCGTGTGATTAGTGATGATAGTGAAAGTGATGGGAGTGTGGATGATAGTGAGGAGGAAAGTGTAGATGAGCATGACTTGCAAACTGCTTACAATGAACTTTATGCTGAAACTTTGAAAACAAAGAAAGAAAATTTGAAATTGAAAACTCAATTGAAAGAGTGTGCCATAAAAAATAATGATTTTTTAGTTGAAGAACTTAGGGCACATGGAAAAATTTTAAAAGAGAAGCTTGAGTACGTTGAGGGTGAGAGAGATAGTCTTAGAGGGTTGATGAAGACTATGAAAAAGGAGCTTTTAGAGTTTGAGGATTCTAAACGAGTACTTGAATCTAGGATAGGTGAACTTGAGGTGAAATTGAAAGATTCAAGTAAAGTGAAATTTGATTTGGAGTCTAGGTCTGAAAAACTTGATAAGATTTTAGGCACAGTCGCGATCAAAACGGATAGGGGTGGGATTGGTCTTGAAAAATATGTTGCACCCATTCCCACACGTGTGAGAGAACCTCCTAGGATCATTAGGAGAGACCCACCTAGGCAAATTCGGAGAGAGCAACCGATAAATTTGAGGAGAGGGCCACCTTTAGGTAACACACACCGCCCGATTTACTCTTGTACACATTGCGGTAGGCAAGGTCATCTTAGGCAATTTTGTTACAAGCTTTTAAATGAACCTAGGAAGGTTAATAGAAGAATAAATTCGATTCCCCACACCCCCACACCTCGTTACACATCTATTTGGGTTAGAAAATCGGATTTAGAGGCTTATGGTTTATTTGTCCACAATTCCCGTTTGCTTGCACGTGATTCACCCCATGTGAAATCTTTTGGTTGATTGTGTTTGCTTGTTTGTCATACACTAGTTGTGGTTTCATGATTTATTTTTGCTAGTGTGATGACTTGTACTTTTTGTATAATTTTTTTGTTTGAAATTTTTTGAAAAATACAAAAAAAATTTAGTTTGTTAAAATTTTGAGAAAATCCAAAAAGATTTTTGTATTTTGTTTGCACCTTTTATGGATGACACTTAGGATGACCGAGTCACAACATCATTCCATTATTTTCATGTGACTATTTGATAGTGTTTTGAGACAATATGTCAATTCATCCATGTGCTTTATAATGTTTGGAGTCATTAAGATGTAATTAATTGTTACTTTCTACATGTTTGACTCATGTTTCCTTTATTGCACACATGCACGGATTTATTGGATTATTGTGCTTGTCTTATCACATGTTGGTTGGGTGTTTTCACTTCAATCCTGTCCTTAAAACGAACCAAGCGCGATAATTTTTTGATAAGGAAATTGTGCATATAAGAACCGTTTTGTGAGTTTGTGTGCTTTATTTAAAAAACGGGGAGGGGCTGCGAAAGGTAATCATCTATCCTTTGCGCAAAAGCCATCGTTAAAAAGGACCTAAAAATTGAGGAATTTTATTATCCGAGGTCCAAAGAGGTTAAAAGAGCCCGAAAAAAAATTTTAAAGGCAATATAAAAAATAAAAAAATTTCATGCCAATTATGGGCCATTTAGGTTTTTGCACCCATTCTCCAGAGTTTGAGAATTTAGATTACCTCTAAAAGAATATATATATATGAGGGAGTTTGGTTGGAGAATTTAAAACGGGTTTGCACGTCCTTGAAATGCTTGAAAATGCGCTACATAGTTTTGGACGTTATTGGTGTGGAAATCACCTTGACTTTGATTTGTTGATTTGCATAAGACGATGTCATCTAAATTCAACAATTTTTTTTTACACCTATAAATAGTTTTGATGCTCATTCGTTAGGGGTACACATATGCATCGTGCACATATGATTGATTGAGTTGATTTACCTATCGAATGTGTTCACACCCATTCATTCCATTTCCATGACTTGGTTGTTTGAGTTTAAATCCATGGTGTGATTTTTGTATCATGTTTTACATTTTTTTTCAAAATGGTATCTATTTTTTGTATAAAAAATTGAAAAAAATCAAAAAAATAGTTTGTGAAAGGTTTTTTTGAGCATCTCCTTGCTAGAGCACGTTTACCATATTGATTGATGCCTTGATTTGTATACCGTGACACCCCGACTTTGCTTGTTTGATTCATTCTTCTTATTTGTCTATTTGGGGACATCATAAAAAGGGGGAGAAAGAATTATCATTTTATGGGGGAGTTTGAATTTTGGGGGAGTTTTTGAGATTTGACGTATGCTTATCATATATTAGTATCTATGTTTATCTCATTTCAAACTCGATACGTCACTTGGTATTTTTCTTTATCTCATGTGTGTAGGTACTACATTGATGATCTCTGAATTGCACACCCTGATGAGAAAAGATTTGAGATTCCTGAAGATTTGAAGATCAAACGATGAAGACTATTCAATTGTACCTTTTCCAGTTTTGGGTTCATGGGAGGGTAGATTTGTATAGGCAATTTCATATTTGATAATTCGGATTTTTTATGTATGTACCGGCATAGACATAGGGGGAGATTTGTAAGGACATTTTTTCTCATGTTCAACATGTTACATTTGTGTATGTCGTACGCCGCTACATTTGGCACGTCACCTCACGATCTCACATGACGGCCTCTATCCGAATTCCGGGAATCAAGCATTCAACATCTCCATTAATATGTCCCACATCTGCCTCAACGACTTCACGGTCCAAGATTTTAGGGACTTAATGCAAGTGGTACGCAAGGGAAGTCAAAACAGTGAAAAAAAGGCACTATAGGAGAGTTCAAGGGCATTTTCCTAATTTTACATCCATAGTTCGGAGGTTTGGTCAACTAGAAAGTTGAAGAGCTCGCCGCAATGAAGATACTGGAAAAAACGGCACCTCAATCCGAGCTACGGTGAAGGAGTTATGGCCTTTTGAAGATAGAGAAAATTCCTTAAAGAATGCTGTTTTTTTTGTACGCTGGATAGAATTTTAGAGTTTTAAAAACATGGGACTCTTCATATTTTTTCCTATAAATACCAACTTCGGGGGAGTTATTTTGCAAGACTTTAGGAGACGAATTTGAGAGTCCAAATACATCTAGTCTTCATATTTTTGAGTCCTAAGACTCATGTTTTGATTCACACATCTTTGCCAAATATTTGTGAATCCTTTTGCAACCCAAGAACACAACTTTGGTTTGTTCAACCCTTGTGGAGGAGACCGTTCTTCTTCTTCATTGCAGCCCTACTGGAAAGGGATAATTCCAGCCGCGACTACAGAATCCGATACCCGAGGGTAATTCTTAGTCAACTTGTATTTTCATTGTAATCCGATTGTAAGCCGTTTTCTTACAAATTATAGTGAAAATAAATGATTTTGCCCCTGAGGGGGATTTTTTCCTTAATTGCATGTGTTTGAATGTTCTTGCGTAGATTATCAATTTATTCAATCACATACTGCTGCATGTTTAGGGTTTGTTTGTGTTAAAAGGGTTTTATATATAATTTGATCATTTGAACGCGAGCACACACATCTTATTTGATAAATCATCTAGATGCATGTCTTAGGGTTTAACTAAAATTTGGGATTAATTAAAATTGGTTTTTATTTGAGAAGTCGCAATATTTCCGCTGTAGCTACTCTCTCAGACCACACTTCCACATTCATATAGGTGAGTCTATCAAGAATACTCTTGTAGCTAGGTACCACACTCAAAATAGAGCTATAGATGTCATTAAGAGTTAATAACTCATCCTTAACTCGCTTCAAGATATCATGCTCTATAGGGATGGACTCGGAGTAAAATCCCGTTCAATATTAATTAATAATAGCATGATTCGGCCCATATCACTTGTGACTTGTTATTACCCTTTGAACATATTTCTTGGAATTTTCAGTCTATATGTTGGGTTACATCACAAGTGACTCATGTATCCAAGGGCTTTAGTCCCATCCCTTTCGAGGTGTTCCACACCTTTTCCCTAGCTAGTCCTTTCGCCAAAGGATCAACTAGGTTCTATTCAAATCGTATATGATCCACCCTCACAACACTCGCAGAGATAAATTCTCTAACATTATTATGCGTACAATGTATTTGTGGTCTTTTATCGTTAAGGTAACGGTTCTCAACTTTTGCAATAGCCGCGGTACCTATCACAATGAATCAAAACAGTTGGTATCGGTCTTTCCCATAACAGGATATCTGACAGGAGGTTTCTTAGCCAACTTGCCTCTTCACTAGAGGTAGCTAGTGCTATCATTTCAGACTCCATAGTGGATAGAGCCAAAATAGTTTGTTTCTTAGATTTTCAAGAAACTGCACCACTAACGATGTTAGTAGCCTTAGAATAATCATATAGGGTATTCCAATTAGCATCACTAAATCCTTCAAGGATAGCATGGTGCTTATTATAGTGTAATTCGAGGTTCATCATCCTTTTAAGGTACCTCATGACCCTCTCAATAACATGCCAATGCTCCATACTAGGTCTACTGGTAAATCTACATAATACTCCCACAGCATAAGTTATGTCAGTTCTAGTGCAATTTGTAGCATAACGTAAGCTACTAATGATACTTGCATAAGCATTTTGGTTTACACTGTCGCCAGTGTTCTTAAATAACTTTACACTAGGATCAAATGGAGTACTAGCAGGTTTACAATCAAAGTAATGATATTTATTTAGAACTTTCTTAATGTAATGAGATTAATCCAAAGAAAGTCCATTTTTTGATCTAGTAATATTAATTCCCAATATTACACTAACTTAACCCAAATCCTTCATATCAATATTAACACACAATATTGATTTAACATTTTTCTACGACATGAATATTAGAACCAAATATAAGCAAGTCATCAATATAAAGACATATGATAGTGCAAATGTTCTCTACATATTTATAATAAATACATTTATCACTTTCATTTATTTTAAATCCATTAGACATGACTAAACTATCAAATTTATCATGCCATTGTTTAGGTTCCTGTTTGAGTCCATAAAGAAATTTATGTAATTTACATACTTTATTTTCTTGACCGTGTACAATAAAACCTTCAGGTTGATCCATATAAATCTCTTCTTCAAATTTTCCATTTAAAAATGCAGTTTTAACATCCATTTAGTGTACAATTAAATCATTTAAGGCAGCTATGGAAAATAGTACACGTATAGACGTTATTCTAGTCACAGGTAAAAAGGTATCAAAGAGGTCTATATTTTCTCATTGTTTAAAACCTTGGGCAACAAGACGTGCCTTATATTTTTTAACAATGCCATCAGGTATTAATTTCTTTTTGAGAATCCCTTTACACCCAATTATTTTACACCCAGGAGGAAGGTCCACTAAATGTCAAGTTTTATTTGTTTCTAAAGAATCCATTTCATCATTAATAGCCTCTTGCCATAAATTGGCATCTAAAGACAATAAAGCTTCCTGAATAGTGTTAGGATCCTCCTCTAAAGTGTAAGCATAAAAGTCGAGGCCAAAATATTTTTCAACACGGGCCCTTTTACTTTTTTGAAGTTTTAAAACGGATTCATTTTTTTCTTTATATTTATTTAAAGAAATATTAGTGGATGACTCGCCCCCACTATTTCTTAATTTCAAAGGAAATTTATCTTCATAAAAATCAGAATCATTTGATTCAATTATTACTTGATTTTTCAAGTCATAAAAATTGGTATGCTTTGCTATTAATAGCATAGCCTATAAAAACGCACTCATATGCTCTACTAACCAATTTAGACTTTTTAGGGTCGGGTATACGTACATAGGCTAAGCACCCTCATCTTCTAAAGTATGACACGTTGGGCTTAATATTTTTTAAAATTTCATAAGGAGATATTTTCGATTTAGTCTTCGGAATTCTATTAAGTACGTGACACACCGTTCAAATAATTTCACCCCACTAATGTGAGGCAGCCCCCGAATTTAATAAAATAGCAACAACTAATTCAGTTAATGTCCTATTTCTTATTTTGGCTTTACCATTCATTTTGGGCGAATAAGGGGCAGATTTTTCATGAATAATATCGTGGGTTTTATAATATTGAATAAATGGTGCAGAATCATATTCGGTGCCTCTATCACTACGTAACCTTTTAATTTTTCGAATAAATTGATTTTCAATTTCATTTAAGAAAATTTTAAACATGTAAAACACTTCACTTTTATTTTTCATTAAATACGCAAATGAATAATCAGAACAATCATCAAGAAAAGTTATAAAATAGCGTTTGCTATTTCTAGTGGTGACACCATTCAATTCAATAAATCCGAATGAATTAAATCAAGTGGTTCAGATTCTCTAAAAATTGAAACCAAGTTTTTCCTTATCTCAGGAGTGTAAAGAACATCTTTGAGGATAACAGTTTTTCCGAAGTGAACTTTAATTCCACATTTTCAGTACCAGCAACCTGAGTGGTGTGAGAATCACCCAACAACACCTTCTTATTTGCAGTCTCAGAATAAGTCTTAAAAAGAGTATGGTCATAACAGATATGGCGGACAGCGCGAATATCCACTTAGGAGCTGATGGACATAGGGCCTAAGGGGGGCGACAGCCCCAGTTCAATTTTTTTTTTAAAACAATAAATAAAAAATATAGTATTTTTTGGTAAAACTTCAAACTTCAAGGTATACATCTAATTATTTACAAAACTTCAAGAGATATTTTTTGTGTGTGGAGAAATTTTATGTATGTGTAATTTAATCTTAATTTTTTGTATTTGTATGTGTAGTCTCAAATTTCTGTAATTTTTAATTTTTTGTACTCTGAATTTTTTTATGCCCTTATTAGCAATCAACCTAATTTTTTGTAATCTGTAATTTTTTTATATGCCCTTAATCTGTAATTTTTTGTATTTTTATATGCCCTTAATGTGTAATTTTTTTTTTAAATATGTGGTGATATATATAGTCTGAAATATATGGTTTCTTTAAATGAAAAGTCATGGCCATGCATAAATTTTTTAAACGTAAAAGAGAAGACAACACACAAATTGTATCCAAAGCTGAGGTTCAATAATCTCCCAATACGGAGTTCGATAATCTTCTCCATCAAGAAGTTCAACCCCAAATTGTGGCACAAACCGCACAATCCCAACACTCACCTAATATTGGGGTCAATTTGGATCAACTATAATTTGTATAAAATTCGAAATAAAGCTATAATTTGTAGTTGTTTGGGCATTATAAATCTATAATTCGTATAAAACTTGAAATAACCCCCCCAAAAAATCGCATCAAGGGCTCCCGCCCCCGAACCCCGGCACCACTGAAAACTTTCGCCCCGATTTAATAAAAATCCTATATCCACCACCACCCTTCGGCACCGCTAACCATGCTGATTTCGAAAATCATAGCGCCTAGGTCCTCTTCGATCAAATTTGCTTGTGCGTGTGGCACATTGCGATATTTGCGAGCCATATGGCCAGTCTTGCCACACTTGAAACAGAGAAACTGTCCCGAGTTGCTAGACTGTCCATTTTCAGGGTTCTTATTCTTATTCTGAGTCCGAGTCTGATTTTAAAAATTCTGGTTGTGGCTCTTTTTCTGAAATTTTATATTTTTCCTGTTTGCCTTTAAAACAACTTGAGTGTGGTTCTTTTTCTGATTTTTGTTGTTAGACACAACAAGAATTTTATCTTTGTACTCCTGTTTTTAGGATTTCTCCTCAATTCTCAATTTAGTAATGATTGACTCTAGTGAAAATTATTTAGACTTATGCCTCAAAATATTTTTGAACTCTTTGAACATTGGAGACAATTTATCAATAATCACAACCACCTAAAATTGCTTATCTAAAGCCATGCCATCGGAAATAATTTCATCGGCAATCATTTGTACATCATGAGTTTGAGCAACAACGAATTTTTCATCTGTCATTTGAAATTTCAAATAACGGCTGACGACATTTTTTTAGCATTTGCCTCCTCCGTGTCATATTTTTTAAAAAGAGTATCCCAAACATCTTTTGGAGTTTTATAATTGACATAATAGTCATAAAGTTCGTCACGTAGAGCATTCAAAATATAGTTCTTGCACAGAAAATTATTTTCCTCCCAAGTTCTAATAATTTTGCTTTCTTCAACAGTTTGTGGATTATTCACTCCGGGTTTGCCAAATTGAACACAAGATGCGATCTTTTTTCGTAATTAAATAAAGTAGCAGTTTTTTGCTCAAACGTTTAAAATGTTGGCCTTCATATTTGAAAGGCATGATAAGATTGGTTGAGTGATTTTCGTCCATGGCAGAATATCGCAGCACCTTAAAATTGCTGAAGCAGTAGTAGTTTAAAAATGCAGAATGTAAAAAGGAACAAATTACCCAATTTGGAGCAAATAAAGCTGAGTCGGAAAGTATAAGAAATCCGAGAAGCAGGTACAATTTAGAACATGACTGAGTCGCGGACAATTTCGCTCTCTTTAAGGTGTTTCGCGGCTCTGCCTCCAATTTGTGCTGACAGCCTATAGCCCCATCACCCCCGTCACCTCCAGGATAAAACAGTCTATAAAATCCAAATAAATACGAATTGGTAGCAGAAACCAAATTCGTTCAATCAACACCCATTCTGTAATATTGCTCGAATCTGAAACTATAATTAATCAGGGGTAAGATTAATCATTTCTATGTTATAATAATTATTCAAGGGAAGAATAATTATTTCTTTTTCTGTGTGTGGAAAAAAAAATTCGCAGATAAGTGTTGCAGTAGGAGTCTAATTTCTAAGAACTGTATTGAAAAACGGAGGTATCAACCTCCTTTTATTGCGAAAAAATAATGACGTTAATGGGTAGAAAACGTGGGTTTTGTGGGAGAAAAAAATGGGTTAAGTTGGGAGACTAAATCAAACCACGTTTTTAAATCAGGAAAATAATTCATTTAAAGCTCAAAAACATGTTATTTATTTGACCAAAAAATTAATTTTTAATGAGCCGAAGCCCACGGGACGGACCGGACGGACGGCTGCGGCGGCACGCACGCGTGTGTGGCTTGGCCCAAAAAGTCTCTCACCTATATACACAAAACATCTAATGCCAAAAAACTTGTCTATTTGTTCCACAAAAATTGTAAATATACCACGCTAAATGTTAACTTCTTACCGATGTGGAACAAAAGAAATAAGGCTGTTGGGCATGTCTTTCTTTTAAACAGTTAAAGACTTTTCAAAATTTTGCATCAGAATGTGACAGCTAATAAAGATGTTCCAACAGTTTTAAAATACTAAAAAAATTGGGGTTAATTTTTTTTTTTTTGAGTTTTAAACATTTTAGGTTAGCAAAAAAAAATCGATTTATTCTTAAGAAAAATGATAAAGATAATTCTATTCGTAATTAAGACATAACATTCGTAAAAAAGATAATTTTGTGAAGATATCTTTTGTAATATGGTAATGGTGGTCGCAACGCAACGACCCACCCTTGAAAGAAATTTACGTCCACAAACCAATGATCACATTGCAAATGGAAATATGCACATGAATCACATTGTTGAGAAAAGAAAAAAAAATAATGCATCAATTTTTTATAGGTAAACTGGTAATAAGCTTTTAGATTATGTATTTTTAGGACTTCAAATAATATTAATTATGAATATATGACAACAAATATTTCGTTTTTATTTTTAATCCTTATTTTTTAATAAAGCTGATGGGGTGGACCTTTAATTTGAAAATAGGGATTAAAATTATAAATAAAATATTTGTCGTCTTACTTTCAAAATACATATTAGAATAGATCATAAATTTACAAACCTCCTACGTTTAAAAGCTGCGTCTATCGCAAGACCTAGCTACCGCATTTGACACTGCAACAGCTCCTCACACATGTTAAACATGTTAATTGTCAGAGGATTATTGAAGGTAGGTAGCAAACTATGTGTGGGCGACAAAAGAAAAAGTAGTTGAGATAATTAAGGGGACGAGGGGGTGGAAATCATTGAAGTCTTCAAATGTAAAAAAGAAAGGAACATTATAATATGTGTTTTTAAAGCACATGTTTTGAGGTTGAAAAGAGTAAGTATGAAAGGGTAGAAAAACCACTTTTTTTCAAGAATCTCACGAAGATGAGTTAGTACAGCACCATCATCAAACTGTAACAACTCTCTCAATATATATATCCACTCAATATCGTGTTTCTCAATCCAAAAGGGAATAAACCTCCTTCCCTCTTCCTTTTATCGTGAAAGAAAGAGTTTAATTCAAATGGGTAGCCTCAATGTTGATGCATATATTGGCAACGATTTCAGCAATAGCACCATGAATCCTCTAGACCCCGAGGAGTTGAGGAGGCAAGGCCATCTCATGGTAGACTTCATTGCCGATTATTACAAAAATATTGAGCAATATCCGGTTAGAAGCCAAGTACAACCTGGTTATCTCTTAGAACGCTTGCCGGAGATAGCACCTTCGAACCCTCAACCCATTGAATCAATTTTGGAGGACGTGAAAAACGATATCATTCCTGGGTTAACACACTGGCAAAGCCCGGGCTACTTTGCTTACTTCCCTTCTAGTGGAAGCACTGCTGGATTTCTTGGTGAAATGCTCAGTACCGGCTTTAATGTAGTCGGATTCAATTGGATGTCGTCCCCCGCAGCCACCGAGTTAGAGAGCATTGTCATGAATTGGCTAGGAAAAATGCTTAAGCTTCCGAGTACATTTCTTTTTTCGGGTGGTGGAGGGGGCGTATTACAAGGCACTACTTGTGAGGCCATCGTGTGCACACTAACTGCGGCTAGGGACCAAATGTTAAGAAAAATTGGGAGAAAAAATTTGTGTAAGCTAGTTGTGTATGGGTCTGATCAAACTCATTCTTCGACTCAAAAGGCTGCCAAGATTGTTGGCATCAACCCTGATAATATCCGAGCCATTGCCACCACTAAATGTAACAATTTCCAATTATCCCCAGAGTCTTTGCTTTCCGCAATCATCTCAGATGTAAAAAATGGGTTTGTTCCATTATTTTTATGTGCCACAATTGGGACAACCTCATCAACAGCTGTGGATCCACTCAAGGCCTTGTGTGAGGTGACGAAAGATTACGACATATGGATCCATGTGGATGCTGCATATGCAGGGAGTGCATGCATATGCCCCGAGTTTCGCCACTTTCTTGATGGTGTTGAAGGTGCAAACTCTTTTAGCCTCAATGCACATAAATGGTTCTTCACCACTTTAGATTGTTGTTGCCTTTGGGTAAAGGATCCAAGTGCCCTTATCAAGGCACTTTCATCCAATCCCGAGTATTTAAGGAACAAAGCCACCGACTCAGAACAAGTAGTTGACTATAAAGATTGGCAAATAGCATTGAGTCGGCGGTTTCGAGCATTGAAACTTTGGTTTGTGTTAAAAAGTTACGGGGTGACAAATCTTATGAACTTTATTAGAGATCATGTAAAAATGGCCAAGCATTTTGAAGGGTTGATCAACATGGACAAGAGGTTTGAGGTAGTGGTTCCTACAACTTTTGCCATGGTTTGTTTTAGGGTTTCACCTTTAGTTGCTACCAAGGATCAAAATGGATGTTTGGAACACGAAGTTGTGAATGAGTTTAACCGGAATTTGTTGGAGTCCATCAATGGGTCAGGTCGCGTTTATATGACTCATGCAATGGTGGGAGGAGTGTACTTCATTCGACTTGCTATAGGGGCAACCCTTACGGACTACCAACATGTGAATATTGCATGGGAGGTGGTCAAGGAACATACCAATGCCCTTCTTTATTCATTTGTGTGACGTAATTTGGTGAGGGAGACCATTATCAGTGAGAAATAATAAACCTACGGGAGTTTAACTTTTTTATGTCTTGTTTAAAAATTTGAGCTTTTTTAGAACCGTGTTATTTTAATTTCCGTGTGAAAGTTTGGCAATTGTTGTACTAGCGTACCTTTTCTACAATAATGAACTAAATATTTACAATATTGGATTTGTGTATATTGGTATTTTTGAAATTTCTCTCCAACTAGGGTATGGACTCATTTGCGTGGTTTTCTTCTTTACTTAGGAAATTTCCATTACCTTTTAATCATTCTAGGAATGGGAGAAATTTTGTTAAAAATAATAGAAAATGGAAACAAATAACCAATGAAAGAAACGTCGAAGAAAATAGAGGCAAACTAATGTTAAATTTGAATAAGAAAGCTCTGTAATTTTGTGTGTGAGTGAAGTATGGGTTGAGAAATCTTATTTGGAAAGTATTGTGAAATAAACCACAAGGAAACCATATCCATGTGTATCCATAGTCCTCTACTAGATATTCTTAGGATTGTTCTTTATTGCTTAATCGTTGGTCTCTCGGTTACTGGATTCCTTGTCTTACAACTTTCTCTTATACGCTTGTAAGTGATTTATCTCATTACTTATTTTTTATAGTGTTTGGCATATCAAGTTTATTATATAGTTTTTATTATGTCATATACTCTTTTTTCATATATTTTTGTGACACCTCGCCTAATTAAACATCGGGTGATCAGGCCTTTATTAAATTAAAACAGGTTTCTCAAATGGTTCATTCTTAGCATCACTGTCGAAAACTTTTTAATTACTAATCACCTAAGTGAAAATTAGACCGGTGCCAAAATTTTATCTTTCTTAAACAGATAGATCAACCATGCGGAAAGATAGCAAAACAAATACCATGCTAAAACTCAAACCAACAAAGTATAAGTCAAACAGCACAAGAGTATTATCGAATAAACCATCGGCTAAAAATACCAAAAAACAATAGAACAACTACTAATCTGCAACTAATATGTGAGACAGATACCAGACTACAAGTCCATGCATAGAATAGGGTGAGATCCTGTACTAGATCTGAATGGGAGATATCGTCTAGTTCAAATCCTGTAAGCATCCACTATGCTACAGCTTCGAGTCCCTGGAATGAAATCATCATACATGGCGTCCCTATGGCTGGACATCTAAAAGGTTTTGAAAATATTTTATAGCAAGAGTTAGTACTCAAAACATTTTGAAAACATTTAGCAAGCGTTTATCACAATAAAAAATGCGGTTATTGATTACACATGTTAGGTTCTCGTACACTCTCTTGAGTTTGCTCACCCCTCAACTTTTGTTCACACCTAGCGTTCTACACTTAGCCCACCTAGTCATATCTTCCAAGCTAGCTAGGACTAAGTAATCATCTCAACTTATCTATACTTAAGTTCTCGTATCGCCCACACAGTACATCCATTTCATTAACGTCTTGCAAAGGTTAATTAATACTCAAGTAACATTTCACCTATGTTATGTTTCAAAGCTTCTCATTTAGTTTCACTACTAAATTTCTACAATTATCACAATTTCTATCTTCCCACTTTTGTAATTAAGTTGCACTACTTAATTTACTAAATAGATATTCTCTATCAAATGTTACGTTCGTAATTAAGTTTCACTACTTAATTTACCAGTTCGGTATGTTTTCCTTAAATACATAATATATATCAATCTACTAATACACAGAAGTAGAATATCATCAAGTATATATTTCACACACAATATATACTAAATATCAGTAATTACTATTTTGTCCTTTTTACACACGTGAGGACTCTTGGTTCAGAATGATTCATCGACCCCAAGTAAGAATTGGTTCGGAATGATACATTGACCCCAATTATTTATATACACAAATTAAGAATTGGTTCGGAATGATACATCGACCGCAATTATTTATATACACAAATTAAGAATTGGTTCGGAATGATACATCGACCCCAATTATTTATATACACAAATTCTGGCTCGGACTCTTTCATCACACCACCAGTACAAAGGTTTGGTTCGGCATTTTACATCGACCCCAAACACATAATAACCCTATGTTTGTTCGAAATATCTCATCGACCCTTACATAGTAATTTAGGTATACTTCTCTTAACCTAAAAGTTCATACAATTCAGTAGGTACACGCCCGACCTATTAACCATGTTCGTACGTAATATTTTCTTCTCTTATATATGCCGTACAATATTCGTCTTACGATTTATCTCATTAACCTCATTTATTGAGTATTCACACAACTCTAAGGGTCCTAGTTACCCCTCACATATAATTTCAGTAGTTTTTACTTACCCTACTGGTATATTACTTGAATTGACTTTACCTCGCCTCGTAACTCAATTCCAAATTTACCGATGCTCTACTAAATCGGATTATTCTCGTTGGTCCATAGCCTAAGTCCTACACTCAATGGCCTTATCGGACCTCAACAATATACCTACTAGTCTTATTCCCACTCCCATATAAGTATAATATAAATCCTAGGATACCCATTCACTCCCGAAAATCAAAGAAACCTTAAACACGAAAAATTTGGAGAAAAATAGCTTACGTCGATCGATCGACTACTGGGTTCGATCGATCGACCTTGTCGATCGATCGACAATTCGATATCGATCGATCGATCGAACAGGGACAGACGCAGTTCGTTTTCTTCGTTAACCTCTTCCTCCATTAACAAATCTCCAAACTACATTATAGTCCACCAAACTTCGACCCAATGATCCTAACATATTTCCACATTGACTAGGATAATTTCTAACGTTTCAAATACATCAAAACCTCAATATATTTAAAGGAATTGTGGATTAAACCTAAGATTTCTTGAAAATCCTAACTATGGTGTTCTTCCCATAATTTCATTCAAAACCCAGATTTTATTCCGAAATACTCATCAAGTCAATCTGAATATTATTCCTCTACATATGTCACATCATTCTACATGCAATTCCTATCCCAACATGTATAAATATCATTACTTCCTTTCCAAAATATGAGTTTAACAAAATCATTCAAAAGACCACACACATGGGTATTATAACTTTATAATCTTTGTAATAAACAACTTGCCTTGATAGAGGGTTCCTGATTTCGTGATTGTTGATGTTGTTTGATTGTTTTTCTCCTTCAATCCTCCTTCCCAACAAGTTCGTGGTGACAATCTCCTTTGAATCCTTCCCAATTCTTTCTTTTGCCTTGAGAATTATTTCTCTCTTATCTCTAGTGGCTATGGTGTATTTTCATGGGATTTCTAACCCTAACCCCTCTTTCATACGGCTGATAAAAGGATCTCAAATTCGTAGGTGTCCTTACCATCTCATGTTAAAAGACCAAAATGCCCCTGAACGGTCTCGGTTTAGTCCAAAATTACCCTGAGACTCAACTAGTACCCCCGGGTATACTATTTTGACTAATTTGACCCTTTCGGACTCATCTGTGACCTCTAAATTATCATTTGAGTCACTTAAAAATATTACTCGTTCTCACCCCAACACGGGCTACACGCGTTAAGTAACTATTTACCACTCGCACTAAGTAAATATATTGAGGCAATATAAATCGGCAACTATCTCTCGATTAATATTCCAAAATTATAATTTTTAATAAATCTCATTAAATTACTCCTCTTACGTAATTTAAATTAAGCTGTATTTTCTCATTTAATTCTCCAATTGAATTAAATAGAATATTCAGAAATATGGGGTATTACATACTTCCCCCCTTGCAAAGGAATTTCGTCCTCGAAATTAGGATAAGGCTGGTATTAAGGCTAAGGACCTTAAATATAATTGCATCCTCTAATACCCAAAATAAATCATAACATCGTAACGGTCACCCCAAGTACATGCCTTGCTTCATTATAAATTCTTATCGCATGTTACCCATGCCGCATATATCATAATTAAGTCTCACTACTTAATTTCTCCATAGATTTTCCCAAGCTAACGTTAATTCTTGAAATTAAGTTTCTCCCTACTTAATTATCCCTTTTGATGTATATCTCTATATATAACATCTAAATGTCTACTATCACTCATAAGTAGAATATTATAAGGTGTATATTTCACACACAATATATACTTTAAGGGAAATTGGTCCGGAAAAATCATCGGCCCCAATAATCCTATCATTTACATTGGTCCGAGAATCCCTCGACCCCAAGGTAAATGTAATGCACATGTCGGTTCAGACCTTCCGTTGATACTAATATTTATCATCGATTTGGTTCGAAAAAATCATCGACCCCAAATCGATCCCTCATGTATTGGTCTGGAACATCATCGACCCCAATACAGAGATTAAGCACACTTACTATCACACATAAGTAGGAAAATCAATAGGTATATATATCTTATACATAACATATACTATCAACACTTATTTTATAATCACCCCCCTTCTATAACACTTTCGGGGTTATTGGCTCGGAATCCCACATCGATCACCAATAGTGATTAATTACATTGTCTCGGAATCACATCTCGAGCATCAATATATGTATATATGTCTCATCGCACATGAGTAGACAATTTATGAGCCATATATTACACATTTCATATACCCTAAAATGTCATACTCCAATAGAATGTCCTCATATCACGCGTTAAGGACTAAAAGTTCGAAATGTCTCCTCGAACCACACCTCAAAGTACATGTATTGTTCGTAATCGGTACCCACGAACCTAATCCTCATGTACAACCCATATAGGTACTCACATTACCTATAAATATGCACATATAGGTATACATTCAACTTATGAATTGATCAGTGGGATTCTCCAAAATTTTACTATCGTAAGGGTGTATTATCATCTTTTCTCACTAACATTGAGTAGTAGGCGATACAACATAATCAAAATAAAAATTTATTTCTATTCCTCCCTGACCATCTCTCACAGGGTGGGATTTTAGGATTTCATCCTGATTCACAACAATGTAGAACGGCACCGTGCACTCTTCCTTTTTAACTACATACTAATTCATCCCGGTCAACCCATACCGCTATCCCAACGAAATGTTGGTTTAGTTATGATGTTCACAGCCCATCAATAATATATAAGTCTGTCTCCTAATTCCATCATTGGAAACGTAGGTGCACTACCAAATTTCTGGTTGCTCATTTCGAGTACATCTTTCTCTATCAACTAGTGGTGCGTCTGGAGACAATCTCACTATGTTTCTTCCTCAACACCGTTTCCCACTTACGTCATCTTTTCTCAAGTGGTACTCTATTCCCCTTTCTCTTTGGGTATATTATACTTTACAATCCGTGCACTCTTCGTAATTGGTGCACCTTTAGGGTTGATTACCTTATAAAAATCAACCTTTTAGTAACGCGTAATTCACTCTCAACACACAGTTAAGTAGAACCTTGCGTCACTTCTTCACAACAGTTAAGCCTACCATATCAAGAGATAACTTTTGAACGGCTTCCCACCGAATTTTATCCCATAGGGTGTGCTGGCTCTCTCATCAGATAAAATCTTGGATTACCGTCTATCTCCCATGACGTTCAATCCATTTCATCAACACGACTAGCCGCAACTTCCCCCATCGACGTACTTAATAAATAATTAACTGCATCCCTCTTTCTCAAGTGATTAAGAATGCCAATTAACTAGGGAGTCCATACACCATTTTCTCCGTGCACATTTGCAAAAATCATTGCAACTGTCGATCTCGTGACACGCTTTTCCTCACTCTCGCTTTGTCTTTACGGCGTGACTACAATCTTGCGGGTATTCTCACTCCCTTATAGACCAAAAATCAAATTCTTGTCCACAAAGTCCCACCTATCCCTTCGTGGTAAGATGAACTTTTTAGTGTTTCCCCACAACACTACCGGATCCACTGATGACGTAACATCTAACGTCTTTTCTCCTGACGTGCATAAAAATTTAGTTGTATCCCCTTTCGGAACCGAACTTAAACAAGGAACTTCTCCCAATGCATTTTTACGGAGCATTGCCAGAACAACACATAGTTGAGATACTCAAATTTCATCCCCCAATAATAGGTACAACCGTACTCCATCATCTCTAAAGGAGTCAAGTGGCACTGCGCTAATACTATTACTAAATCCTTAGTTCTTGTTACAACAACGAGCTCGATCTCTCCGCCCAGTGATCATACGATGTACTTTGAATCACATCATTAAGGTTCCTAAACACCGAAATTAATCAGTATGAGACATCCATAATCTCTGGAGTCTCCCACATATTAATGAAAAATGACAGCTCGACCCTCTTTCAGGTGAGGCATCATCATATACCCCATTCACTCGAGGCTAAAACTCATATACCATTTGTCCATCGCTCTGGTGGTTCAACTGGTTCCCGGACATAAAACGCTTGTCCTTTCCGGAATGCAAAACATATCGAAGTTATTATTTCCTTAAATAACTTCGGACAAGATCAACACGCGTGGTCTTACGTCTCACATAGGACATCTTTTCATAACTCCCCTCATTCCAGGCCACACCGACTGGTTTAGGGTATTCCTACTCTCGGACTTGGCAACCTTGATTGTTAACACTATCATCAGGGTTCCCTTAGTTTCGCTGACCAAGGAATGCACTATTAGAATTAACAGTCTCGACTTAGGATCAAATCAACGAATCCCTTTGTGGGTTCCCACTTATGGCTTGCACTAGTCCCATTACATTCAGTCTTACTCTGACTAAATCCTTAAACTCTTTTAGCTCCGCCCACCTTGGAGCATTTACCTCAACCTTGTAAGAAGCTCCATACTGCCTTCATATACATAAGTCGTCCAAGAAGAGTTTTACCAAGATTGCGAACGACAACTCAAGAGTCCATTCTCTCAAAGGCTCATTTTTCCTTGTACCTATCTCATTGGGTACAAGTTCACTTTAACATATAAATTTCTTTCTCACAGTTGGCCTCTACCAGACTCTCACGTGATGGGTTCAGAAATTTCCATTCACTTCGCTTCTGAACCATCATTGGAGAAATTTGCGATTAAACTATACGTAAGGTCCCTCTATTTGTATACCGACCCTCGGTCCGGATGTAGTGATTGGTATCCCCACCACGTTGCCTCTAAAAATTTACTCAAATTTTCACTTTTGAGTATTTCTACTTTATCCTTAATGCCAAGACCTCTGGACATTCTACACTCATTGGTTAACATGCACCGCCCACATTTTATCAAACCTTTCACGGTTCGTTTTCTCCAAAGGTCCTTCAAACCTTCTCCCATTATCACTGCATTGGGTGGGTCTAGATTAGCATCACTCCTTGCCGCTGCGGTACTTGGAAAATGCGTACGATGCCCCAACAGTCCTTGCAGCATCTACTTCCATTACACACTATGAGTGACCCCGACAACGGTCATCTCTCCCATGATTACCATCCTCGAACACTCCATGCTTTATGCCGAGCTACTCCCTCCTGCAGTCCTTCCAACGCCAATACTGGTCCTAACGCCATGTTCGACGTACCATGCCCAATCGAACTCGTATATATAACACTACATCTACTAAAATAGCAATAGAACGTACACTACGTACTTAAAGGAGTACAACAATCCAAAGATAGGGCTCTATATAAATCAAACGATACACTGAAAACGTAGTTAGCCGTACAGATCCTATGGACACTAGAACCTGATACTCTGATACCATCTGTGACATCCTGCCTAATTTAACATCGGGTGATCAGGCCTTTATTAAATTAAAACAGGTTTCTCAAATGGTTCATTCTTAACATCACTGTCGAAAACTTTTTAATTACTAATCACCTAAGTGAAAATTAGACCAGTGCCAAAATTTTATCTTTCTTAAACAGATAGATCAACCATGCAGAAAGATACTAAAACAAATACCATGCTAAAACTCAAACTAGCAAAGTATAAGTACAACAGCACAAGAGTATTACCGAATAAACCATCGGCTAAAAATACCAAACAACAACAGAACAACTACTAATCTGCAACTAACATATGAGACTGATACCGGACTACAAGTCCATACATAGAATAGGGTGAGATCATGTACTAGATCTGACTGGGAGATATCGTCTAGTCCAAATCTTGTAAGCATCCACTGTGCTACAGCTTCGAGTCCCTGGAATGAAATCATCATACATGGCATCCCTGTGGCTGGACACCTAAAATGTTTTAAAAATATTTTATAGCAAGAGTTAGTACTCAAAACATTTTGAAAACATTTAGCAAGCTATTATCACAATATAAAATGCGGCTACTGATTACATATGTTAGGTTCTCGTACACTCTCTTGAGTTTGCTCACCCCTCATCTTTTGTGCACACCCAACGTTCCACACTTATCCCACCTAGTCATATCTTCCAAGCTAGCTAGGACTAAGTAATCATCTCAACTTATCTATACTTAAGTTCTCGTATCGCCCACACAGTACATCCATTTATTAACGTCTTGCGAAGGTTAATTAATACTCAAGTAACATTTCACCTATGTTATGTTTCAAAGCATCTCATTTAGTTTCACTACTAAATTTTTACAATTATCATAATTTCTGTCTTCCCACTTTTGTAATTAAGTTGCACTACTTAATTTACTAAATAGATATTCTCTATCAAATGTCACGTTCGTAATTAAGTTTCACTACTTAATTTACCAGTTCGGTATGTATTCTTTAAATACATAATATATATCAATATACTAATACACAGAAGTAGAATATAATCAAGTATATATTTCACACACAATATATATTAAATATTAGTAATTACTATTTTGTCCTTTTTACACACGTGAGGACTCTGGGTTCAGAATGATTCATCGACCCCAAGTAAGAATTGGTTCGGAATGATACATCGACCCCAATTATTTATATACACAAATTAAGAATTGGTTCGGAATGACACATCGACCCCAATTATTTATATACACAAATTAAGAATTGGTTTGGAATTATACATCGACCCCAATTATTTATATACACAAATTCTGGCTCGGACTCTTTCATTATGCCACCAGTACACAGGTTTGGTTCGGCATTTTACATCGACCCCAAACACATAATAACCCTATGTTAGTTTGGAATATCTCATCGACCCTAACATAGTAATTTAAGTATACTTCTCTTAACCTAAAAGTTCATACAATTCAGTAGGTACACGCCCGACCTATCAACCATGTTCGTACATAATATTTTTTTCTCTTATATATGCCGTACAATATTCGTTTTACAATTTATCTCATTAACCTCATTTATTGTGTATTCACACAACTCTAAGGGTCCTAGTTACCCCTCACATATAATTTCAGTATTTTTTACTTACCCTACTGGTCTATTACTTGAATTGAATTTACCTCGCCTCGTAACTCAATTCCAAATTTATCGATGCTCTACTAAATCGGATTATTCTCGTCGGTCCATAGCCCAAGTCCTACACTCAATGGCCTTATCGGACCTCAACAATATACCTATGGGTCTTATTCCCACTCCCATATAAGTATAATATAAATCCTAGGATACCCATTCACTCCCGGAAATAAAAAAACCTTAAACACGGAAAATTTGGAGAAAAACAGCTTACGTCGATCGATCGACTACTGGGTTCGATCGATTGACCTTGTCGATAGATCAACAATTCGAAATCGATCGATCGATCGAACAGGGACATACGCAATTCGTCTTCTTCGTTAACCTTTTCCTCCATTAACAAATCTCCAAACTACATTATAGTCCACCAAACTTCGACCCAATGATCCTAACAGATTTCCACATATACTAGGACAATTTCTAACATTTTAAATACATCAAAACCTCAATATATTTAAAGGAATTGTGGATTAAACCTAAGATTTCTTGAAAACTTTAACTATGGTGTTCTTCCCATAATTTCATTCAAAACCCAGATTTTATTCCGAAATACTCATCAAGTCAATCTGAATATTATTCCTCTACATATGTTACATCATTCTACATGCAATTCCTATCCCAACATGTATAAATATCATTACTTCCTTTCCAAAATATGAGTTTAACAAAATCATTCAAAAGACCACACACATGGGTATTATAACTTTATAATCTTTGTAATAAACAACTTGCCTTGATAGAGGGTTCCTGATTTCGTGATTGTTGATGTTGTTTGATTGTTTTTCTCCTTCAATCCTCCTTCCCAACAAGTTCGTGGTGACAGTCTCCTTTGAATCCTTCCCAATTCTTTCTATTGCCTTGAGAATTATTTCTCTCTTATCTCTAGTGGCTATGGTGTGTTTTCATGGGCTTTCTAACCCTAACCCCTCTTTCATACGGCTGATAAAAGGATCTCAAATTCGTAGGTCTCCTTACCAGGTCATGTTAAAAGACCAAAATGCCCCCGAACGGTCTCGGTTTAGTCCAAAATTACCCTCAGACTCAACTAGTACCACCGGGTATACTATTTTGACTAATTTGACCCTTCCGGACTCATCTGTGACCTCTAAATTATCATTTGAGTCACTTAAAAATATTACTCATTCTCACCCCAACACGGGCTACACGCGTTCAGTAACTATTTACCACTCGCACTAAGTAAATATATTGAGGCAATATAAATCGGCAACTATCTCTCGATTAATATTCCAAAATTATAATTTTTAATAAATCTCATTAAATTACTCCTCTTACGTAATTTAAATTAAGCTGTATTTTCTCATTTAATTCTCCAATTTAATTAAATAGAATATTCAGAAATACGGGGTATTACATACTTCCCCCCTTGCAAAGGAATTTCGTCCTCGAAATTAGGATAAGGCTGGTATTAAGGCTAAGGACCTTAAATATAATTGCATCCTCTAATACCCAAAACCAAATCATAACATCCTAACGGTCACCCCAAGTACATGCCTTGCTTCATTATAAATTCTTATCGCATGTTACCCATGCCGCATATATCATAATTAAGTCTCACTACTTAATTTCTCCATAGATTTTCCCAAGCTAACGTTAATTCTTGAAATTAAGTTTCTCCCTACTTAATTATCCCTTTTGATGTATATCTCTATATATAACATCTAAATGTCTACTATCACTCATAAGTAGAATATTATAAGGTGTATATTTCACACACAATATATACTTTAAGGGAAATTGGTCCGGCAAAATCATCGGCCCCAATAATCCTATCATTTACATTGGTCCGAGAATCCCTCGACCACAAGGTAAATGTAATGCACATGTCGGTTCAGACCTTCCGTCGATACTAATATTTATCATCGATTTGGTTCGAAAAAATCATCGACCCCAAATCGATCCCTCATGTATTGGTCTGGAACATCATCGACCCCAATACAGAGATTAAGCACACTTACTATCACACATAAGTAGGAAAATCAATAGGTATATATATCTTATACATAACATATACTATCAACACTTATTTTATAATCACCCCCCCTTCTATAACACTTTTGGGGTTATTGGCTCGAAAGTCCACCTCGATCACCAATAGTGATTAATTACATTGTCTCGGAATCACATCTCGAGCATCAATATATGTATATATGTCTCATCGCACATGAGTAGACAATTTATGAGCCATATATTACACATTTCATATACCCTAAAATGTCATACTCCAATAGAATGTACTCATATCACGCGTTAAGGACTAAAAGTTCGAAATGTCTCCTCGAACCACACCTCAAAGTACATGTATTGTTCGTAATCGGTACCCACTAACCTAATCCTCATGTACAACCCATATAGGCACTCACATTACCTATAAATATGCACATATAGGTATACATTCAACCTATTAATTGATCAGTGGGATTCTCCAAAATTTTACTATCGTAAGGGTGTATTATCATCTTTTCTCACTAACATTAAGTCGTAGGCGACATAACATAATCAAAATAAAAATTTATTTCTATTCCTCCCTGTCCATCTCTCACAGGGTGGGATTTTAGGATTTCATCCTGATTCACAACAATGTAGAACGGCACCGTGCAATCTTCCTTTTTAACTACATACTAATTCATCCCGGTCAACCCATTCCGCTATCCCAACGAAATGTTGGTTTAGTTATGATGTTCACAGCGCATCAATAATATATAAGTCTGTCTCCTCATTCCATCATTGGAAACGTAGGTGCACTACCAAATTTCTGGTTGCTCATTTCGAGTACATCTTACTCTATCAACTAGTGGTGCGTCTGGAGACAATCTCACTATGTTTCTTCCTCAACACCGTTTCCCACTTACGTCATCTTTTCTCAAGTGGTATGTGACACCCCGACTAATTAAATACCGGGTAGCTACTCCTTTATTAAATTAAATCAAAACGCCAAGTTGGCTCAGTTAATAGCATCACTGTCGAAAACATTTTTTTTTTTTTTATTACTAACCACCTAGTATTTAAAAAGTAAGTTGCCAAATTTTAATTTAAAGTCTGATTAACATGCAATAAGTGTAATGAAGAAATAATAACACCATTCACCATAATGAAGTAATAGAATAACCGTAACATGATATAAATAAAACTGGAGGAAAAACTCCTCATAATACAATCTCACAACTGAAGTAAGTGATGAAATACTGAATACTGAAATGAATACATGCCAAAGTCTGAAAACTGAAATGGAAATGTATCTAATAGAACTTGGGCAACATGCCCTACAACTGAGGAATAATGAATAAGGAATCCAAATGATATAAGCGTCTAAAAGCAAATCCCTGTAGCTTCCACAACCAGCTACAGCTCATCATCAGAATGGAAATCCTATGCATGGTGACCTTGTGGCTGGGCACCTAAAATGAATTTTTCAAAAAGATAGATTTGAAAGCAAACGGGTCAGAGCCCGAATGTGGAGGTATTTTAAAACCTGCAAGTGCTTTAAAAACATTTAAAACAATATATGCAAAGTACATGTTAGGACGTGCTCTCACGTGATATACTCACCTCTCGTCTAACTGTGCACTCCTAACGTTCCTGTACCCATTCGTGTGTTATCTCATAACTATCTAAAGAGCTTCTAACACTTCTACTCGGTTCACGTTAAATTTCCAACCTTAATAATTAAATAGAGAGTTCTACTTTAATTCCCGGATTCACAATTATTAACAATACCATTTATAGATAAAAGTTCCCTGTTTATCTTTTCAAAATATTAACATAATTAAACTCACGATTTAACATCTTAAATTCCTTCTCATATAACCGTATATTTTTCACATCATAAATATACAATACAAGCACCCAAAGGCTAAGCTGCGGTGCACACATACTCTGCTATCCATCCCGGTACATCACGTACATAAGGATTACAAATTCCGAATCTCTCAAGAATTGTTGGAATAAACACCACACACATAAATGGAGGCGAACATAATTCACATATCCATGGTCACGTACATACCTACGCTCCATAGTCAGCTGGCTTATTAACTCACAAATAAGTCGTTCTCTTGAACTATGTCCTCTAGGCACCAATCTAAATCCGGGCAACACAAGGATAAGAAGGTCCTAAGCGAACGTAACCTCCGTGATAGCAAGTATGGTAGGTATGTCATACACGTAAAATTATATACTAAGCATTCACACATCTTAGATATCTCAATGTTAATAAAGATATACTCTACAGCATTATACCATTATTCCCAATTCATATATTTCAAGTATCCCGATAATATATAAATTAAATAGTCGACACGTCTCACGTCGTAATTTTCTTAAACTTAAACCTATCTCAAATAGACTATTAAGTTCCCATAATTCCCTCATATAACATCGCTATACTTAAGGTCCTTACTTCTGCCCCAAACCTTATTTCATCAAATTATTCAAATTTGTACTATTAACCCAAATATTATCTCACGTAACGAATCTCATTAATTTAGAATAATTCCTCAAATTAAATTCCAATTAAAGTCCAATCTCATAATCATGCCTACTGGTCTTCCCTAAAGTTAAGGGTAATCACAATGTCTCCAATAATATTAATCAAGGGTTAACACCATTAAAATCCAATTTAAGGAAAACTTTATTCATTCTGGGAAGGTCGATCGATCGACCTTGACCTTCGATCGATCGATCGACGGATGAATGTCGATCGATCGACGGATGAATGTCGATCGATCGATTACACAGGTCTGTTACGGGCTGCTTCGTTTTGCAGTTACAGTTTCGTCCCAAAACTCCATTTTTAAGCATGAAACTCCAAGGTAAGGTTACTATAACATGATACTAACATTCTACAACGGTTTTAACATTCTAAGTCTCATAATTCATCATTTAAAAGCTTAGTTTAGATCAAAACTACATCAAACTATTTTCCAGAATTCTTCCATTCAAGAACATTATGAAATTCCTTCTAATTCCACTTTTAGATCATCATAGGTTCTGTTTATCACATATAAATTCGTCCAGAATATACTACATGCAATTCCTACATAAATCATGGCTTTTAACTTTCAATTCATGGGTCTAATTTATCTCCAAAAGTCAATTTCGAAAATTCCTACACATGGATACATATCTTGAATTAAAGGAGTTTAAATCACTTGCCTTAATTATCTCAGAATTTGGTGTTGAATCTTGATAGCCAAGTTGTTCTCCCTCTCACTTTTCTGCAGAATTCTCTTCCTTCTCTCTCTTTCAAGCTCTTCTCAAAGTTTCCTTCTCTCTCCCTCTCTCTCAAGCTTTTCCCAAGGTTGAAGATAATGGAATATGGAGTTGTGTTTGGTATTTGGAAGTTGAATTGATATATCAACTTCTCCCGTAGCCCATAATGACATATAGTGGGGTTAGTGGGTTAAGTGGGTTGAGAAATAGTCAGATTTTTATTTCCCATTTTCGTCACTTTTTAATTCCCCAAAAATGCAATTTACCAAAATGCCCTTTATGATGCCGGTATGGCCCACAAATATTCCGGGACCCGAACTTAACTTCCGGCTAGTATTTTCTGACTATCTTGACCCTTCCGGACGCGTTGGTGCACTCAAAACGACCATATGGTTAATGGAACTAAAATTCACTTTTTAATTATTTAACACAATACCATGACGTGGCGGTCACACGCGTCAAGCAAAATTCCCAAATTGCCGTATTTATCTCACGACAATATAAATATTACCAATATTCATATAATGCCAAATATGGACATTATAATAAAATACTAACTCACATCTTGTTAATATTATTATCCGGATTAATTTCCAATTAATAAACATTTAATTTAATTAATCCCCAAAATAAATAACGCAGAAAATACGGGGTATTACATGGTACTCCATTCCCCTTTCTCTTTGGGTATATTATACTATACAATCCGTGCACTCTTCGTAATTGGCGCACCTTTAGGGTTGATTACCTTATAAGAATCAACCTTTTAGTAACGCGTAATTCACTCTCAACACATAGTTAAGTAGAACCTTGCGTCACTTCTTCACAACAGTTAAGCCTACCATAACAAGAGATAACTTTTGAACGGCTTCCCATCGAATTTTATCCCATAGGGTGTGCTAGCTCTCTGATCACATAAAATCTTTGATTACCGTCTATCTCCCATGACGTTCAATCCATTTCATCAACACGACTAGCCGCAACTTCCCCCATCGGCGTACTTAATAAATAATTAACTGCATCCCTCTTTCTCAAATGATTAAGAATGCCAATTAACTAGGGAGTCCATACACCCTTTTCTCCGTGCACATTTGCAAAAATCATTGCAACTGTCGCACTCGTGACACGCTTTTCCTCACTCTCGCCTTGTCTTTACGGCGTGACTACAATCTTGCTGGTATTCTCACTCCCTTATAGACCAAAAATCAAATTCTTGTCCACAAAGTCCCACCTATCCCTTCGTGGTATGATGAACTTTTTAGTGTTTCCCCACAACACTACCGGATCCACTGATGCCGTAGCATCTAACGTCTCTTCTCCTGACGTGCATAAAAATTTAGGTGTATCCCCTTTCGCAACCGAACTTAAACAAGGAACTTCTCCCAATGCATTTTTACGGAGCATTGCCAGAACAACACATAGTTGAGATACTCAAATTTCATCCCCCAACAATAGGTACAACCATACTCCATCATCTCTAAAGGAGTCAAGTGGCACTGCGCTAATACTATTACTAAATCCTTAGTTCTTGTTACAACAACGAGCTTGATCTCTCCGCCCAGCGATCATACGATATACATTGAATCACATCATTAAGGTTCCTACACACCGAAATTAATCAGTATGAGACATCCATAATCTCTGGAGTCTCCCACATATTAATGAAAAATGACAGCTCGACCCTCTTTCAGGTGAGGCATCATTATATACCCCATTCACTCGAGGCTAAAACTCATATACCATTTTTCCATCGCTCTGGTGGTTCAACTGGTTCCCGGACATAACATTCTTGTCCTTTCCGCAATGAAAAACTTATCGAAGTTATTATTTCCTTAAATAACTTCGGACAAGATCAACACGCGTGGTCTTATGTCTCACATAGGACATCTTTTCATAACTCCCCTCATTCCAGGCCACACCGACTGGTTTAGGGTATTCCTCCTCTCGGACTTGGCAACCTTGATTGTTAACACTATCATCAGGGTTCCCTTAGTTTCGCTGACCAAGGAATGCACTATTAGAATTAACAGTCTCGACTTAGGATCAAATCAATGAATCCCTTAGTGGGTTCCCACTTATGGCTTGCACTAGCCCCATTACATTCAGTCTTACTCTGACTAAATACTTAAACTCTTTTATCTCCACCCACCTTGGAGCATTTACCTCAACCTTGTAAGAAGCTCCATACTACCTTCATACACATAAGTCGTCAAAGAAGAGTTTTACCAAGATTGCGAACGACAACTCAAGAGTCCATTCTCTCAAAGGCTCATTTTTCCTTGTACCTATCTCATTGGGTACAAGTTCACTTTAACATATAAATTTCTTTCTCACAGTTGGCCTCTACCAGGCTCTCACGTGATGGGTTCAGAAATTTCCATTCACTTCGCTTCTGAACCATCATTGGATAAATTTGTGATTAAACTATATGTAAGGTCCCTCTATTTGTATACCAACCCTCAGTCCGGATGTGGTGATTGGTATCCCCACCACGTTGCCTCTAAAAATTTACTCAAATTTTCACTTTTGAGTATTTCTACTTTATCCTTAATGCCAAGACCTCAGGACATTCTACACTCATTGGTTAACATGCACCGCCCACGTTTTATCAAACCTTTCACGGTTCGTTTTCTCCAAAGGTCCTTCAAACCTTCTCCCATTATCACTGCATTGGGCGGGTCTAGATTAGCATCACTCCTTACTGCCGCGGTAATTGGAAAATGCCTACGATGCCCCAACAGTCCTTGCAGCATCTACTTCCATTACACACTATGAGTGACCCCGACAACGGTCATCTCTCCCATGATTACCATCCTCGAACACTCCATGCTTTATGCCGAGCTACTCCCTCCTGCAGTCCTTACAATGCCAATGCTGGTCCTAACGCCATGTTCGACATACCATGCCCAATCGAACTCCTATATATAACACTACATCTACTAAAATAGCAATAGAACGTAAACTACGTACGTAAAGGAGTACAACAATCCTAAGATAGGGCTCTATATCAATCAAACATTACACTGAAAACGTAGTTAGCCGTACAGATCCTATGGACACTAGAACCTGATACTCTGATACCATCTGTGACATCGCACCTAATTTAACATCGGGTGATCAGGCCTTTATTAAATTAAAACAGGTTTCTCAAATGGTTCATTCTTAACATCACCGTCAAAAACTTTTTAATTACTAATCACCTAAGTGAAAATTAGACCGGTGCCAAAATTTTATCTTTCTTAAACAGATAGATCAACCATGCGGAAAGATATCAAAACAAATACCATGCTAAAACTCAAACTAGCAAAGTATAAGTACAACAGCACAATAGTATTACCGAATAAACCATCGGCTAAAAATACCAAACAACAATAGAACAACTACTAATTTGCAACTAACATATGAGACTGATACCGGACTACAAGTCCATACATAGAATAGGGTGAGATCATGTACTAGATCTGAATAGGAGATATCGTCTAGTCCAAATCTTGTAAGCATCCACTGTGCTACAGCTTCGAGTCCCTGGAATGAAATCATCATACATGGCATTCCTGTGGCTGGACACCTAAAAGGTTTTAAAAATATTTTATAGCAAGAGTTAGTACTCAAAACATTTTGAAAACATTTAGCAAGCGATTATCACAATATAAAATGCGGTTACTGATTACATATGTTAGGTTCTCGTACACTCTCTTGAGTTTGCTCACCCCTCATCTTTTGTGCACACCCATCGTTCCACACTTAGCCCACCTAGTCATATCTTCCAAGCTATCTAGGACTAAGTAATCATCTGAACTTATCTATACTTAAGTTCTCGTATCGCCCACACAGTACATCCATTTATTAACGTCTTGCGAAGGTTAATTAATACTCAAGTAACATTTCACCTATGTTATGTTTCAAAGCTTCTCATTTAGTTTCACTACTAAATATTTACAATTATCACAATTTCTGTCTTCCCACTTTTGTAATTAAGTTGCCCTACTTAATTTACTAAATAGATATTCTCTATCAAATGTCACGTTCGTAATTAAGTTTCACTACTTAATTTACCAGTTCGGTATGTATTCTTCAAATACATAATATATATCAATATACTAATACACAGAAGTAGAATATAATCAAGTATATATTTCACACACAATATATACTAAATATTAGTAATTACTATTTTGTCCTTTTTTACACACGTGAGGACTCTGGGTTCGGAATGATTCATCGACCTCAAGTAAGAATTGGTTCGGAATGATACATCGACCCCAATTATTTATATACACAAATTAAGAATTGGTTCAGAATGACACATCGACCCCAATTATTTATATACACAAATTAAGAATTGGTTTGAAATGATTCATCGACCCCAATTATTTATATACACAAATGAAGAATTGGTTTGGAATTATACATCGACCCCAATTATTTATATACACAAATTCTGGCTCGGACTCTTTCATCATGCCACCAATACACAGGCTTGGTTCGGCATTTTACATCGACCCTAAACACATAATAACCCTATGTTAGTTTGGAATATCTCATCGACCCTAACATAGTAATTTAGGTATACTTCTCTTAACCTAAAAGTTCATACAATTCAGTAGGTACACGCCCGACCTATTAACCATGTTCGTACGCAATATTTTTTTCTCTTATATATGCCGTACAATATTCGTTTTACAATTTATCTCATTAACCTCATTTATTGAGTATTCACACAACTCTAAGGGTCCTAGTTACCCCTCACATATAATTTCAGTAGTTTTTACTTACCCTACTGGTCTATTACTTGAAATGACTTTACCTCGCCTCGTAACTCAATTCCAAATTAATCGATGCTCTACTAAATCGAATTATTCTCGTTGGTCCATAGCCCAAGTCCTACACTCAATGGCCTTATCGGACCTCAACAATATACCTATGGGTCTTATTCCCACTCCCATATAAGTATAATATAAATCCTAGGATACCCATTCACTCCCGGAAATAAAAAAAACCTTAAACACGGAAAATTTGGAGAAAAATAGCTTACGTCGATCGATCGACTACTGGGTTCGATCGATCGACCTTGTCGATAGATCAACAATTCGAGATCGATCGATCGATCAAACAGGGACAGACGCAATTCGTCTTCTTCGTTAACCTTTTCCTCCATTAACAAATCTCCAAACTACATTATAGTCCACCAAACTTCGACCCAATGATCCTAACATATTTCCACATATACTAGGACAATTTCTAACGTTTCAAATACATCAAAACCTCAATATATTTAAAAGAATTATGGATTAAACCTAAGATTTCTTGAAAACCCTAACTATGGTGTTCTTCCCACAATTTCATTCAAAACCCAGATTTTATTCCGAAATACTCATCAAGTCAATCTGAATATTATTCCTCTACATATGTTACATCATTCTACATGCAATTCCTATCCCAACATGTATAAATATCATTACTTCCTTTCCAAAATATGAGTTTAACAAAATCATTCAAAAGACCACACATATGGGTATTATAACTTTATAATCTTTATAATAAACAATTTGCCTTGATAGAGGGTTCCTGATTTCGTGATTGTTGATGATGTTTGATTGTTTTTCTCCTTCAATCCTCCTTCCCAACAAGTTCATGGTGACAATCTCCTTTGAATCCTTCCCAATTCTTTCTTTTGCCTTGAGAATTGTTTCTCTCTTATCTCTAGTGGCTATGGTGTATTTTCATGGGCTTTCTAACCCTAACCCCTCTTTCATACGGCTGATAAAAGGCTCTAAAATTCGTAGGTCTCCTTACCATCTCATGTTAAAAGACCAAAATGCCCCCAAACGGTCTCGATTGAGTCCAAAATTACCCCGAGACTCAACTAGTACCCCCGGGTATACTATTTTGACTAATTTGACCCTTCCGGACTCATCTGTGACCTCTAAATTATCATTTGAGTCACTTAAAAATATTACTCGTTCTCACCCCAACATGGGCTACACGTGTTAAGTAACTATTTACCACTCGCACTAAGTAAATATATTGAGGCAATATAAATCGGTAACTATCTTTCGATTAATATTCTAAAATTATAATTTTTAATAAATCTCATTAAATTAGTCCTCTTACGTAATTTAAATTAAGCTGTATTTTCTCATTTAATTCTCCAATTTAATTAAATAGAATATTCAGAAATACGGGGTATTACAATTTTATAGTTTGAAGTCTTGAGAAAATCATTTTAGAGTATTTATCACAACCTTATGTCCTTTACACCACTTAATGTTTTAATCAAATTATATTATGAATGATTAAATGAAACTATTTTAATGGTGATTTAAGGTACTCAAAATTTTGCATTTTGAAAACGTTATCTAAATCCTATCGGTATAATAAGCGAGATATTGTAATTAAATATTGAATTGATGTAGAGGAATTAAATCGATACGATGCGATCTACAAAATAAACTTCAAGTATAATGAACAAAGTAAAGAGACATGAGATCTATATGGTTCAACAACTTAGTCATACCAACATCCACAGATGAAAGAAAATGAGATTATAGCTTTGATATGGAAAAAACGATATTGGAGTGTTAGAGATGCTAGCTGAGAATTTAAGTAATGATTACAAAGGTGCATAGGTTAACAAAAGGTCAATATGTTCCCTACTCATAATGGAGGGGTGTTATATATACCAATACAAAGTCCTAACTTACAATTTCTTGGTGTAGAGTTTCATCATGATCAGCCTCTATTTGAATCTATTATTTGAGTTGTAGCTGAGCCAGTGTAATACTGTATTGTCGAGAAATGTTTATCCTTATTTGGATAGGTTTGAAGTGGTCTGATTATATTCAGTCTCTATGAGTCGTTGGAAATCTAGACTCGATGCTATTTAAGGGAATCTTTTCGCTTGTCCAATCTTGCGGGTCAAGTCGATTACAGTTATGTTAAGTTGTATTTTTTTTTCATAAAATTTCATGAGTGGTAGATGAAGATTCCAATTAATAATATAGGTTATATATAAGCTTTTACCTATTTATAATACCTCATCATAAATATTATTTTTTGATAAATTAAATATTTAGAAAGTGTATCTACGACGGAGGGATAAAAAGGAATTGAGGATATTTTTTTGCAATATTTCAAGAATATTCTTGGTTTTACATCTTGTATGCCTTCAACTAATGATATTTTGATGTTATTCCTTCCTTAGTTACGGTGGATGACAATAGTCTCATCAGTTAATTCTAGAAGAAGCTGAAATAAGGGAGGCTATTTTTTTATGGATTGTCTTATTGCGTGTGGCACTGATGGTTTCAACGGATTTTTTTTCAAACTACATGGGATATTATTAAAACTAACTTAATTTTGGCCATACAATCATTTTTCAAACTACATGGGATATTATTAAAACTAACTTAATTTTGGCCATATAGTAATAACTCTCAGATTTAAGTGTTTCCTCTACATGTTTAATAATTTAACTTTTAAAACTGATGCATTAGCATCCAACAACGTCTCACTATTCCTAACGTTTATTAAGGTCCATGCATGTAACATCCCGCAATGAAACCCAAAAGAACTTTTCCCAATGCACTATCCCCTAGCATTGTCGATCATCAAAATCCGTGGGTCCGGAGCACGTAACTAAGATGTCACAAATCCTGTCTCTTGACACATAAATCAAATCATCTAGGCCCATGTTTCTCGAGGCGTCACACGATACGATGCTCTCACTATCGCTAAGTTCTCCACATATAAACAACAATGAGCTAAAAATCTCTGCTCAATGCTGCATAAACACACACTATGGTGGTATTAAAAATACCTCTACTAAACCTGTTTCACATGAGAATCTAGTACTAATAACCTACAGTGACTCGCTTGTGTCACACAAAATAGATTCCAATCACTCCGAGATAAAACTCATTCCTTCAATTGCCAATATCATATGTGGTTCAAATGGTTCCTAGACATAACACCCTCATCCTAACCAAAACGTCTTCAACTGTTTTCCCTACTAGGCATCCCGTCCTTGTCCCCTAATTCACTATGGACAATGTTCGCACATGTTTTCCTACTCTTTATACATAAGACACCTCACTGTGTCATTCCTCTTCCTCTGATCCCGCTGGCCATGTTGGGGTTATCCTTCTTGCAGACCTGGTAGTCTTAACCCTAATAGCTACCCCCATTGTCCCTTTGGATCTGCTGGTCCTATGGGACTCTTTACTGGCCTTGACGACCCTAATTGAATCCACCGTCACCTGGTAGGAATTCTGTTTATCTCAATCATTAAAATGGGTCCTCTACTGGGTATACCCTCCTGTAGTGCCTTATTAGCACTGTTAAATCTAGTTTTTCCCTTTGGCTAGTTTCTCCGATTCTCTAGGTTCCTTTCTCATGACATTGATGACATTGGTACCCATCGTCCTACCTGGATTTCCCCATTCGTGTTGGTATATTCGACCCATAAGTCCATTATTAACTTATGGACCTTTTTTTTAATTCTCCGTATCTACCACGTCGGGTACAAAGTTCGCTAAACATGTCAAATTTCCTTCATGATCGACCACTGTACGACCCTTCTTGAACAAGTGTTAAAATCTCCTTTGCCTTTCTATTTAAACAGCTGATGAGAGGATTTATAGTCATACCGCACCCAAAATTCTTCCTTATTCATGGTATCTCTCCATAGTTATGGTGACTTACTCCCATCCCTTCAACATCGATCCTAGGAGCAAAACAAAATTGCCTTAAATTTAATTCTAGGTGTTACTACACTCCACCCTACTCAATTGCCTTATGGTTATCTCTTTCCATTGACCAATTACACTCCCCCTCTTTCTCGAATCCTCATGGATGGCTCTTCACAGGATGTCCTCCGACTCCACCCTCTTTACCGACTACGTTGGGTGAGTTTGAAATTTTCACCACCACTTTCTACAACGGTGCTTAAGGAAACTACTGTGCCCTAATGATTATCCCAACATCATCTGCCTGAACAATAACCACTGTGACTTCTATCATGATCACCATTCCCAAAATATTCCATGGCTTCTGCTAAGCCTCTTCCCCTATAGTCCTTCTAATGACCCTCGCTAGTCGTCCTAAACTTATTTGGTGTACGAAGCCTAATCGAACTCATATCAGGAGAACATAAGTCGCATACGAGAGGGAACTGAATACCACAATCCTATAATAAGGCTTTATATCAAAGAACACAATGCCGAAACGTAATAAGACACATAGATTCTAAGGACTTTAGAACCAGATGCTCTGATACCATATGTGACACCCCGCCTACTAAAATACTGGGTGGCCAACTCGTGATCAAAATAAAATGTTTGTCTCAAATGGCTCATTTTTAGCATCACTGCCGAAATTTTTTTAAAGTTACTGACCACCTAGTAATTTAATTAGATTGGTGCCAAATTTTATCTTTCTTTAATTGATAATATGTGAAAATCAAATAATAATTAAACCATCCACACAAATTGATAACTAAATCCAACACAAATGAATAACATAAATAAAGATAACCGAATCAACTATGGGTTCAACTGTAAAATATAACAGTAATTGAAACCATAACCTGGATATACAAAGTCAAATAAATAACCAAATATTAAATCTGAGGGCGACATGCCCAAAATGAGTATTGAAGTGAAGATCCTACACTAGGAATAAATGAGAGAAATGTCTATAGCAAAATCCTGCAACTTCCACATGAGCTGTAGTTATCCATCCATGGATATAATCCTCAGACTGGGCATCCCTGTGGCTGGACACCTAAAATATTTTGGAAAAGATTTTGACACGGGTCAGAGCCTAAGTAAAACATTTTGAAAATATTTAGCAATTAGTTAAATTACAATAATTAAATATACATGCACACTATTTATATTTAAGATAGTGTTGCACTCACTTGAGGTATAACTCATCCATCTTCTAATGTGCACACCTAATGCTTTCATGCTAACCTTCCTAGTTAAGCTACCCAACCTAACTAGCCGTATCACATTTCTTGTTGCATACTATCTCGTTGTGCCAACCCGTATGGCCCATACAACACGTTACTAGATTCTTTATATCAATTAGCCAATTATGAATTTCTCATTATATTTTTAATCCTCCACTTACTAAGGTTATTTTAGATGTCACTATCTTTCTAATCAACTAATTATACACCATAGAATATGTTATAAGAGTTTATTTATCACTTCGTTACATATATACTAATATGGCACCCCTAGGCTGAGTTGCAGTGCATATATATCATGCTAGCATATCCCGATACATCATCTACTAAGCAAACATATTAGAATAAATCGCCAGTGTATATATTTATTATTCTAATTATATATATATATACAAAATAACACCCCTAGGACGATACTTGCCGTGAATGGATACTCTGCTATCAAGTCCCGGTACATCACACAACGTATAAAGGACTATTGGTGCAGTATCTCACTCGAACAATAATCACAAATCACACATATCGGAGGCGAATATAGTTCTAAGCCTATGGGATACTCACACACCCATGCACCCATATGACCGTCATAACTATCATTATCACAGATAGCCCGTACCTAGGTTCTATATTTTGAGGCACAAGTCAAAAATCCCCACAAAGGCTCATCAGAATATGATTGTCCCGTTGCAAAAATCTCCGGTGATAATGAGAATCGTAGGTATGTCATACACATAATAATTCGTGCAATAGGTATACACACAACCCATATATTCATATCATCAGTATAGGTACACACGACCTATAATATATATCCCATACATAGCATATATACCTCCCGTGATATTCTACAAATTATTAAATTATGATTATACTTCTCATCGTATACTTTCGAGTATCCCTCACTACTCGAAGTGTGCCAAATATTCTTTAACGTATTTCCATAAGTAATTTACTCATTACCAACAGGTCTAAGTCCTAGGTTCGCTCACCTTCATCATAACTCATTCTCATCCTCCGAATTCATTGCCTTTAAATTACACCGATTAATACAATTAATCTCACATTAATTAATTTATTAAAGTAGTGTCACAAAACTACAATTCTCCAATCACTCATTCGATCCGTATCTTCATCCTTTAGAATTAAATACACCAATTCCCACTATTAGGTAAAACTCCCTTTATTAAATTCAATATTCAATAATTTATTATATACATTTATAATAAATTAAGCCGGCTACTCTGTGCCTGACTCCCGTCACACTAGCCTAAAAATATCCGAGTCACGACCCCGACTCTTAATTCTATAGGTATTAACTCACATTCATATTTCTTTTCAAGATACTAACCACATCTCAATCTAGTCCGTATCCTAATTTCACCTGAAATTTCCATACGAATCCGTTCATATATTTTCGAGGGTTGTTCATCTTAAACACACTAAATTCGTACCTCGAATTTATTCCCGTCCAATTTGAAGGTAAAAATAGTGTTCCTTAATATTTTCTAGAGTCATATACTCATCTATGGACATCCCTAAATAATCCAGATTTTATTTCTACCAAAGAATTTCGATTTTAGACACCCTCCCGTAATAAAATCATAACTAATTAAAAAAAAAAATCAGAAAAATATGAAACTGGAAGCCAAACGTTCATAACGAAAAAATATATCTCCATATGAAAAACCTAGGGTGATTTGAATGAAAACCAAGGTCGTTCAAACGAGATACAATGTCATTTGAACGATGTCTAATGTCGTTTGAAACACGCTGTTCAACTTTTGCTTCTTCGCTGATCTCTTGTTCACCATTGTTAACCAGTGGGAGCTTCTGTACTACTTCTACGAATGTAACCCGACGAATATTACCTAAAACCCACCTCTAATATGGTTTGTAATCATCATAGTAACCTTAAACATCATCTTTTTTCATCAAATGTTATTAAATCCCCGAATTGGGTTTTCAGGGTTTCATACAATCGTTTTCATAATTTTGATTTTATAATCCCAATCACTTAACATCTACTACTGGATATCTAATATAATTCGAATTCCATCCTCACTAAATCATAGAACATCATCAATCGCATAATTAATCTACACAATAACCTCAAAATGTCAAAGCCCATTTTATACAATAACTCACTCCCCAAAACGAATTTCTTTATCACACCCACTATGATATGAATCGAAATACTGTAATTAAATTGAAAGCGAGTTTAACTACTTTCATCTATAAGTTTGTAGAGTATGATTTACTTTGATGGAGACGCAAATTTGACGAAGAACACTCCTATTTCTTCTACATTTGGCTCCTAAAAAACTCTCCCAATTCCTCCTCTTTTCTCCTCTATAGAACTAAGGTTTTATTTTTGAGTTGTATCTTCCTCAACCTATCTAATGTAGGTTTTATTTTCTTAATCCCGTTTTTAAGCTTATGGGCCAAATTAAAATGGCCCAAACACCCCCGTGCGAGCCCGGTTATGCTTAAAAATGCCCTGAGACCCAATTACTACCCACAGGTACTCTTTTTTGACTATTTCGACCTTTCCAGACTCAACCGTGCACTCAGAATCGCCATTCGAGTTACTTAACTAAAATATCCAATTTCAATCTCAAATTATGACACATGTATTCTTAAAAGAAATAACCCGAATTAATTTAAATCTTAATTCTTCAAATTAAATAATTTCTCCAAATAATTAATTTAGTTTAAATTCTAATTCACCAAATTAAATAAATTTTTAATCCTTAAAAATATCTCAAAAAAATTCGTTTCAACCTTCCGTCTACGTGTAGGTGGTGTTCCATACATAAATAAGAAACTCGTGATCATTGAAAGTGCTCATTATATTCACGTATATTACTTGCCATGATCTTCTACCACTACACCAAAATTGTCGGATTGTCATGGTCATTGACCGTGACAAGTCCAACTTATCAAGGTCAATGACTGTGATAAGTCTGGGGGTGACAACTTTTGTTGTCACGAACTTGTCACGGTCATTGATCATGACAAGTTCATTAGACTTGTCACGGTTCTGTCTCAATTTTTGACCGTGACAAAAATGTGACAAACTCTAACAAATTATCATGGTCATTGACCGTGACAAGTCCGTGACAAGTTTTATTTATCACGGACTTGCCATGGTCATTGACCGTGATAAATTTGGGCAGAATTTAAAAAAAATCTGCTGGACAGTTTGGCCACTGCCACTGGCCAACTGTATATTTGTACCTGTTATAGCAAAATTGTACTTGTTCAAGCAACATATATCCAAATAAAATAGAAATAATGCACCAAATCATTGCATATATAATTCCACACCCAAATAAAATAAAAATACAATCCATATCCAAACCAAAATGTAAGAAATCAAAACAATTCAAATATAATCCAAGTATCCAAATAAAAATAGATACAAATGATGTCACGCCATAGAGTCTGGGGTAGGTTCGAGAAGGAAGGAAGGCAACACGATATACGCATTGAGACACCCCTAAATATGCCTCACACCGCATTGTTTGTGCAACCACAATGCGGAGTTCTCCTTCGTGGTTATCACATGTGTGATGAGCGCCTTGGCCTCGATGTTTAGAAGGATACGTCCATGAACCGACATACTCGGGATGGTGTTTGAGTCCTTCAACCCCCTCGCTATCCGCTAAACATCATATATGTCGCGTAAAAACACGCTCGACCAACCGATTATTGACATAGGCCACTAGACGAGAGCCAAGTAGAGGATTAGATCATTAAGCGGTGAGTCCATGCGTATCGGCGATGAAGCAGCGACGTCCACGGTCACGTCATTGTCCTCCTCCACCTCCTCCTCCACCATCTTCTCCTTCCCTTTGCCCTTTTCTCCCAACTGACGCTTCATGATTTCGTACATATCTAGGACCATCACCTCAAATGTTGATAGCTTTGCATCATGCATGTCCACCTGACAAGCCAACCTAGTGTTGCTCGTCTCCATTACGATGATCCTAGATTTGCCCACCCGTGAGCTCACCCCTCTAGTACTACCCTTGTGATCAGTGCCGAGCACTTGGCTGAGTGCGTCCGTGGACAAAGATGCCTTGGCGATATTAGACTTCGACTCATGCACTTCCTTAACCTTTACCTGAAACGACAAAAAGTACACGATTAGTTAATTAATTAAATAAAAAAATTATAACGTAATTAATAAAAAATTAACTATCAGATTACTTACAATCGTGGCTATGATGCTCGAGGAAACTTCCTTAACCTTATCTTTCTTCGTCCTAATTGCCACATGAGCATCGACCCGATGTGGCCTACCCTCAGAGCCACTCCCCGTCCCCTGAAAGAAAATAATGCAAAATTACTAAGTAAGGCAAAGTAAAATAATACAGAATAACATATTTCTATAATTATAGAAAAATAAAAATTTACCATCCTGTGCTCCACCTCGGCGTAAGACGTTCGTCCAGAGTATTTCACATTCATCTTTTTGGCCCCGTTTTCCCTCCCCGATTGGCGAGATGCTAATTGTCACTCCTCGATCTCATTGTCGATGAAATTTTATCACTTTGCCAATGCGATCGGCTCCTTCGACGGAACGGTCTCACGTAGTCTGATAATGGATTCTCGGGTCTTCCCAAAGTACCGGGCCCGTAAATTTTTCTTCCACATCTTATGTTGTTCCCTCAACTGCTCCAACACGGAATCGCGGAGGTGTGGGGATAGGCCGAATTGTTCCTTTCAAACAAATACAAAATAAAAAGAAAGTAAGTCTTAGTTGCTAAGAAATATAAATATAAATATAAAGATATATTGAAATTGAAATTAAATTTGAAATTGAAATATAAATATAATACCTATAATGCTGCCCAAACAACTAACTTGAGCTTATTTGGCACCTCTCTCCAACTAGTGTACCCAGGGCCGATAATTGTCTTCACCAACTCTAGGATCTAATCAATATTTTTCTCTTGCTCTCAACGGTCGATCCCAAATTTCCCCATTTCGGGAGCCTAGGGGAAGAGGATCCCTCTTCACCTCCACTGCCACCAAGCCCGGAAGAAGACATTTTCTATAAAAAAATATGTTGTCATTAGTACAAATCCAAATGAATTAGAAGAATACAATGCACTAACCATATTTTAACAAAACTCTGGCAACTTTGAATAATGCACTAAACTCATCAAGTACAAATGAATTAAAAGCATTAAACTGATGTCTGATAATAATAAAATACTAGAATAATACACTCATTGGACATGGACTTTGAATTAATGGTTAAGAATTAAATCTAAATATTACATCTGATTAAGTACAAATGAATTAAAAGCATTAAACTAATGTCTAATAATTGGAATACATATTACAAATCTAAAAATTGTTTCCAATTCGGGTTATCATAAAAAATGGATTGATATTCGGTAGGAGCAACCAAGTCATCCACTCTACTGTTTAGACGCTTTGGCGCATGTAGGACGATTGACCACAACTAGTTGTTGATATACTCCTAGTAAAACACTTGCCTGATCTTTTGAAATGCACAAAAAAAAATGGCTCATCGCCGTCCAATATAATCCAACATTATAAAAGGATTTATTAGTGTGAATTAAATTAAGGATTTTAAAAAAAATTAACAACCAACTTCCATATCCAACCACATCCGTCCAATATAATCCAATAGCAACAACAAACTAACAATGTGTACCGCGTACTCCTTCTAATTCATCTACGCAAGTAATTCAACATTAAAAATTTCAAACCTAAATAAAAATATAGAAACAATATTTATAATGTCAAAATTTTTTTATTCTCTAAACAATATGATTCAATCAATATTAATAATACCTATTAATTTCAATCCCAACTAACATTTCCCAATCAACATTAACAATTAATTTCAAGTCCTAAACTAAACATTAATTTAAAGTCCCCAATCAACTTTAACAATTAATTTCAAGTCCTAAACTAAACATTATTTTCAAGCACTAAATCAACATTAACAATCAATTTCAAGTTCTAAACAAAACATTAATTTCAAGTACTAAATTAACAATTAATTTCAAATCCTAAACATTAACAATTAATTGCAACACCCCCCACCCCCTGCCCAACTACTCCCCCCTCCCCCCTCACACACACACGGATACACTCACACACACACACACACCACCCCCATACTCCCTGCCCTACCACCCCTACCCCCTCACCCCCACCACACACACACACACACACACACACCTGTACACGCGCACACACACCATACACACACACACACACACACACACACACACACACACACACACATATATATATATATATATATATATATATATATATATATACACACACACACATATATATAAAAAAGAAAGAGAAAGAGAGGAAAAAACTAACCTGAAAATTGCTTAGAGAGAGAGAGCAGTCGCTTTGAGAGAGAAAAAGAGGGCAGTGAAAACGGTGGGAAAAAGGAAGAGGGAAGGTTTTTTTTACTGACTAAGTTATCACGGACCTGTCACGGTCTTTGACCATGACAACTTTATAAGGTTGTCACAGTCATTGTCCATGACAAGTCCGTGACAAATGTACTTGTCACGGACTTGTCACTTTCAATGACCGTGATAATCATTTATCACGAAGTTGTCACGGTCAATGACCGTGATAAAAATGCATGTTTTTTTGTCACGATCATTGACCGTGACAAGGGTGACCGGATGAAAGGTGATAATTTGGCCTTTTTGGTGTAGTGTACTCTATTTTTTCACTCTCAATCATTTTGAGCCCCCAATGGTACTTCATTCTTATTTTAGAGGATCTGTAACACCCTACCTAATTAAATACTGGGTGATGAGTCCCATACCCAATTAAATCAGAATATACAGTTGGTTCATTCTTAGCATTACTGTCGAAAACATTTTCCTATCACCTAATACTCAATTAAGTTGGTGTTAAAAACTATCAAATTTTAACTTAATAAAATTTTATTTCACCATTTTGAACAATTCCACACATACCATTCCACAATAATAATAAACTGAATAGATGTAATAATAGAATTCAAATGCAACTGGAATAAACTTTTCCAGTAAATATATCTCAATACATAAATCATAACAATAGTAAATGTAACACAACGACATGAGTATAATCCTGACTCAGATAGAAGAGAAATATCTAAAATCCTCTTGGGCGACATGCCCTAAATGAAAGATCACTACAGAGTATGAATCAAATAAATAAAGGCATCTAAATAATACTCCATAGATCCATAGCTCGTCAACCATCATAATCAGCTATGGCTGGTGTCCCTGTGACTGGACGCCTGATATAGAAGATACAAGAGAGAAAAGAGAATATGCAAGGAAACAGGTCAGAGCCCGATGGTAAAATAGTTTTAAAAATAGCAAGTGAATAATTGCAATATTTATTGTAATACCCCGTATTTTTGGCGATATTTATTTTTGGGATTAATTAATTAAATGAGAATTAATTGGGAATTAATCCGGATAAAATACTAGCGAGATGTGAGTTGGTATTTAACTATATTGAGTATATATGATGATATATGAATATTGAATTATGAAATTTGTCGTGAGATTTATATACGACAATTTGGTCATTTTATTGGGACGCGTGTGACAGTCGCGTCAGGATATAATTATTTTAATTATAAAAGTGAATTTAAATTCTATTAATCGTATGGTTGTTTTTAGTGCGCCAACGCGTCCGGAAGGGTCGAGATAGTCAGAAAACACTAGCCGGGGGTTTAGTTTGGTTCCCGGGGTATTTTTAGGCCATACCAGCAACATAAAGGGTATTTTGGTATTTTGGTAATTTTGTATTTTTGGGAATTAAAAGTGACGAAAATTAGGAGTCTTTATCTGATTGGGAATAGACCCACTAAACCCACTAACCAACCCTTAATGACCCAATAAGCTACGGGGGTTATCAGATTAGGTTTCCAAAACTTTCCCAAAGAAAACCCTAGCCACCCTAGCCACCTTTGGAGAAGAAGGCTTGTAGAGAGAGAGAGAGAAGGAATTCAGCAGAAAAAGCTTCATCAAACCAAAACCAAATTCAGAGACACTCGAGGCAAGTGATTTAATTCTATTTAATTCAGAGAATGTTTCTTCCATGTTAGATAAATTGAAAGATTTACAATTGTTCTTGGAAGTTAAATAAAAACCCATTTTAATTGGACTTAGGACTTGAATTTTGAGGACATTGCATGTAGAATAGTATGGAGATGATTATTCTGATGTTAATATATGTTGGATGTAACAAAAACGGATCTAGAATGGACTTATTGAGGATTTAAAACTCTAGGGTTTATGTTCTTGAAAATTTGGGAGAAAGGGTAGAGATTTGATGAATTAATGATGTTTAGGATGTGTTTAATCCTTAAAAGATGTTAGTGTATGACCTTAGTATGTTTTAGGATGATTGGAGACCTTAAAACATTGATTGGACGAATTTTGGTTGAGATTTGAGGTGTAAAAATTGGTGAAAAACGAGATAGGATTTCTGGGCTTGAATCTGGTCACTCGTTAGAAGACCTACCCAGGTCGTTCGAACGAGATCGTTCGAACGAGCTTCTAACGAGTTGACAGTTTGGGGTTCTAACGAGAGGGATGTTCGTTCGATAATCTCGTTCGAATGAGGTCTCGTTAGATAGCCCAGTTCGTTCGAACGAACTCTCGTTCGAACAGCCTCGTTCGAACGAGACTTCTAACGAGGTGGCAGTTTAGGCCTTTTTGGCCTGTTTTGATTTTGGGAGTCCCGTAAATTTGTTCGAGGATGGAGATAACATTCCTTTGATGGTGCATTAGTATACTTGGGACATTTGGGAAATAATGAGGAGTAAATTATATAAGTGTGGATCGAATCAAATGAACATTATGTATTGAGACGTGAGTGCCTACTACGACGTGAGAATAAATTATGGCGCATATAAATATGGACCGGGATTATATAAGTTGTATATATATTAAGTTGGTACGAGAATGCGATAAGTACTACAATTAAACTACGGTGATTACTAAGATGCGTGTTTACTTAGTATTGATATATGATTTGTGTGTATGACATACCTACCATACTTGCTATCACGGGAGGTTTGCGTTCGCTTAGGGCCCTCTAATCCTTGTGTTGCCCCGATTTAGAATGGCTACCTCGATGAACATAGGTCAGAGAAGGACTTATTGGGATGTTAATAAGTCTACTGATCGTGGGAGCGCAGGTATGTGCGTGACCCATGTGATGTGACTGTGTTCGCCTCCACTATTTGTGATTTGTGTTATCTGAACTATTCCTGAGAGATTCGGAATACGTGATTCCTTATGTACGTGATGTACCGGGATGGATAGCAGAGTATGTGTGCACCGCAGCTTAGTCTCGGGGTGCTTATATTGTATATTTATGTTGTGGAAAAATATACACTTAATAAACTGAGAACTTTCATATGGTATTGTGTGTATAACTATGGAATAACAAAAGGGATGATCTATAATGAGTTGTATTACTTTTATGTGAGAACCTGAATTTACGTTAAGCCCCTATTTAATTGCGAGCGTTATAATGTTAATGGGAACCGAGTAATAAGGGTAGAACCTATGACAGTCTAGCTAGATATGATGTCACTTAGTTAGTGGGTTGTGTCATTTTAGATGGGTACTTACGTTATGAGTGCACAGTTAGACGAGAGGCGAGGATTTCATGTGAGTGCACGTCCTAACATGTACTTTGCATTTAATGTTTTAAATGTTTTTAAAGCACTTGCAGGTTTTTAAAATATCTCCACATTCGGGCTCTGACCCGTTTGCTTTCAAATCTACTTTTTTTTAAAAAACCATTTTAGGTGCCCAGCCACAAGGACACCATGCATAGGATACTCATTCAGGTGACGAGCTGTAGCTGTTTGTGGAAGCTACAGGGATTTGCTTTAGACGCTTCTACCATTTGGATTTCATATTCAGTATTCTTCAGTTGTAGGGCATGTTGCCCAGCTTCTATTAGAGACTTTTCCATTTCAGTTTTCAGACTTGGCATGTATGGATTTAGTATTCAGTATTTCGTTACTTATTTCAGTTGTGGGATTTGTTGTGAGGAGTTTTCCTCCGGATTTATTTATATCATGTGATGGTTAATCTATTATTTCGTTATGGTGAATGGTGATATTATTCTTGCATTAAATCTTTCACTGCTTGTTAATCAGACTTTAATTAAAATTTGACAACTTACTTTTTAAATACTAGGTGGTTAGAAATAATAAAATGTTTTCGACAGTGATGCTATTAACTGAGCCAACTTGGCATTTTGATTTAATTTCATAAAGGAGTAGCTACCCAGTATTTAATTAGTCGGGGTGTCACAGGTGGTATCAGAGCATCAGGTTCTAGTGTCCTTTAGGATCTTTACGGCTATTATGTTTCCGCTAAGTTTTCTTTGATATAGAGCCCTATATTTTAGGACTGTTGTACTCTTTTTGTGTATGCTTCGTTCTTCAGCTATTTTAAGTTTATAAACAGTGAACTTATAAACTTTATTCTTATTTCAGATGCCTCCACGACGTGCACGACGAGTTCCCAGGGATGCAACGCCCGAACCCCAGCCCGTTCCAATTCAGGGCATGATGAACGCCGCTGAGGTTGCAGCCATTGTAGCCCAAGCGGTAAATGCCGCAATTGCCGTAATTCAGCAGGCACCACCTCAGGCGCCGGTTGCCGCCCCAGTATAGGCAAATGCATTCCCGTCTGCTTGGGAACGTGTACGTGACGCTTTTCAGAAAGCGCATCCGCCATAGTTTGCAGGTAGCTCAGATGTGGTAGTCTCGAGCCAGTGGAGGAAGGATATACAGAGGCACTTGAGGATGTATGAGTGCACGGACGTTCAGAAGCAGGTACTAGCTACTTTCAAGCTAGTTGGATCTGCACTGCAGTGGTGGGAGTCTATTAACACCGTGGAGGAGAGGGATACTCTCACTATTCAGGACTTTTGGGTGCGGTTCGACCGCAAGTATTTTCCGTCAGCTGTTCACACGGAAATGAGGAGGAAACTGATGAATCTGAAGCAAGAGGGTAAAACCGTGGCCGAGTATGAGGCCGAGTTCACGAATCTGTTGAATATCGTTCCGGATGAGATACCGACAGAAAAGAAGATGATTGAGAAATTCACCGATGGGTTGACATGGAGGATCCCTCAGCATCTGTTAGGGAACCTTTCGTTGGCCACTTATTCTGATGTGGTTAACGCTGCTTTGTTAAACTTCCAGGATCATCGCTTTCATGTGGCTGAGGGCAAGAGATCGGGAGAGTCTAGCCATCAGGGCAGGACTGGAGGACATGGTGCCGATGGGGCACAATCTGTTCAGGGGCAGAGACAGGGTGAGCAGGGTTCCCAGCAGGGGGATCAGAAGAGGTTCAGATCAGGTAATTACAGGCACGGACAGGGAGGTTTCCGTCAGGGCCATCAGGGTCCAAACGGCCATCAGGGCTAACAGGGGCAGAATGGGCAGCAGTTTCAGCAGGGCCAGTAGGGCCAAGGGAGGAACGGTAATGGCCACCAGGTCCGGGGACCGCAGGGGCAGAGAGGAGGGAACTTCCCAGGGAAGTGTTTTATTTGTGGCAAGACTGGCCATAAACGACAGGATTGTCCTGATAGGGGCAGGGCCCCACAGCAGCAGCAACAGGGTGCTCGCCAGGAGCCGCAAAGGCCTATGTTTCCCGCCGCTCTCCCCGCACCGCCACAGATGGTAGCATTGCCACCCATTCCAGTAGTCCCAGTTCAGCAGGGGCAGCTACAGTATGGACGTGTCTACAACGTCCACCAGGCAGCAGTTCCACAGGCACCGCCCGCGATTGAGGGTACATTTCCTATCCATGGCACTATGGGTCGGGTATTATTTGATACGGGGGCTACACATTGTTTTATAGCTACACATTTCGCGAAGGATTTAGGATTGTTAGCTACGGCAGAGAGCACAGTGACGTGTGTCGACTCACCATTGGGGAGTGGGTCACTTATTTTCTTTATATGCCGGGGAGTGGGGGTAGAGATTGGTAGCCTGGTATTACCTGCAGATATGTTGGTATTAGATATGCATGTTCACGATGTGATTATCAGTATGGATTATCTCGCTGATCATAGAGCCATGATTGACTGCTTCGGTGGGAGCATTATTTTTGCCATTCCGGGGCAAGAGATGTTTGTAGTGGCGATGCCTCGCCCAGAGGGAGGCTCGACCGCTCATTTGTATTACCTAGAGGAGGATACCTCTAAGGAGGTTGTGATTCCTTTGGATTCGATCCCAGTTGTCAGGGAGTATTCTGATGTGTTTCAGGAGATTCCAGGCCTACCCCCCAGTCGAGAGATAGACTTTGTTATAGACCTATTGCCGGATACGAGACCTATAGCGCACGCACCGTACCGTATGGCTCCAGCAGAGATGCGAGAGCTACGAGATCAGATAGAGCAGCTGTTAGGTTAGGGCTTTATTCGCAGGAGTACCTCACCTTGGGGCGCTCCAGTTTTGTTTGTGAAGAAGAGGGACGGTTCACTGAGATTGTGTGTGGACTACCGAGAGTTGAACAAGGTCACGATACGGAATAAGTATCTGTTGCCTCGAATCGATGACCTATTTGACCAGTTGAGAGGAGCTTCTTTCTTCTCGAAGATTGATTTGAGATCGGGATACCATCAGTTGCGTATCAGGGAGTAGGATGTCTCGAAGACTGCGTTCTTGTCGAGATATGGTTCCTACGAGTTTCGAGTTATGCCGTTTGGTTTGACCAACGCTCCAGCAGTGTTTATGGACTTGATGAACAGAGTGTTCAGGGACTTCCTAGATCAGTTCGTCATTGTCTTCATCGATGATATTCTGGTTTACTCCCAGACAGAGGAGGAACACGCCGAGCATTTGAGGCAAGTTTTGCAGACACTACGTCAGAATGAGTTGTATGTAAAATATGAGAAGTGCGGGTTTTGGTTGAAGGAGGTCCAGTTTTTGGGACACATTATTTCCGACCAGGGGATATCTGTTGATCCGGGGAAGGTATCCGCGGTGAGGGAGTGGGGACAACCCATGACACCAACGGAGATTCGTAGTTTCTTGGGTCTAGCAGGATACTACAGGAGGTTTATTCGGGGTTTCTCGAAGATAGCAGGTCCTTTGACACATCCGACTCGAAAGGGTGTGCCATTCATCTGGAGTGATGCCTGTCAGTTGGCATTCGATGAATTGAAGGATAAATTGACCTCAGCACCTGTGTTAGCATTGCCGAGACCGGGAGTTGAGTATTTGGTTTACACCGATGCGTCTTTGCAAGGACTTGGAGGTGTATTGCAGCAGGAGAGACAGGCCATAGCTTATGCTTCCCGTAAGCTTAAGCCTCATGAGAAGAATTACCCCACGCATGATTTGGAGTTGGCGACAGTGGTATTTGCCCTACGGATTTGGAGGCACTATCTTTTGGGGGAGAAGTTCCAACTGTTCACTGACCATAAATCCCTACAGTACCTGTTCACGCAGAAGGAGTTGAACATGCGGCAAAGGAGGTGGCTTGAGTTTGTGAAAGACTACCAGTTCGATATCCAGTATCACCCGGGTAAGGCTAACGTGGTAGCAGACGCGTTGAGCCGTAGGCCAGCAGATGAGGTGGCAGGGGTATGGAAGGCAAAGTGGAAGGAGTTGGGACACCAGGATGCAGTGGTCTGATCTTTCATGTCTGTGATGACCGTTACACCGCAGATTGTCACGAAGGTAGTACGGGCACAGGCTAATGACTCGTTCTGTCAGGAGCAGATAGTTCGATTACTAGCAGAGGGAGCCGAGTCCTATACCGTTAGCTCAGACGGGGGATTACGCTTCAATGGGAGATTGGTGGTTCCGGAAGGGGAGAAATTGTGACACGAGGTGATGGTAGAATCGCATGGCTCACGGTTCGCGGTACATCCCGGAGGGGACAAAATGTATCAAGACATGAGATGCCAGTATTGGTGGAGCGGTATGAAGAAAGATATTGCTGAGTTTGTTTCGAAATGTGCCACTTGTCAGCTAGTAAAAGTGGATCACCAGAAACCGACAGGACTTCTACAGCCGTTGGAGGTCCCGGTGTGGATGTGGGAGAGCATATCCGTGGACTTTATCATGGGGTTGCCTACGTCGCAGAGGGGCCACGACTCCGTTTGGGTAATTGTGGACAGATTGTCCAAAGTCGCTCACTTTTTACCCATAAGGACTGACTACACTACGGGACAGTATGCCCAGCTCTTCATTTCAGAGGTTGTGAGACTTCACGGTGTGCCCCTAAATATCGTGTCTGACAGAGACAAGATATTTGTTTCGCAGTTTTGGGAGAGTTTCCAGGAGGCCATGGGCACGGAATTGCGGTTGAGTACGGATTATCATCCGCAGACCGATGGGCAGACAGAGCGCACAAATCAGATGTTGGAGGACATGCTACGCATGTGCATTATTGACTTTGGGGGTGGATGGGAGCAGTACCTTCCACTGGTGGAGTTTGCTTACAACAACTCCTATCAGTTCACTATTGGCATGGCTCCGTTTGAGGTATTGTACGGTAGGCCTTGTCGTTCCCCAGCATGTTGGTTAGAGGTGGGGGACAACAAACTACTTGGGCCGGAAATGATTCAGGATACTTCGGCAAGTATTGAGTTGATTCGGAGTCGCATTCGGGTAGCTCAAGACCGGCAGAAGAGTTATGCTGATGCGAAGAGATTTTTCAGGGAGTTCCAAGTGGGGGACCAGGTTTTGCTCAGAGTATCTCCTATGAAGGGGATTATGCGTTTCGGGAAGAAGGGGAAGTTGGCACCGAGGTATGTGGGGCCGTTTCCTATTATTGAGCGGATTGGACCAGTTGCGTATAGACTCGGGTTACCGGAGCATTTACACCGCATTCACGATGTGTTTCATATTTCCTCGCTAAGGAAATATCTCAGAGATGATTTGGCTCATTCACACAACGCTTTGGAGGAGATTGATCTACAGCCTGATAACTCCTACGAGGAGGGGCCGATTGCTATTTTGGACCGAAGTGAGAGGAAGCTGCGGTAAAAGATAGTTCCGTTAGTGCGTGTTCAGTGGCGACATCACAATGTCGAGAGTCCACATGGGAACGCGAGGATGAGATGCGCGAACGTTATCCAGAGTTGTTTTTATCAGGTACTTTCTAGTTCCGAATTTCGGGACGAAATTCTGTTATTAGGGGGGAGTATGTAATACCCCGTATTTTTGGCGATATTTATTTTTGGGATTAATTAATTAAATGAGAATTAATTGGGAATTAATCCGGATAAAATACTAGCGAGATGTGAGTTGGTATTTAACTATATTGAGTATATATGATGATATATGAATATTGAATTATGAAATTTGTCGTGAGATTTATATACGGCAATTTGGTCATTTTATTGGGACGCGTTTGACAATCGCGTCAGGATATAATTATTTTAATTATAAAAGTGAATTTAAATTCTATTAACCGTATGGTCATTTTGAGTGCGCCAACGCGTCCGGAAGGGTTGAGATAGTCAGAAAACACTAGCCGGGGTTTAGTTTGGGTCCCGGGGTATTTTTAGGCCATACCGGCAACATAAAGGGTATTTTGGTAATTTTGTATTTTTGGGAATTAAAAGTGACGAAAATTAGGAGTCTTTATCTGATTGGGAATCGACCCACTAAACCCACTAACCAACCCTTAATGACCCAACAAGCTACGGGGTTATCAGATTAGGTTTCCAAAACTTTCCCAAAGAAAACCCTAGCCACCTTTGGAGAAGAAGGCTTGTAGAGAGAGAGAGAGAAGGAATTCTGCAGAAAAAGCTTCATCAAACCAACACCAAATTCAGATACACTCGAGGCAAGTGATTTAATTCTATTTAATTCAGAGAATGTTTCTTCCATGTTAGATAAATTGAAAGATTTACAATTGTTCTTGGAAGTTAAATAAAAACCCATTTTAATTGGACTTAGGACTTGAATTTTGAGGACATTGCATGTAGAATAGTATGGAGATGATTATTCTGATGTTAATATATGTTGGATGTAACAAAAACGGATCTAGAATGGACTTATTGAGGATTTAAAACTCTAGGGTTTATGTTCTTGAAAATTTGGGGGAAAGGGTAGAGATTTGATGAATTAATGATGTTTAGGATGTGTTAAATCCTTAAAAGATGTTAGTATATGACCTTAGTATGTTTTAGGATGATTGGAGACCTTAAAACATTGATTGGACGAATTTTGGTTGAGATTTGAGGTGTAAAAATTGGTGAAAAACGAGATAGGATTTCTGGGCTTGAATCTGGTCACCCGTTAGAAGACCTACCCAGGTCGTTCGAACGAGCTTCTAACGAGTTGACAGTTTGGGGTTCTAATGAGAGGGATGTTCGTTCGATAATCTCGTTCGAACGAGATCTCGTTAGATAGCCCAGTTCGTTCGAACGAACTCTCGTTCGAACAGCCTCGTTCGAACGAGACTTCTAGCGAGCTGGCAGTTTAGGCCTTTTTGGCCTGTTTTGATTTTGGGAGTCCCGTAAATTTGTTCGAGGATGGAGATAACATTCCTTTGATGGTGCATTAGTATACTTGGGACATTTGGGAAATAATGAGGAGTAAATTATATAAGTGTGGATCGAATCAAATGAACATTATGGATTGAGACATGAGTGCCTACTACGACGTGAGAATAAATTATGGCGCGTATAAATATGGATCGGGATTATATAAGTTGTATATATATTAAGTTGATACGAGAATGCGATAAGTACTACAATTAAACTACGGTGATTACTAAGATGCGTGTTTACTTTGTATTGATATATGATTTGTGTGTATGACATACCTACCATACTTGCTATCACGGGAGGTTTGCGTTCGCTTAGGGCCCTCTAATCCTTGTGTTGCTCGGATTTAGAATGGTTACCTCGATGAACATAGGTCAGAGAAGGACTTATTGGGATGTTAATAAGTCTGGTGATCTTGGGAGCGCAGGTATGTGCGTGACCCATGTGATGTGACTGTGTTTGCCTCCACTATTTGTGATTTGTGTTATCTGAATTATTCCTGAGAGATTCAGAATACGTGATTCCTTATGTACGTGATGTACCGGGATGGATAACAGAGTATGTGTGCACCGCAGCTTAGTCTCGGGGTGCTTATATTGTATATTTATGTTGTGAAAAAATATACACTTAATAAACTGGGAACTTTCATATGGTATTGTGTGTATAACTATGGAATAACAAAAGGGATGATCTATAATGAGTTGTATTACTTTTATGTGAGAACCTGAATTTACGTTAAGACCCTATTTAATTGCGAGCGTTATAATGTTAATGGGAACCGAGTAACAAGGGTAGAACCTATGACAATCTAGCTAGATATGATGTCACTTAGCTAGTGGGTTGTGTCATTTTAGATGGGTACTTACGTTAGGAGTGCACAGTTAGACGAGAAGTGAGGATTTCATGTGAGTGCACGTCCTAACATGTACTTTGCATTTAATGTTTTAAATGTTTTTAAAGCACTTGCAGGTTTTTAAAATATCTCCACATTCGGGCTCTGACCCGTTTGCTTTCAAATCTACTTTTTTTTTTAAAACCATTTTAGGTGCCCAGCCACAAGGACACCATGCATAGGATACTCATTCAGGTGACGAGCTGTAGCTGTTTGTGGAAGCTACAGGGATTTTCTTTAGACGCTTCTACCATTTGGATTCCATATTCAGTATTCTTCAGTTGTAGGGCATGTTGCCCAAATTCTATTAGAGACTTTTCCATTTCAGTTTTCTGACTTGGCATGTATTGATTTAGTATTCAGTATTTCGTTACTTATTTCAGTTGTGGGATTTGTTGTGAGGAGTTTTCCTCCGGATTTATTTATATCATGTGATGGTTAATCTATTATTTCGTTATGGTGAATGGTGATATTATTCTTGCTTTAAATCTTTTACTGCTTGTTAATCAGACTTTAATTAAAATTTGACAACTTACTTTTTAAATACTAGGTGGTTAGAAATAATAAAATGTTTTCGACAGTGATGCTATTAACTGAGACAACTTGGCATTTTGATTTAATTTCATAAAGGAGTAGCTACCCGGTATTTAATTAGTCGGGGTGTCACATTTATCACTTATAATATACATGTTGGATTATCGGACTCTCTCTTGAGATTCTCACCTCTCATCTAGAGTGCACACCTAATGTACCTCTAAATCATACTAGTTACAATTTTCCATGCGAACTAGTTCACATATATACAACTAATCATAGCCCATATCCATCCCACATATTTTCTCTTATAATAATATACATATAACCATTAAGATTCAACATAGATAAGCCTTTTAATTATTCAATGTAATTAAGTATTGTCATTCTTAATTAATTACATGCTATTATCTTTTAATTCTACTTAATTCACACGGAATATAGATCTAACCAGTATATACATATTCATTCAATTCATTATATATATTCATATATAGTACAATACGACACTCCGAGACACAGCTGTAGTGCATGCATTACTCTTCTATCATGTCCCAGTATAGCTTGTCACCATATAGGTGACTATAGGTTTAGTAAAGATTCCTCGAACCACAAATATCGACCACAAATATTGGAGGCGAACATAGTCCTAAGCCTTTGGGCTGCGCACATACCTACGCACCTAAATGACCGTTCTATACCATTGTTCTCACTAATGGTAATCGACCTAAGTCCTATGTTCTAGAGCGACAAGTCGAAGGTCCCATATATTCATCAGGATAAGATTTCCCTCACGCGTATACCTCCCGTCGATATCAAGTAAGCTAGGTATGCCATACATATAAATTATCAATCAATCAAATATGCATTATTATCTACCTAAATAAAATTAGGTACTAACACTACCTATATCATATTAGGAATTCATCCTATCACAAGTACCCGTTGTATTTATTGAATACTACCCACACTTGTAATCATGATTATCATCATATTTATTTATGTAGTTATCACTCGCATAATATTTTATCCTACCCAAGTATCCATAAATATATCATCAATATTACCCATACTTGATATAACGATTATTCTCCTCTAAATCTTAATATAGTTATATGTAGACATCTCTCATAAATATTTAATCCTCAAATCCAAATAATTTTTCGAACATTAACCCAAGTCCCCCGCTTCTTGTTAATGTACCAAAATTAATAAAATCTCACAATGGGCCAAATTACCATTTTTCATTTTTTTTCGATAAAGGTACATTCTGCCAGAAATATAAAATTGCAATTTTAAGGCTTTTCTACTCCGATTTTGAAAAAAACTTAAAACTGCAAAGTTGTGCAGAACGTGATTTTATCCAAAAACTTGCGAGCATATTGCCAATTTCCTCTTAAAACAGTCATAAAATTATCATACAATGTTCGTCCTTTTCAACAATTTTTTTCATGCATTTTATCCATTTTCTTTCTCATCAAAACCAATACAAATCAATCCAAAACTTCTCCTAATTAATCTCAATAGATATAGCAAGATATATGATCATTTTCTAATAACTAAACAAACTATAATCATCAAATAGTTTGGATTAAATCCTATTATTCCCAGAATTCTCATAGGTTCTTATTTCTCCAAAAATCATATTAAGTCTGACTTCTTCTATCATTTGAAACCCAAAATTTGTTCATTAAATCATTTAAATAGAAAAAAAATTATTCTATCTAATTTTCATATCAAGAACAAATTTCAAAAACTCTATAGTTCATCCTTAAATCATGCAAGTTCATACTTCTTACTTAACCTATCTTGCATGGATATTGTAAGCAATAAAATAAAGCAAGAATTACACTTGCCTTAATTATATAGGTTTAAATCTTTGATGATGATGGTGTAGAATCCTTTCCTCATTTTCCAGTGACTTTTCGGTGGTGGTGCTGGTAGTAGAAGGTGGTTAATTCCCTCTGGCTTGTCCCAAAAGTCTCTCCTTCTTCCTAAGCAACCTATTCTCCTCCCAAGAAACTCTTCATTTTCTCTCACATTAAGACCTCTAAAATGTTTTGTGACAAAATGAAATGAACCTACGTTCCTCTAATTCATCACCTTGATAATATGACAAATCCTTAAATTACTATTCATCTCCCAATTAAAATGCCCCTTCAGGATGTCCTTTCATCTCCAAAGTGACCCGAGACCCAAATTCAACACCTGAATAGATTTTCTGACTATTTCGACCCTTTCTAACGCAACAGCGCACTCAAAACGACCATTTTGTTGATACAAAATAATATTTCCATTTTATTCATTTAAATTAGTCCCGACACGTCCCATACCACGCTCCGACTTAAGTTTCATAATTACTATGTTAGTAACTAACGACAATATAAATAACATCATATTCATATATTAATTGAATATCACTAAGTAATTTATAGAATCATATATTTCAATATCCACAAGTAATATAAAATCTGAATTAATTTCAATTAATTAATTGATAATTAATTCCAATTAATCCCATTAACTTTTAATTTAACTCATTTTAAAAGTCATAAAAAATACAGGGTATTACATACTTCCCCCCTTATAACAGAATTTTGTCCCGAAATTCAAAAAATAAAGCATAATTGGTAAGGACAACTCTAGGTATTAATCTGACATCTCATGTAATCTGCTGTACTGCCCATATAGTAATTTATCGAATACCCTCACTATTGTTATACTCCAAGTCTTACCATTTAGTTTCAACTATCTCGAGTTAAACTTTACCCAATCCTTCCTATACCATCCTTTTGGAAAAATTTTGGGCAGTAGTGGTCCTAAATCATCAAACAACTAAATCCTGAAGTCACAACTTCTACTTTCGTTAACCTCAAGAATACTTATTGTGACACAACTATAGAAAATACTACAATCCAACCAGCCAGAGCGCCCATACACACAATGTGTGTACATTCCATCATAAGATCTAAATGAATGTGATTCCTCTGTAAGGTTACCCATAATTAACTGACTACTTATAATATAATCCGTATCACCATGATTTCCACATTCACATTTGGTGACTCCATTAGCCTTAAATCATGATACAACTCATAGCTCTCTAATTAATACATATAATAGTAAAGGTTATAAACTCATATCCTAAAGACCCAACTTACTTCGACTACCATCATTCATTAGTTTCATGTGTGGGGTGTCTCGCAGAGCGAAATCCAAACGAGGAACCCCCGGATACAGTACTACCTAAAATAGTCGGTCATCGAAACTCCTCAGGGACTTAGTCTATAGTATATAACTTCCCAACAGGTTTTTATCTATTTATATAAAAGTCTAATTATTCACTCTCTTGTCAAAGACAATACGCTGGCTATAACGGTCAACCTTGGCCTCTTATCAATATATGTCGATTATCACTTTGGAATGCAACAATCCTAATGATAGGGCTCTACATTAAATAACGCTAAGCTGAAGCATAGTAAGTAGTACAGAACCTGATGCTCTGATACCACCTTAAACACCCTAATTAAATACCGGGTGATCAGTCCCATACCCAATTAAATCAGAATATACAGTTGGTTCATTCTTAGCATCACTTTCGAAAACATTTTCCTATCACCTAATACTCAATTAAGTTGGTGTTCCAAACTTTCAAATTTTAATTAATTAAAATTTCATTTTACCATTTCAAATAATTCCACACATACCATTCCACAACAACAATAAACTGAATAGATGTCATAATAGAATTTAAATGCAACTGGATTAAACTTTTCTAGTAAATATATCTCAATACATAAATCCCAATAATAGTAAATGTAACACAACGACACGAGTATAAAATCATGACTCAGATAGAAGAGAAATATCTAAAATCCTCTTGGGCGACATGCCCTAAATGAAAGATCACTACAGAATATGAATCAAATAAATGAAGGCATCTAAACAATACTCCATAGATCTATAGCTCGTTAACCATCATAATCATCTATGGATGGTGTCCCTGTGGCCGGACACCTAATATAGAAGATACAAGAGAGAAAAGAGAATATACAAGGAAACGGGTCACAGCCCGATGGTAAAATAGTTTTGAAAACAACAAGTGAATAATTGCAATATTTATCACCTATAATATATATGTTGGATTATCGGACTCTCTCTTGTGATTCTCACCTCTCATCTAGAGTGGAAAACTAACGTACCTTTAAATAATACTAGTTACTATTTTCCATGCTAACTAGTTCACATCTATACAACTAATCATAGCCCATATCCATTCGACATATTTTCTCTTATAATAATATACATATAACCATTAAGATTCAACATGGATAAGCCTTTTAATTATTCAATGTAATTAAGTATTATCATTCTTAATGAATTACATACTATTATCTTTTAATTCTACTTAATTCACACGAAAGATAGATCTAACCAGTATATACATATTCATTCAATTCATTATATATATTCTTATATATAATACAATACGGAACCCCGAGACACAGCTGCGGTGAATGCATTACTCTGCTATCATGTCCCAGTATAGCTTGTCGCCGTATAGGGGACTATAGGTTCGGTAAAGATTCCTCGAACCACAAATATCAACCAAAAATATTAGAGGTGAATATAGTCATAAGCCTTTGGGCTACGCACATACCTACGCACTCAAATGACTGTTTTATACCATTGTTCTCACTAATGGTAATCGACCTAAGTCCTATCTTCTCGAGTGAGAAGTCGAAGGTCCCATATATTCATGAGGATAAGACTGACCTCACACGTATACCTCCCGTCGATAGCAAGTAATCTAGGTATGTCATACACATAAATTATCAATCAATCAAATATGCATTATCATCTACTAAAACTACCTATATCATATTAGGAATTCATCTTATCACAAGTACCCGTCGTATTTATTGACACTACCCACACTTGTATTCATGTTATCATCATTTTTTATGTAGTTATGACTCACATAATATTTTATCCGACCCAAGTATCCGTAATTATATCATCAAAATTACCCATACTTGATATAACGATTATTCTCCTCCAAATCTTAATATAGTTATGTAGATATCTCTCACAAATATTTAATCCTCAAATCCAAATAATTTTTCCAACATTAACCCAAGTCCCTCACTTCTTGTTAATGTACCAAAATTAATAAAATCTCACCATGGGCTAAATTACCATTTTTTATTTTTTTTTCCGATAAAGGTATATTCTGCCAGAAATATAAAATTGCAATTTTAAGGCTTTTCTGCTCCGATTTTGAAAAAAACTTGAAACTGCAAAGTTGTGCGGAACATGATTTTATACAAAAACTCGCGTGCACATTGCCAATTTCCTCTTTAAACAGTCCTAAAATTATCATACAATGTTCGTCTTTTTCAATAATTTTTTTCTTGCATTTTATCCATTTTCTTTCTCATCAAAACCAACACAAATCAATCCAAAACTTCTCCTAATTAATCTCAATAGATATAACAAGATATATGATCAGTTTCTAATAATCAAACAAACTAAAATCATCAAATAGTTTGGAATAAATCCTATTATTTTCAGAATTTTCATAGGTTCTTATTTCTCCAAAAATCATATTAACTCAGACTTCTTCTATCATTTGAAACCCAAAATTTGTGGATTAAATCATTTAAACAGAAACAGATTTATTCTATCTAATTTTCATATCAAGAACAAATTCCAAAAACTCTATAGCTCATCCTTAAATCATGCAAATTCATACTTCTTACTTAACCTATCTAGCATGGATATTGTATGCAATAAAATAAAGCAAGAATTACACTTGCCTTAATTATGTAGGTTTGAATCTTTGGTGATGATGGTGTAGAATCATTTCCTCAATTTTCGTTGACTTTTTGGTGGTGGTTCTGGTGGTAGAAGGTGGTTAATCCCCTTTGGCTTGCCCCAAATGTCTTTCCTCCTTCCTAAGCAACCTCTTTTCCTCCTAAGAAACTCTTCATCTTCTCTCACATTAAGACTTCTCAAATTTGTGATAAAATGAAATGAACCTACGTTCCTCTAATCCATCAACTTTATAGTAAGGCAAATACCCAAATTACTATTCATCTCCCAATTAAAATGATTAAAATGCCCCTTCGGGATGTCCTTTCATCTCCAAAGTGACCCGAGACCCAAATTCAACATTTGAATAGACTTTTCTGACTATTTTGACCCTTTTGAATGCAACAGCGCACTCTTAACGACCATTTGGTTGATACAAAATAATGTTTCTATTTTATTCATTTAAATTAGTCCCGACACGCCCCATACCGCGTTCCGACTTAAGTTTTATAATTATCGTATTAGTAACTCACGACAATATAAATAACATCATATTTATATATTACTTGAATATCACTAAGTAATTTATAGAATCATATATTTCAATATCCATAAGTAATATAAAATCCGGATTAATCCCAATTAATTAATTTATAATTAATTCCAATTAATCCCATTTACTTTTAATTTAACTAATTTAAAAAATTATGGGGTATTATAGGATCTTTTTTTTACTGACCTGTATTTATTTTTCTTGATTTATTCTACATATATTTCCCCCCAATATTTTCATCTTTTACAACTACGAACAATTTTTTTCACGACTGTGAAGTTATATTTCACACTTACAATTTCTAGTTCACATCTACGAACTGTCGATAATTTCCCTTTAAATCCTGACCTAAAATCTACATATTTCATTCTATATAATTCCAAAACCTTCCTCCCAAGAACCTTAAACATCAATCCCAAACCATAATTGGATCTTAAGAGTTTCTTCATCTATCCTTTGCTACACATGGGATTTATACTTTATTAGATCTTAGTTTTCTATGTATCTAGGGTTTTGATACCTATATTTTCTGTTTAAGAATTACTCTTATACTTAATATAAGTGGATGACATATTAATGTATTTATTATTAAAAATTGTTACATGCGTGTTCTAATTGTGGTTAATTTTCTCATATATGCATGCACCATCTAGATTTCATATCCTTTATTTCATAGGTTGGTCCATTCAATATATTATTTTTATATATGCCTTGTGCACTTAAATATCTTTAATATTACATAAGAATCCAGGAAACTTTGCGTTTTATGTATGTGTTTGGCTATTTATTCCATTATTATGCCCGCCAACAACATAATAATGCATGAAAACCCAGGAAAGACATCAAGACTAGGTTCACTACCCATGTAAATGAGTTAAATATGGTAGGGTATATTATGAAAGTTAGCAAAAGGTAAACACCAGGCATTCAAGCAGTTGATATCAATTAAATTTTAAGCAAATAGTTAATGGGGATGTTTGTCATATCCACAAAAACTACAAACCTCACTAGCAATCTATTTCTCTTCAATTAGAAAATAATAAAGAGTAAGAGTAGGTAGTGTTCTTATAGACAAGACTCGACGTTAGGCATTGGGTTTAATTTTGTTTTTTGTTTTCAAAATTATTTTACTTATCTACAAAGTTAAGTGTTTTTTCTTTCAATTTACTTTATTCCCACAAATATACTTTTATCCGAAATTTACTCTTGATTTTTAATTAATTCTCATAACAATTTACTATTTATGAGCCTCATTTTACTTTATTTTAATCAATGCATTAAAATTATAATTTAATTTAGTGTTTTTTGGGGTAAAATGTGAATTTAATTAGCACGAAAGAGCAAAGCCTATAGAGGGTATACAATGAGTCTAAATAAAAGAAACAAACTGCCAAAGGCTTACAACTGACCCATATCATCAGCAAAGAATGCACGCAGGTCAAAGCCAAAAAAAGGCCCAAAAGGACCAACCAACTCACAAATAAAACACAAATAAAAAATAAAATATACACAAAACCCACGCGTCCAGTTACAACAAACGTGGACAATACACGTGAGTCCAAAGGTATATGTCATCCATCGCCACATTAGCCCATCAGACAAGACAACTCAAAAACCCTATCAGCCACAACTCATCATCTTTTGAACCATCTCTCATAACTCACAATAAGATCAACCCATTGTCTCCAACAAGAGAGATGACAAAAAATAAAACCCTACGATTCTTAGCAACCAAATCAACTAGAGAAAGATACAAAATGAGCAAACAACCCATTCCGTTCATAAAAATAAGATCTTAAGGGAATACATATATTTACCAGCAATAAGATGGAGGAACCAGGCTAATCTAGAAAAAGTATCCAACATCAAACCAGCCTCAGAAACAAGACAACAACTAGATAAGTTAGAAAACCTTTTTAATCAATATAAACATCCGCATGTTCAACAAAAATACTAACGACAGTGTGTTATTATTTAATGGAGTAAACTCATTTAATTAGATGTCAACCCAAAAATAATTTTTAATTCCTTTAAATCCTAAAACATGAAACTATGTGATTCAAGACATAACATGATAAAGCCTGCAATCACAAAATCATTCAACACAATATTTAAAAAAAACTCAGGAAAAAACCTTTTATTTCACTATAGTTTTTAAATTGCAACATACAATCACAATAGAGAAATACAGCCCGACAATCTCCCGCAGGTGACCTTTGTCTTCTTCAGCAATGAATTCCCACAAGAATCCACAAAGATTGCTGCCTTCCTACAATAATGATTCTGACAAGAATCACAAGAGAAATAATAGATTGTAATTCTCTACAAAGTTAGTCGTGAAGACTGATTTTTCACAATTGTAAATGACGTCGTGGAGCATGTTGAAGACGAGCTGCGTGATGCTTAATAATCGAATTAGTCTTCTTGAACGTTAAGTACCATGATGGAAGTAGACCGTTATGACATACTCGATGTAATCTAGATACTATGGATAAGTCTTATATGCTAGGGTCAATGACATAAAAGTTTCCCTTAAAAATCTTCCCTGTGGCTATTCCGATACAAAATAAAATATCCAAATTATCCAAACATATAAAAATCCTATACATACTGATACCCTCCCAGAAACCCACAAATGGAAAGATACTAAAGATGTATAAGTCTTCCAAAATCTTTGACTTTTTTTAAATCTTTAAATCTCTTTCCATTGATATTATTTTGGGGAGTTTTGTCTTATGTGTATTTTTCATATGTCTATTAAAGTGTATCTGCACAAAATAGATAAAGAAATATACCCTCGTGACGTATCGATTTTGAAATGTGATAAAACCCATAAATAACTTCTCCCCTATAATTCAAACTCTCACTGCCCCATAATTCGTTCTCCCTCTTTTTATTTATTTAAAATAGACAAGAAAAATAAACAAAAAAATTAAACCGGAGTGTGTCACAACAAACACAAAATATCATCACAAATATAATGGAATAATAATCAAATAATGATAAACTAAGCAAAACCAACTATTTTTTATTTTTCAAATTTTTCCAAGATTTTTTTTTACAATAAACAACACACCATGGAGAAACTAAAATAACCGAATCATGGAAACGAAATGTAGGGGTGTTAACATATTCTATAGAAAAATCAACATAGACAAACATAACAAGTGTGCATGAAGGAATGATACACCACTAACGAAAGATCTCAAAGTCTACCTTCGGTGTAAAAAAGTGTAAACTCATGTGAAATTGACTTAACCTATTTAACTAGTCAAGGCCGTGAATGATTTTCACACCAACAATTCCCAAAACTATGTAATGCTTTTACGATACTTTTTTAGGATGTGCAAACCCATTGATCTTTGACTAAACACCCTCAAAACTCACATATTGAATTTTTTTTATCTAAAATATTTCGTTTAAAAGAAATCAATGTTCATATGTAGCGAAGCATCAATATTCTTTCAAATTGGCCTAGCACTTTATATTTTTTCTTTTTATGCACCTTTAATCTTTAAGCCTCTTTTATTTTTTCCAATAGTGTCTATTCACGTAAAGATAACCTGTCTTTCGTAGCCCGATTTCATTGCTATAAATATAACACATTTACCGAAGATATCATATTCAATTTTTTCAATCCGGGCAATGGTTCTTACAAGCACTACTTTCATTTTCTTATTTTATCGCATCGATTCATTTTAAGACTAGGATTGATATGAAAATACTATAACCGACACGTGAGAGGTAAGTGAAATACTTAAATAAGTTCGTGCTCGTGTGCATTAAATGTGACAAAGAGTCAAACATGTAGCAAGTAGTCATCATATCACATCGTAATGACTCCACACATCATTCGGCACAAAATGAAATGATGTCACATCCCAAAACACTACAAAATGGTCACGTGGATAGGGAATGGATTGGTGACCTAGACATCTTTAATGTTCATCTACATATATTGTAAACAAAATACAAAAACTCATTTTGGATTTTTCAAATTTTTTTATCAAACATAAAATATTTTTGACTTTTTCAGTTTTTTTTATAAAGAAACCGAAAATCTTTTGTATTTTTTCAAAAAAAAATTGAGATAAACAAAACTCTTTTTGGCTTTTTTGAAAAATATATCAAACTAGAAAAAATAAATACAATGATGGCACATACTAGTAATAGGCATGAAGATATAAACATGAAAAACATCATATGCTAGAAAACAAGTCTAAACCTCAATCATTAGGTCTGGAGAAAGTCTCCAAAGGAGATGGCATCCTATGAAAAACTTTCATCTAATGATGTGAGGTTTTTACCAAATACTCAACTTGCTCTCGAAAACTCTTAAAAAATTTCTTGTGATGTGAAGGAGCATGTGGAGTAACCTGTGTGTTAGTGTATGCGAAAACACGTGTAGTAGCATATCGTGGAAGATACCTATGAGACACACTACTCAACCTAAAATAAAATTCTCTAAGGTGTTATGTTTGCTTTCAATAGGAAGAAACATACACATGCTTAAGAACACCTCTCTCAAAACGTCTAGTACGCGCTCTCCTACTAGAAATCAGACGCCTAGGTAGGTTAAGTTGAGAGTCATATGGATCTATCATAAACTTGAGAATTGGCTCGGTTGCAACATGGGAAGTGGACACACCATCATAACCTATTCCTAGCCTCTCAACATTACCCAAAGTGGGACTGAGGAGCACCTTTTCTACCTTTTTAGATGTGTCCTCTAAAGTAACCTTGACCTCCCAGACATGTTTGAGATCTTTCTCGACTTGAGATACACGGGTTTAAAGTTTCTCATAAGCCTCCAATGAATATTGAAGATCTCCCGCAAGACTAGCCACAATGTTGGTAAATTCACTATTTTCCCGATCTAAGACGATCAGGTTCTAAACAAAGAAACCTTTACCTTCTCGAGTTGACTTGTCGGCGCCTCATTCACCCTCAAAAATTTCACTTCTCTCTCCAAATATAACACCTTAAGACTCAAATCTTTACTCAAACGTTTGGTTTTTAATGTCTCATTGTACAAATCAATAAAGGCATTTTGGAAATACCCTTTTCCCTCACTTGCAATATCATCCTCACACTCGCTCAAATGGCTCGAAATGTCATCGAGTCTCTCAAATTTTTATGTGCCCTCATCATCGTGGGACAAACTTGACGTACTCACGTGACTATCCATGAAAGCAACACACTTTTCATGTTGTGATTCTCGTCTTGAATCAACCGACTCGATGTCATTATTGCTAAAATTGACCTTATTAGAAACTTTCTTTCTCTTTCTCTTTAGCATAGTGGGACACTCATATGCCTTGTTCCCTTTGCCCTCGCGCTCATAACACCTTGTCTCTTCCTCTTTCTCACCGCTAACCTTGACCTCATATTTCCTTTTGTTTTTCTCAAAATCCTTTTTATTGGAAGAATTCTTATTTAAAAACTTAAGAAATTTATAAAAACAATTCGCAAATAAGGCCAAGTCATCAAAATCAACCTCACGATTAGATTAAGACTCACAAACTTTCTCTTTTTTCTTCTTCTTAATTTGAGTCTTTAAAGATATTCCTCTATCCTTAGGCTTGATGGTCTTGGGAAACACATCGATATCATAGGTTTGAAGGTCTCCTACGAGTTTTTCTAAACCTAAGAGTGTCTAAGACCCCTAAAGAGTTAAGAACGGTGACCTTAGGAATAAATCGGAAAGGGAGTGACATCAAAATCTTTTTCACGATTATTAACTCCTCAATTTTATCACCCAAATTAAAACTTAACAATGCCCGACAACCTAGCATAAATTTCATCGAATGAACCGAACTCTAACATAGTGATGGTCTCAAATTGGGTGGTCAAATTTTGAAGCTTAGACACCTTAACATCATTGGTACCCTCATATGTCAACTGGAGGATATCCCATGCATCCTTAGACATAGTGCACGTCATGATGCGGTGGTACTTGTCAAGGGTAACGGCTCTAAAAATAGCACTAAGGCTGCGAGAATTATAGGTACTCCACTTAGACTCATCATCAGTCCAGGAAGAAACATGTTTGGGATTCATGACATTATCAACAGTGATCGTGGGAGGAGTCCACCCTCTTTCACAAACAAGCCATACTCTTTCATCAATTGCCTTTAAAGTGGATCTTATATGGGCTTTCCAATAGGCATAATTTGATCCATCGAAAATTAGCTTCCTATTTTATAAGTTCTCCATCACAAAATTTGTGATTTTTCAAAACCAATTTTCAAAATGATTGATATCACATAAATGTTTTTTGCGAAAAAGGGATGTCACGATAGTTTGGTGAAACCTGCTCTGATACCAATTTAAGAGTGCGTTATTATCTAATGGAGTAAACTTATTTAATTAAATGTCAAGCCACAAATAATTTTAATTCTCTTAAATCCTAAAATAAGAAACTATGTGATTCAAGACATAAAGCAAATAAGCATACAATCACAAAACCATTCAACACAACATTTCAGACGAAAAAAAACCAAGGAAAAAACTTTTATTTCACTATAGTTTGTAAATCGCAAATTATCTTCTTCAGCCATTAATTCTCACAGGAATCCACAAAGACTAGCTCCTTCAACAATGATTCCCACCAGAATCACAAGAGCATCAGTAGAGACTCCTTCTCTACAAGGTTAGCAGTAAAGACTCCTTTTTCACAATTGTAAGTGACGTCGTGGAGCATATTGAAGATGAACTGCATGATGCTTGATAACTGGATCCGTTTTCTTGAACGTGTGAACGTGAATTATCATACAGAAGTAACGAGATATTCCATACTCGATGTAAACTAATAACTATGGAAAACTCCTAGATGTTAGGGGCAATGACATAAAAGTTTCCCTTACAACTAATGGTTTTATAATCTTGTTGAAATTTACCCATTCTAACTCAAACTGAAGTCAAGAAAGAGTGAGAAGGCCAAGACATCAGCCTCGATCCATAACTAAATAAGTAAACTTTTCCAAATATAGATTAAACCCAATCATTCTTCAAACCATAGAAATTAAATCTTTACAAGACTAGGTAAAATGATTTTCTGAAATACCCCAATTCATCATAATCTCCCAATTACCATTGCTTGTAATAATTTTCCTTTATTAGCATTTAATCCCTGCATCATTTTTCAACATTGGTAAAACATTTATCTTCATCAGTTTGTACATGACTAAAAATTGATCATTTCTCTCCCTTCAAATATAGTATATCGTAACTGATAGACTAAATGTTTGGAAATTAGATCTAAAATCTTTACTCTTTGAATTAATTGTAATAACTTCTTCTTCAAAAATTTTACTATGTCTATTACATCCATTGTAATCCAATACTTTTCTCCAAATCCTATGGGAAAACATGCACTCAAAAAATAAATGACTCTTATTTTCCATTAACATTTTTGCATAAGACATAACTTTCATCATTTATATACCCACCTCCTTAAGTTTATCTATAGTCCAAAGTTTATTAAGTCACACAACCCAAAATAAGAATGAGCATCTAGGAATTCTTTTAGAAAACCACACTATATTAACCCATGGCACAATTTGCTTCTTCTCCTTAATACCATCATAAGTATCTTTACAATCAAACTGGCCATATTTGGCTATCATTTATTAACCCACTCCTCAAAATTAGTTTGAGTGATGAGAGTAATGTTATCAAAAATTAATTTTAATTATTTATAAACATTTGTTAATATGTGAATAATAATTTGAAATTAACATATTCAAACTTACAGTGACAATACATGCATAATTCTTTATTAAGACAACTATTGAACACTTTGCCCTTAAGACGAGATTTTCCCCGCACTGGTGCTCCATGGACTGAACAATAATCGTCTTCTAGGATAAAACAATCTCACTTTTAATAGTAGTACTCCAAATTTCCAGGTATTGGTGAACCAACAATGATAAACTCTATTTTGGTATTGGCTAAAATGGAACTGACTTAAGACATTTATCAAGTTTTAAAATTATGTGTAAAATGAACAACCAAATCACGTATTTATACTAAATAAGTGGCAGTTAAAAATGGTTGGAAAATATCCTAATAGTCACAATTATTGGGATAAAAAACAAAATACCTGAACAATCAACTATTGAGATGATAACATTGAAATAAAAAATTATAACCATAAAAAACAAATAAGAGGCCGAATAAAATTGGTCCAAAAGTTTTATGTTTCAGCTAAGTCAAATCCCAAGATGCAAGGCCTAAGGCCCATGACCCATGAGTCGAGCCAAGTTGGACTAGACCGGGCTAGGCGGGTCAGGGGAGCGACGATATTGTGTGCGTGTGGGCTTGGAAGTCAATTCAAGCCCATGTAGATCCTCACTCCTTCAAAAAGTTGGGATGCCCCAAGGGAACCTAGCATTTAATCCAAAATAGGTTACAATATACTACACCCATTTTTCATATTCTTCATATGAGGGACAAGATCATTAACATAGCACCTCAACCAAATTCCATGTTCCAAGTGGGTACTTTGAGTTACAATTTCTCATCCATTAATTTATGGATTTACACATTTGAGTAAACCATGCTATACTCCTCGCAGAGGAGAACGCATTACTATTTTGAACCGTCTCGAAAGATGTGTGGGTTCCATATTTATTTGACCCTAAATTTGATCAAAATTTGATTTTGTCAACTCAATTACATATCATTAATTCCAAAAATTCCCCTCATGAACGAAATTGGTTGGATCAATATAAAAGACTATGCAGACACTAAGAGAATTTTATAGAAAAATTCTTACATCGGGAGAGATAACTTTTTTACCTTAACTCTTCCCTAGTGAGAGTGTATCAGATTTACATACTGATTAGTGAATGCGATGCCTTGAATTATTCTGTCTTTTGTGTAAATCAAGTTAATAGACTTCACATAGTAAATTTTTTAACAAAGTTATTTCTTTTGGTTGTGTTCATTTTGGCCCTGACCAATTCCTGGTTTCATGAGTGCTTTAAAGAATTTTAGCCTTTTGAAGTTCTCATAGAAGCGGCCCCTTCAAAATCACATAGGTAACTTCCGATTAAGAGTATCATACTATACTCCACTTGAATTTTCAAAATATAGGCGTGATTGAAATCGAAGTCTATCCTTACTTTCTTTATAGGCAACGATATTTTTTTATCATTTAGAATGTGTATGAGTTTGAAACTCATGAGTGCTCTCTATAAAGAAACAATTAAGATTCGATTGTCCCTTTGAATCTAGATCTTGGGATCTCTAGTCCGCTAAGTAGGATTATCATCAAGACAACTCTTTATTTTATAGGCTTTAATTTCACTTCCCTCGATAAATTATACATTTGCTCTCTGTTTAACACTTTGGTTAACGGATCTGCTTTATTGTTCTTAGAATTAATATAATAAATGAAAACAATTCCGTCAAAGCAAAGTTATTTGATGATATTATGTCTTCGATGTATATGTCGATACATACCATTATACATATGACTCTATGGTAGATGACTATCACAATGTATGCAAGTTGTAGGCATATATTTTGACTATCTTTGAATATCCTCTAAAAAGTTTTGAAGCCATCCTTCTTCTTCTCTAGCTTTATCTAAAGCTTTAAATTCATCTTCCATAGTGGACTTAGCAATACAAGTCTATTTTAAGGATTTATAAGATACAACAACACTATCAAGTGTAAATACATATCCACTTATGGAAATAGAATCCTTTAGATAAGATATTCAATTAGCAGCAATGTATCGTTCCAGTACAACTGCATATCTAGTATAGTGCAATACATTATTAAGGTTATATATTAGATATCCAAGAACTCTTCTTATGAATTTTGAATGGTCTTTACGTAGAGTACTTGTATACTCAATTTTGTAACTGAGTAAGTAATATCTGGCCTAGTGTCGTTCATAACATACATTAAACAACTTATGATGCGAGAGTATTCTAGTTGAGATATGTGACTTCCAGTATTTTTATATAAATGAAGATTTGTATGAATGGGTGTTTTAGCAATTCTATCACTACCTTTATCAAACTTATTGATTATATTCTCAATATAATGATATTGAGACAATAAAGGTCCATCCATTCTTTAGAAATTTTAATTCCTAAAATAACATCAGCAATACCCATATCTTTCATATCAACTTTACTGGATAATATTCTCTTAGTAGATTTAATGACATCTATATTACTTCTAATAATATGCATATCATCTACATGGAGACAAATAATGACATAATCACTTTTACTGTATTTAATGTAAACAGATTTGTCACACTCATTTATTTGAAATCAGTTTGACATTATACATTGTCAAATTTCTCATGCCAATATTTAGGTGCTTGTTTTTATCCATAAAGGGATTTAACAAGTCTACACGCTTTCTTTCCTTTTTCTAGAACTTTAAACCCTTCTCGACATTCCATGTATATCTCTTCATTTAAATATCCATTTAAGAAGGTGTTTTTACATCCACTTGTTGTATCTCAATAGCTATTAACATTCGAATAGGTGGCATTCTCATAACATATGAGTAAGTATCAAAATAATCCAATCCTTCCCTTTGCCTATAATCTTTAGATACAAGTCTATCTTTGTATTTTTCAATTGATCCATAAAATTTTAATTTTCTCTTGAATATCCACTTGTATCTAAGAGGTTTACTTCCAGGTGGAAGGTCAACCAATTTCCATGTACGATTTTGCATGATGGATTCAATTTCACTATTAACATCCTCTTTCCATAAGGGGCTTCTATAGTTGACATCGCTTCTAGAAAAATACTGGGCTCACTTTCTATCATATAAGTTAGAAAATCTAGATAAAACGACTTTGAAGTCTTTGTCATTTTGATGTGACTAAGTTCAAGGTCATCATCTTTCTTAACAATTTTTTTTATATTATCTTGATGACTAATAGATGCACTTTCATTATTTATTTTATAAGAACTTAAATCAACGACTTTATTATTAGGAAATATCTTTTCAAAGAAATATTCATTTCTAGATTCAATAATAATATTAACGTGTATATCAGGAATCTAAAATTTTTGTATAAGAAATCAATATGCACTACTATTAATTGAAAAACCAATGAAAGTGCAATCAATAGTTTTTGGTCCAATATTAATACTTTTAGGATTAGGAACCACCACCTATACAAGACACCACCACACTTTGAGGTATTTGTAAAAAGGTATTTAAACTTTCCACAATTCATATAGTGCATTATGTATTTTCTTATGAGACATTTCAATATGAATGTAACTTACAGAAAGTAAAGCCCCCGCCATAAATTTTGAGGTAAAACTGAACTGATTAACATAGCATTCATCATCTCTTTTAAAGTTTGATTTTGTCATTCCTCAATAACGTTAGATTGAGGTGAGTAAATTGCGGTAGTTTGATGAAAAAGTTCGTTTTTTGAGCAAAATTGTTAAAAAGGATAATCATAATCATGTCCTCTATCACTCCTAACTACTTTAATTTTTCTGCTAAGTTGATTTTCAAATTCTGTATTATAATTTTAAAAAGCATTTAACGCCTCATTATTACTTTTAAGTAAGTACTCGTATAATATCTTGTGAAAACATCAATAAAAGTAATAAAATACTTTATCCCACCTCTTGTTCTTACAAATTTCAAGTCATATATATCACTGTGAATCAACTCAAGAGGGTTTATGCTTTTTTTTAATAGTGTTAAAAGGAGTTCTAGTCAACTTAGAGTCCCCACATATTTCACACTTATGATTTGAGTCAATACAAAATTTTAGTATTAAGTCTAAATTAATTCATCTACAAATAGTATCATAATTAACATGACCTAATATTCCATGCCATACCTTATGAGACTCCAGAAAATAAGCAGAAGAGACGTTCCTATTATTATTAATAGCAATTACAGTCATTACATTGAGTTTGAAGATCCCATCCCTCAAATATCCTTTTCCCACATACATATTAATCTTAGTGAGTACAAATTTGTCAGATTCAAATGCATGTTTAAATCTCTTATTACTAAGAAAAAAATCAGGAAATCAAGTTCTTTCAAATGTCTGGGACATTAAGCATGTCATTGAGAGTAAATTCCCTTCTCGAAGTCATCTTGAGTATAACTTTCCCTTTCCTTTCAACCTTCAAAGTAGAAGAATTATCCTTGAAAAGTTACTCCTCGTGATTAGAGTAATGATAGGAAGTAAATATATACTTGTGTGAATAAATGTGACGAGTGGTCCCAGTATTCACCCACCGTTCCTTAGTGTTTTCCACCATGTTAACTTCAAAAACCATAGCCAAAAGGCTCAAATCATTAATATTGTCAGAATGGTTCTCAACTTCAGTGTAATTTGCTTATTCGATATTTTTTCTATTATTATTTCCTTGATTTTTTTGGTTACGACAATCATTAGCACGATGTCCCGGCTTGTCACTCTTAAATAATTTTCCATCAAACTTATTAATGTTTCCACTTTAGGCCCCTTGAATGGACCAACTTGGTTCACATGCTTCATTTTCTTATTCTTGCTACGTTCTCCTTCTTCCACAACATGTGCTTTAGATTTAATAGGATTTTCAGTTTTCTTCTCAGATACTTAATTATCTTCTTCAATCCTTAATCTCACATTCAAGTCCTCAAGCCCCATTTCTTTACGTTTATTTTTTGAATAATTGTTAAAGTTTTTCCAAGATGGTGGTAATTTGTAAATCATTGCAACCACTTAGAATGATTCACTCGATTCCATTTGTTTTTAAAAATCATGATAAATCAATTGGAGCACCTGCACTTGATTAATGACAGTCTTTGAATCAACCATTTTAGAATCCAAGAATTTACCGACAATAAATTTCTTTATTTTCGCATCTTTTGTTTTGCATTTTGTCCAAAAATCCCCACACATCTTTATCACTTTAAGAGGGCTATACACGTTATATAATGTGTTTTTCAAATTGTTGAGGATATAACTTTGGCATAAAAAATTAGCATATTTCTATGCATCCACTACAATTATTACGTGCTTGTCAGTCTCAACCCCTTTCAAAGTTAGTGACTCTTCATTAAGGAATTTAACCAAGTTCAAAGTTGTTAAATAAAATAACATTTGATGTTTCCAACATTTGAAATTAGTCCCTTTGAACTTTTCAAAATTTTCACCATGTCCCACATTTTACAACCTCTTTCTAGAAAGGGGATTCTAGAGTTGACCTCACTTCTGTGAAGTTACTAGGCTCACTTTATAGCATATAAGTTAGAAAATCTAGACCAAACGACTCTAAAGTCTTTGTACTTTTGTGGCATTTATGTTCCAGGTCATCATCTATTTAATAAATTCATTTTCAACATTATCTTGATGAATACTAGATGCAGTGTCCTAAGTTATTTTATAAGAACTTAAATCAACCACTTTGTTACTAGGAAGTATATGTTCAAAGAAATATGCATTTCTAGATTAAATAATAGCATTAACCTGTATATTAGGAATCTCAGATATATGTACAAGAAATCGATATGCACAATTATTAATTGCATAACCAGTCCAAGTGCAATCAATAGTTTTTGGTTCTGTTTTAAGACTTTTAGGATTAGAAACCACCATCTTTGCAAGACCCCCCCCCCCCCCCCACACACACACGTTGAGGTATTTGCAAGAAGGTGTTCGACCATGTAACGCCCGAACCCGAATTTATGGGTTACCCGTGAGTCGACCCTGTTCGATCCGAGCTATAGGTGTGAAGTGAAATGAAATAAACTAAATAATGTTGCTAGTTAAGTATTATTTTAATTAACATTTCACTTATTTACATGCAATTAAGATTTCGAGATGAACTACATGAGGGATCCATTGGGAGCACCCCGGTGTCCAAGTAAACCGAGCTACAGACATAAAACTTAAATAAAATATACTTACCTATATAGTGCCCTCAAAATATGAAGTCGCTCCCAACTTGCCGTAACAAAGTAGGGATGTAAACCTACGCCTAGTGGGATTTATACATGCAGTATAGAAATGAACGGCATAAAGGAATACTCACACGCTGCAACCACATACATGATAAAAATGTATATATTTACATATGTATGCCTTTGAAAAATACATATTCCAATGCATTAACCAATTATTTTCGAAAATCTCACTTGCCCAAATTAATTGACCTTAATCTTATTTAAGGTTTTCTTCAATCATACTTAGCATTCTCACTTTGTTAAACATACTCGGTTCAACACTTGAAACCATTACACTTTATTTGATTCGAACCCATTCCTTAACCAAAATTTAAGCCTTTTATTCATTTGAATGTACTTTAGTAATTTCATTGAAAATCACCATTTCAACGCACATATTGTTCATGTTAGAAAATACTTATTTACTTTTTGAAAATCCCTTTTTACAACATATTCTTGTGTTAAATACTGGTTTAACCATTTAGGTTGCTTGATCACCCATTTATCCACTTCCTTTAACCCTTTTTTCATTCCCTTATGGACATTAATAGATTTACTCATTTACTTGTCCATTTCACCTTTACCGGAACATTTATTACACTCATTCAAGTTAGGTTGTATTAACACATTTTACCAGACAACCTATTTCTTGATACGTTCCATATTTATCTTTTTCGGTAATCTTCCAATACCGAATATTTACACGGGCTCCACACCGACGGCTATGCGCACCATATGCTCTGGCCAGTGATTTAGGGATTTTCACCTAAGGGCTCCATGCCCTTCTTGCTTTATCCCGGTGTCATCCAAATATCTTTTATGTGTTTTAACATTTTACAAAGTTCCACATTATTTCCTTTCCTTTTTACCCGACCGAAGCAAAAACTCGGGACTTTACCACCCCAATTTCTGTTACACTTTGAAAATTTACCATTTCATGTCCCTTATACCTTAACTTTGATTTTTATTCCAAAAATCATATTTGATTAGGACCACTTTTTGTAACACCATTTTATTTCACAAAAATGTTTCACATTAAGTAAAATTATAATATTACCCATGTGTTTCCAAAATCACTTTTCACCTTATTTTCACAAGTGTTAATTTCTCCCCAAAACACTATCAAGTTACTCACACCAACTTCTTAAGTGATTTTAAACCCTTAACACCTTTTTACATTTGGAGTAATATTTATTGGAAACACATTTACACCATTACTTCCTTTTCATTCCATAAGTGTTAGTATTTCACAACATTAGTAAGTTACACTCACTAACCATTCCGTGTTTACCCGTTAACACTTAGTTACTACTTTTTATCAACATTTTCAAGTACACAGTTCATTACTTCTTCATTTAAGAAATAAATTCACACTTAAGACTAGTTTTATAAGGAAATTTCCATTTGATTTATTTAACATGCAGTCCTTTAATTTCATACGCATTATGTCTTTAGTCCCAACTACACATACTTTGAAGACCAAATTTCCAACCTTTCGTTTTCTTGTTTAAACCCAACAAAATCTTCTTTAAACTTGTTTATACATTTTATGTAAAAATACTACAAGTTTATATGAAAGAGAAGATGGATTTTAAACCCAAAAATCCTACTACATTATTTAAACATATTTTCCACCAAATATTTTTCAAGTAAATGTTTATTTTCAAACAGTTTATTCCATAAAATGTTTAACACTAATATTTCTAAAATGCTCATTTTCAAAAAATATATCATCTTTCAAATTCCAAAACCTTGAAATATTTACTTATTCTTTATTTTTCAACAAAATCACATTATTTGCCAACATTTTATTCCTTAAAAATATTTTTCATCAAAATTAGTAGAAAACGAACCATTTTCATAAAACATCAACTTTCATTATTTAAAAAACCTTGAAATAATTATTCAGTCTTTATTTTTAACAAAAATAATAGTTTCCAACATTTTTATTTCATAAAAATGCTTATTATTATTTCTACTAGGAAACCCATCATAAGCATCCTACTCTTAATATTCCAACAATCAAGACTAAAAATACACAACTAAAGTCTTAATTTAAGAGTAGAGTTTCCCCCACCCCTAAGGTCCCTAATGGTGGCAAGAGTGTTGGTTTAGGATGAGCAACCTCCACCTTCAAAGGTGGCCTCAAGGGGTTAGAAAATTCTCCTCCAACAACCTTTATTTGAACTCCAAGCAAGACCCATTGTAACTCGATAAAAGCTCACCTTCTTCTTCTCCAAGAACCCCCAACAATAACCCCCAAAACTCGTAGCTCTTCTTTCACCATGGTGTAAATGGGTCTTTTGGCATTGAATACACCATAGAAATGGTGGAAAAGTGGTGGTTTGGTTATGGAATGGTGGTGGGTGGTGGTGAAAGACCACTCACCTCTTCCTTTCTCTCTCACTCTCTATCTCCTTCTTCCATTACTCCCAACACACAAATAAACCCCAAAAAAACCTTAATAAACCTCCCTTAATATCCTATTACCTATTTTGTCCTTCCTAGAATGATCTGAGCTCAACAACACAGAAAATCGAAGGCCCAAAACGTGACAGCGCACAAGGGCATCTGATCTATAATTCTCAACCAGCTTCGTTCAAACGATAGGGCCCTATCACTCAATCTTTGGCATCACGCGACCTTTGCGCGACCTACTACTATAAGTCAGTAGCATGTCGCGAGAGGCGTTACATCTCGCTACCTTAAAGTTGTCACTCGAACGACCTCTTAAGTCGTTTGAATGAACCTAATTCTTTTTCTTATTATTTTTATCCAATTTTTACCCACAATTCTCTCCATATTTATACTTAAATCGTCTTCAATTATTGTCAGAATATAACTTAATTAATTTAATGGGATGGGATATTACAAACTTCCCTCCTTGGGGAATGTCGTCCCTAAAATTCTCGTTCCATCAATCCTCAGACTCATGGGGTGCACCAACTTTTATTCTAAGACATAAAATCATCGAAGGCAAAACCATCGATGTCCTCAACACTAATGTCACCAAGTATTTAGAATGCCACATGCTCTAATGATCTTCATTTTGTTAACAACAACACTACCTACTCGACTTCGAGTCTCCATTCGCCTTATGATCAAGTTCAAATCATACCTAGCACTACCCATGCTAGTACCTAGGGATTACTGGTGCCGTTACGGGCAGATCATCTTCTAGCAACCAACACTCACCCATAAAAACTCATGATACGATCATCCGTTGTATATATGACAAAATTCAATCTCTAACTTAGGGTCATACATCCCGTGCCTTATAATTTTTCAGGTTATCCTAAGTATATAACTGACATCAATTTATCGATAACCATACTATGTTATTCTCTCGCTCCATGGAAGAATAAATTCATCAAATCATTATTGTATGCCTTGTTTACACCTTCCGATACGTCACTCTGATGAACCTAAACCTATGTTAGGTGTCTCATCCATGAGTACTCACTCGTGTCTAACTTCAATCTACTCACCATGGCAAAGAAATATCATATGCTAAGTTTCCCTCAATTTATAACACTATATTGTATCCTTAAACCATTATTTCGCTCATAAAAACCTGAGCCACTGACTACCGAGCGGGCCATTTGGGAGTCCACTAGTCTATGCAAAATTGATAATATGAACAAATTGAATCTCCGAAATCTTATCCTCCCATACAAAACATTTTTTTGCAATAACAAGATTACCTCAGATGAGCACACCCAGTTACCAAGCTGCATTGGCCAAACCCGACCCATTGCGCTCTTCCGAGTTTAACTGCGTCGTGATAAGATATGGCACCGATCTGAGTCACCACATAAGTGAGAATACCGATTCCTAATTATCAAGGCCAAAAGGGACAAACTGGAGTCAGAGGGACATGCAACCTCCTCGAGGAATTTCGTCCATAGGTCTTCGGTTTAAATTCATGGAAGAGAACCTATACTGTATACTGGAAGTTATATTACTCATTCACAAAACTCTCATAGAGTTCTACTTTTGGACGTACACCCTATCCTGGATCACTAGACTTGAAGATTCGAATATCGACTATTTATTCTCATAATATGATAGCAATTTACAAATCGATTGTCCTTGAGGGAATCAACAAACGATTTCCCTTCTTGGGAGAAAGGCCCTACTTTTCACACCCTTGGCGTAAGTGCACCATTTTGATTAGCGGATAGCTCCTCCTTGTCTATATCGACCTCATCCAAAAAATAGTGACGACATCTCCAACCTATTACACCTAGGTTATTGCTTGCTTTTCCATATCATGATCGAATCCCAAATCCCTTAGATATTACTTGGCTTGATCGAAGCACTCATTTAACTATGTCCTTCTGACCACGAGAGGCTACCACCTTCACCTTAGGTTTTTCACCCTGACACTATTAACGCGACGACCACACCCGCCGTCATTGGCACCCTAAGGGTAACTGACATCGAACTGGAATACATTTTCGAACCTATACCCACTTGTAAGGACAGGCCAATTTTTAGTCTCTACATCGCTAAGGCTATTCTAGCATATGCTATCGACACCCCGACATAACAATCATGTCTCGATTCTACCCCACCTTAGTCGTCATTTGCAAGTCTCCGCATGGTGTCATCACTCTAAACCTCTAATACATTTCCTAGTGTGCCTCAAAACCGGATATCATTAGACCCTAACTATCCATTCCATGACATTCGAACCTCACTCATTAGAGAATATAAGTATCACCCTGCCTTAGGGCTACACCACCCTTACATGACTATAGGGAAACCATACCTGACACCTACACTATACGATTGTTAACCTCTGATCACCACCCGACCCTTAATGAAATCTTTACTAAGAATGCTACCATCTCTTCTTATCGAACTTAATTGGTCTCATAAGAACACCGAATACATTTCATGTGAAAGTCCCAAATTTGGTGAGATTTCATCGTCTACATGTTTATCATCTTAGTTACACCCTACCTTTCGATGCCCACAACGATATTACTCGGCGCTCGTAAGGAAACTAGTCCGGGAGCTTATACCCCAGTCCACCTTAATTCTCAAATGCCTTAAGACATCACAAAATTCGATATTTATCCTCAATAATGCCACATATAAATTCTTCTTATGGAAATATCCACGTGCCTATGAACTATCCACACACTAGGATTTCCTCGCACCTAGCCATTACCTCGACGGCTAAAACGGGTTTCAATTTTTAGATATGAATCGTACCTTCTCCCAAACGGTTGTGACTATAAGTCGCGTATGAATTTTAGTTATTGTTATTACCAATTATGGAAAAACACGATCATCGTCTGCAGCCTATAAACCTCAATGCCTACCTTACCCAAATCCTCGATGACTATTCAACAATGGCGATCGAATTGCCTTGCTATGTGAATATCACACTATATGCCAACCCAGGGGTTAACATAACTCTGCTAATTTTGATAGGATATGGATGTCGGGTATTGCCTATAAACACCAATTCCCTCACCATGGATGCTGCACGATATCCCATTCCTTAATAACACACTATGATCACCAAACCATAAATTACTACCATCTAGGGTTTTGGTAGGACAAGGGACGTCGAGTATCGCCCAAGAGGAGGCCCACCCTAATAATGCTGCAAGAAGTCTTATTCTAAAAATCACAACTTAATTACTTACTACCAAGTCACCACGATAACCTAGGCTCACTCCTGGGTTATCTTAATCATCAGGGTTATCTAAACCCACGTTACAGTCAAGGTAAATAATTTGAGATGCACTAAACCCAAGTTCCCCAACGAATGGACCTTTTTCTTCCTCACCCGGAACTAGTTATTTTAATTACATTCAACGACAAACAATCCACTAAGGTGTTCACTCATAAGGATAGAATTCTATCAACTAATACCAAATTATCCTCTAGTGTTAGCCTACATCAATTTATAAACTCATTGACCTTGTCATCAATCATAACATTACCCAAAGGATTGAAATTACCTAATTCTCACATAAATATTGACCTCTAATATGCATCACACCCAAGGCTACATATAATTTAAGTTACGATTTCCCATTACATAATATGACACTCTAACTATCAATCCCTACAATTGATTATACATAATTTGGTGCCAGTTTCCCAATGGGCATCATTTCATTCTATTAGCATCTCACATGATTCTAAGCAATTAAATTGTTAACGAAAGATCATCGTAATAACAAGTACGGTGTCACCACTATAGTCTTACATGGACACCCATAGATTATTACTATACTTATAAGAAATGCGGAGGAGGTTAATAACCATTAATCTACTCGTGTGCCACTTGACTTTAATCTAACTTTTCATGCTAACCTCTTAGACTTTACTATCGAGGACACGAACTAAAACTTCATTAAACTAGCATGACCGGCCCAAACCACACCAATGTCGAAAGATCCAATACCAAACTTACCACGTCACACAAAAAGGGAACCTTGAACCTAGAGCTATGATACCATTTGTAACATCCCTACCTGGATTTATGGGTTACCCGTGAGCCGACCTGAGTGTTAGGTGTGAAGTGAAATGAAATAACGTAAATAATGTTGCTAGCCAAGTTTTATTTTAATTAATATCTCACTTGTTAGCATGCAATTCAAATTTTGAGATGAACTACGTGAAGAGTCCAAGTAAAAAGTGTTACTAACGTAAAACCTAAATAAAATGTACTTACTTATATAGAGCCCTCAAAATACGAAGTCGCACCCAACCTACCGTAACAAAGTGGGGATGTGATCCTATGCCCAGTGGGATTTATACAAGAAATATAGAAACGAACGGTAGAAAGGAATACTCATATGCTACTACCACATACATACAAATATATGTATATATCTACATACATATACCTTTGAAAAATATAAATTCCAATGTATTAATCAATTTATTTTTGAAAACCTTACTTTCCCAGATTAATTAACCTTCATCTTATTTAAGGTTTTCTTTAATCATATTTAGCATTCCCACTTTGTCTAACACACCCGGTTCAACACTTGAAACCATTACACTTTATTTGATTCAAACCCATTCCTATACCGGAATTTAATCCTTTATACATTTGAATGTACTTTAGTATTTTTATTAAAAATCACCATTTCAATACCCACATTCGTCGTGTTATAAAATACTATTTACTTTTTGAAAATTCCTTTTACAACACATTCTTGTGTTAAATATGGGTGATGATGCTTGAAACAGCACCACTAGATAAGAGGTGGTAGAGCTCAAACAGTATTGACAATGGTAGTAATAGATTTATATATGTATGTATGTATATAGAAGGAGATGAGTAAAAGAGGTATGAAGACAATGATGTATAGTGGTTCAGCCAATCAGGCCTACATACACTATGAGTCAGTGATCCACTAAATATGGGCACTAAAGCCTTGGATACAATGCACAAGCTTTCTCTCTCCACTGTGTGTACAAACAGAGTTTCTTCTAGGGTAAAAATTATCCATCCCTTTGCAAGGTTGAAGATGATAAGTATATATAGGGCTTGGGGGGTGTAGTGTACCCCCAAGCATGCATGGACCATGTGAATGATGATATAGCTAATCCCCTATTGACACCTGGCTAGACCACTTGTAGGTAATTATGCCATAATATTCCCTCACGTGAGGGAATGATCTTGTTATAACGATTTAGTCCACGTACTACACGAGCCCCATGCGCACTGTCCCACTCGCCATAATGGCGTTACCCTCGGCCTATAGTGACATGACGAGGCCGATTCTAACCTTGTGGGAGCCCTGATTGCTAAATACAGGAAGTGTACTATCGGCCTACAGAAGATCAGTTGATTATATGGTCGTCTAGACTATTCCCAAGCCGAGGATTCAATTCGCATGGGCTTGGGCTTATTTGGGTCATCCAGTATACTTGTATTGCCCATGGTGGGGTCGTCCTGATGGACCCCTATCTTCAATTTGACCCCCTGGGGGTAATAGCAGAGTTGAGCCCCCATCCTTGACGAGGCTACCCTTGTCCAGGCCGAGGGTATATTTTGGTATATCAATCACCCCTAACCCTTAGTCATCGATGCTGTTGAGATGGATGAGGGGTAATATTATCTTTGGATGTCGAGTTGATGAGTGGTTAAGCTGATGAGTGACATTTGTCAGGTGTCAATCATCATTTTGTGTTCCCCAAGAATGACGACTTCATATTACACTGAACATTGTGCCCTAATGATGATTTTCCTCGTTTGTTGTGCACCAACTAGGTTATTGAGCCTAATAATGACAAGGTATTTAAGCCTTTTTAAACAATTATCTCTTTTTTCTACATTATTCTTTGCACGCTTTCTCTCTCTCTATCTTTAGCAGTTAACCTCCATCCTTGCATTTTCACGAAAGCTCTAAGTTTCTTCCACCTTCAGTCTTCTCTTTTAGGTAATCTCTTCACCGTTCTTCCCATTTTTTTTCAAGTTTCCTTTGGTTTCTGCTTTGAATAGTTTCTGCTTTGAATAGTTTCTATGAATTTTCTAGGATGTCATTCATTTTTTTAGCGTGTGTATCCACCCTTCATCAGTGGTTTTAGGGTTAGAAATCGATTGATAGGCTTTCTTGGGTTCCTCCCCCACCATTTTGTGGTGGTTCGGTGTTGATTTTCAGCTTTTGTAGGTTCCCAGTGACCCTTCGGTCTTCTTCTCCGGTGAATCTTACTCATTCTATTCTTGGTTGTTCATCCATAAGAACTTTCATTTCTCTAAGTTAGATCTCGAAGTCAACTTAGTCAGCTATTTAATTTGTTTGTAAGTTGTTTGAAAAAATCCTTAAGTGTAGGGTCTTCCTCTTAATGCTCCAAAGGCTTTACAAGTTAGCCAAAGAGTTTCCAACTTTGAGAGAGAGGTGTTTTACGGAGATTAGGAGGATAGAAGAAGAGAAAGAGTCTAGACGTAGGGCCGACCCTGTCTGGGTATGACCCATTTTCCCAATTCCATTGGCTATAATTTTACCATCTCCCTTTGGGCCTTTTAGGTCGTCTTGTCATCCAACTAAGAGTCAGAGACAAGAAGTCATAGATAAATGAACCAGAGTGCCATCTTCTATCGGTGCCGGTACCTCTGGGAGAGATGACCCTTCAAACCTTAACCCTCGCGAACAAGCCAAGGGAACAGTTAACCCTAAAGTTGTCCCTGTGACTACTATGTCTCCCCTTGAATTTAAAGCCACATTTCCAAATGGTCCCCCAACTCTTGACAACGATAGGGCAGATGGATCAGGGGATGAGAGAAGTGAGGACGAAGGTAGTGGGGTCGAGGACGAGAGTGAGAATTCAAACAATAAGGTTGACACCTCAGCAACCTCGTCTTTTATCTCATACGTTAAGGATAGTGATCTCTTACTATAGAGACACTCCTTTGGTGTTAAACCTAATGTTACTATGAGGATCCCAAATGAAGATGAGAAGGTCTTCCAGGGGTGAGAGGGAGAAATTGTGATGTACGAGCATATGTTTAGGGTCGACGTTAGGTTGCCTCTTCATCCTGCCATCGTCTATATACTCTCTGAATTTGGGGTTGCTCCTACCCAACTTCCTCCTAACTTATGGAGGATAATACTCGGCTACGTTTCCCTTTGGAAGAACACATTCACTGATGAGCCCTCGGTTGATCTGTTCCTGACCTATTATAACATAACCTCCTCATCCAAACAACTGGGGTACTTCCATCTAAGGTCTAGGAGGTCTGATAAGAAACTTCTCCATGTTGCACAATCTTCAAACCAAGACTGGAAGAAGAGATTCTTCTTTGTCTCTAGGGATTGGGAATTCCCCCTCGAGGTTGATTCTCTAGAAGATAGCCCGAGGGTCTCTCGAGCGTGGTATAACCCCTCCATGAAAGCAAGGTCAGACCCTGGACTCATCTTAGACGAAAGAGATATAGATGACTATCTGAGGGAGCAGGGGAAGGATGGTGCCATTCCCCAATTTGAAGATTTAATGACCCCTCAAATCCTCAGAGAAGTTGGTTTGAGGGTCGTCCCTTTGACAGAATTATGTGAGTTGCTTTTTGTTTCAATTTCTTTCAAGTGTCCCCTCTTTACTTTTATCATCTGTCCTATCGTCCTACTTTTGCAGATTGGCCTCCAAATACATCTGATTCACTTTGGGAGATGTCTTCCCCAAGTCTATTGGCTAGTCTGAAAAAGAAAGGAAAAAAACCTCAACAAGTCCAAAATAAAACAACAGATTTAGGGCCGATCGTCGTGGGTTAGCGAAAGAGGAAGGAGAGATAAGCTCCTGTTGATGGTCGATATGATTCCCCTACGAGGGTGAGGACAAAGGGCCCAGATACGCACACTGAGGGGACGAGTTCTTATTCTTCTTTGGATACCTTCTGGTCGACGACCCCTATTCTCTGATTGCCCACATGAAGGTTTCCAAGGTCTCTATATTCCATGCTCCATCATCCCCTGACTACAACTTCTTGGTTAAGATGCCCCCACCCAGAGTCTATGACTTTGGGATCCACAGTCTGGCCCTGGTATTTCTCTTGTTCTTTCAATTTTAACTCAATGATATCAACTGGACCCTTGTATCCTCCTCACTAACTTTGTTCTTGTCTTTTCCAGTCTGTCTGCACCTTTTCCTTGGCCATGAAATGGATGGATGAGAATTATCCCAAATTTCAAGAGGCTAAGAGAGCTATTTAGAGTGGGGCCAACTTGAAGACAGAGCTGGAGAATTTTAAGAAAGAGCTGGAGGGTATGAAGGTCGATCACTCTAGGGTTTTTAGGGGGTTCGGGAAGGAGCATGCTGAGCAGCTGGAGCAGAAGGATGATCTTCTTAAGGCTAAAGAGGAGGCTTTGACCAGTCAAGAAATGAAATTTAAGTTAGACCTTGAAGAAGCTGGTCAAAGGTCAGGAACTGATGCTGTGGAGGCATACAAGCTCTCTGAGGAATTATAAGGTTTTGGCCTTGAGTATTTGGAGAGAGGAATCAAGACATCCTGTCGGTGGGTCATCTTGAAGCTTGCTGACGCAGTGTCAGCCATTCGCCCCTCTCTGAAAGCTGAGAATTTAGAAGATCCCTTGATGGTCGAGGCTCTGTCCCATATGGAGTCTCAGACGGCTGTTGAGGGAACAGGGACATCAAGGATTCGACCTCCTGTCAATGCTACTATCAATGTTGCTAATGATGGTGTAGAAGCTTTACCCTCTGAGAGAGTTATTTAGAGTGGTCGTCTTTGACCTATGCCCTCTTAATGTAATTTTGTTTTTCTTTTAATAGATTTGAACATGATGTATTATAACTCGTTCTGTTTTTTAATGAAGAAGCTCTTCCCTTCCATTTGGTCTTTTATTTCTCCATTTTTATAATTTGTGCTAACCATCTTCTAAGTTAACACAAGTCCTCCTTTATATTTCTTGGGAATGAGTGGAGGGTCGTCCCTGCCATTCACCCTCATCCTAGTCGAGGGAGATAATCCACCAAATTAATGATGTTTTCAAAAATTTAAGTCCTCCCTCGTCTTTCTTGGGGGTGAGTGGAGGGTCGTCCCTGCCATTCACCCTCGCCTTTCTTGGGGGTGAGTGGAGGGTCATCCCTACCATTCATCCTCATCCTAGCCGAGGGATATAATCCACCAAATTAATGATGTTTTCAAACATTCAAGTCCCATCTCGTCTTTCTTGGGGGTGAGTGAAAGGTCGTCCTGCCATTCACCCTCGTCTTAGCCGAGGGAGATAATCCACCAAATTAATGATTTTTTCAAACATTCGATTCCTACCTCATCTTTCTTAGGGGTGAGTGGGGGGTCATTGATCGAGGGGGAAAAGTGGCGTTGTGTCAAAATGCCGATCATTGTTTTCTGTTCACCACCTCAATACAAAAACCTAAATTACGACTGCACTTGTGATACAAGTGTAGCGGTAAGTCGGGTATCAAAAATTCACAGAGACGAGTTGCTAGAATTTATAGGATTTAATACTCCTAAATAAAAGTGCGAAAGATGATTATACACAAAAAGGGAAAAGATGCATAAAAGGGAAATATTAATCTAGGCGAGTGTATTGAAACTAGATTAACAAAAGTGGTAAAAACTATAGGTTGCGTCGAATATCCCTCACTCAAGTTAATTAGTATAAAATGGTTACATGGGTCGACGAGTTATTACGATTGCGTCTCGTTTTGACAGTTAATTAAATCAAGAGTTGTCACACCCCTAAATTTGCATAAAAGCCTAATATAATTTTGGCGTCAACAAATACCCCGAAAATTACGCACGCAAGGTCCTAAGCATGGAACATACATGATATGCCCTGTCAAATCTCCTAGTCATAATAACGAGGACAACGCACCTGAAATAGACCCGTAAACTCCATCACCAAAGCAAAGCAACATGTCAACCCGAGGTGAGTTCAATCCGACACAACCTAGACTAAATTAACTAGAAAACATATTAAAAACGCGGTAAATAAATGCTATAAATAAACGCGATAAATCTATACTTGAAAGCACAGAAGGAAAGAAAGTATACCTAATTATGAAAGCATGTAAATTAACTACTAAGCAAGAATTAAAGGAATACAAACTTAATTAATGGAGAGGATGATGAAAAGCTCACACTTACAAACCCAAATGGGTGTCAAACCAAGAGAGGAAGAAGAATAAACTCTCCATCTCCAAACCCTAACCTAAACTATCTTCTAAAACAAAGTATATTCAAATAGAAAACCAAAATTGGTTTAAATAGTAAGTTGGAAAAAAAAAAAGAAAAGAAAAGGAAAAAGAAAAGAAAAGAAGACAAGAAACAAATATCTGGTAAACGCGGTCGACCGCGGCCAGGGGACCGGTCGACCGCACCTTCAATTAAAAACATACTATCTCCTTTCCATAGAAAAATCCAAAACCACGATCGACCGGGCCTCAAACCGAGGTCGATCGGGCCTCAAACCGCGGTCAATCGGGCCTTTGTTTCTCAGCTTTCATTGGTCTAAAAAGAGGGGAAAAAGTTGATTACAGAAATGGCCATAACTTCATCGTCCGAGCTCGAAACGATGTTCCGTTTGTGGACACACGATGCTAACTCAATGAACTACGCATCTGTGGAATTTACATGAGCTGGATAAAAAGAGACTTAACTACAATCCCCTTAAAGTAGCATCCGACGACAAAACTTGTCCGAAAGGCAATGGATCCTCACTTTTAGCGTTCCAATACCTACAAAAGTACAATTAACCCGTGCAAAGAATGTATATATCCAATTACAAGGTTGTCTGTGTAATGAGAACAAATATAGGCATTAAGAACCATAAAAGTGCTAGAATGCATAAAGATAAAGGGCAAAAATATGCAATATTCGATACGAATCACACCCTCTAACTTAGACATCGCTAGTCCCTAGCGATGAAACAAACAAAACCAGTCCACAGAAGGCAGTAAAAAATGTATATATGCATCGAAATATAAATGCCACTGTCGTAGGGAGCGCGATTGCATTTAGCATATGCAATAAGCCGTTAAACCCCTAGGTTACCCTAGTGGATGAGTGTCATCTCGTGAGGGTTTTCAGGGATGAAAACCACAAACATCATACAGTTTCCTCAAATTATGCCCAATCAACATGCGATAAGCCCAACAATAACAAAAAAGATTTCATACGCATTATTAGAAAAATGAACAAATTCAAACGAAAGTCCAAAGCATTAACTTTATATAATGCACCTTATAGAATTCAAACCTTAAAATGTGGGAGGGGAGCGAGAACATGCAAAGTGTGATTTGGAAAAAACTTATATAAATTGGATACTAAATAAAGCAAGCATATATTCAATCCCCACGGGCATTAAACTCATCAAGTGAATTCACTGAAAACAGGGAGTTAACACACGGAATATGCGGGTATAAAGAGTAAATATAAATGGAAACTAGGCCGCACACATGTCACAAATGAAGAACGCTACTTAAGATCACATAGGACTTGATATGGCTGTAATGTAGGCTAGGCTAGGGTACGAAACGAATAACATGTACGTACAGGTTGAAAGTGTTCGGAACGCAAAAACTTAGAATAATGGAAAATAGTGCGGGCAATATCAAAATTTGGAAAACAAGTTCAAAACGAGCATTAGATATAACAATTGGAGAGTAATCAAAGCTTATTGAACTATATACAACATTTAAAACTTTCTCTTTATTTTCTTTTCTTCTTTTTCACACTTTTTCTTTTTTGTTTTCTTTTGCTTTTTCTTTCCCTTTTTCTTCACTTTTTTCACATCTCTTTTCTTTACTTTTCTTACTCTCACATGCCTAAATTGCAACCACAATATACCAATAACACTCAATCCCAATCAACATTCCAAACAAAGGTATGAAAGTGTATATATGGGCTAAAACTCCAATTTAGAGTTGGTTATGGGATTTTGGGTTATGAAACGAAAGGCTAATATTTAGGCTCAAAGGGGTTGACGAGGGGAAACATATAAGGTGAGGTCAAGGTCAATATGGGTGATATAACAAAGATGGACTATGATCATTTCATAAAGTTTACGCAATTCTCGAATCAAAATAAACTTTGAAAATCATGCTCAAGTTACACATTTCATATATGAACTCAATTAATGAACGATCAAATGAAAGAATAGTGACATTACCGACGAAATCAATGTTTTCAAAGAGGAAAGAAAAGTGTATAACACTCACAAACGACGAAAGGTAAAAAGCTTACTCGATGTAAGTATATACAATGCAACAAAAGATTACCGAGTTATAAAAATCTTAAACCAAATCAATCAAGCAAGAAAAGTGCATGTGCTCATGGGATTAAAGTTTAATTCATGAAGTTATTCATAATCGCAATAAGTGAGGACTAAAGTCTAATAACTTCTAAAATTGAGAACATGCATCGTTGAGTTGTCAATTGGATCAAGAAATTATTGAAATTTATCATTGGAAACAAAGGCAAAATGCCCAAAAAAGGAGAAAAAAGAAAGAAAATATTTTTGAATTTTTTTAATTTTCTAAGAAAAGCATACTAAGTAACAAACATGTGAGCAAAAACATGGACTAAATAAATAAATGGATAGAATATACCACACCCCTAACTTAAAACCTGACATTGTCCTCAATGTGAATTAAGAACCAAGTTAAAGAGAGGAAACAAGCGATATTACCCAAAATTGGAGCGATCCCCATAAGAACAAGTCCAAAGAATCTATAAAACAAGTTAGTACTGAGCATAGCAAAAACAAATAACAAAAAGTTAACTAATTACACTAGACTAAATTAAGAAGGAAAAATAAGATAAAAAGAATAAAAAGATAACTCTATACAACCTACTGTTTAGGCTTCACTCTAACTGTACACTAGAAGTCTAAATAGTTGAGGGTCCACCATGAAAATGATTTGACTTTGGAGGGTGACCGGTGTACCCTCACTCTCAAGCATGCCTAACAAAAAATATGAATTCCGTTTGAACAACGGAAGACATGTGTGAGGTGGAAGAAATGAACCATCGCCAATTAAAAGTTTTTGAGGGACAATGGGGGATTTGGATTTAAAGGGTGACAAAAACATATGGGGACCGAGAAAAGCAGTATATCCTCCTAAGGATTTTGAAATTGGAATAGGAGGTGGCGCACACGAAGGCAAAGATGCGATCGTGGAAGGAGACTCAAGCAAGTACTCCTCATCGGCGAAAAGTTTTAAAACATTAAAGTTTGAAACCGAATCATCGAGTTCTTGTGACGGTGTGATAACATAGAATGAAAATGGGGAGGAAAGAAATTCAAACTCAAGAGATGAGTCATCATCGCTTGAAGATTGAGTTTTGAAGGAATTAAGATCATTTTCAATGAAATGTTCTTCTTTGGGGACCACCTCAGCAGTCTCCTTCCTCAAGGAAATCACTTCTTCTCACATGGTATACAATTAAGTAGCAATAATGATGAAGGCTTTGCCATGAGAGGCTAGCATGATCTTACATACTAGATTAAATGCCTAAGTGTGGAAGGAGTAGAGGCTGCTAGACTTTTCAAGCTTACTGAGGGGGCATGGACCATGTTGTCTTGTACTTGGCATGCCCTATAATTTTTTATAAAGTGGATAGAATCAGCCTCCATCGTTGGCCAGTAATATCCCAGCATCATTAATTGATCATATAACTTTAAACCTCCCATGTGGTACGGCTCATGTGCCTTCTTCAACACTTTCTCTATATCCCCCTTGGCCACACATCATAGAACCTTCTCATTATATCCTCTTTTTTAGAGTTCCCCTTCTACCAAGTAGAAACGTGCTTCTCTTTTTTTAAGTAAATTTCATCTGCCCTATCAGCTGGAAGCTACCCATCCTTGAGGTAGGTTATGTGGGGTTTTCTTCAGTCTTCAAAGTTCTCAACGAAGTTAGATTCTATGGGATAGTTGAATTGAGTTTGGCACTTTAAAAAGATTTATTGTAAGCAAGCAACATCCATGCTCATGGTGGGATAATATCAACCCCCTCGCTATAACCATCGATAAAGGTGAATATCAGTATCCCCACAATGATTCTCATGCATTGCCATCAATTTTTCTTTAGCCTCTTTTGACCTATATACACCTTGACAGAAACCCTACTGGGCTCTTAAAGTAGAGCGTTCCCTAGAGCAGGTGATAATTTACTAACTATGACAACTTCATGCTTCCTTCTCTCGTTTCCAGCTATTTCACTATATGTTACCTCCAGTATTCTGGCTCCTCACTTGGAAACAATGACTTCACCATGGTCGGCACTGTTCTTCGTCGCACTAGATAGTAGATTTTTGCTGCTCCATCTTTAATTTTTGAGCTATCGTGGCCAACGCATTTGGATGCTTGTACATCATCCGAGCATGTATCCCGATTTTCACCTTACCTAACTAGTATTGGAATGATTAGTTTATACGGGGATATGTTCTCATGCTTGAGAGAAAATTCTTCATTAACTTATTTCACTACAAATTTAGAGTCTCCTCGTATGCATCACACTCTAATTCCTCTTCTCAGGTCCTCCAATAGACCAAGTATGAGGGTCTCATAATCTACCTCATTATTGGAACATTTGAATTTCAACTTTAAAGAGAGGGTAACCTTCTCCTTTCCTTATGAGAGTATAATTATAATACCCCATTATTTTAAGGGCTTATTTATGAATATTATATAAGATTTCAATAATGTTATTATTTTATTTATCGGCATATTTTATTTGAATAAAAAATATAATATCTATTTTGTATTTAAAAGCATTTTATTTTAGATTTAAGTCAAACTAAACATTTAATTTTAAATGGTATTTGGATATTTTATAATGGTTGATATATGTAAAGTAGATAATTTTGAATTAAAGGGCAACGTGATAATATGTGTTAGCTTAGGCTCCAAGCTAGGGTTTGACAGAGGGTCTATATAAGGAATGTTAGAGATAGTTTTAAGTGTGAGAAGAGAAAATATAGAGGCCAAAAATGAAAACCAAAGAGACAAAAAATGTGAGGAATGGAAAGAGTCACTTTTGAGTGTTTTAGATCTTCTTTTTGAGTCCTTTCGAATGAGATTTGAGAAAAATGCAAAACACATACCTAGCCTAAATTTTTCGTCTAAAATCCAAATCTGAAGTCAGATTCGTAATTCAGGTAATATTTGGATTTGATTTTTTTTTATTTTTAAAACTTGCCTATAATTATGGATTTTGACTCTCTTAAGCAGTTTCATTCTCCTGTGGTTAATTTAGTGTGCTACACTTATTCAACCATGATTGTATAATTATATACATGCTATGTGTTGCATTTATATATATTGTATGCTCATATATTATATTCTTTCTCGCACCCATTTTGTATGTGTTATTTTCATGTCGTCTAGTTTAGGGTAACGAAACTAGTTGATTTTACGAGCATATTGGGTTATAGAAATTGGGTAGAAAACATGTACACTTGATTTATGGAAATTGAATCTTAAATTTATTTTAATTTAGAGAATGATATTATGATGATGATTATTAAAGAATGAATAGGCACTCCTGAGCCGAACCACCTACTAGACGGGGTGTGCTATCGACTACGAGTTTGTTTATTATCCAAAGACTAGTCCCTTAACCCCGGTTGGCGAGTATGCCTAGTGTTATTATGGTGGTGATGTCAGGTTATGATGGGTTGTTTACCCGAGTTATATTATTTATTTTTGGGGTCCATTGTATTGTTCTGAGGATAATTGACATGATAGGTAATAGTAGTCCATACTGTACTGTGAGAAGTGTGGTATGAATTTTGATATTGCGTAGTGTCGTGGTAAGATCCTAGGTTATGATTATATTATTGGAATTTTATTTTGAGTGTTCATATTTCATACACTCTTGTGTATGATGCACACATATACGAGTATGTGTAGTTACACTTGGAGCATTTATACAAGCTACTGAGTTTTTCGCTCATCCCTCGTAGTTTGTTGTATTTCAGGTTTGATGCGAGATGATATTTATGGCATTGTTGGGATTGGGATCGTCATTAGAGGCTTTGAATATTTATTTTCAAATTTTAAACTTACCAATTTGTGTAGTGTAAATTATTTTGTAAAAGGACATTTAAGATTTAATAAAATTAAGAAATTTTATTCAGTTGATATATTATTTATGCTTTCGCAAATTTATTCTCAATCTAAATGGTATTTTTTTAATTCTTTAATATTTTATAGTAGAACCTCCCGGGGTGTTACAAAGTGGTGTTAGAGCATAGGTTATTTGTATTCTCAGGCTTGGTGCTATTAGTTAATTACATTATCCTTGAGAGAGATTTTAATGTGTTCTATTTGGGCGATGTCAAACCTTATGTTTTAATTTAATGGAAGAAAATTGTAGATGAATTTCGAGGACAAAATTCCTTTTGTAGAGGGAAGAATGTAATAACCATTATTTTGAGGGCTTATTTATGAATATTTATAAATTTTTTGTAATGTTATTATTTTATTAATCGGGATATTTTATTTAAATAAAAATTATTTATTGATATTATATTTAAAAGAATTTTATTTTAGTTTGAAATCGAATCAAACATTTAAATTTAATTGATTTTTGGACGTTTTCTAATGGTTTAAATATATAAAGTAGACAATTTTGAATTAAACGGCAATATGATAATATGTGTTAGCTTAGGCTCCAAGCTAGGGTTTGAGAGAGGGGCTATATAAGGAATGCTAGGGCTAGTTTTAAGTGTGAGAAGAGCAAATAGAGAGGCCAAAAATGAAATCCAAAGAGGCAAAAAATGAGAGGAATGGAAAGAGTCACTTTTGAGTGTTCTAGATCTTCTTTTTGAGTGCTTTTAGGTGAGATTTGAGAAAAACTCAAAACACGTACCTGACCCAAATTTTTTGTGTAAAATCCAAATCCGATGTTCAATTGGTGATTCGAGTAATATTTGAATTTATTTTTTTTGGGATTTTGACTCTCTTAATGTAGTTTCGTTCTCTTGTGGTTAATTTAGTGTGCTACACTTATTCAACCTTGAATGTATAGTTATATCCATTCCATCTGTTGAATTTGTATATATTGTATGATTGCATATAATATTGATTCCTGGACTCATTTTTTATGTGTTATTTTCATGCCGTGTAGTTTAGAGTAACGAAAGTAGTTGATTTTACGAGTATATTGGGTTATAAAAATTGGGTATAAAATATGTACACTTGATTTATGGGAATTGAATCTTAAATTTATTTTACTTGGGAGAATGATATTATGATGATGATCATCGGAGAATTAATAGGCACTCCTTAGCCAAACAACTCGCTAGACAGGGTGTGTTGTTGATCACGATTTTGTTTATTATCTAAAGACTAGTCCCTTAATCCCGTTGACGAGTATGCCTAGGGTTATTATGGTGGTGATGCCAATATTTTATGGTGGTGATGCTAGGTTATGATGGGTCGTGTACTCAAGTTATTTATTTTTTCGATCTATTGGATTGTTCTAAGGATAATTGACATGATTGTTGACTGTAGTCCATACCATATTGTGGGAAATGTGGCGAGAATTTTAATATGGAGTTTTGGGTTTTGTACTGTCGCGGTGAGATCCTAGGTTATGATTATATTTTTGGAATTTTAGTTTGAGCATTCGTATTGCATTCACTCTTGTATATGATGCACGCAAACATGAGTATGTGTAGTTACAGTTGGAGCATTTATATGAGCTACAGAGTTTTGCGCTCACCCCCTATAGTTTGTTGTATTTTAGGTTTGATACGAGATGATATTTATAGCATCATTGGGATTGGGATAATTGTTAATAGCTCTGATTATTTATTTTTATAATTTAAATGTACCACTTTGTGTATTGTAAATTATTTTATAATAAGACATTTGAGATTTAATAGAATTGAGAAATTTTATTCAATCAATTTATTATTTATGCTTCCACAAACTCATTCTCAATCTAAATGGTATTTTTTTAAGTCTATAATATTTTTCAGTATCACTTCTCAGGGTGTTACAATAATGCTAGCCACACCTGTCCTTTGGGCACAAGAGCCATCAAACTCCATCTTCAACTCCTCCATCTCCTCTGCTATACAGGCTTAAAAATTATTGCCTGACAATTCTTCAGTAGGAGGCTCAAAGTTCTTACAAGGGAAATGGGCCAACAAATTTTCTATGAATTGACTCTTGATGGCCTTCGAGGCCACGCATTTCAAATTATATTCTGACAATATTAGAAACTGCCTTGCTGCTCTCCTCATCAGGACGGTTCGTGGCAAGAGATAATTTATGGGATCACATTGGTGATGATGTGAAATGTGAAAGAAAGCAGGTAGTGTCTCATCTTCTACGCTATAAAACCTAAGGGAAGACAATGCCTCTCTATGGTGGTATATCTACACTAAATATTTGAAATCACTCATGATAGGTAGTTCATAGGTCTATCTACTCTTGACTTCTACTGAGCAAGAAAATTTCCTATAGATCTTTCTGTTGAGGTCAAGTAGAGCAGCAATGGTGCATCAGTTTCCGGTGGTACCATCGTCAAGGCGGAGGTTAATATCTCATTTATCTTATCAAAAGCTTTCTGTTATCCTTCCACCCAAATTCATTTGACATTTTCTTTCATCAAAGGGGAAAAAGGGTGATTCACCTCCTCCAATGATGGTATGAATCTTCTTAGATAAGAAACCTTTCCCAATAAGCTCTTGAGTTGTCTCTCACTTTTCGACGATGGTATCATTAAGATGGTTTCCTCTTTTCTTCATCTCTTTACTACAAAACCTAAAATTTTTACCGCTGTTACCCCAAAGGCATATTTAAAGGGGTTCATCTTCTTCTCATATTTGTTGCACCTTTCGAACACCCGCCTCAAATCCTAAATATGCTTGCTTTCTTTTATTGATTTTACTACCAGATCGTCCACATAGAATTCTAGTATATCATGAAACAAGTAATAAAATATGGCCATCATTATATACTAGTAAGTGGTATCTACATTCTTCAGTCCAAGCGACATGACTGTGTAGTGGAAGTTCCCCAAGCGTGTTCGGAAATAAGTTTTCTCAGCGTCAGCTGGATCCATTATAATTTGGCTATAACCAACGTACCCATCCATCAAAATGTATATTTTGTGCCTCACTGTGGCATCCACCAAACTGTCAATGTTTGGAAACGGAAATTCTTCTTTTAAACAAGCTTGATTTAAGTCTCTAACATCTACACATATCCTTATTTGCGTTTTATCTTTGTTGGCGATAGGTACGATGTTTGAAAGCCACATGGGATGCTAATTGGCTTGATAAACCCTGCTACCAACAACTTATCTACTTATACTTTAATTTTTAGGTCTAACTCAGCTTTGTAAGTGTGAGTGTCTTATCTCACCGGTAAGGCATTGGGGAGAACATTCAACTTGTGGGAGTTTACTTTTAGGTGTATTTCAGGCATCTCCATATATTTCCACGTGAACATAACTATGAACTCCTTAAGCAGGTTGGCAATCTCCTCGCTCTATTTGAAGATAAAGATATGTCTCTTGTCTCCTCTTTTTACTTCCAAGTTTATATCTTCTAGTTCTTGGATCTATTCTCTTGGCCCATCTTGTATGCACTTAGGTTCCTCTTTAGTCTTCTCTATATGTTAAAAAATATGGGATCCAATATTTTATGCACAGACCTTTTGAGATGATAACTATCTTCATCCATTTGGGCTCCTTTAACGCCATGGTAAAGTTTCTTCTCTCTTTATCTATCTCAGCGTAGAACTCTTCATCCATTAAGTGAGATTCTTCAACTAAAAATGGCCTTTATATGTCTTTGATCATAATCTTTGTTCCTCGAATAATCACTTTTTCACATTGGTGGAATATTGATGGCACTATCCCATGAGTATGCATCCACACTCACCATATTAGAAGTTGGTATCTAGTATGGGCATTGATGATATGGAATTTGATATAGGATGTAAAATTTCCCAATTTAATTCCCACATTCACATAGTCCATCGATTGCATTTCTTCACTGTCAAAATCCAAAATTACCAACGGGACCGGCACTATCTTCTCCTAAGAGATACCTATCTCATTCAACGTGCTAATAGGCATGATATTAATGGATGCCCCTTCACCTAATCTAATCAAACAACCACTTGATTTTTTTAACTTCTTGCTATAGTTGTACATTCTGAGTCCAGCTCCACTTAATATGTTTGCGCATTACATACATAGTCTGCTTCGGATGTCCCTCCCTCATCTAGGGTAAGGACCATATATTCTCTTACATTTAAGGGGCTCACCTGCTCGGACCACTCATCTTCTTGTTCTTCTCTAACTAAGTTGGCTAGCCAATCTTCATACATTTTTTTCATTGCTCCACCACTCCTTAGGCTCTTGAGTACCCTCCTCGTCATATGCCACCATTATGTTGGTTGAACCGTAATTATGAGCTATCAATGGGTTCTCATTAACGTTCATAAAAGGTATTTACATCGTACTATTGGCCACCTGATCGCTAATGATACTTCACAAATAAAAATAATTTTAGTGTCTTGCTGGAGCCTTTGGTGGAGCTCACAAAATTTTGCATCTACCCTATCTGCTGGTGATGGTATGTACCCATTTAAATGAGGAGGACTTGCTACCCCTTCTCTCATTAAGGTGCAGTAACAATCCATGGGCTATGTCACACTATAAGGCGGTGCTAGTGGAAAGTCATCTCCAAACTTACTTTTGCCTGTCGAGCTATCACCATTGAATACTTGGACTCCTTTCTTGCCATGTGAGTTTCCATCCACGTAGTTGACGGCTTGTCATCTAGAGACTTGGAATCTTCCTGTTGTTATGGGCACATGTATCCTCCAACTTTGTGATCAGGGTTTGATAATCATCATAATAATTCTAGTTGCTCGTGTGAACTCCCTGAATGCTCCATCTCTAGCCTCAGTGATTAAGTGGATTTTATACTCCTCTAGAAACCTCTCAACACATCCTCATGGACATATAAAGCCCTTTCCCAAAAGTGTTTGATGTACTTCATTAATTCTTTGCCAGGTTTATGTACCTCTTATGTGAGGTTCCTCAGCGTGAACTCATATTCTACTAAGAAAAACTTCTGGAGGAATTTTCTATTCATCTCCTCCCATGTTGGAATGCCGCTAAGTGGTAATACCACGTGATTCATATCAATTCTTGCGCATTTATACCCTCGAACCTATGCATTTTAGCCCCCTCGGGTACTGTAATTGCTATACTTATGCTCGATAACCCGACAACCTCCGTTTTATATGTTAACATGTTATTTGTGGTATAATTGAGATTTTAGGTATTAAATTTCTTAGTATGAAGTTTGGGCACGTCTCGATAAAATTCCATCGCAATTCGTACGTTCAAGGGTATTTTTGTAATTTTAGACTTCATAATTTTTGCCCAAAGCATTCATGGAAGTTGTAGCCCTCGGGCCAAGCTTCACGTGACCGTGAACAGTACTCGAATCAGAGTCCAAACGAAGGAAACACGAACCTTTAATCAAAAAAGAATTATAAGAAAAATAATAATTTCATTAATGACCTCTATGTCCCTTTTCTCTTTCATTAACAATTCATATAATACCCCTTGTGTCCCTAAATCGTTTTTTGCAGCAACCCCATTTCGGACATGGCAATTTTTGTCCCTAGGCTTGGGTTTTGCTTGGATTTTGGATTCGTCCCAAATTAGGATGGTTTTGGCCAAATTGAACACACGATTATAGAGCTTTGGATTGCGTAAAACACTCATGAGCTCGAAATGGGTCTCATCTTGGCCATTAATGCAGACTTGGGTTCTTGGTTTTTTCACCATTTTTTGACATGGTGGTCTTAGTGGGTCTCGGTTTTGTTGGGGTTTGCCTTGGTCTCGGCTAGAGCATGATGGAGGAAAACTCAATCGTTCGATTTGGTGATTGGGAGATGCGAAGTGGGTCTTTGGTTATGGGTTTTGTACAAGCATGGAAGAAGATTTATTGGTGGGTCTTTGGTCCAAAATTGGATATGGGTTATGGCCTGATATTGTTGAAGGTCTTTGTAGATTTGTGTTCAAAACTCAACTGGTCATGGCTTTGCAATACCACCAAATGAGTGGGGCTGTTCGAAACAGAGGAGAAAAATGGGGCTGTTGTTGTCTGGCCTGGTCGACCGCTCCTCTGCCGTGGGTCGATCGATGTTTGGTTATTTTGTCGTGATGTCTTTCCAGTGTGCCCTTACCCCTTTTCGCGGTTGACCAGCCACTACCCCCGGCCGAACGGTCCCTTGTTTTGTGCGAGACATATTACTTTCCCTTTCGTTTTTTCTATTTCCTTTTCCTTTATTTTAAATGTAACTTATCCCCCTTTTTCTATTTCTTTTTCCTTTTCTTTTATTTCTTTTTGCAACTTAGTATAAATACCATCCTTGGTGTGTATTTGTAAAGACACAACATAATATCTAGTTTCTCTCTCTCTCTCTCTCTTAGTTTAGGTTAGGGTTTTGTAATATTTGGGGATTTTGTGGAGACCTCCCCTCTCCTCCATTTTCTTTGTTTAAATTCCTCCATTAATGTAAGTTTACTATTCATTACCACTTTTTCCTACTTTTCTTATCTTTGTTTGTTTTTATTCCATGCTTTATTTATTATTTCTTGCCTAGATTAATTGTGTAGTTAATTTAATTAGTGTTAATTTAATTAGCATGTTTCAATTAATTAGTTAGTGTAAGGACATATTTTTGTAGGTCCGTTATCAATTTGTTATGTCATATACCGATGCACCGTCAAAGAGCATTAAAGAGCAATCTACATCAAAGACGGATCCGAATTACTCAAGTTCTTCATCATTCAAGACTCTGCGAAGTTTACTTTGGTAAGGTTATGTTTTAAATACCTTTACTTTCCACTTAGAGCTTTTGGGAGATTTTTACTAAATATTTTTTAAGTGTTGGAGCGGACTTTTTCGTCAAATATTGAGAATGAGTATTTTTTTTCTAATTTTTGAAGCGGACCTCGATTTTGATGCCCAAGTCGTTCGCGCGAGATAAGCATCTCGTTCGAACGAGATTGGTAGTCGCGTGACATGCGTACTTCGTTCGAGCGACATATGCTTCTCATTCAAACGAGCTCGGATTTCGAGGCGGTGAATTTTTGTATAAATACTCATTAAATGGTAACGTTTTCATTAAGAAGTCCATACGTTTGCCAGAACAGAAACACTGAAAAGCAGTAATCTTTAGGCTTCTTCTTTTACGGGTTAAATCCCTTTTTGATTTACAACTCACAAAACTCCCATCTTGATTTAGTGAATTGTTTTGGTGTTCAAGAATATATCTTTGCCTTTGTTCATCTTTTGTGGAGTGCATCTCTACATCATATGACTGCGTGTCATTGAGGATCTTGCTGCGTGAAGATTCTTTGCTGAAGATTGGGCTGCGAGTCCTTGGAGGGTACTGCGTGTATTCTTTTGCTGAGTTCAAGACTGCGTGTCTTTGTGGGTTGGCTGTGCGTTGATCCATTGCAGATTTCTCTATGTAATTGTAAGTTGTGATTTATAGATTCATAGTGAAATAAAGGTTTTTACCCGAAAGGTTTTTTTTCCTGAAATCTGTGTCTAAGCATATTTGTTGTGTTGCATTTTTTTTATGGTTTGACACACGCACCGTAGATGCATGTATAGGGGCTGAATTTATTTGGTTTAAAAATAGACTCTAATTATATAATGTTTAATTGGAAACTTGCGAATTTAATTTAATCAATTATCACACAATCGCGTTTTCAGAAATTGGTATCAGACCAGGTTGCGCTAACTTATTGCGTATTCCTATTTTCCGCAAAAAAATGTGTGATATTGATTTTTTTAATCAGTTTTGTGAAAAATCGCAATTTTTCAATGGAGCGTTCATTTAATAAGGTGCCTATTTTTTATGGAAATAATTACGCCTATTGGAAAGCTCGCATGAAATCCATTTTAAAAGCTATTGATGAGCGTGTTTGGTTGCTTTGTGAAAATGGGTGGACTCCTCCCACGGTCACCGTTAATAACATCACCTCTTTAAAACCCGTGTCAACCTGGACTGAAGATGATTATAAAATGTCTAATTTTAATTCACGTGGTTTGAGTGCTATTTCCGGAGCTGTCACTCCCGACGAGTTCCACCGAATTATGACGTGCACCACGTCTTAAGAGGCATGGGATGTTTTGAAATTGGTACATGAGGGTACGAACGCGGTTAAAGAATCTAAGTTACAAAATTTGGCCACCCAATTTGAGACTATCACTATGTCTGAGTCTGAATGCTTTGATGATTTTTATGCACGTTTGTCAGACATTGTTAACACTTGTTTTATTTTTGGGTGAGGTGATTGATAACACGCGTGTCGTTAAAAATATTTTGAGATCTCTCCCAAAACGCTTTATTCCTAAAGTCACTGTTTTAAACTCTTTGGGAAATTTGAAATCATTTAAGCTGGAAGAACTTGTAGGAGATCTTCAAACCTATGAGATTGAAGGCTAAGGAAAATGGCATTGCTTTAAAGACTCATTGTAAGAAAAAGAAAGAAAAAGTTTGTGAGTCCGATTCTGAGGGAGTCTTTGATTTTAATGATATGGCCTTGTTTGCGAAATTTTTTAAAAAGTTTCTCAAAAAAAATAAAGAAAATTCTTCCAACAAAAAGAAATTTTTTGAGAAAAATAAAAAGAAAGGAAAGGCCAAAGAAAGCAGTGAGAGGGAAAAAGAGAATGACTCCGATGAGGAGTGTGAGGAAGATTTTGAGAACGTGACTTATTTTGAATGTGGGGGTAAGGGGCGTAAGTCGTTTGAGTGTCCTACGTGGCTTAGAAAGAAAGGGAAGAAAGTAGCCATGCCTGCCACACTTAGTGATAGTGAGGGAGATGAGTCCGATAAAGGTTTAGCACATGGGATGGTTGTCTCTTTTTCTAGTCGTGTGAGCACACCCACTTTGTCTCACAAGATTGCACACGAGAGCGATGATAGTGATTGGTGTTCTTCGAGTGAGGGAGAAAGCGAGGAGGAGAGTGAAGATGAAAGTGAGCTCCAAAAAGCTTTTAGAGATTTTTACAACGAGACCTTGAAAACAAAGAAGTATAATAGAGATTTAGGTTGTCAAATTTTAGATTTGGAGAGAGAGAAGGAGTTTTTGAGAAAGGAGAAGTGTGATTTGACCGACACGTTGTCTAGTCTGACGACACGTGTATCCCAACTCAAGAGTGATCTCGAACGTGCTAGGGAGGTCAAAGTCATGTTTGAGAACGCACCTAAGAAGGTTGAAAAGGTGGTTCTTAAGGGTAAAGGTGAGAATTTAATAATAAGTCATGACGGTGCTGCTACTTCCCAATTAGCACCCGAACCGATCCCTCTTTAGTGTCAGATTCACATGAGTCTCACCCTAACCCACCTAGGCGTCCCATTCCTATTAGGAGAGCGCGTCCTAAAGTTTTTAAGAGAGGTGTTCCTAGGCCTATTTATGTTTGTTCACATTACAAGAGGAGAGGTCACCTTAAGGAATTTTGTTTTAAGTTGGGTTATGTGTCCCGTTTTGCTTCTACACGTGTTTTTGGTACACATGCACCCACACATGATCCTTTACATGCTCTCGGAGACTACATGACAGAGTTTGCACATTTAGGTGAGCAAGTTAAGTTTTTAGTCAAAACTTCACAAGATTTGATGGAGGTTTTTAATAAGTTGGCACCACCTTCGGAAAACCTCTCTGCACCTAACGATTGAGGTTTGACTTGTTTACTAGCATAGGACCTTTTTCATGATGACATGGTTTGCCTATTGCTAGTATTTATCATTTTTGTATGTTTTATTTTTTTTAAGAAAAATGTTGAAAAATACAAAAAGATTTTATTTTGATAAAATTTTGAGAAAATCCAAAAAGATTTTTTGTAATTTGTTTGCACCGTTTATGGATGAACACTTAGGATGACCGAGTCACAACATCATTCCATTATTTTCATGTGACTATTTGATAGTGTTTTGAGACAATATATCATGTCATCTTTGTGCTTTATAATTTTTGGAGTCATTAAGATGTAATTAAGTGTTACTTCCTACATGTTTGACTCATGATTTCGTTTACTGTACACATGCACGGATTTGTTTGATTATTGTGCTTGTCTTATCACATGTTGGTTGGGTGTTTTCACTTCAATCCTGTCCTTTAAAACGAACCAAGGGCGATAAATTTTGATAAGGAAATTGTGCATATAAAAACCGTTTTGTGAGTTTGTGTGTTTTGTTTGAAAACGGGGAAGGGTTGTGAAAGGTTCATTTTGCCTTTGTGAATTCTAAGCCACCATTCAATTGGAGCTAAAAAATGGAGGAGTTTTATTATCCGGGGTCCAAAGAGGTTTAAAAGAGCCCGAAAAAATTTTAAGGCAATAAAAAGAAATTCATGCCAAATATGGGCCATTTCGGTTTTTGCACCAATTATCCAAAGTTTGGGAATTTAGATTACCTCTACAAGAAATTATATATGAGGGAGTTTGGTTGGAGAATCTACAACGGGTTTGCACGTCCTTAAAAGTCTTGAAAATGCGCTAAATAGTTTTGGACGTTATTAGTGTGGAAATCATTTGACTTTGATTTGTTGATTTGTATAAGACGATGTCATTTAAATTCAACAAATTTTTTACACCTCATTCATTAGGGGTACACATATGCATCGTGCACATATGATTGATTGAGTTTATTTACCTATCTAATGTGTTCACACCCATTCATTCCATTTCCATGACTTGGTTGTTTTAGTTTAAATCCATGGTGTGATTTTTTGTATCATATTTTTCAAAGTGGTATCTTATTTTTGTATGAAAAATTAAAAAATCCAAAAATAGTTTGTGAGACATTTGAGATATCCCTTTGCATGCGCGTAGTTTGATCCATGTTTGCAATTTTATTGTGACACTCCATGTTTTGATTGTTTCTTCTTATCTGTCTATTTGGGGACATCATAAAAAGGGGGAGAAAGAATTATCAGTTATGGGGGAGTTTTTTGCATTATGGGGGAGATTTGATTATTAATGCTTTATTCTTATATCATTTCAAACTCGATGCGTCACGAAGGTTTTTACTTTATCTCATGTGTGTAGGTACAAAATTGAAGATTGATATATTGCACACCCTGATGAGAAAAGCTTTGAGATTTGACGAAGATGATTGAAGAATAGTTTTTGAACTCTTGCAAATTTATTCATGGGAGGGTAGATTTGTATAGGCATTTTGGTTTTTGATAATTCGGATTTTTTATGTATGTACCGGCATAGACATAGGCGGAGATTTGTAAGGACATATTTTCATAGGTCCGTTATCAATTTGTTATGTCATATACCGATACACCGTCGAAGAGCATTCAAGAGAAATCTACATCAAAGATGGATCTGAATTACTCAAGTTCTTCATCATTCAAGACTCCGCGAAGTTTACTTTGGTAAGGTTGTGTTTTAAATACCTTTACTTTTCACTTAGAGCTTTTGGGCGATTTTTACTAAATATTTTCTAAGTGTTGGAACGGAATTTTTCGTCAAATACTGAGAATGAGTATTTTTTCTAATTTTTGAAGCGGACCTCGATTTTGACGCCCAAGTCGTTCGCGCGAGATAAGAATCGCGTTCGAACGAGATTGGAAGTCGCGCGATGTCGTTTGAACGACATGCGTACTTCGTTCGAGCAACATATGCTTCTCGTTCAAACGAGCTTGGATTTCGAGGCGGTGCGTTTTTGCATAAATACTCATTAAATGGTAACGTTTTCATTAAGAAGTCCATACGTTTTCCAGAACAGAAACACTGCCAAAGCAGTAATCTTTAGGCTTCTTCTTTTACGGGTTTAATCACTTTTTGATTTACAATTCACAAAACTCCAATCTTGCTTTAGTGAATTGTTTTGGTGTTCAAGAACATATCTTTGCCTTTTGTTCATCTTTTGTGGAGTGCATCTCTACACCGAATGACTGCGTGTCATTGAGGATCTTGCTGCATGAAGATTCTTTGCTGAAGATTGGGCTGCGAGTCCTTGGAGGGTGCTGCGTGTATTCTCTTACTGAGTTCAAGACTGCGTGTCTTTGTGGGTTGGCTCCGCGTTGATCCATTGCAGATTTCTCTATGTAATTGTAAGTTGCGATTTATAGATTCATAGTGAAATAAAGGTGTTTACCCAAAAGGTTTTTTTTTTCCTGAAATCTGTGTCTCTACATATTTGTTGTGTCGCATTTTTTTTATGGTTTGACACACGCACCGTAGATGCATGTATAGGGGCTGAATTTATTTGGTTTAAAAATAGACTCTAATTAAATAAGGTTTAATTGGAAACTTGCTAATTTAATTTAATCAATTATCACACAGTCGCGTTTTCACGGTTAGTTTAATTAATGTTGTTATTTATGTGTAGTGGCTAGTTTAGTCTAGGTTGTGTAGGATTGAACTCACCTCGGGTTGACAGATTGCTTTGCTTTATTGATGGTTTCTCACAGGTTTATTTCGAGTGTGTTATCCTAGTTAGTACACCTTGGAAATTTAACGAGGTATATCATGTATGCTCCGTATTTACGACCTCGCTTGTGTAATTTTTGGGGTATTTGTTGACGCCAAAATCTTATTAGTCTTTTATGCGAATTCAGGAGTGTGACAGCTCTTAATTTAATTAATTGACAAAACGAGATGCAATCTTAATAATCCGTGAACCCATTTAACCATTTTATACTAAGTAACTCAGGGTGAGGGATATTCGACGCAACCTATAGTTTTTATTCACTCGCTAACGTAGTTTATCTTTTATCTTTCTTTTTTAGTTAGAAAAATATCTTTTACACTTTTATTTAGAAGTATTAAACCAATTAAATTCTAGCAACTTGTCTCTATGGATTTTTCGATACCCGAACTTGGCCGATATACTCTGTTTTTTAGTATAGTCATAAGTTTAGTTTTTTGTATAGAGTTGGTGATTTGAGTATAATAAACGCCCGACATTAGTGACACGACACCGCGATAAAACCTTGTTTATCACCACGTTTACTCTTTTCTCGTGAGAGTCTTTGAGAACTCTCGTAACTTCAACTCCTTATCATTTCCATGCACACCCAAGTACTCGACAAACATTTTCACATGCTCCTTAGGGTTTTTACCCTTTCCATTAAATTTGATGAACTCAGGAGGAACGTACCCCTCTAGATATGGATTCTCATTGATGATTTCTGGGTAGGGATAACTCCTCATACATGTGCCCTTTTAGGGGAGAGAAGCATCTTTATTTTCTCTATAGTGACGTCTTTAGGGGGGTCCTCCAAGATAACTTTCGTTGTTGTTGGTGAACTCATCGGCATTGATATCTAGTCTTTTACCACCTTTCAAGGTGGAGACACCTCCACGATCACTATTGCTACTGTCCCTTTAATAGGGGTGTAGCAGTCTCGCAAGCTTACTAGGTCAACATTGTCTAGCTTCAAAAACTCAAAAAGCAAACTTATCAAGTTCATCCCTAATAAAGGCATGATTGTTACTGCATTGGTGTGCCCCCTTGAGGGGCAGGTGCTCTAAATTTGGTAACTATAACATTCTCTTCGGTTTTTTGGTCACTTTACACTCCATTACCGGTTAGAGTATCTTCAAACACCATCTGCTGTGAAACGTTGTATCTTTATTTATCCTTAGCAATGAGAATACCTCCCTAACGGAGTCACCAAATGTAGGAGTGTGGTTGTACTAGTGTCTATGAAGAACTGGAACAGGTGGGGCGTGACCCACTCCAATGGATGCCATCTCCAAGGCCTTCAAAGTCTCAGGAGCAGCTATAAGAGAAAACCTTCTACTTCTGGTGATAATAGATTTTCTCTCTAACCTTCTTCCTAAAAAGAGAGAAATGAGTAGAAACATTTATGACACTGATAATGTCTGAAAGAGAGACAGATAAACTGAAAGTGATGGTTGTAAAGAAAGTGAAGAGATAAGCACTTTAAAACTTAAGGGAGATCAAGGAGAGAATACTTTTTTCTTGTGTAATTTTTAACAGATTAATAGTGATAACTTGAGTTTTCTGTGTTTTTTCTTAACCTTTCCCATGGGTTCTATTTATAAGTAAATACTAGGGTTATTTAGGCGCCAAAAGAAGGCACTCTTAGAGATAAGATCTACAACGTACATTTTGTCTTTGTTTGTCTATTATTCGCTTGTCCCCTCTAACAAGAGACACCTGGTGAAAACCAAAGTCAAAAAGAAAATATGTTGGCTAAGAGTGCCAAAACTTGTGATTTGATAAATATCTTTTTTCAAACTATAACTTGTTGTATAATATTTTATAAAAAACTTGTGAGTAGCCTTGAGGTCCACTCACCAATAGTCAGTGAAAAAATACTTTTATGAGCATCCTCTTGGATCCTCACTCATTTATTCTAAGTGTGGGTTGTGTAAGTGGTTGAGTGACCCCTAGGGTCTCTCTTAGTAGTATTCTCTCTATCGTAAAATGTCAACTGGTTGGGTTTTGGCTTTGCCCAATAAAACTTATCTCTTATCCACCAAGAGAAAACTCACAGAACATCCCAACTGGCCTGCTTGAGCCCTGCTTTCTCGATCAAGGCTACCTGTGTTTGAAAATTAATAATGTTATTAATTGTTTATCAAGTGAGACTTGTAAGCATCCCCTCAAACTTTTGGGTCTTCTCATAAATTTTATCTATTATCTTGTGGCTGCTCGTTGAGCACCCTCTCATCATTTTTATTTGGCCTTTGGTTATTTAACTTAGGACTACTCGCTGAAAGCCTTCTTCCCAACATTATCTTGGCTTATTTTTCCTTTTGGGTATGCTCATTGTGGAACCTCTCGCCAAAGTTATGTATAGGCACATCTCTAGGATTCAGCCACTCGTGGTGGACCCTCTCGTCTAAATTTCTATCTTGGCTCATTTAAGGCTTTCAGCCACTAGTGATGGACCCTATCGCCAACCCTTTGTCTTTTGGCTTGATCTTGGGGCCACCCATTGTTGATTACTTTGGCCAACATTTTGTCCTGGATTATTTCTAAACTTGGGGCCACTCCTTGTGGACCTCCTCACCAACTGTTTTGTTATGGCTTATTTCCGGATTTGGGACAACTTGTTGTAGATCTCCTCACCAACTATTTTCCTATGGATTATTTATGGACTTGGGCCACTCTTTGTGGACCCACTCGCTAAATCCTCCATTTTAACATTTTTTTTGGAATTGGTCCCCTCGACATGGACCTACTTGCCACTTTTCACATCCGCTCATCTCTAATCCCCCCTCACCCTATTAGGAAGTGCTGTGGGTTAGTCGAGTGGGTACCATCAAACTACAATTTAATCTTAGGAAATTGTTCCCAAACATGATTTCGGCATAGTTATCTTAACAAAGAGGCTGTTAATGATATTTCCCACTAGTTTTTATGTGGGAAGGTTTATAGAGATCGATTTTTTTAAGAAGTCCTATGTACCAATGCATGATAAGAAGAGACCCCTAGAGATTCCTCATAATCGCACCCATGTTCGAGGGGTCTCGAACATAAACATAGCCTACCAAATATCTAATATAAGTAACCAAAGCCTTATCAGAGATCATAGAGCACATGATATCTTTGCAATAGCCTTAAGAAAACCTAAGTATCGAGTTGTTGAATATGAATACGTTAGATTTGCGAGATCAATGAAAAGGGTAAAGGGCTAAAAAATATAGGACCTTATGAATTTCAGCCTCGATGAATCCGTATTTTATTGGGATGTCAAATTTGAAGCCAACCTTGTTTTCCAACTTAAGAATATATTGATCCAATTCCTTAAAGAAATAAATTATGTGTTCACCTGAAGTCATGCATACATGGTTAGCGTGTATTAATTTGTTATGGTTCAACACCATAGTGTTTACCCAAACCAGAGGTTTGTTAATTACTAGAAGATATAATTTACTACAAAGAGGAAAAACTACAATAGAAGAGGTGAACATGATATTAGAAGCCAACTTCATCAAACAAACGAAGTATTCAAAATGATAGTCAAATTTTAACCTAGTCCTCAAGCTTAATAATAAGTGAAGGATTGTAAACTTCATAAAACTGAATATGTTAGGTCCTAAATGCAACTACACTTTTCTAAATATTGACATTATTAAGAATTAAAAAGACTATGATGACCTATCTTAAATGGATTCTTACTCTAGCTGCAATCAGATCAAATTGGAGCCTTGTGATGAGAATAAGACCTCATTCATCACCAATAAAGTTACCTACCACTACAATGTCACGACTTTTGTCCTAAAAATGATGACAATACCTATCGGGGGGTGGTGAATGCAATGTTCAAATATCACATTAGAAAGACAATGGAAGTATACATTGATGAAAAGATACCGAAGAACATATAATCCTTAGACCATGTGCATAACCTTAGGGAGAACTTACTCACCATTTATAAGAATAGATTGCGACTCAACTCAGAGAAATGTGACTTTGGACATGCATGAGGAAAACTTATGGGTTTTATGATAATTGAATGATGTATTGATGTCAATATTGAGAAAACCCATGCCCTACTAAACAAGAAATCATCAAGAATGGTCAAAGAGGTGCGATGCATGGTGGGGAGAATGGAGTCAGTTTATTAGTTTGTATTGAAATCCATAGACAAATGATTCCCTTTCTTCAAAATCCCCATGAAGACCTTTCAGTGGATCTCTTAGGAAAAAGAAGCTTTATAGAATCATAAATTTAGTTATTCATTTGATTAGTGACATCATTATTGTCTAGAACAACGAATTAGGAGTATATTCATTTGATTAGTGACATCATTGAATAAATTTAGTTATTCCCTATTAAAGGAAGAGTCTAGACTTCAGATTCCAATTTACTATGTCACTAAGTCCTCCCAGATGCAGAAAGGAGGTATGCTAAGTAAAGTTAGCCTTCTATATAACTATCTACAGCTAGATGTCTAAGGCCATACTTTTAAGATCGTATCATTATAGTGATAATGGAACAACAATTGAGGAAGATCTTCCACAAATTAGAAACCTTAAGAATGTTTGTTCAATGGTCCTTGGAATTGGGGGAATTCTATATTAGGTATCATCTTTAAGTTACATCAAAGGGCACACCTTAGATGACTTTGTAGAAAAGTGTAGCAACTTAGAAGATGATATGATAATACAATAACTCTAATTAACCTTAGGGAGAGCCTCACAAAGAACCTAAGGACCTATTTAGTTTGTAACTATAATTATGTTTTCTGTGTTTAAATACAATTCTGATAAGAATCTACGTTTGGCAATCTGTTTTTAAACACAAAATTATAATATTTTTGTGTTAAAATCAAGTTTTTCAGAAAACAGGTTTAAGGTGTTAATAACTTCTGTTTTTTTATTTTTCAACACAATTATTCATTTTTAAAATTTTAATGCAGTTATACCTTAATATATAATATACATACATAATATATTAATATGTGTGTAATTCTTATAAAAAAAATATATGTACATGTACACAAAATTACGTATGGAATAATATAAAATTAAATAATATTATCAATAGATACATGATACTTATATATAGTTTTATACATGTATTATTAATGTATGGAATAATATAAAATATACATATAGTACATATGTATTAAAAAATATTATCAATTCATGTATGTATATAATTTTATAGTCAATTATATATGCAATATATATATATACACACACACACATACATATGGGAGATGTTCAAAAGTGAACAAAGAAAAGAACTTTTTAATGAACCTACTAAGACATAAAAAAAAATTGATTCTTAATTTCTTGTTATAATTGGTCCGCGCTAGCGGCAATGAATAATTTTTCAATCCCCCCGCTGGCGCGGACCAATTACAACAAGATATTAAGGATCAATTTTTTATGTCTTAGTAGGTTCATTAAAAAGTTTATTCTTTTGGTTCACTTTTGAACCTCTCCCACACACACACACACACACACACATATATATATAAACTCCCCAACGTACTTCATTAAATATACCTAAAAATACATGATATTAAATGTACATGTATATAATTATGATGTATGTATGTATGTATGTATGTATGTATGTATATATGTGTACATTCATGTATCATGTTTGTATGAAAGTTTTATGTATGTTTATTCACACACACACACACAAATATATACATATATGTACAATATAAATATACATGATTTCCAATTTTATCAAAATTTCAAAAAACTGTATTTAAAAACAAGTTTACCAAACGCACACCAATAATTATAAAGGCAAAAAGTTGAATTTTAAAACTGTATTTAAAAACATCGTTTAAATCGAGTTTTCTGAATAGCGAACCAAACGGGCCCTAAGTTTCCTCACTAGTAAAGTATAAACCATAATGTCTGATCATGGATATTACTTATAGATGGATCCTAAAATAACTTAAGTAACAGATCAAGTCCGCACCTTGACATTCCACAAAGAGGTTAATTTTATCTTTATATCCTCTTTAAACTCACAACATTAAATAATGAGGAAAAATATAAGGCATTAATGGTAGTCCTTGGAATTTATATTATTCTCGAAGTATAATAGGTTTTGGTAATCATCCATTCTCAAACTATGGATAATCAAATCACATAAGTTTATAGTGACAAATGGGAATGAATGAACAACTATTTTGCATTTTTATAGGCCTCAACTCAATCACTACTCATCCATAAACAATCCTCGTGATAACATTACTAGTTGAATTTACCAATGTAACCATCATCCTTAATTGGAAAAAGATGTTAGAAAACATTATATGTGCTAAAGGGGATTATGTAGCAATGGAGATAAATGCCTATAAAATAGAAATTAAAAAAAAAAAATTGGGCCTACAATTTGACCGTTAGAAGGACCACTAGAGAGGTTGGTTTCTTTATTACTCATGACATAGAGGCAGTCATCCTTACTAATATATATTACCTAATTTAAAGTGTGTCTTATTTTCAGTGTGAAGGCAATGATGTCAAACTCAGGTTATTTTTAGATGATATTAAAGAGAAAAAAGAATATGGCTTTGATCAAAATGTTTTACTATAAGAAAAGGACAAATCAATATTTCAACAAAAGAGTGAAGTACTTATAATTCATAGTGGGGGATCTAGTTATATGAAAGGTTACCCCTAGACACCACGGACCGAAGTGAATGAAACTTAGGTTCTAGGTGGGAGGGTCCTTATGTTGTTATCAAGATATAAAGGCCAAACTTCAACTACCTCAAAGATACAGAAGGAGTCGATCTCTCATACCATGGAATTTAGAGCATTTGGAAAAATACTATTAATGATGTAACCTACTAAAATAAAGGATATAAAGTGCAACTCGTTTCCCTATTTTAGAAAATGTTTTATTTCTCCAAAGGGATTCTAAGGATTTAATTCTTTTAATCATAAGGTTCTAAGGTTTAAGGACCCTGACTCTAGTCAAACTTTATGAGTTATTTTATCTTTTTATCTTAAAGTTAAGTGTTTATAAAAACCATAGACCCATATTTTCTAAAGGGGTTATAAGTCAATAATTTTTAGCTCCAATGGTCTCAGAGGTCTGATAAACCTCATGTCAAATATTTATTAACTACAACACCTTAATCCTTCATTTTTAATCATTATTTTTAAGTTACAATGCTTTCATCATTAGATCTTAAGGTTCCAAGGTTTATAGACCCAAAACTTAAGAAAAAATTATGAGTTACGAGAATTGTATCCTTCGATCATAAGATTCTAAGGTGTAATGACTCTGAAGTTAAGGAAATTTTATGACTTTTTGTGGGTGTTAAAATCGTAAGTTACCTCAAACCCAATATATTATCCCCATTGGACATTAACCAGGTTAAAGGGGAGGAATTCTCAAAGTGTGAGACAATTATTTAAAGTGATTCGGACCTCAGTTGGGAATCCTAAATCTACAGCCAAAAGGTGTTTTACTGTTTATTACATCATAAAAGAGATATCATAATCCGGGATACCTCTTGGGCTTTGGCCATGAGAGTCTGAGGTCCCTGCATCCTTTATTAATAATCCAAATGACCTTAAGAAGTAATTGATAAACTCCTCTAAGGGTTACTGAGTATTGATTTAGGACTTAATAAGGTATACAATATGTAAGATAGTTGGATGTGATCCAAACTATGGTTTTATACTCACAATAGTGGGTTGAGAGTGTATAGAACAATGATTCAACACTTTTATAAGCTAAAACTCTTGGTTTTCTATAAGTATGATGATTTGAACATGTCTTCAACCTTTATATTGCCTCCTATATATATATATATATATATATATATATGCAAACTCATGGACAAAGAATGGGTGGATTGTCACAACATGGCTATACTGTCTCTGACGTCCGATGAAGGCAACATGGAGGCGGAGTGTTGGCTAAAAGTTTTGAGATGGTGTAAGATAGTTACTGAGTGAATTTAATGAGGATGTGAACTGTCAATGAAAGTGGGACTCAGTGGTGGTAGATGAGTTATAAGAGCTTAGTTAGAGTCCTAAGAGATCTATAACTACCATAGATCTATCATAGGATGTTCTGAAGTACATTGCAATAATATACCTCTGTGTTGAGGGTTAGATGACCTTTAGAGGTTATTTGTCTTTATATTGAGGTCTTATTTGTATGCTAGACATTGTGAAATAGTGGTGATATGGTCTCTGAGCTTGGTTACAGAGATATGTTGGAACAAATAAGCACTTTAGGAGATAAAGGAGGTTTCCAAGGTTTGCTATAACACCGTGGTCCTTTCTTAAAGGTTGCGGAGCTCTCGGGCACTCAATAGTGGTCTGATAGTGGTCTAAGGTTGACCCTAGGACCTTATTACTTGTATAAGGGAGTTGGGGGTGGTCTAAGAACTCTTGAAATACCAAAAAATGGATATGGTATCATCAGTAGCCTCCTGTTTCTCTTTGATACAATTACAAGAGGAAACACTTATCTACTACGCATGTTGGGGGTAGGAGCGTAACTTACCATCGAGATTCTTATCATCATTAGATCTCATTGAGAAGGATCTTGTAAGTGGTTCAGAGAATTGATGAGACATGCTTTAGGGATAAAAGGATTTAAGCACCGTCCATTTGGAGCTATAAAAGAGCCCCTTGGGCTGGTTTGAATCCCTCAACTTTCATTCCAGTTATCTCTTCTCTGTCAAACTCTTAAGGAAGCAGCTTTTTTCCCTTCTTAATACAAAAATGTCTGCTAGAAACCTCTTTTAAAGTCTTGGTCCCCGTTATGGACACTCCAATTTATAATCGGGGTGCGGGTAATTCTATCTGGTCCGATAAAATTTGCCTAAAACCTAGCGCACTAAAAACCAAAAGGGGATCTATCCCAAAAGGAAGCTTAGAGGACCAATTCCCCACAAATAAAACCTATAATGGGACAATTTGCAAACATAAAAAATTATTTAAAAAATCCCCAAAAAGGCTTGATGGGACCTTTAACCGTTTAGCTAAAGGCCACAAGGACCTTCATCCAATCGATAGAAGTGAGCTTTAACCATTCAGTTAAAGTCCCCACTAGTAATCGTAACAAAATCCAACCAAATATATTCCCCACCATCCACATGTCTCCCCATTTGGGATTGACAATCTAAAACCTTTAACTGTTTGTCCAAAGACCCTAGATCAGACCCTATAAATGGAGGTCTCCACCAACCTTTAAAATCACCACCAAACCCAACTTTGATTCAGTTCCTAACTTGATCACCACTGAGTGCTTGATATACTCGAGCTAATTTTGAAAATTACCAAAGAAGTTCGTACTTCAGAAAAGTCTATTTCCCCTTAAGGTAAGTTTGTACTTCCACGGAGTCACTTCCCTCCAAAAGAGTTTCGTACTTCTAAAAAGTCACTTTTGAAATAAAAATAGAGGAAAACCTCTATGTGCATTCTACAAAAGTCGATGCTTATAAACGAAGCTCTGCCCGACAAAATTAAGCTCTTTCCAACTGGTCACCTCAAGTGGGGGCGTTCCTCTAAGAAAAAATTGGCTCTTGCTAGAAGGTTAAAAAACTTTGCACGAATCTCAAGGTCATACCCCGATATATATATATATATATATATATATATATATATATATATATATATATATATATATATATATATATATATATATATATATATGTGTGTGTGTGTGTGTGTATGTGTGTGTGTGTGTGTGTGTGTAAAGTGTCAATATATGTTTATCTCAGTTAGCCCAACCCCTATTTAGGGGAGATAATATGTACTTTACAACGTTTATATTTTAAAGCCTGATTTTTAACCCTACACCTCTCTTAGTTGATTTAAAAGGCTCATATGTTAAGATAATGCTAATCAAACGCCACAGTGACCATATACAAAAAAGAAAATATACTTTTTAAAACCGTTTTGAGGAAAATTTCCGTGAGCCAAGTGAGTTTGAAACTTTTCACGAGCTAACATCTAAAATTCAACTACTCCCATTTCTTATCCAAATGAACAAAGCCCGTTCCCGTGGAAGCACCCCTAATATGTGTTCTCGTATCAAATATTTATCAAACATTCGCCTTTGATTAGACATACTTTTAACATAGAAATATATCAGTCCAACGTAACAAAAATGATATATTAAGACTAGGCTCCATAAATATTATAATGATGTAAATTGTATACCTGGTATCCCATTGCCTACACCCCTAAATATGTCATGTTTATTGGAACTAGTTGGATTTGATACCAAGTCTTCTTGGGTATGCAGGTATTATACCAAACTAAACTCGTGACAAGCCTCATAATACTTCCCTCAACATATTATTCCTTAGATATGTATCCATCCCCAGTCCAAACTCCCCCTACTTATACCTCGAACACTTTAGTCGAGGATGTCTAAAACATTACATCCTTAGTGGCATAACTCTAAACTAGCCTAAAGGTTCAATAACTCCCTCGAGTTAGTGATCACCCCGCAGGTGATGGGTATATTTATCGATAACTTCAGGTCGAATCCCATTCTGAACGTCCACTGAAGCTACCCTCTAGTCCATAGATAGTTTCTCCGCCTCGCTACACTTTCACACACATCACATTGGAATAAGTAAAAGCCAAAACTACGTAGGTTTTGATCTCGTGGCTAGAATATCCTACTACCGATTGTTTCGGGTCGCCACAAAGAACCGATTTTAATCATCTCCAAATGAAAGAACATCTTCACAAAACAAAGGTATAAATAAATTAGTATTTAAATTTATTCGCGTTTATATCTGGGAGTTAATTTTACAAAAATCGAGGAATTTTTTCTATACATTTTTTATGACTTAATTTTTTTTGAAAAGCGTGCAAATAGTTCTAACAAGATTCACATCTCATTCTAATGAAGTTGCTACCTCGCTCGATGTGCTTGTTAGATGGTTTCATCAATCGAACATGTAATGAAGGCTTACTATTTTCTCATGTTTGAAGATCGTTCAAACGAGATTAGGTTGTCATTGAAACGACCTCAATGTCGTTCATATGAGAGTATATTATCGTTCAAATAAAGTCATCTTTTCATTCGAGCGACCATAACAGCCTAGAAATTTGTGTCTCCTTTTAAATACCTATTTCGTGTAGCAAATTGAAGAGACTTTTGCGACTTCAATTTCTGCAAACAGCTACAAAAGTACTCATTTTATTTAGGTCAAAAACCTTTTTTGATTCACCACCATCACTCCCATATATTTATGGGAATTAGTTTAAAACCCTGAATTTCTATATCTGACTTATTCTTATAGGGAGGTTCTCTTCATTGTTGACCCGTTGTGGTTCTCGAGGGATCACTACTGAAAGGAAGACCAAAGATGATCAGTGGATACCGAGGGTGGACCGTCACCTGTGGATGACTCTGGACTGAGTTGTATTCTGTAGAAGTTTTTGTAAGTTTCATCTTGTAAAAAAAAATTCCAGTGCTGATAAAAGGTTTTACCCGCAAGGTTTTTTTCCCTCAATTTTCCTTGATTGTGTTTTCATGCATAATTTTATCTACTTTATCACCTAGTTACTTGTTTAGGTTTATTAAGATAAAATTTGGACTGTTGTGTGTTGGAAACTTAATTATAAAAATTATCCATTAAGATCTCGAGTTCACTCTCAGATTCCTCATGAGTATGAGCCTCGAAAATATATCTCTTGATATATTGTCCCCATAGAGATGTTGTAATATCTCATCCCTCGCTCACCCTCTTTCACCCATAATACAAACGAGATATCGAACTATCTCAAAATTACGATCTCTTACGCACCCTTATATAAACCTGGAAATGCGTATACACACTACACACCTCCGAACTATGTATGATTTAATCCAAAGTATTCTAGGGTACTTAGGTGCAATATCGAGTCTTTCTCATGAGCACGAGCCTCGAAAATATTTTTCTCGATATGCTATCACAATAGAGTTGCACTTATCTCTCTTATTAATTTTCAATCTATCCTCAAACCTCAAAATAGTTATCAAACCATATAAAAATCAAGATCTCTCGCATACTTACATACTAACTAATGACCACCCATTATATAAGCAAAGAGTTATGCATAAGGACTCTTGTGTACCTACACCAATTGAAGTGACATTCTTACACCTCTCACTCATATTATTTTCAAACCTAAGAACCTATCAACGTTTAAGGGATTCTCAACCTAAGGTCTTTAAACAAATTCTAAAAATAACTAAAAAGTAATCAAATAATGTTAAGAGAGATAATAAGCATATAATTAAGGAAGCATAAAGAACAAGTAGGGTTCCTAATACCTTTCTCACTGATAGTTCGGTTTCCAAACACGCATAATAGGAATATTTGACCAACCGCGGACTTAAACTTGCCTTAGAATTAGCCCGAATCGACGAATCTAAATATTTTATTTGTTTTTATATTAAATGAGTTGGCAACTATGAACAACTGACCAAACCCCTTATCGTACAAAAACACACTTAGTCCTTGGCCTAAAACTAAGGGTGTGCGACTCAAACTGGACATGGCATCAAACATCTTCTACGGCAAGTCATGGACCCATGTCAAACTGATAACCATACCTCGAGAGGAAGAGACAGATTGAGAGATAAGGACATTGGGCATCCACCGTGAATGAACTCACATAAATAGGTATTCTCCCTTTAAGGGTAATATTAACAGCTTTAGGTCTGCAACACCACAGTGGCAACTTAGCTGGGGATAACTCAAGAGAACAAAACTATGTTTATATTTCCTTCCTAATACGCTTAATATCTCTCCCCTGCATGACTACTTTATGTCAATTTTAAAACTGTTTAATGGCCTTAGATTTAGACTCCCTTAAAATGTATATGCGTGCTTAGGTCCCCATGTATAACATTGTACATTTTTTCAAACATATAAGTATGCTTGAAGGACCTTACGATAAAATAAATAACAATGTATATAAAAACAAAGCTTACCTATTTGTATTATGAAAAGCATAGTCTTGATTTTCATATTGTTTAAACCATATATCGTCCAGACCAAAAATGGCTAATCAAAAGGAAGTTCGTACGTTAAAAATGTATCTTCAACCAAAAATAGGTTTGTATTTTAAAAAAGTCACATCTACTCGAGAGAAGTTCGTACTTTAGAAAAATTGCTTCCTCATGCAAATTTCGAACTTATGCAAAGTCACTTCCCCAAAAGGCTAGTCAATAATGAATTCTCACTCTTTTCACCCATACGTCTAGTTTATCGAGCAACTTCTCTCTTTTCAGTACTGGGGTATATCGAATAGGCTTCCACGACTATTCAGTATTAGGGTAAACTATTTTCATACGTATCTCAAAGGTTGTTCAAGCTAAGCAGTCTGATATATCGTGATTCATGGCAATGAAAAGTGATCCACTGATCACCAAGTCACATCATCCTTTTTGCATAAGGAAAAAAGCTCTAGGAACAGACCCTATTGCATAAAAAAGAATAAATACTTGCAGGCTATTTGCTTTGACTAAAAATTTCAAAAGAAATAATTTATGATACAACCGAAGGCTGGTCTAAAACCTCATAGATTCCAGATTGAATGTCTTCCCGTTATTAAGTGGAAGGTAAACCATGTGGCTTCATAAGTTATTGCCAAAACATATTCCCCTTATGTTGTGGATTACCCCACCCACATTTTATTTTGAGAAAATAATAGACCACAGTCTACTATTTCCTCGCTCCTCACATGAAAAATGAGAGCTCACCCATGTTTATCGGGATTTAAGGGGAATGTGTTCGGTTCTTCCCCTTAGAAGATACTACCAAACAAAAAATACAAAAAATAAAATACCATCCACATAAGATTAAATATAGATAAAATAATTACATAAGAAATATCATGCATATGTGAGTCCTTCTCCCCTATGTATTATCCTTCTGTCAGTCCTTCTATTTGTAAAAACTTGAACGAAAGTGCGCCGATTTTTTTTTATAGTTTTTATCATCAGCACATATATCACACTAAGTTCTTACCTTGGAAACTCGAGTTCTTGCTCATGAAGGTACCTTCTCTTGTCCATTATATTTAGCTGGCTCAATTTCATAAGAACATTATTAATACCCTAGGATTCAGGGCACACACTAAATATATTTCTAAAAATATTTTTGTGAATTTTAAAATCAAAATTTCTAATATTATAATAACCTAAATTGATTTTGGGTAATAAATTATATTTTTGTATTTATACATCTTATATTTATTTTATATTTAAATATTCCTATATTCTAATTTTCTAACTTTTATAATTTTTTAGAATTTAAAAATAATGTTTCATAAGTTTTGCAATTTTCTAGAATCTACTAATGCGGTTTATTTATTTAATGAAATAAAATCAAAATACTTATATTTCATAATTTAAATCATAGAAAACCAAACGACATTTTTTTATTGGTGATCTATAGTTATTGGTTTAGGCCAATGGGAGTTGTGGGTTTTGCCCACGTGAATTCATCCGTGTGAGTTTTATGTTGTTCTTCTCAATTGCAAACCTATCGATTAAACCATCGTTTAAAATATTGTTTTCCCCCTTTTCCTCACATGTGAAATGACCATTTTCCCCCTCAAATCTCGATTACAGTTGCACCCTTAGATTCCCTTTATCATTTACTTATTTTCCCTTAAACATCTTTTAGTTATGATCCAGCCAACCACCATTTTACTTGGATATAAATATAAAGGCTTGGTTTTATTTTATAAGAAGATCTTTCTCTCTATAAAACCTTAACGTTACTCGGTTGAAATGTTTTCTGGACTTTCTCTCACTACATTTTCAAATGTCTTACATGTTTTGAGAGTTTGTAAATGTCTCATCATATATTTTCTACCATATATATTTTGTGAGGATGAGTATTTAGTTATTGATGCATTTTTGGAGTCGAAGGGTTTTCTAGTTTGTGGAGATTGAAATGTATGGAGCTTGTTGGTTTTCTTTAAAGCTTATTCTACTTTGAAACCCATGATTTTCTTATAAAATCTTTGTGGGTATAAATTCTAAACTCATTTTACATACAAAATAATTTATTGTGTTTTCATCTGTGACTTAGCGTTTTAAATGACTTAAAATTGTTTTTATAATTTTTTCAACCCCTAGTTTGAAAAGATCTCTTTTCTTGTTGATTTACTAAAATGCTTCATATATATATATATATATATATATATATATATATATATATATATATATATCATTGTTGTTGATAGATTTTATTTAAATTGAACATGTTCTACAAATCTTATACATACTCTAAAGTTGTTTAGCTATTTGTGTGGATCCTTTTATGATTTTTATAAATCTTAGGATTTCTCTTTTTTCACACAAACTTTTTTTCATAAGGTTAAAATATCAATTCGTAAATCATGATATTTATTTTCTTTGCTTTAGAATTTATTTCTCAAGCTTAAGTGAATTTCAAACTTATTAAATTGTTTTTGTTACCCTTTCACTGGATACTCTAACTTTGATTGTGAAGTTGTGTTGTCTACTTAGCTACTATTTTGTTTGGTATGATTGATTAGTTTGTGGGGTTATTTAGTGCTTGTCTTAGAATATTAGGTTTATTGGGAGTACTACTTCATTTACACATTTGTAAACTATAATTTGTACCAAAATTGTTATTTTAGTGGACTTGTAGTGTGCGTGGTCCTTGAAACTAGAAGGCCTAGGGTTTACCAGTACGTTGGTTTCCTCGTTAATATATATTGCATTCGTTATCACTTCTCCTCCTCTCATTATGTCTTTACTTTACTTTTTTGTACTTTGAACATCACACCAATCTAAAACTGTTATTTTTTTTATATATATTTGTGTGTATTTCAGCCATTGAAGTTTAAAGGTTTTTTACCAAAGAGTTAAAAGAGATTTTTAATCTTAACACTTTTTTGTCCATTGATTACTTTCAAGTGATATTAAAGCTATCCGGATTACTTTTTTTTAAAGTTTTTATTACTTTTTAAGATCCCGAACTCTTTATTTTAAATTTATTTTAAATGGATGATAGAAATGGTAGTTTTATACGTCCTCATTAATTTTGGGGTTCAAATTTTCTCTCTGAAAAGTAAGGATAATTGCACATATCCAATAGTTTGGGGATGATCTATGAGATATGGTTGAAAATAATTTTTCAGTAACTACTCGTGTAATTGGTGAAGGTTATGTTCAAAGAACTTAGAGGAAACTTCTTTCTGAATGCACTAGAGAGGGGAGAATTCAAGTTCAAAATATAATAACAAAGGTAGAAATGCTATTTTCCAGGAAGTAGGTGAGCCAAAGTTTAAACGTATCACATCTTGCACCACTTCTAAGGAAGCTTAGGACATTTTACTTTCTACACATGGGGGTGATGCACGAGTTAAAAAGGCTAAGTCTCAAATGTGCGTTCATATATATGATACCATAGTTACGAGATATGATGCAATTTTTTATTACTTCTATCTTGGGTTACAAGATATAGTAAATCAATCACATGCTAATGGTATTGTATATGTCAATTTTGAAATATGTGATAAAAATTTAAGATCTTTGCCTCATACATTTTCCATGAAGATACAATCATAGAAGAAATGGATGATCCTAAAATAACACTTGAAATATTATGTAGTAAAATGAAGAATTTTGAACTTGAAACTTCTTTAATTGATAATTAAAGGCATACATGTCACAACCTTCTTCGGTGTTTAAATATTCTATGAACAATTTTGCTTTTGTATCTTCTTTATTTGAAGTTGATGATTCCTCTATGTCTCTTAAATCTTTGGATCATGAAATTGCTTTGTTGTCCAAATGTTTTAAGAAATTTGTTAAATTTAGAAATAAATTTTCATTAAGAGAAGGACAAGCAGAGTTAAGGGTGTTGCCCACATGATTTCATCACGTGTGAGTTTTGTGCTGTTCTGCTCAACTATAGTGTTATTCTATTCGACCGTAGACCTGTCGATTAAGCCCATGTTTAAAAGAACTTTTTGGCCCCTATTCTCACGTATGAAGTAATCATTTTCCCCTCAAATCTTGGTTATATATGTAGTCTTAGATTCCCTTGGTCATTTACTTGTTTTCCCTTAAACATATTTTAATTATTATCCAGCCAGCCACTGTTTTGCTTACCTATAAATAGAGAGGCTTGGTTTCATTTTTTAGCAGATCATTCTCTCTCTAAAATACTAATGTTACTCTATCGAAATTTATTCTTAACTTTCTCTCTCTATATTTTCCATTGTCTTACCTGTTTTGAGAGTTTTCTAAACATTTCATCCTATAATTTATACCATATCTATAATGTGAGGATGTGTGTTTAGTTGTTTATGAGCTTTTGGAGTTTGGGGTTTTTCTGGTTTGTGGAGATTGAGATGTATGGAGCTTGCTGGTTTACTTTAAAGCTCGTTCTTCTTTGAAACCCATGACTTGATTCTAAGGTCTCGTGGGTATAATTTATAAACTCTTTTTACCTATAAAATCATGTATTGTGTTTTCCTCTATGAATTAGAGTTTTGAATGACTTAAAACAGTTTTTATAATTTCTCCAAACCCTAGTTTGAAAAGATATATCAACATATATATAATGTTGTTATTCTTATTTAAACTAAACCCGTTGTACTAATAATATACATACTCTAAACTTGTTTAGTTGTGATTTTTTTTATGTGGATCCTTTTGTGATTTTTGTAAATGTCACAATTTCACTTTTTCTCACAAAAACTGTTTTTGACATGGTTGAAATATCATAAAACAAGACATTTTTATTCTTGGATTTAGAATTTATTTCTCAACATTAAGTGAATTTCAAACTAATTAAATTATTTTTGTTACCTCTTTACAAGATACTCTAGCATTGAGTGTGAAGTTATGTTGTTCTATAAGGCTACTATTTTTTTTGGTATGATTCAGTGGTTTGTGGGGATGTTTAGTGCTTGCCTTGGAATACTAGGTGTATTTAGAGTACTAGTTCATTTACACATTTGTATACGTAATTTGTACCAAAATAATTATTATATTGGACTTGTGGTGTGTGTATTTTTTTGAACTAGAAGACCTGGGGTTTACTAGTACGCTAGGTTCCTCGTAAAAAATACTGCGTTCATTATCACTTTTCCTCATATCATTCTATCTCTACTTTACTTTGTTGTACTTTGAACTTCACACTAATTTAAACTGTTAATTAAACCATTGAAATTTAAAGAGTTAATAGAGATTTTCAATCTTAACACTTTTGTGTCCATAGATTACTTTTAACTCTAAGCGGTCAACTAGTTTTCCTCAATGAGCTCCCCATCCATGACTGTGAAGTCTACTCCACATCACGCACCCTGTCTACCGAAGAAGATTGGGTTCCAACTGTAATGGACCAAGTTCTAAGATATCTTGATAACATCACGCCTCGTTGAATACCATGCATTCTGAAATCAGGGCACTAGGCCTAGAACATGTTCGCCTGTAAGAGTCCACTAATATAATTGGAATAGGAGCGAACATACTTCCTCACCCATATCCATCATTAGAACACCTATGGTGGCTATCGACAGAGTAGCAACCAATCCCCAAAGTTTTCTTGTACTAGTCCCAACATCGAACCCCTGCTAATGTTGGTACCCCTTGCATCCAAGTATTGTTTTCATTGCATGGATTCTTTGAACCCTAACATTTGTATCCTTAGTATCCACACATCGCCTTCCAAGCCCTCCCCCCCGAGCTAAATTTGTAGCTCTTCTACTAGCTGATGAGGTTATTCCCCCACCTCTAAATGAGGAGATAACACAAGTCTAATATGAAACGAATCTCCTTCAGGAAGACATCAACAATATGTAAACCATTGATGAGCTCATGAACATCAAGAAGATGGACATTTATCCTGAATCTCGGTTGTTGAAAAAATTCAAGATGCCAATCTTCAAAGCCTACAAAGGACTGGGCTCCCCAACCGCTCACTTATCCAACTAACACCTTTAGATGTAGGTCTTAAACGGTGGCCTAGTAGTTTTAAAAAGCATGTTCTCCTCCACTCTATCCATAGTATCCCTTACCTCATATATGGTACTGAAATGTGAGGGGAACTCCAAAACATAAGACGATGTATGTTGTGTTTTCCTGAAGGCGTATGAATACAATTAAGGACTTGGTGTCACCCATAAATACTTAAAAATACTTAAGCGAGAGGAGGGACAAATAGTAGGCACATTCATCACTCGCTAGAAAAAGAAAGCTAGTCAGATTATCAATCACCCATAGAAAGCGTTTAGATAGAGATTGCAATCAGGAACCTCCAGAAGGAGGTACAAGATGAACTCGGGTTCACTAGGATCCCTAACTTCAAAACACTCAACTACCTAGGGTGCAAGATTGAGGAAAATTTAGTTAACAAAGCTATTAAATCTACTGAAGAACCTCACCGATCTACAAATCAGTTCATTGCCCATAAAAACTCACCTGAAGCATCTACATTGCACATCTCCACCCTCATGGTCAATTCAGAAACTTAATCATGCCTAGTTTCCAATATTTCCCAAGCCATGGTAGATACCACTTCACCTTTCCAATTGTTCCCCCTCCCATAAACTATTAAGCCATGCATCCTCTCAAAAAATTTAGAGCCCAACCCAAACAACTCAATTATCTTTAGACTTCCCTAAGTCGCCACCGTGAAAATGAATGGTCTCATGAGACCTCTCAACTATAGACCAACCCCCGCATTCGTAGACAAGAACTGTAGGGCCGACTCCCTTTGTGAGTTCGACCAAGGACTAGGTCACATTATCGATAACTGTTGGGCCCTTAGTTTTTCCATGCAATACCTTATTGATGTCAGTTCTCTTGTTCGCCAACGCTAACCATCACTAATAACCCCCTATCATATCATTCAAACCCCAACAGCAATGCCCTTCTCACCTCTCCACCCTTATAGTCCCTATTCATCACAAACTGAGGATGAGGACACACTCTAAATTCCAAACAACCACCCCTCTAGGCGCACCATCACCTGCCCTAAAAATCATCACTAAAACTAAGCCCACCATTGACTATATGACATTTTTCATCACGATGATACTTTTCCTACAAACTAAACACTATAGAACAGATTAATTCATAGTCACAAAATTCATCTCAAAGGTACAAGACTCTTCACTCCTTCATCAGAGAAAACAGATCACTCGGCTAAGTGGGAGGAAATGTACGATAATAATATTCAAACCACTGGGCAAATATCCTTCACAATACTAATCTAATCCTCAAAACGAGGAGGGTCCACCCCTCAGAAAAACTAGTTCGTCCTCATGGATTTAAGAACCAATAATGTTTCCCACTCACCCACTAAATCCAAAAAAAATTTGGTCAACTCTACCGGATATAGTAGGGGCATCAATTTTTTGTTACCAGATAGATGAAACTGTAATTCATGCATCCCGATATCCTAGCACTTTGATAAAAATAAGTGAACATGAAATATAACTTAGGGCAGATCATCACATCACTTGAAAATTCTAAACATGTTACAAATTATTGTTCCAAGAGGAAGAAAGAGTTAGGTTCCACATCACTCAATGGGATACCACGTGGAAGTCCAAATTAAAGGCTAACCTTAGTCGAATGGCTTATGTCCAACAAATAATCATTATGGTAGAGAGATGTAATCTCCTTTGTGAAAACCAACCGGTCATGGTCGCTCAGATACTATTCCATACATGATATGATAAACAACTAGGATGACCACCCAGGCTAATCCCCCGGGAAATGAATCTCAAGTCATCCATCATGCTACCATGCACATAATGAGAACATACAGTGAAACTGACATTAATCCTTATCGACTAATAAGTTCAAAGATTGTGTTAAACATCACCATGAGAAACACCTCTTTTGGAGAGTCGAAGCTTAATCTAAGACCCTCAGCCTCCAAGTCTGACTAAATCTACTACACCTCTCTTCCTGAAAGGGCATTACCCACTAATTCAACAACCTCTTTATCATCTAGGGTAAAACCTCTCGAGGATGAGAAGATGAGTATGTCCTCAACCCCTAAATCTAGGTAATGGTGACATAATTGGACTACTCCTCAGGGAAAGGACACAAACTCAATGAGAAAGGACCCACGTCCTTCGAAGCTCCAAGCATCCGAGATTATAAATTTGAGATTGGGTATAAATCTCTCATAGAAGAACTTGACCGACATGATTAGCACGAACACTAAACATGTCGTACGAAAAAGTGAGGCTACATTTTTGAGATTTTATAACCAAGTCTCTCATATAAGGGACCATCATTATAGTTTCTCAACACCAAGGAGGAACTCAAAGACCCCAATGTTACATACACGAGAGCATCCAGCCTACCGAATGGGGGGATGTACCCTTTCAAACATAAAATACCATATGCAGAGCCATTACGATCAATTGTACCCCTCCCAAGGTCAGTCTGCCTATAAATGACTCATTCAATCATTATAATGAGGTCAATGTGCTCATTCTACAACTAGCATTTGACCTGTTCATACTTGGAGTGTTACCCTAGACCCACCACTACACTAATGTAAGATGCGATAATGGGAACACTTGCCTAGATTTTTCCCACATAGTTGCCATAATAGAACTCCAAAATGAGATGACCTACCAAAGCCTCCCTCCACCACAAGGGCCCCCCTCCCATAGGTTCTCATACAATATCGAAAGGGAATTGTTCAACCTTGTTCCCCATGACTAAGCATAGGGAAAATTTGGCAGCTTTCAATATATAGTGTCCATATTGGCCAATGCCAGATTTATCAATGAATTATTACCCTAGGGAGAGAATATGTTGAGTACCGGTACTACTACAGAGGCATATTTTATGAGGTCACTGCCATCATGAAAAAATGGACCCAAAAGAACCTAAAACCTCCTTCGATAAAGAAAAGCACCACGAAACATCCTCCTATAATGTTATCTGATCGGGATCATCCATGTCTATAGAATTATCACCTAATATGCGTGGCCCGATAAACGAATAAGTCCTAGCTATAGTAGTAAAAATCCCTATGCAGAAGTTAAATGTAACCATATGGTGGATAGAGGACTCGATATCGCGAACTCCGGCCAAAATTTAGAACAAGGCCCTTAAAAGCTCGAAACTAGCCCATGTCTTGGATTAGATTGAAGCGATGGCCCCAAATCCAACATCGTTTGCCAATAGTCCCACAACATTAGATGAAATTCTGCGACGTGTAGAGAAAGCTTAACATAAAGCTCGGGTAGAACATGTTCTCTCTTTAGATAAACACGTCGACATCCTCACTAGGAGACGTCGACACTCCACTCTTTTGAACCCAGTCAGCAAGGGAAAAGTCCCCACTTAAAAATTTATCACACCGAATCCTCAAAAAAATAATAAAATTTGAGAGAAATGCCATCGGACAACGGTTACATCACCATCTGGGAACTCTCATCAGCATCCTAAGAACACCGGTCCATACTCGTCCATTTGTTGTCTCAAGCTTTAGAGACTACAAACCTTACTTTTACTGACATGCCAGCTACTATCATAGCCATCATCGTACAACATATCAACTTCTCTAATGAGGACATCCCCATGCAAGGCAGTAATCACTGATTCACACTGCATAACACCCTCAAAACCTACAAACATATTGCACCCCTGGTATTGATAAACAATGGATCCACCATCAATATATGCCCTTTTTGCACTACCACAGTTCTAGGATACACCATCTTAAAATTTACACCATCCTCTACGACCATCAGAGCCTGTGATAACACTCACCAAGAAGTTCTAGGGGCCATTAGTCTCACCCTCGTAATAGGGCCTATAAAGTGTGATGTTGTAAGGACCAAATTTCCAAATTGAGTCCATATATAGTTTTGACTTATTCTCGGAACAAAACACGTTTGAGTCATAGGTTAATTTTTATAATTACAATCCACTCAGAGACTATGACGTAACGAAGATTAATTGAAAACATTGCCACAAAGCTTCAAGTAATTAATTATTCCGAAGTTTAATTGGTGCAAATTTCTCATCTTCGAAGTTTAATTGCATTTTCAATATCACTCAATTATGAATGCATAATGTTAATGAAACTCAGAATTTTATTATACAAAAATAAGGTTGTTATTTTTAAAAATAAAATGTTTTAAAATGTTTTTAAAAAATGTGTTATTGTTTACACTTCGTTTAGAATTGATAAGGTTGGATTAGAGTTTAAGTTGGCTTGAACTCTAACAGGGGACTGTTGTTCAAACGACAACCGCTGTCGTTCAAACGAGAGTTGTTGTCGTTAGGATGATGCAGTATCTCACTCAAATGAGATTCTCCACCGCCTTAAAATAATTATAAATAGGCGTGTTCCAGTTTTCTCAAAGAGCGTGCAGTATGAAAAATAGTTGACCATACAGAAAGGTTTCTGCACAAAGTTTTCCAAGTGTTTTCACTACAAATCATCCTTAGACTTTACAAAGATCTGAGTTATCATTACCATATGTTTATATGATCTTTGTCGCACCAAGTTGAGTTTTCTCAACACATAAACATTGCTAGTTTTGTAGTGGAGAAGCGAAGAAGGTTACTTTCGTGTTCTACATCGTGAATGACATAAGGCCGTATTAGTGGATACCGAGGCATTCGTGGAGGCGACTGCTGTGGACGAGCATCGTGGAAGAAGGTTACATTTTGTGTGGGCACTGTTAAGATTGGTAGAAGATTAGAGGAGCGTCAAGTCTCGTGGGTGTATCGAGTCGTTGTATAAGACTACCATCTGACTTTGTAAAACCATTATCATAGTGATTGTTTGGCCATGTCCGTTTGAGGTTTTTTCCCGATTGGGTTTTTCCTCGTACATTGGTGTTGTGAGTATTGCTTTACTTTATTTTACTTGTTTTAATCACTAGTTTCATGCTTAGGGTTAAACAAGATAAAATTGGGTTAAGTTAGTTTGTGTCACAATTTGGTGTGGTTTGATAAAATTGAAAAAGAGTTTTTGAAAAGATAAAATTAGTTTGTATTCATCCTTAACTTAATTTCGCTCAAGCAAAAGTTTTTGTTAAAAGTTATATACGGGGACCTAAAAATTGGTATCAGAGCTAGAAATGCATTTTTTTGTGTTTGAACCCTTTTTGCTTGTAAGGATGAATTTTAGAAATTATGATACCTTTTGCACTCCTATTTTTTGTGGAACTAATTATGCTTATTGGAATATGCGAATGATGAGTGCTTTAAAATCCATTGTTGAGCTTGTTTGGTTAGCTGTTGAAAAAGGGTGGTCACCACCTATCACACCAGAGGGTGAGGTCACTAGTTTGAACCCCGTTGAGTCATGAACTGAGACTGAACATAGACTTGCACTGTACAACTCTAAAGGTCTGCACGTTATTTACTCACATGTCACACCTGAAGAGTATAATCATATCATGACTTGTGAAACTTCGAAATAAGCTTAGGAAACACTGGCCCTCACTCACGAGGGCATGCGCACGGTTAGGGCGTCTAAATTACAAAGTCTCACTACACAGTTAGCGACGATTAAGATGTTAGAGAGTGAGACGTTCGATGAGTTTTACACCAGGTTGTCCACCATTGTTAATGTGGCATTTAACCTAGCTGAGAAGATTTCCGATAACAGAGTGATTAAGAAAATTTTGAGATCGTTGCCGAGTAGGTTTGATGCGAAAGTGACCGTTATGAATTTTATTAGTTTGCTTAACTCATCGAAACTAGAAGAGATCATAGGAGACCTTGAAACCTATGAAATCGATATGTTTACCTCCAAACCAGTGCCAAACAAAGAAAAAGACATTTATTTGAAAGCCCATAAGGAGAAGATTAAAGTTTTGAATGACGGTTCTGATTCTGACTTTGAGGATGTTTTCTTATTGGCAAGAAAGTTCAAGAAGTTTCTTCAAATTCAAAAGTAATCGAAAGATGCCAAAGAGATGAGTCTGATAGGTGTTTCGAGTGTGAGGGGTATGGTCACAAAGTAGTTGAGTGTCCCACTAGACTTAAGAAAGAGGGAAAGAAATCGATAGCATACAACGCCACCTTAAGTGATAGTGAACATGAAGAGGGAGAAAGTTTCCCCATTGAGCATTACTTTTTTTGCATTTATGGCATGCCATGTGAGTTATTATGATATATCTTCCCTAGAGGATACTCATGTGTATGAAACTTATGAGGCTGTTGAGAGTGCTTCCCAAGAGAGTGAGGGTGATAAGAGCGAGGATGAGGAGATCGACGTAGGAGAGTTACATGTTTCATTTCGAGAGTTGTTTGAGGAGACGGTGAAGGTGAAAAAGTCTAACTCGAAATTATAAGCTAAGCTGAATGAGCTTGTCGTAGAAATTAATGATGCGCTGATTGAGGATCTTAGGGAATTGGAGAAGAAGCTTAGGGAGAAGTTAAAATATGTTGAGAAAGAGAGAGAAACCCTTCAAGGTTTTATGGAGGCCTTGAAAAAGGTGTTGCTAGAGTTTGAGGAGTCTAGGCGTCTACTTGAGTCTAGGATTAAGGAGTTGGAGGAGAATTTGAGAGACTCATCTAGAGTTAAGTTTGACTTGGAGCCTAGGTCGGAGAAATTGGATAGGATGTTAGGCACCGTCCAAGTCAAGAAATATAGGTTTGGTATAGGCTACGACGATAAAGTTACTCCCATTCCCAAAGCATATACCAACTGTGTGAGAGAGCCCACTAGGAAAGCGAGGAGAGGTCGATATTTTGGTAATCATTCCCACTATGTTTACACTTGTTACCTTAGTGGTAGGAAAGGTCACCTTAGACGTTTTTGCTATGACCTTAGGAATGCTCCTAGGAAGTTTAGGAATAAAGTTGTGTCGGTTCCTAAAACTCCCATGCGTTATATTACACCTACTTGGGTTAGAAAATCCGACTTAGATGCTTTAGGACTAAAACTTGATGGATCTCATTTGGTTGCACTTGATTCTTCTCATGCTATATGTAAAGGATAATTGTGTTACCATGTTTGTCATATGCTAGTCTTTTCATTCATGATATATATTTTGCTAGTATTATGACAAGTTTATCATTTTGTATTATATTTTTCATTCATTACATCTTATTTGAAAAATACAAAAAGATTTTTGGTTTTGAAATTTTTTTAGAAAAACACAAAAAGATTTTTCTTTTATTTGATTCAAAATATTTTGAAAAAGCCAAAAAGATTTTTGATATTATTTTTGTGTCGTGAGTTATCATGTTTGATCTGGCATATTGGTGTGCTTGGACCCCCTTCCTTACATTATCCATGTGGCTAGGACATTTGGTCCTTATTATCGATGCTTAAAATGATCTTAATCATTGTATTATGTGGTTGTTTTGAGGTTGATATGTGTTTTGATTCGGCTTTGTATATATGCGATCTTTGCACACATGCACGAGTTTATATGGATGCTTGACTACTCTTGCATATTTGAGTTTGGTGAGACATTCTTATCTCAATTTTGTCATCTATGCGTAAGTAGACATAAGGAGGATGTGTGCATATAATAACCATTTACCACGGGGACTAAATTGAAAAAATGATGAGTGTTCATGGGAAAGGGTTGCGAGAGTATAAAATTGACTCGTCGTGAAAGCTAACATTTAAAAGAGCCCTAAAAAATGAAAAAAGGATATAAAAAGAATCATATGCCAAAAATGGCCCAAATTAGTTTAGTTCATTCAAAAGAAAATAATATATATATATATATATATATATATATATATATGTGTGTGTGTGTGTGTGAGGGTGTTTGGATGGATTAAAAATTTAAACAAGTTTGCACAAAGAATCCTAACATTGAAAATTCGTGTTATGATGCTATTGTTTGTAGAATCATCAAAATTCCATATTCGTGTGTATGATGTTTGGTTAGTTCATTAAGCTCACACTTTAATTGTCACATATGGCTATGATAAAAGTTTAATGATTAATTTCTATCAATTAGAGCTTCTTGATCATTTCGATGTGTTGGAATTGTGATTAATTTGTTGTAGTTCACGCCCATACATTCCATGTTCATGTTTGAGCACATCGGTACTATGTTACCATGTAACTCTTATTTGTTTGTTTTTTGAGTTTTTTTAGTTTAGATACTGTTTTGCTTATGTTTTACAGTTTTGAGCCCCTTCCAGCCAATCTTTTATGGAAATTTTATCACTGGGCAACACTGTTTAATATTCTGGGGAAACTGTAACTGTTTGATTATGTCATTCTAACGACATTTAATTTCATTCAAGCAATGTTGATTCTCGTTCAATCGACATCCCTGGCTCATTCGAACGGCTAGTTTGACCAGTTGAATTTTCTGGTTGATTTTTATTTCAGTACTCTGTTGCATATTGTTTTCATTTTGGTAGTATGTTGATTTTGGACTTTCTGTTTATGCACTCATCTTTTAGAGAGTTGATCTTCTACTGCTTTGGTTTATTTTAATCGCACGTTCTTTGATTGATATATTCTTTGATGATTTTCCTGTTTGCTAGCTACGGATTTGACATTAATTGATCATATTTATCTGGTTGTTTCATGTTTATCGAGATATTTTTCAAAGTTGATTTAATCAAATTTGGTATAAAGTTTTCTAGATTTGTTTATTTTTTTACCGGATTGTCTATTAGATACAAAACAAGGGAGAGATTTCTGTGATGTAGGGGGAGTTTTGTGAGTTTCATAGTTTTATTTAAAATGATATATTGTTACATATTGGTTTCATATTTACTCAATTAACAAATGATTCTGATTTGAGTTTTCATATTGATTTATATCATTTGTTCCTCGATACTTCATTGGGTATTTGTCTGTTTCATGTGTGTAGGTATGCTTTAAGAGATTCAAGATTTCAAGTCTACATCACATTCAGACATTCAAGACAGTTTCATGCTTGTCGTTCCATCTTTTATAAGTCTTATCATGTACTGATGATGTAATTTTATTTTTTGTTTTATGGGATGGGATTTAGGCGTCATATGGCTTGACGGCCTGGCTTAGGCTTTTCACTGTTGGTTTTGTCCTGAAATAGTCAAAGGGGATATTTGTAAGGACCAAATTTCCAAATTGAGTCCATGTATAGTTTTGACTTATTCTCAGAACAAAACACATTTGAGTCATAAGTAAAATTTTATTGTTACGATCCACTCAGAGACTATGATGTATCAAAGATTAATTGAAGACGTTGCGGCAAAGATTTAAGGAATTAATTATGCCGAAATTTAATTGGTGCAAATTTCTCGACTTCAAAGTTTAATTGCATTTCCGAGATCACTCAGGCGTGAATGCATAATGTTAATGAAGCTCGGAATTTTATTTTACAAAAATAGGGATGTTATTTTTAAAAAGAAAATGTTTTTAAAAAATGTTTTAAAATGTTTTAAAAAAATGTTTTAATTGTTTACACTTCATTTAGAACCGATAAGGTTGGATTAGAGTTTAAGTTGGTTTGGACTCTAAACAGGGGACTGTCTTTCAAATGACAAACGCTGTCGTTCAAACGAAAGCTCCTGTCGTTAGGATGATGCAGTGCCTAGCTCGAATGAGATCCTCTATCGCCTTAAAATAATTATAAAGAGGCAAGTTATAGTTTTGTCAAAGAGCGTGCAGTACAAAAAAGAGTTCGCCATACAGAAAGGTTTTTGCACAAAGTTTTCTAAGTGTTTTCACTATAAAACATCCTTAGAGTTTACAAAGATCTGAGTTATCATTACCATATGTTTATGTGATCTTTGTTGCACCAAGTTGGGTTTGTTCAACAGTTGAACATTTCCGATTTTGTGGTGGAGAAATGAATAAGGTTACTTGCGTGTTCTAAATCGTAGACGACACAAGGCCGTATAAGTGGATACCGAGGCATTCGTGGAGGTGATTGCTGTGGAAGAGCAGTATGGAAGAAGATTACTTTCTGCGTGGGCACTGTGAAGATTGGTAGAAGATCAGAGGAGCCTCAAGTCTCATGGGTGTATCGAGTCATTGTATAAGACTACCGTCTGACTTTGTAAAACCTTTGTCGTAGTGATTGTCTGCCTTGGGACGTCCGAGGTTTTTTCCCGATTAGGTTTTTCCTCATACATCGACATTGTGAGTATTGCTTTACTTTATTTTTCTTCATTAAATCACTAGTTTCATGCTTAGGGTTAAACAAGATAAAATTGGGTTGAGTTAATTTGTTTTACAATTTGATGTGGTTTGATAAAATTGAAAAAGAGTTTTTTAAAAGAGAAATTGGTTTGTATTCATCCTTAACTTAATTCCGCTCAAGAAAATTTTTTTGTTGAAAGTTATATACAGGGACCTACAGATGTAGTAATCGACATCCTAACTAACTTCAACATTTTACTTGGGAGAGCCTAAATTCATTCCATGGGGGCATTATCCTCATCAATGCATATGAAAGTCAGGTTCCGTTTTAATATGGAGGTTATGACATTACAAGGGGATGACGGTTGGGCCACAAATGCTAAGACTAGCACCATTACTTTGGATACCCACCACGCTAGTAGTAATATCTGCCTCAGTTGATTCCAACTCATCCCACTTGATCATATAATAGAAAAGGGGCTGCTTATTCATAGTGTAGTCACTCGAATAATTTAAAATGGGATACATTCCAGAATGTTGACTTAGAAAGAACCAACAAGGAACCCTCAAAGTCATCACTTATACCAACCATAACGGAAGGTCCAGTATCGGGTATACCCCTAATAATAAAGCTCTAACCCCTAGTCCCAAAGACCCAAATTAGGGCTGGAATGGCCATTTTCATCTCTAAGGATAAGGCTTTTCATATGACGGACTCCTTGAACCATGGTGGGATGAAGAAAATAAATCCTTTCAACCATGGATGGAGATCCTCTTTGAGTAAGGACTATAAGTAGACTATGAGAAAATCCAAAAGGTAAACCATAATGAGCAACAACTGTCATGGGTCACTGAGGAAGAAAATAAGTTCCTCGAAGTAGAACCTGAAAGGGAATTACCCGTGTTAGTTCTTATGGAGTTTCCTTAGTATCCATGCTGAGATCCTGAGATCTAGGCCCTACAGAGTGCTTCCATAATTGGTACACCACCTCCTCCACCCTAGGTATCACTACAAAAAATGGAAAATTAGTCAACATCATTAAACTTAATATCTACCTCTGAGTGCCAGACTTAACAACCTTGCTCCCTGAAACACTGCCTTCGGTCGAACCTCGGGATACGACCTGCTAGCCCTCGTGGGACTATCAATGGAACAAAAAAAGTCACCAGTTCTTGTGGCAAGCCTTATCCAAGGTGCTCCCATACACTGACCCCGTGGTAGGTCCAACAAAGTATCCCGCTACAAACTTTGAGGGATAAATGTTCTAACTCAAGGAACACCGCTTTCCCCATCCTACAACCTATACCAAAGTCCCAGAGCCCTCGAAGACGAAAGCCAATCGAAAATCCCCCTAATAGAATTTGTCCCACCTCATCACCAGCACCGTGGGAGCTGCAGTACTTAATAATAGGACTTCTGTAAAACACATCCTGCCACTTATCATTCGGAGGCCCTTTGAATTTGTCTTATTAATAGAAGAGTCCCCCTTATCCCCTCTCCTAATATATACCTCTATAAATAAGATTTTTCTTCTATTATCAATGATGGTCCTCCTCCATTTGATGGCATAAAAATGGTGATTATTTGCTACATGTGTTGGGTGTGATGATTATGAATTCAATAATGGATTAGAACTCACACCAAATAATAATAACTCTGGGGGCATATAATACTTAAAACATTACAAAAACTTTATGAAGTCAAAATATACCTATGTCTCCCAATGAGGATGACACAGTAACCATAAACTTGGGAACTATAAGAAACCCTAAACCTAGATGACAAATGTTAAAAGGATCTCACAGATCTCCACACCAGTTTCGTAAATGTATTCGCTTGGTCATACGTCGACATTCTCGACATTGACCCGACTATTATCATACATGGATACCCACTCTCCCTCATGCAAGACCCGTAAAGAAAAAACTCTATAAGCTGATATTAAATGCTCTTTAAAATTAAAGGAAGAAGTAGAGAAATAACTCAGTGTTGTATTCATATGAGTAACCGAATATCCCAGTTGGCTAGCCAACATCGTACCATTACTCAAAGCCAGTGATATAGTACGAATGTGTGTAGACTATAGGGATCTCAGTCGGGCCTATCCTAAAGATGATTTCCCTCTACTCCACATAGACTTATTGGCAGATATTATGGTTAGTTACTCACTCAAGTCCTTTATAAATGAATTCATCAGCTATAATCTGATAAATATTCACCCTGATCACCAAGAGAAAATTGCGTCCATTACCCCCTGGGGATGTATTATTATACAGTTATTCCATTTGGTCCCAAGAATAAAGGTGCAACTAACCAAAGAGAAGTCACAACCATCCTACGTGACCTCATACGTAAAGAAATGGAGGTTTTCCATAGACAACATGATCATCAAATATAATGGTCGATAAGGACACGTTTTAGCACTCCATAAATTCTTCTAAAGGTTATGCCTCGTTAAAATGAGTCTAAATCTGGAGAAATATATCATCAAAGTCACTAAAAGGAAAGTTCTCGACTTCATTGTTAGCAAGTAAGGAATCGAGTTAGGCTCCGCTACGGTCAAGGCTATACGGGAGATGCCACCACCCAAAATAGAGAAAGATATCAGAGGGTTCCTAGGACAAATATAGTTTATTAGTCGGTCCATCAGATAGTTTACCACCATTTTTTAACCTGTCTTCCAAATACTCAAGAAGGACTCATACAAAGAAGGTAACGTTCAGTTCTAGGAATCTTTTGAGAAGGTACAAGAGTACCTCACTCAACCACTAGTGTTAGTACCTCCCTAATTAGAAAAACCTCTCATTCTCTACATTAACATAATTAACACGGCTACCGAAGCCATTATGTTCCAATACGTAGAGAGTTCTTAAAATGAATGTTTCATCTACTATGCTAGTAAAAAGGTCTCCTATGAGCTTAAATACACCTCCTTGGAAAAGGCTTGTGTATCTCTCGTATGGATCTCTCCAATCCCCTCCACTAATTGATGTCCTTCAACATACGACTCATCTATATAATGGATCCCTTGAAATAACTCTTACCCACTCTCTCTAGCTGAATGGCCAAATGGATACTAATACTATTTGAGTTTGAGAGCATGTATGTCACAAAGAAAGCCACCAAAGGATGAGCCAACAATAACCAGCTCGTAAGACAACTCCTGGAATATGAAGAAGAACATAATGAGGCAAAATTCCTCGATGAGGATCTCTTCACCCTAAATTATAAAAAACTTGGGAACTCTTTTTGACAGGGCATCCAATAAAAGGGGATTCTGTAATACCCCATAATTTTAATTGATTTTAATTGTGGGATTAATTGAATTAAATGTGAGAAGAATTAATTAATAACTAATCCGAAATAAAATAAATATTAACTACCGAGTTAAGAGTTTGTATTTATTACTGGGAATTACATTGAATATTACTAAGTGAATAAAGTAAATATGATTCTGAATATGATTATGAATTTGTGAAAATTGTCGCGAAAGAGAAATACGATAATTATAGAATTTAAGTCGGGACGCACGTGTGAGTCGTGTCAGGACAAAATCAATAAAAAAAGTAGAACATTTATACATCATCCAAGTGGTCATTTCGAGTGCACCAACATATCCGGAAGGGTCGAAATAGTCAGAAAAGTCTACCGGGGGGTTTACTTTGGGTTTCGGGATAGTTTTAGGCCAAACTGACACCACGAAGGGGTATTTTTATCTTTTGAAAAATTGGGGCTAATTAATGGACGAAAATTGGAGAAATATATATGCATGCACGTGGAAGAAGTTAGGACTTTTATCTGCAAAATAAAAGAGTGATTCTAAGAGGAAGAAGGAGAAGAGATTTCTAAGAGCTCCAAGACCAAAACCACCCATCTTTCACCAAGAACACCATCAACGTGTAGATCGGGAAGAGAGGGATGCATATATACCACTTTCATTCAACGATTCATACCTTACCAATAAGGCAAGTGGTTATCTTGCTGTACTTAGTGCATATATTATACATGTTAGTGTAGAATTGATGATATACATAAGATATAATGAAATCTGGGTTGAAATTGAGTTATTAATGAAGCTTTTGGGTAGGAAATTGAATGTAGATGAACTACCATATGTAGAGGTTCTAAATATGGGTTGATGCATGAAGAAAAACAAATTGAACTTTGGGTTTTGGGTGGACAAAATTATTGATGATGTAAAACTAGGGCTTTTGATATTTGATTAAATTCCTTCACCCATATATGAGATTTAATGAGGTTTGATGGTTAAAAGATGTTAGGGATCATCTAAATGTTTGTAAAATGGCCTTAGGACTATTAATTTTGAGTTGGGTAAAGTTTGATGTGAATTGGCTGAACAAAATGGGAAAAAAATCATGTTTTATAAGGCTAAGGACGAACTGAGTAAATATCGTTCAAGCAACCTGGAGAACTGGAAAGTCGTTCGAACGAGAATCCAACGTGAATTCTAATGAAAATTCAGCGTTTAGTTCGTTAAAACTTCATTCGAACGACTTATTAACGAGATTTCAGAGTGATGTTTTGTTCGAATAAAACTTCTAGGCACTTCGAATGAGATTTCAGACTTTTGAAAATTTTAGAGGACGAGCTGGAATTTGGTGAAAATAAAGAATAATGAATGGCTTACGATTATGTAGGGTAGTACCATTAGAATGAGTGGCCTCAGAACTAGGCCCCTCATAATTAGCTTCCTTCATAGGCTCACTCACAGGATCCTGAAAATAAAAAACACATGAAGAATATATAAGGGAGAGAATAAGATTACTTAAACAACTTCACTTAGAAAAGAAACATAAAATAAAGATCTAACTTCCAAACCTTAAGGAATGACCATGCTTTCGACAAACTGGGAGGGACCTCCTAGATGTTTTGTGCCAACCAGGTAAACACGAAACAAGTATAACATTAATAGAGAACTTACTCATCAGAAAGAAAGACTCTAAGAAATATTAATAATAAATCAGGTATGACAGTATGATACTTCAGGAGTGCTCACAGTCTGTTCCACAGGTATAGGTACACTTGCCTCACTAACTTGAAAATAGGAAAACATGGGTGTGATGATAATAAGCTTGTACATTAAAATCAAGAATAAAGAAACAGGGAAAATAGAAAAGAGTGAATAAAGCATAACAATATAATGCCTCACTCACAATGAATTCCCCAAGATGTTTCTCAATCATAGGAACAACCGCAACACTAACCTCAAAATAAGGAAAGTAAAAAGTTTTAGCGAACACTTACACAGAAAAAAGTAAGTTAGATAGAAAAAGCAGATTTAAATATGCACCCAAGGAGCCTCCTCTATGGTGCTAATCGGGTGTCCCACAGGAAAAAGGACATCAGTAATACTAGCCTAAAGAAAAAAAAGGAAGTTTTGGTAAGCCACTTGAGTAAACAAAAAAGCAAGTCTAGCAAACAAATGTGTTGAGACAAGTACCTTGGTAGTCACCTATAAAGTTCTCTTATCATGTCCCACAGACAAAGAGACTTCAGTAATATCAACTGGAATGTAAAGAAAGAGAGAATAAGTCACCAAGACGCCTGATATAGTAAAAAAGGTCAAAAGGGTGAAGTAATAGGTATGATAATGTACTTGAGAGAACTCCAAATAGGAAGTGCTCATAGGCAAGATCAAAGGAGGGTCCACTATAAGAGGGACCTGCGAGGGGATCACCTGGAAAAAAGGAAAGGCCATGATCCAAGATACTCTTAAATGAAGGAAAAATTAGAAGTAGAAAAAGCTCAGGAGAAGAAAGAAAATACCTGAGGTGGAGTGGCAGTTATGTTGTTCACCTGTACAGTAGCTACAAAAATAACTGGTGGAAAGGTGATGATGTTGGACTGAAAAAAAAAGTAAACTAGAAATGAACTACAACTCATATGAAGTATGGAATCATAAGTTATTGAAAATTATAAAATTAAATACCTGAACCCTAAGTTGGGTGAAGGTCTCAACTCAACCACAAGAACTGAGAAGACACATGTATCCACCTATTGACAAGAAAATTTATTCGAAATAAAACTAATTTATAAAAAGAAATGTAAATTGTTGGGGACTAATATCCTCCCAAAGAATGATAAACTTATAATAACAACCCTAGTGGATAAAAGTATTCCCCCACTAGTGGTTGGAGGTACACTTGGAGGAAGTCCCTGCAAAACAAGTCAGGCACAACTAGAATTAGAGATTGTTTGACTAGAAACCAAAGTTCAATTAGAGATGAAGGTAAAAATGCTAAATTGTACCTCGAAAGGTGTGGTGGTGGTAAGCTCAGTAAGAGAGATGTCCACTAAAGAAGGGGGAGGAGGCTTGGAAAGGGGACTGGGAGATACAGTCACCTATTAAATAGACAATTGTATAGAAGTAAGTTAATAAGAAAAGTCATAAGTTAGTTGATGAAAAAAAACATAAAAAAGACAAGTGTTTGAGAAAACGGGCGAATACCTGCATAGAATAGGAGGATACGAAAGACCCACTCGGAGAAGTCGAAAACACACTTATTGATATTCAAAATTGGTAGATACTTTATCTTATCTAATAATTCCCAATTCTATAATCACAGATAGAGTGTAAATGAAAATAATAAGGAACAATAAAGATTTTTAGTGTGGTTCAGCTTAGGACAAGCCTACGTCCACTATTAGGATATTTCTACTAAAGATGGTTAAATAGAATTTAGTGTAGTCTTGAATATATGAGCTAAACTTGTCCCCTGAGCTAAGGGAAATGAGATATTTATGATGTTCTGAAAACCAAGGGGTGGAATGCCTTTATCTATTCAGTCAATTAGACCAGTACATAATGAATAGGACTATTGGTCTTCTAAGGCACGTGTGGCATGTCTCTTCATAATTACCATGTGAATGACTCTTCTTCTCCCTCGAGGTTCATATTCTTAAGCTGGTCAACCGGTATGCCGACCAAGTTGTTCTGGAGCTGATCAAGTATAAATAAATAGATGAGGTGTATATTCATGAGGACATGTGTCACAATATAATGGGTCCACGTGGCATGAACAATTTAGCCCACAATAATAGCCCTTATTGGTCCATGCTTGATTTTTTGTTGAAAGGTTTTAATATTAATTCTAAAAAGTTTCTCATCTCTCTTATATGGCGGTGGTCTGCAGTCGACCTCCTATACTTTTAAATTTTTCACCACTTTAGTAGGTAGTGGCATTTTTGTAAATAATTTGAAAATTTGTGAACCACCAAAGGGCATGCTATTTTTTTCACATCTTTTGGAACCGTGCGGTTGTCATTTGTTCAGTTAATCATTACATTTCAACTTTTGAGGTAAAAATATAGAAGGACGAAAATTTCCTCCCCTTTTTCTCTTCATCACTAAACTACTAAACATAAGCTTTGTCTTTTTTCTCAATCTTTCTTTCTCTGCTTTTGATATTTGCGCTTTGCCGTTATTTCTCAAACTCTGTAAGATTTATTTCCTTCTCCTTTTTACTTAAGCTATCTTTAAAATATGGTGTATATTATAGATGAAGGTTCCTTAGAGGAATTTAGGGAGATAAGAGAAATTCCTAGTTAGGTAGGTTTAGAAACAACAAGTGGCCCTGTTGATTTGTTGTCATTAACTGAGGGTCATTGGATTCCCACCTTATTCATTACTGAGTGTGGCATCATTTTTTTCCCCCAAATACACTTTTTCTTCAATTTTGTTAGTATTTTGATGTAGTCCCAATGAGAGTATCCCCCAATATAAGGAGGGTTGTAATGTGTTAAATAGGTTAAATTAAATACATGGGACTCGTATTGACATTCTTGAGTTGATGTTTTATTAAAAATGGGTAACCACTAGTGACCTATTACTTGAAAACTAGGTAGGCCAATAAGGCATTGGTGGTTAATCGTCCAGATTCACACAAGGATTATTGGGACTATGGTGTATTAATGAAGCATTGGCAATATGCCCCCTTCCTAAGCATCAAGATATACTGGACCCAGGTTCCCCCAGGAAGAGCGTGGCATAGGTCGTACAATATTTTAACTTTTCACTTTTTCCATGTGTATTAACTTTTTAATGATTTCTCGACTAACTGCTAGACATTGATCTTGTGCAAAGGAAAGAAAAAAGTAGTGTCCGAAGGAAAGGAAAGTTAATCTTGAGGATCCTAAATATTTATGGGCCATTCACCAGAGAGTGGAAAAAGAACATCCCCGAGAAGCCTTTATTTTGATGGAATACAAGAGCTCGATTACTTCATTTGTTGCTCGTACAATAATCATTCTACCTTAGTCCCCCATAAACTTGGGTGAGGAACCAATTTCTACCTCCTCTGTTGTTGAGTCAACTGGAGTAGAGAGAGATTTTTCACAAGGAGGAACCTCATCTTCATCTGAATCCCTTGATATTACAACCATTCCAACTTCACCTTCTGTAAAAATGGTGAAGAGAAGAATCCCAAACCTATCGGATAGATCTAGATCTCCCCATCCTTATAAGAAAACTAGAGCCACTAATAAGAGGCCTCATGTCCTCAATGTGGAGGAAATAAGAATTATTGGGCCTTAGTTCAAGAGGTTGAATAGAGGTTTTACCAATCAATAGGAACTAGCATAAAATATTCATGCCGACCAAGGTCGTACTGAGTTTGCCTCTGTGGAAGTTAACCTTGGGATGGATAGGGGTTTGATTAAGGATGAAACTCTTCCATCAGACAAATCCATGGTAGCCCCGATGTCCAAAGCCCAGTTAGTTGAGAGGGCTAACCAAAAATTGGTACTTGTAAGTATTTAACTTTGTTTGTTTATCTTCAATAATTTCTGTTGAAGTTCTACTGATGTTGTGTATGTCTTCTTTTATAGCTCTTGGTTGATTATAACTAAATCTTAGAGAAGGACGATCAATTGAAATCTTCCTCGGGTGATATAGAGGGAGCCTTTAAAGGCTTATATAATTATTTATAAGAGTTTGGGGAGGACTTGGGGGGAGAGAGAGAGAGAGAGAGAGGAAGGCTTGGCAGGAGAAATTGAAGGTGTCCAAGGAAAAGTCAATTGTAGCCGAACAAAATAAAGGTTACTGATGATATAGTGACTGTTTCCGAGGAGAAGATGAAGGAAGCTGAAAGTAGGGCAAAAGTCGCTGAGGAGAAAACCATTAACTTGACTATTGAACTTGCTGCTGAGAGGAAGAAATTCTTGGATTTGAAAGCTAAGAGTAGAAAAGATAAGGGGGGACGCCAATAAAGGTTGGGATAAGGCATTTTCTGCTGCATCCAGATTGAGTATGACGAGAAAATTTCCTTCAAGAATGGCTGGTCAAAAGCCTTGAAGGAGGTCAACACACATGCTGATTTTAAATTATTCAAAAGGCATAACTCGGGAACCCCTCCCAACATGAATGAGGAGTTTGATGGTGAAAAGGGTTTTGGGGAATTCTCTATGGTTCCAACTGTTGTGACTAAATTACCTCCTCGTGAATCAACTGGTAAAGATAAGGGGAATAATTAACTCCTTTAGCTAGTTTTAGACCCAGTTTATATGTATTTTTCCTTTTTTCTTTCTTTCTTCTTCATTTATAATGAAACAAAGTTATAATATTTGGTTTATCAATGAAATGAAGAAGTTGTTCAATCCTTTTAACGTTCTTCACTTATTTGACTGTCGTTGTTTACTTTCCTCACTCGGACTTATATTCTTATACTTTATGAATTTCCCGTTTGATGGCAAAAGGACTATGATTATATCTGCTAAATTCAACTTGCTGAAATGTTATAATAGTCTACTTGAAGTTAGCCATATGAGTTTGATTGAAACAAAATTAGAATGGTTTCGTGATGCGGACAATTCAAATCAAGTGAAAGATGATTACGTACATTTATATAGTATTTTTGATAGGGCAATGGAGAATAATGTTGCACACTACGAGATAATTTAGCAACTACAATATGACTATAATTTTTCTCGATCTTCGTTCCACTATGACTATGAAGCTAAATATGAGGCACTAAGTTCATGTTAGGGCTTTAATAAGAAGCTATAAGAGACTACATTTGCTTTCATGAAGAAGGAATTCGTGGTGAGAATAGCAGGGGAAAGTTATCAGGAGGTTGTTACTCTTCTTAAGAAGAAGAATAACAATTTGAGGAATGAGCTGGAGATCTTGAAGATGTAAGTTGAAGTAGCGCCGAATGAAGGTACCTCTTTCCTGGAACTTGAGAATCCCAGACTATTAGAGGAGCTGGAAAACTTAACGAAGAAGAAAAACAAGTCTATATAACCATCAAGATAACTAGTTGTTACTTTCGAACATTTGTGGATGAAGAGAGAACTAAGAAGACATTAGCTGATAAAGCATCCTTATTACAGGAGAAAGATAAATCCATAAGGAAGATCCAACACGAAGTAAACCGACTAACTTTTGACTTCCACAAACAACCCACGACTGTCTGCATAGATGGATATAATGAAGCCTTAACTCACCTGGATGATGATATGGATCAAGCTCATAGGGAAGGATATAAATGGGGTTGGTTGAATATGCTGTGACTACTTAAGGTAAATGACAAAAGTGATTTGTGGTACTGGCATGATCCAAGTATGTTAGATTATCCTGATCCTCCATTCAAGATTAATGCTGCATGAATTCCGACCGACGCAATTCCCCGTAGCTTAGTGTGAAAATACTTAGGTGATTATGTCCTTCAAGGTGAAGATGAATACATTCATCTCCCTTATCTCTTGGGCCGGTCGAGTATAAGTTGATACAATAGACCAATAGATTTTAGAGCTACAACTTTACACAACACTTTTGATGATCCTCCTAATGGGATGAATAAATCTGAAGGAAAATGCCCCAAAAAAAGAACTTGTTTTTTTTTTAATGTTTGAAATGTTGAATGGAATAAAAGGGATATTTTGTAGCATACATGTCCATCTTTTATTAAGACTTTAAATTAGTGTATTGACTATGCAGCCCACTAACTTACTTAATTGATTTATGTTCAATTGACTTATGAACTTCAATCGCATGGCCTTAGGTTCTACTAATGCACTTTGTAAGGACATATTTTTATAAGTCCGTTATCAATTTAGTATGTCGTATACTATTATACCGTCAAAGAGATTCAAGAGCCATCTACATCAAAGATGAATCTGAATTAATCAACTTCTTCATCAAAAAACTCCGTGAAGTTTACTTTGGTAAGGTTATGTTTTAAATACCTTAACTTTACACTTAGAGCTTTTGGGATATTTTTATAAAATATTTTCTAAGTGTTGGAGCGGACCTTTTCGTAAAATTTAAGAATGAGTAATTTTTTTAAGTGTTAGAGCATACCTCGAATTTGACGCCCAGGTCGTTCAAGTGAGATAGCTATCTCGTTCGAGCGACATATGAATGTCGCGAGATGTCGTTTGAACGACATATGTTCTTTATTCACACGAGAGCCCTATCTCGTTTGAATGAAAACGTTTCTCGAGGCATCGCGATTTTATTATAAATACTCATTAAATGGTTTCGTTTTCTTTAAGAAGTCCCAGCCTTTTACAGAACTGAAAAACTGCGAAATTAAAATTCTTTTGGCTTCTTCATTTTAGGGTTTAATCCTTTCTTTGTTTACAATTCACAAAAATCCCAATACGCTTAGGTGAATTGTTTTGGTGTTCAAGAACACAATTTGTTGTTGTTTAGTCTTGTGGGGAGGATAACCTATACCGAGAAAACTGCGTGTCTAGGATTGCGGTCCTTGTGGTATAGCTGCGTGCGAACCATTGCTGAGTTATTTCTAGTCGTTGCTTTAGAGGTTTGACGAAGACACCATGCGTTACTCTTGATGGTGAAAGCAAGATTGTATGTAAGACAATCCTAAACTTGTGTCTCATGCGTTATTTATTTATGGATTGACACACGCACACACGTAGTTGAATGGTTTGGGGCTGATTTAAGTTTGTTTAAAAATAGACTCTAATTAAATAATGTTTAAATGGAAACTTGCGAATCTATTTTAATCAATTATCACACACCGCATTTCATATGGCTTTTTCAAATTGGTATCAGAGCGGGTTACATTAATTTATCGCATGATCTTGATTTTGGAAGGATTTTTTTTATACAATTTGACTTCTCACGTCGTTAAATTGGTATCAGAGCGGGTTGAGCTAATTTATCGCGTATTCCTATTTTCAGCAAAATTTGTGTGATATTGATTTCTCTTTTAAAATCAATTTTGTGTTAAATCGCAATTTTTTCAATGGAACTTTCATTTAATAAGGTGCTTGTTTTTTATGGGAATAATTATGCCTATTGGAAAGCTCGCATGAAATCTAGTTTAAAAGTGATTGCCGAGCGTGTTTGGTTTCTTTGTGAAAATGGATGGAATCCTCCCACTGTCACCGTTGATAATATCACCTCTTTAAAAATCGTGTTAGCCTGGACTGAAGATGATTATAAAATGTCTAATTTTAATTCTCGTGGTCTGAGTGCTATTTCTGGAGCCATCACTCACGATAAGTTCTGCCGAATTATGACGTGCACCATGTCTAAAGAGGCATGGGATGTTTTGAAACTGACACATGAGGGTACAAACGCGGTTAAAGATTCAAGGTTACAAAATTTGGCCACCCAATTTCAGACTATCACCATGTCTGAGTCTAAATGCTTTGGTGATTTTTATGCACGTTTTTCGGACATTGTTAACACCAGTTTTAATTTGGGTGACGTGATTGATAACACGCGTGTCGTTAAAAAGATTTTGAGATCTCTTCCAAAATGCTTTATTACTAAAGTCATTGTTTTGAACTCTTTGGAAAATTTGAAATCACTTAAGTTGGAAGAACTTGTAGGAGATCTTCAAACCTATGAGATTGACATGTTTCCCAAAACCATTAAGGCTAAGGATAATGGCGTTGATTTAAAGACTTATTTTAAGAAAAAGAAAGAAAAAGTTTGTGAGTCCGATTCTGAGGAAGACTTTGATTTTAAAGATATGGCCTTGTTTGCGAAAAGTTTTAAAAAATTTCTCAATATGAACAAAAGTAATTCTTCCAATAAGAGATTTTTTGAGAAAAATAAAAAGGCCAAAGAAAGCGGTGAGGATGAGAAGGAGAGAGAAAAAGAAAAGGAGAGTGAGGAAAATTTAGAAAATTTGACATGTTTTGTGTGTGGGGAAAAAGGGCATAAGGCATATGAGTGTGCCACTAGACTTAGGAGAGAGGGAAAGAAAGTGGCTATGCCTGCCACACTTAGTGATAGCGACATAGAGGTTTTTTATTCGGGTGATGAAAAAGAGCACGGTATGTGTGTTAGTTTTTTAGCTAGTCGGGTTAGCACACCTACTTTGGATGGAGGTGAGGGGACTAGTTCTAGTGAGACCCCCGTGGAGGATGATTTGAGTGTTTCAAGTGAGGGTGAAAGTGAATGTGAAAGTGGAGATGAAAGTGAGCTCCAAAAAGCATTTAGAGACTTGTACACCGAGACCTTGAAAACAAAGAAGTATAATAGAGATTTAGGTCGTCAGGTTTTAGATTTGGAGAGAGAGAAGGAGGTTTTAAGAAAGGATAAGTGTGATTTTCCCAACACGTTGTCTAGTCTGACGACACATGTATTTCAACTCGAGAGTGATCTCGAACGTGCCAGGGAGGTCAAAGTAAATTTTGAGAACGCACCTAAGAAGGTGGAAAAGGTGGTTCTTAAGGGTAAAGGTGAAAAGTTAGGAATAAGTCGTGACAGTGCTTCTACTTCCCAATTAGCACCCGAGCCGATTCCCACTTTAGTGTTAGATTCACGTGAGTCTCACCTTAACACACCTAGGCATCCCATTCTTATTAGTAGAGCGTGTCCTAGAGTTTTTGACAAAGGTGTTCCTAGGCCTATATATATTTGTTCCCATTGCAAAAGGAGAGTACACCTTAGGGAATTTTGTTTTAAGTTGAGTTATGTGTCACGTTTTGCTACTACACGTGTTTCTGCCACACATGCACCCACATATGATACTTTACATGCTCCCGGAGACTACATGAGAGAGTTTTCACATTTAGGTGAGCAAGTTAAGTTTTTGGTCAAAGGTTCACAAAATTTAATGGATGTTTTTCATAAGTTTTCACCACCTTTGGAAAACCCCTCCGCACCTAACGATTGAGGTTTGACTTGTTTACTAGCATAGGTTGCTTTGCATGATGAAATTATTTGCCTATTGCTAGTATGTATCACTTTTTGTATAAATTTTTGTTTTTGAAAATTTTTGAAAAATACAAAAATATTTTATTTTGATAAAACTTTTGAAAAAAATCGAAAAAGATTTTTATATTTTGTTTGCACCGTTTATGGATGAACACTTAGGATGACCGAGTCACAATTTCATTCCATTTTTCATGTGACTATTTGATAGTGTTTTGAGACAGTATGTCAATTCATCCATGTGCTTTATAATGTTTGGAGTCATTAAGATGTAATAAAGTGTTACTTCCTACATGTTTAACTCATATTTTCCTTTATTGCACACATGGACAAATCTGTTTGATCATTGTGCTTGCCTTATCACATGTTGGTTGGGTGTTATCACTTCAATCCCATCCTTAAAATGAATCAAGTGCGATAAAACTTGATAAGAAAGGTGTGCATGTAAGAGCTATTTGTGAGTTTGTGTGCTTTATTTGAAAACGATGAAGGGCTTCGAAAGATTATCATTTATCCTTTGCAATTAAGCCTCCGTTTAAATGGACCTAAAAAATTGAGGAATTTTATTATTCGGGGTCCAAAGAGGTTTAAAAGAGCCCGAAAAAATTTAAAGGCAATAAAAAGAATTTCATGCCAATTATGGGCCATTTAGGTTTTTGCACCAATTCTCTAAAGTTTGAGAATTTAGTTTATTCACCTCTAAAAGAAAATATTTATGAGGGAGTTTGGTTGGAGAATTAAAACGGGTTTGCACATCCTTAAAATTCTTGAAAAAAGCATTAAAATTTTTTTGGACGTTATTGGTGTGGAAATCACTTTGACTTTGATTTGTTGATTTGCATAAGACGATGTCATCTAAATTCAAAAACATTTACACCTAAGGATACTTTTGATGTTCATTCATTAAGAGTACACGTACTCATCGTGCACATATGATTGATTTCATTTATTTACCTATCGAATGAGTTCACACCCATACATTCTGTTTTCATGACTTGGTTCCTTGAGTTTAAATCCATGGTGTGATTTTTAGCACCTTATTTTGTATGAAAAATTGAAAAATCCAAAAAAAAGTTTGTGGGATACTCCTTTGCATGCACGTTGATTGATTCATATTTGCTATGCAATTTTCTCATAACACTCTATGTTTTGATTGTTTCTTCTTATCTCTCTATTTAGGGACATCATAAAAAGGGGGAGAAAGAATTATCATGTTATGGGGAAGTTTTTGCATTATGGGGGAGATTTGATTATTAATGATTTATTCTTATATCATTTCAAACTCGATGCGCCACGAAGGTTTTTTCTTTATCTCATGTGTATAGGTACAAAGATTGAAGATCATGAAGTTGCACACCCTGATGAGAAAAACTTTGAGATTTGACGAAGATGCTTGAAGAACAGTTTTGAGGTCTTGGAAATTTATTCATGGGAGGGTATATTTGTATAGGCATTTTGGTTTTTGATAATTCGGATTTTTTATGTATGTACCGGCATAGACATAGGGGGAGATTTGTAAGGGCATATTTTTACAAGTCCGTTATGAATTTAGTATGTCGTATATCACTACACCGTCAAAGAGCTTCAAGAGCCATCTACATAAAAGACGGATCTGAATTAATCAACTTCTTCATCAAAAAGACTCCGCGAAGTTTACTTTGGTAAGGTTATGTTTTAAATACCTTAACTTTACACTTAGACCTTATGGGATATTTTTATAAAATGTTTTCAAAGTGTTGGAGCGGACCTTTTCGTCAAATTTAAGAATGAGTAATTTTTTCTAAGTGTTGGAGCGTACCTCGAATTTGACGCCCAGGTCGTTCAAGCAAGATAGCTATCTCGTTCAAGCGACATATGGTTGTTGCGAGATGTCGTTTGAACGACATTTGTCCTTCGTTCGCGCGAGACTCCTATCTTGTTTGAACGTGCACGTTTCTCGAGGCGGCGCGATTTTATTATAAATATTCATTAAATGGTTTCATTTTCGTTAAGAAGTCCCACCGTTTTATAGAATTGAAAAACTGCGAAAGCATAATTCTTTTAGCTTCTTCCTTTTAGGGTTTAATCCCCTCTTTGTTTACAATTCACAAAAATCCCAATATGCTTAGGTGAATTGTTTTGGTGTTCAAGAACACACTTTGCTGTTGTTTACTCTTGTGGGGAGGATAACCTACACCAAGAAGACTGCGTATCTAGGATTGCAGTCCTTATGGTATAGCTGCGTGCGAACCATTGCTGATTTATTTCTAGCCATTGCTTTGGAGGTTTGACGAAGACATCGTGTGTTACTCTTGTGGGAGAAAGCAAGACTGTGTGTATGTCAATGGCTTATAAACTTGTCAGCTTTCTAGAAATAAAAAGGTTTTGCCCTTCGGGGATTTTTCCTTAAACTTGTGTCGCATGCATTATTTATTTATGGATTGACACATGCACACACGTAGTTGAATGGTTTGGGGCTGATTTAAGTTTGTTTAAAAATAGACTCTAATTAAATAAGGTTTAATTGGGAACTTGTGAATCTATTTTAATGAATTATCACACACCGCGTTTCATACGTCTTTTTCACACTTAGGTTAAATGTTTTAGAACTAAGTGTTTGCATTAGTTACCAGTGGCGACCAAGTGTATTAGGAATGTAGGTCTCTCCTGAATTTAACTTAGTCGAGTAAAACTCCTTGCTCTTGAACCTTAAGTCATACGTGAAGTTTTAGGGACTTCTTGTTCGTGACCTATCAAAGACGAGGTCATACATAAAATCTAAAAAAAATTCCAAACTTTATTGAAAGTTAGAAAAGCCTGAATTTTAAAGGTGGAAAAGTATGTTAGTGCGGTGGATGTATATCACCATATCCTAAAAAAAGATATAAGTAAGCATACTTAGTCGGAAATAATAACTTAATTAAATTAAATAAAATGGTAACATCAAATCAAAATTCCTAATAATATTTTATGAGGAGCTCGGCATTCTAGGGATTCTTAAATTCTTCCTGTTCAATTTTTTTCAAGCAATAAGTGCATGGTCGAACAATTACTAAGATGCGGTAAGGACCGTGCTAGTTGGCTCTGACTTGTTTCCCTTCTGGATTACCTTCTTAAGGACATAATCTTCTTCTTTCAGGTTGGTCAACTTGACCCTCCTGTTGTAGAATCTAGAAGTCCTTTGTAGATAAGTGGCCATTTGAAGTGTAGCATCCTCTCTAACTTCTTTAATTATGTCTAGATCCAACCTCCTCATGAGATCACTTTTAGGAGAATCAAAATTCAACACCCTGTGAGTCAGTAGACCCACCTTAGCTGGTACCATATCTTATGTTCCAAAAGTAAGCATATAAGGAGTCTCACTAGTGTCAATTCTCAGCATAATTCTATATGCCCAAAGAACACTATGTAATTTATTTATTTAGTTACCCTTTGCATTGTCCAACCTCTTTTTTAACACATTAAATATGGTTTTATTAGTAACCTCTATTTGGACATTGCACTGTCGGTGTCTAGGAGCTGAATGTAGTTTTTAGATCTTGGATTGAATACAGTATTCTTAAAACTCTTCATTGTCAAACTGAGTACTATGGTTAGTGATGAAGTCATATGACATTCCATACCTGTATATAATGTGTTTCCATATGAACTTGAAAACCCTTTCACAAGGCATCTCCAATCAGTGGCTCAGCTTCCACCCATTTGGTGAAGTAATCAATGGTAACCACCAAGTATTTGATCCGTCCTTTGGTCCTAGATAATGGTCCGACCAAATAAATTCCAATAATAGCAAAAGGCCAACGGGAAGTAATTTGAGTAATGATATCCCCTAATCTTCTATAAATCGTGTCAAACTTTTGACATTTATCGCACTTCTTTGCAAAGAATATGCAATTTGCTCTCATAGTTAGCCAATAGTATCCGTACATAACTATCATGCATATTAATGATCAGATAGCTAAATGAACCCCATAATAACCTTGATATACTTATATGATCAACTATGGTACCTCAGTTGGTTGAACACAACGAAGCACTGAAACAATGTATCCTATCTTGTACAGGATTTCTTGCTCTAACATTTAACATGCTACCTTGAATCTTAACTTCCTAGATTCTTTTGGATAAGAAGGTAGTATACCTTTGCCAATGTAATATCGGATATGATACATCCATGAAGGTCTTAAATCCATTGCAATAAGATTGATCATATATTTAACATCCATGCTCTTATATGTAAGAATTTCCACAGGATTGGTTCTCTTGTGTTCTCTCCTGGTTGCTGAGGCATGCTGAGAAAGTGTATATGCTCGAGCCTTTTCTATCCTTGGTATTCTCACTATTTCATCTACAATAAACTTGGTGATGACTTCCATAGTTTTAGATAAGTACTTGATCACGATTTCCTCATTTACTCTATATATTTGAAACACCTGGTTGACAATAAACTCAAAATCACTATGTTCCACAACTTGCTCGGCCCTTAGTTATAAGACTAACTCCAAACCAGTGATTAATGCTTCATACTTTGCTTCATTATTGGTGGCTTAGACCTGAAAATGAAGTGCATACTCCACATCAATTTCATCCAGAGTGTTGATTCGATCTTCTCTACTCCCTGTAGCACATGATGACCCATCTACGTACAACTTCTAAACTAGAATGTCTTTATTGAATCTTTCTTCAGACAATACTCTTTGTTTGAACAACTCCTTGCCTTGTTACCTTTGTCATCGGTCTATTTCTTGCGCAGTTGAAGTCTTCAGTTGGTTGGTTATCAATTTCATTTACTTTGGAGCTAAGCTCTTTCCTACTAAAGTTTGCTCGGTAGGCATATTAGCATTATTGACTGTCTTTTGATACGTGAATTCGGCAATCAAGTCGTCCACTACCTGTCCCTTCAATGTTATTCTTGGCTCTTACAGAATTTTTTATTCTCCCAACTCAACTGCCTTGGACATTTAACTTCCTGATTTATATAATTTGTGAGTCCCTGGTGCAGAGGTAAATTTGTGTAAATCATAATGGTGTGTGCCTGGAAGTAGGGTTTCATTCTCCTTAAAGCTTTAAAAAGGGCAAGAGATGGCTTTTCCAGGTGGGGATACCTGACTTAGGCTCCTTTGAATGCTTTTCTTATGTAGTATACTAGTTTCTGAACCCCGTCTTCTAACCTGACTAGCGTTGAGTGAATTGAAAAATCTGAAATAACTAAATAAAAATGTAACTTTTCTCCCAGAATTGGTTGGGAGAGAAATGGTGGAGACCCTTAGTATTTTTTCAACTCCTAGAAAGTATTCTCACATTATTCACCCCATTCCAAAGTTTTCTTAAGTATTTTGAAGAAGGTTAGGATCTTATCACTTGCTTTGGACATAAATCGTTTGAGGGCAACCACTCTCCCAATAAAAATTTTCATATATTTCTTGCATGTGGGAGATTGCATCTCAATTAGTGCCTTTATTTTATCCCGGCTAGCTTTGATGCCTCTTTGATTTATGATAAAGCCAAGGAACATTCCTTCTTGAACGTCGAACATGTACTTGATTGTATTTAACTTCATCTAATTATTTTCTAGATAATAAAATGTCTAACTCAAGTCTTTGATGTGGTCGGTAACTACCTTAGACTTGGTAAGCATGTCATCCATATAGACATTCATGTTCTTGCCATTTGTTCTTTAAAAACCTTATTTACCAACCTCTGGTATGTTGCTCCATCATTTTAAAGCTCAAAAGGCATAACGTTGTAGAATTAGATACATCAGTTGGTCATGAATGTGCTTTCCTTATTTTCAAGTCTAAATTTAATCTGGTTGTAACCAGAGTAGGAATCCACGATGCTCAATAACTTATGACCTGTTGTTACATCTACCATTTGATCAATCCTTAGAAAAGGAAAATGATCTTTTGGACGTGCTTTATTGAGGTCGGTAAAACTCACACACATTCGCCATTCGCCATTCTTATTTTAACCATTACTATGTTAGACAACAAGTTGGGATACGTGGCATCTTCAATAAGATGGACTTTCTATAGTTTTTTAACTTCCTCTTGGATATCCACATTCTTTTCGGAACTGAATACCATACGCTTCTGCTTGATCGACTTAGCATTTTTTTTTTATGTTGAATTCATGATATATTAAATTAGGGTTAATTCCTAGCATATCCTTAGTACTTCATGCAAACACACTCTTTTTCTCTCTAAGGAATGCATTTAATTCCTGTTTGAGGGAAGGTTTTAGGTTTAAGACAATTTGGGTGGTTCTTTCTAGCTTTTTATCATCTAGCATAATGGTTTCTTTAGCATCCACAACTTTCCCCTTGACTAGATCAGTTTCTTTGCGTGGATCCAGAGTGTCTATTTGGTATGTGGTGGTGCTCTTCAAAATTTCTTGTTGGTCGACATAAGTATAGTATCACTCTCCGGCCTCTTTCTAATTCCCCTTTACCATGCCGAGCCCATAGTGAGTGGGGAATTTTATATACTGATGAAATATGAATGTCACTGCTTCGAACTTCTTTAATAAGACTCAGCTAAGTATCATATTATAATCTGAGGGAATGTTCTTGTCTAGGACAAAATGAAAATCTTTTTTGTTCTACTTTTTTTCCAAAGTATCGATCAATAATTCTAGCTTGACAGTCCCCAAAGGATACACCTTTTCTCTAGAAAATTTGATTAAAGGTCGATGGTAAGGTTGCAGTTTTCAGTCTCTCAGCCCCAGGCTATTAAAGCAGTTGTAGAATATGGCATTAGCCGAGCTACTATTATTTACGAGAATTTATGCCACTCTGGCTTCATGTACTCATCAGGTGACAACTAGAGATTCATCGTGGGGGTACAAAACTCCCGATAAATCATTCATTGAGAAACCGATTACCTGCTTATCTTTGTTAACTTTTTTGGTCCAACCATCTGCTTTATATGTCAGATTAACTTTCCTAAGGGAAGAGAAAGCTTTGGCCTCATTCAAGTAGGATTTTCTTTTGGCTACTTCATCTCTGCCTTTACCGTAAACTCTTCCAATGAAATAACAATTAAAAGATATCATACCTACATCAAGTTTTGGTTCTCAAAGTTTCTTCGGCAGATCGGGGTCATCTTTAGAATCATCATCCTTTCCTCTTTTCTTATCATTTTTATTCTCTTCGGGGGATTTTGACCTTCTTCTCATGCTCCAACCTTCAGTTTTATCAATAAACTTAGTCATCATTCCTCGCGGATGAGGATTTTTTTCTCATTCTTTAATGCAATACAACTATCAGTGGTATGCCCATGGTCTTTATGAAAGTCATAATACTTTGACTTATCCCTCCGGTTGCGAGGTTCTTTCATATTTTTAGGCCATTTTTATAGACACCCTAATCTGTTACCCCCTAACTCTCCTAAGGTCCCTAGCACCTCCCTCCATCACTACAAACCTAGGTCATGTCCCGAGTACTGACCTAGAAACCATCGAGCACTCCCTGGCTCAGTTTGACCCAAAAGTCAAACTCTTCAGCTCGATTGAGGCTGAATGAATCTTCAAAGGGAACTGAATTCCCTTTCCAACGAACCTCCCCGTGCGCGATTCTGACTTACCATGCGGAGGAACAATCCGTTTGCGTCCGAAACTTGACCCAGAGGCCACTGGGCGCTCCCGGGCTCTGTTTGACCTATGTCAACTCTTCAGCTTGACCGAGGCTTAATGAATCTTCAAAGGGAACTGAATACCCTTTATAACGGTCTATCCCGTGCGCAATTTCGACTTACCATGCGGACGAACGATCCGTTCGACTCTGAGAGATCACCGAATGCTTCCCGAGACCGGTTGACCAAATTCAACTCCCCAAACCGGGTCAAACACTTTGGAATGTCAAAGTACATCCCCTAACCTTTCCAGCGGTCCGCCCCGTGCTCAATTCAGACTTACCCTGTGAACGAACGATCCGTTTCTGTCCGAACGATCCCCCGTCCAATAGACCGACAAACGCTTCCGAGCCATATTTGACCCAAATTTAGCTCCCGAACCCGGTAGTGTTCCAAAGGACTTTAAAAGGTCTCTAAATTACCTTTCCAACGGTATGCCCCGTATGCGATTCTGACCAATGGTTTTCCCTCGGCGGCCGATTTTCCAAAAAAGCCTGAAGCGCACTGCCAAATGGCGGGTTCCAGACCTTGCCTATGGGCAAGTGCCGATAGGCAGGAATGGGTCTATGCCGATCGGCACCTACCTGGGCCTATAAAAATAGGCCTTCACCTCATTTACAAGGGGAGCCCAGATCTGATAGAAATCTCTCTCAACGCATCCCAGAAACCTCTCCCGAAGGCAGCGTGATTTGAACTTCCAAATCCCCTTTTTTCTTCCACTTTTCATCACCCTTTTCATCAAAATTGGTGAATTAGCCACTCTCCATCATCATCCAAGTGCAAGGCTGATCTCCAACATTCAAGATCAAGCTCAAGACCTTCAAGAAGGTCCAACTTTCTCAAACTCTCTTGTAAATTCTCTTAAATTCCCAATAACTTGTTTTCTTACTTAGCGCTTTTATTATCTCATCTCACACATCCTAATATACTTTTTTATTTATTATTATTGCACATCTCCTATTTTCATATAAATAAAACCCAAAAAAAAAGAAAAGAAAAGAGGGTTTGCTCATAAATTCCAAATAGGGATTCTCATACTTTTCGCACACTTTCCTCACAAGTAAAACACTTTTTCTACACACACACACACTCTCACAAATAAGAGATCCCCATTTGGATTTATGGGATAAACCCCACCCTCATTTGTATGCGAACTACGTGGACTTTGATGCCTTTATAGGCTACGTAGCGTCTCGGGGTAAAACCCGAGACTCGAGTCCTTTTTCCCACTTTTTCTCTCATCTTCCTATTTGCTCTAAATCTAATCTTCCTATATTCTATATACTGGCCCTTAGTAACGTATTGCTCCATATGCATTATCGTTGCATTATAACGGTCAACGTAGGGGTAATCACGTAAATCTTATTTTTCTAATATTATTCTTATATCTTCCTACGGACGACTCGCTTTATCTTTTCCATGATACAAGTCGAGGATTCCTACCTCCATTATATATATACACATGCACACATATCACGGGGGGAAATATAAAGGAAAATAGAAAATATCCATGAGAGACCGAAAGGGCGGAATGGGTGCCTATCACCTTCCCATTTCGTAACTAAGCCTCTGAACCCTTCTCGAATCATCTTGGTTTCGCACACACCAGTATGTCTTTGGATGCCATCCTTCGAGGTGGCTTCCCCTTTTTCTTTTGTCTGTTTTGAGTAAAATAGACTGGCGACTCTGAATCTCTCTACATTTTTACACCACATCTCAAACGATGCCGGTCGAAGCGCTCCCGAGAGGCACGCACGGAACCCGAAGGATCCTTCCTCCACGCACACGCCCACACGACAAGGATCGGGGATGGCCACAGCGGCGACTCTGCTGGGGACATATGTTTTGAGGGCTTGACTCTATTTACATGGATGCTATATTTATTTATATTTCCCCCCATATTTGCATATTCCCCTTTCTCATATGTATCCCATGCTTATGCTTATGTTCACAAACTTGTAGAAATTTTTCCATGCACACTTCACACCACGTGCACCTAGGATCACATGTATATCCCCATGTTGCACGCATCACCCGTCCATACTTGGTGTACCTTTTGGGGTACTTATACTTTGCTCCCTATTTGGCATAATCAAGAAAGGCATTCTCATCATAAGATACTAATAAGAGAATCGTGCATGATTCACACGACATCACCAAAGAGCATTGATATTGACCAAATTTTACCCAGTAACTGGAGGGTCACTTCGTGATGGGCGCTGGTCCGGCAGGTCGGAGTTAGCCTAAGCGATATGACTCTCACCTTCCATTGGCCAAGTACCTTCGATGTATATCGAACAGTTCCCCCACATCGTACTGCTTGACCGAAGTCATGACGGGAGGTATATCGTAGGGAATTCGTTCACGTACGTCGAGTATATCAAATTCGCTCTCATACGTACCGTCCCCACGAGGTATATGGTGAGGCAATTCACGTACACTCAGGTATATCAAATGGCTTGTCCACACGTACCGATTGCCCGCAAGAGCAAGACGTATATCATGGAAGTCACGCCAAAGGGGGGAACCCATACCGATTCACCCAACCAACTGCATACCCGCATATAGGTGTCAGACCTAGGACATGCACTTTAGATTTCCGGTTTCAACCCGAAACTCTGCCGAAATTTCGGGTCGGCCTGCAGCCTAATTTTTGCACATTTTTAAAATGGGGCCCTGTCCATTAGCCTGGTTACAAATCCAAATCGTAGCTTTGCATATATTAAAACCCCCACTTTTCCAGGCTCGGGTCCCGTCCGACATTACATTTAGGAGAATTAAATACAAGAAAAAACAACATAATTTTAATAATCATGCTGAGTTCTGTCTCCAAAAACATTTCTCCCTTATTTATCAAAAAATCCAAAAACATTTCTCCCTTCTTTATCAAAAATCCAAAAATATTTATCCCTTCTGTCTCAAAAATCCAAAAACATTTCTCCCTTTTTTATCGAAAATCCAAAAATAGTTCTTCCAATTTTCTTAAAAATAAATCTCATCCTACGCCTTCTCAGGTCGATCGTAAGCCCTTGGCCTGGCTCCCTATTAGCTTCGATCTTCAGTCAAATCACCCCGGAGTTTCATCCGTTCTTCTATTACTTCTTTCGAGTCCGAAATCCATCCATCTTCCATGGAGAATACAGATCAAGCACCAGTCATACAACCGGATCTGACGACAGCCTTAGCTCAGCTCATGTCCAAGATTGACAACCTCCAAACTGAGGTTCGAGAGATTCAATGAAACCCGGTTCCTATTCCTCAAGAGCCCGAGGCCCTATTCCCTCATGCTATGGGTCCACCCGAGCCTATCTGGGTTTTGGAAGAATATCAGCACGCTCCACGTGCCCCTCCTGCCAATGGGCCTCCGCCTTCCCAGCTTCCCATGCCAAACATTGCCCAGCCTATGGATAACCTGACTGTGGTGGTTGATCCAAAGGAGGAGGAGTCGAATAAAGTCAAGGAGGATCTCAAGATGCTTACCAAAAAGTTTGACCAAGTCAGGATCTCTGGGAATTACATGGACTACACCCACATGTCTCCTTATCCTAAAGCAAGGTTACCCGAGAAGTTCAAGATGCCAAATATTGAGAAGTTCGGAGGGAGTAGACCCCCAATTGTTCATCTTCTTAGTTATCATCATTCCATGACTCTACTAGGGGCTTATGAGGAGGTGATGGCCCAATTGTTTCAGCAAACTTTGAAGGATAGTGCCCTCTGATGGTTTTTATGTCTTGAGGAATCCAGAATGCGTAGCTGGGAGGATGTGGCCTGAGAATTCATGTCACAATACAAATACAATGAAGAGCTTGAGGTCACCCGTTGTGATTTAGAGCTGCTCAAATAGAATCCAGGAGAATCAGTCAGTAACTTCATAACCCGGTGGAGGGAGCAAGCAGCTACCATGACTAATCGGCCATCCGAGGAAGAATAGGTCAGCATAGTGAAGAAAAACTTCTTGCCCCATATTTGAGCGACGATGGGAGGACAATACTATCCCCACTTTCAAGCTCTCAGAGAGGCAGGAGTGGAAATCGAGGAAAGCCTCATTAAAATAGAGGATGAACCAAAGAAGGTGTCTAAACAATTCACCCCTAGAAATTATGATAAGCCTGCCAGTTCTACGATCTCAACCATCAACATTATCTCTCAACCGACCACATCATGGGCACCAGAAAGCCTCCCTGCCCCCATCCGAAGGGAATACACTTAGCTTCATGCTCCCCTCTCCAAATTTTACCAAGCCCTGTTAAGCCAAAACCTCATCAAACCCTTGGATCCCCGTCCATTGCAAAATCCACTCCCAAGAAACTTCAAGGCTGATGCTCATTGCGCCTTCCACCAAACTACCAGCCATACCATCGACCAATGCTTTCACCTCTGTAACGTAATCCAAGATCTCATTGGCCGGGGTACCATCGCCCCACCAGCCAAACACTACTCACAATCCACTTCCGAATCACACTAATTCCATCTTCTTAGACGAAAACCCAGATTTCGATCCCTCAACTCAAATGACACCCATATACTCTCCTAAACCTCTTCAAATTTGCCCATATTTCCTCCTACAACCTACTAGCCTCGCTGATCAGGCACTGTCACCCCTTACCAGAGCATGCATCGCTGTCCGTACCCGTTTTAAAAACGGAAGAATGGAATTATCAGAGGTGTTAAACCAGCTCCTAGAGTTCGTGCTAAAATTGCCCTCACAGATGGTCATCGATTACTAGAAGTTCAGTACATTGTTCTTGGAGGCAGGGAAATGGGCTCGATATTCAGATAAGTGGGTGGTACCAACCGACGAAGTCAGCTTAGATGGTGTTGTCTAGACTATGGAAGAATTATTCGAGCAAACAAACAGTATTTGCAGTATCACCGGGGTACTTGACACTTTGAAGCTACAAGGGCGTTTGGTCCCTTCAATCACACATATCCTCACAGAATGGGAGAACTTGTATGAAGACGTCGTTGAAGTAGTGGAATGCATCAAATTTACATGGAAAGATAGAGTTGCTACCACCGGATGGGGGGAAGAATTCAAAGATTCAGGTGAAGAACAAGCTTCGAGAAGATATGGCCCAGTAGCCGACATATGTGGGATGATATCATTTGAAGAACTCCTCAGAGAAATAAATAGGGTGGCAGCACAACCTGAGATTGACGAGGAAACGGGATTCACGTTCTTTCCTTCTTCAGTAAATCACATGACTAGATCATGGAGACATTACCAGGTTCCAAGCTCACTGCCAGCAAATAACAAAGGGAAGGGCGTTAAAAACCTTCCTATGCCAGAGATGACCATCGAGGAGAGCAAGATCCTTGATCAACTGAAGAAAACCCAAGCTAACATCACTCTATGGGGGCTTTTCATGTCTTCCCAGCTGCTCAGAGTCAAATTACTCATTGGACCCATAGTTCCTCCCTCTACCACACCAGAAGAAGCGAGAAATCTTGTCAGATCCTTGACCTCTACCCGAATGCTATCATTTTCTAAAGAAGAAATCCCCAGAATTGGGCCGAATCACAATCATGCACTCAATTTCTCCGTCAAAGTTATGGGAAAGCCCATGACACTATCCCTTATCGATAACGGATCCACCTAAAATGTTTGCCCTTTGAGAACTTTCAAGTGTTTAGGCCTGAAAGAAAGCGACCTCGCTCCAACCTCCGCCGCTGTGCAAGCCTACGATAATACCCATTGTGAGGTGATGGGGTCCATAAAACTTACAATAAGGGTTGGCCCTGTAAACCCTGTCGTTGAATTCCAAGTCATAGACATCCCAGCTTGTTTCAACCTGTTGCTCGGACGACCCTGGTTCCATAATATCAAGGGTGTGTCTTCCTCAATCCATCAGAAATAGAAGTTCTTCACCAATGGGCGAGTCATCACCATTTTAGGCGACAACGAAAATACCGAGGGGGCAAACACCAGCAGTCTAGTTCTCGAGATACAACACGGGTCAAATGATATGCTCCTATCAGGATTCCGAGTTGAACCACTCCTACTCCCGACAGGGGACGGTTTCAAAGAAAGGGTTTGTCCAAAATATGCCCCTCATGTCAATGTCAATGTGAATCAGATGTTCAGAAACATGCACTTTATGCCCGGACTGGGGCTAGGGCAAAGACAGTAAGGGATAATTGAGCCCATCGAACTGAAGAAAGTTTTCCTTCCTTGTGGCTTGGGGTATCAACCATCAGAACAAGACCTCAGAATGATCCGCTGGTGTCGACCAAAGAGAAGATTAGACTGCATCCGAGCTATCTCAGGAGACTCCTTAAATGGACGGTTCATCAAAGAAGGCGAGGACTTCCCCTTTTTCAGTTTTCTAGAACCATGGTATGACCACACAGATAAGAAGATGAGGCCGGGAATGGAGATCTTTTTCCAAGACAACTACCCATGGGACGAAAGTTTCCCACACCAAGTACAACCGCTCATCAAAGATGCCGAAGAGACTGAGGAAAATGATTTCGGAGATTCCTTCAACTTACAGATACTGGGGCTGGCACTCTGTATGGTTCATTCAGGCACTACATCAATCGACGCATCCCGTCTGATTAAAGTTGCTGATACTCCTCTCCTCAACTGGCATGCTGCACCAGTTCTACCCCTTGAAATCTCCCCTAACCCCAATGTTTACCCTATTTCTTCTTCTGTTGCCTATCCTTGCTCAAATGTAATCGAGACCTCTTTCGATGAGGTTCTCAATGTTGTTTTCCTATCAATGACATAAATGAAGATTTTGAGTATCTTGTCGTGCCTCACATTAACTACTTGAATTCTAATCAAACTTTTGATGATGATGATTTTGCAAATGAACAATTCTTAACTGATCTAAATAAGGTTAATAATAAACATCATAACCGCTTTCAAGTTAATGAAGAAGAGACCGTTGTTATTAATCTCAGTTCTAGTAGCCAACTGCACGAGATTAGGATAGGGGCACCCTTGACGACCATGAGCGCGCACAACTCAAAGAATTACTGAAGGAGTTCGTAGATGTCTTCACATGGTCCTATGATGATATGCCCGACATTGATCCTGAAATATCTCAACACGAGATCCCCACTCTCCCATATTACAAGACGGTTAAACAAAAATTGAGAAAACTCGCTATGATCATGACTATACGGAGAATACTCAAATGAAGTGGGTGGAGTGGGGTCAAGTTCATCATACACGAAAGGACCGCTTTCATGATGGACAAATGGTCGATACTCATTGGGTGCGTAGTGACGGGACTGATCGGAAATTGGTGCACAAGGATGCGACACGCCGACACATGACACCGAGGGTGATGGACTAGGAGGTGCGTGCAAGGACGGGTCAAGAGTATCAAGGGTACTCGTGAGAGAGCCAAAACCATGAAAAATCTCATAAAGAGACGGCTCGGGATCACTCTCACACGTGTCACGTGTCAATGAAAAATGACCAAAGTAGTCCCGTAAAGGACGTTCATCGGCCATGTGGAGAGAAATATTTTTTTGATTTTTAAATTTTTTTCAAAAGGAAAGAAAATATTTTTGGATTTTTCAAAAAATGAGAAAAAGAAATTTTTTTTGGATTTTTTTTTCTAAAAAGGAAAGAAAGAAAATATTTTTGTATTTTTTTTATAAAAATAATAGAAGAAAATATTTTTGGATTTTGTGGAAGAAAAGGTGGGGAAAAATTTTGAACTCTTGATTTTGGACGAACTCACTAAAACTGACTACCGAAAAATGAAATTGGACACACACACAAGTCAAGAAAAATTCCTAACTAGCACATAGCCAATTTTTATCTTTAAATTTAGTGAGAGGGTAGTCAAATTTTAATTAAGTCCGCGGGCGATAAAAAATCACGAAATTTATATAAGTGATCGCCTTTGCAAAATTTTCTCCTATTGGGCTACCTAGTGAATGGATTTTAAATTTTAATGATGGCTAGGGTAGCACACAAATGGTAAGCGGGTGAGTCGGGTGATGAAATCCCTTCTCGTGAGTGACTGGGTGTAGGTCTTAATTAATTAATTCATCACACCATTCGAAAATAAATGTGAGAAGAAAATAAAATAAGAGCACACAAGAGCACACAAACGAATTGACTCGCTAACAGGAGAGGCGCGAGGGTGTAAGAAATGTACCTCCCACGGTTTTTAGGTCGTGGGGTGCCGAAAAATTTGAGTCGATCGAGGGAGATCACGCCTAACTCAGTCGTCCCCGGAAGTCCTACCGATCCAAGGTAGAGAGGCTTCTAAATCCTTGCCTTTGGATGCCCTCTCTCTACCTTGTCTGGTTTCCCTATCACGCTTGCTTCGATTATTTTCAATTTTAAATGAAAAATAAATGGTGTCTCTAAGCACCGCAATACAAGCAATGATAAAATAATCCTAAATACAATCCTTCTAAAATAAAAAAAATGGTACTAAAAATGGAAAAAAAAATGCAATACAAGTGAATCACAAAATTGAATCCGCTCCGAGCATCACAATCCCAAGAATGGTAACGACGCCATTTGATAACGAACTTTTTATATCCCCGGCAACGACGCCATTTGATAGAAATAACTTTTCGGTGTATGTTTGTCGTTGTTGTACAAGCTCCTTCTAATCAAAACCCCAATTACCTACAAATATAAAACAAACTCAAGTGTAGCGGTAAGTAAAGGTATCAATCCACTTCCTAGGGAGTAAGCTAGAGACAAATTCACTTATAATTCACTTTTTATTTTCTTTTTGTGCTTCTTCACTTTTTCTAATTTTTTTTAGCTTTTTCAATATTAAAACAATAAGGTGAGGTGATGATTTGAACTAAACTAAACTAAAATGAAAATAACTAACTAGAAAGTGACTAAAATGAAAACAAAGTCTAACACTAAAATAAGAGATAAAGTGAGGTGAATAATGGTGAGAACAATCAAGGAATGGGATTATCCCATAAATTTTAGTTAATCTAATTAATTAATTTAATTATTTGAATTCTCCCAAATTAATATCAAAATTACAAACCAACTCTCGTTGCAAGTGTAATTATAATAGTAATATTTTAGAAAATTAAGTTTAACACCCCACAACTCTAGAAAAATAGATCTACACTCCTTTTAATTAATCACCCGCTAGGATCGATCAATTAAAATCTATGTAAATCTTAGAAAACAAATTTAGAGTTGAAATTCAAGTTATAATACCCCACTTAAGAAACCCCTATCTCTAGTTCGAATCTAAAATGGGTATTAAAACTAGAATTTTGATTTTCTCTCGAAAATCATTTACCCTCTCTCGAGGCGTAAATTTAAGGGTGAGGGATCAAAATTAACATTCAAAGGGAAATTTCAAGTAATCAAACTAATTAAACTAAAATAATATCAAACACCCATTGAAAGGGAATTTAGCCTAACATGGTATCAAACATAATAAACAAATATTCAATAGGCATTTAATATAAAAGAGTAGAGAGAAGAATAATCAAACCAATTTCTTGAATTCAATAAACTTCAATCCTTTAATGAGAAGCATACAACCCTCCAATTGAGAATCCAAGTAATATGAAATTAAAATCAACACTCAATTAATTCTCAATCAATATTTATCCTAACCAATATCTAAAAAAAATAAAAAGAATAAAATAAAAACTATTTACAAATGGCGTTTTTCCCTACAATTCTCTCTCTAGAATTTTCCTCTTCAAAGATTTTCTTTATTTGATGATTAGTTCCTTTTTGAATCTAAACTAAAAATTACAAAAAAATAAAAAGGATAGTGGATGAATTCATAATGGACAATTAAATAATAAAAGAGATTTTCTAAAAATGCAAATTCTAACATTATAAAATTGTACATTAGAACTCACCCAAAGAAATAAATTCTAGATCATTAATTTATATTGAGATAATTGCTAAAAATACAAAATCTCAACATAAAGGAATGGGTTAGAATTTACCTCCCATGAGGGATAGATTTCACTACATCAATCTATTTTGAATTAATTGCTAAAAATGCAATAATTCATAATAGAGGGGTGGGGTGAAATTTATCCTAGAGATAATTTTCACCACACACCTCTATATTGAGGTATTTGCTAAAAATGCAAATACTCAACATAGAGGCGTGGGGAGAATTTTATCACACCAAGCTTAAAACTAATTTTGAGATCCCTTGAAAATGGGGTCTTCATCTTCATTTATTGTAGGCATGGAGCATGGAGAGTGTAGTTGGAAGAATTAAGATGCAAGAGCATGGGGAATGTGCACATGGGGGTAAATTGGGTATTTGGTATAAGTGTGCATGTGGGAAAGGTGAGAGCACATGTGCATGGGGGTGTGAGGTCATGTGGAAAGTGGGAGAATGAGGTAATGGGTTAAACATATCAGATTTGTTGAAAGGGTATTTTTGGGTAAGAGGTTTTAGTTGGGGGCTAAAATGGGTAAAAGAGTTAAAGTGGCACATGGGTTTTAATTGGCCTTGGCTTTTTGGATTTGGGTTGGTTTGTCTTATGCAGGTGAAGAAATTCGTGTAAGGTTAGAAGGGAAATGGGTTTGGGTGAAATAGGCAATGGGTTTGGTTGGCTTTTTTTAGGAAATGGGTATGAGGTTGAAGAAACATGGGGTTGATGGTCTTGGTTTTCGGGTTCCGATCGGCAGGGGCTTAGGCTGGGCGGCCAGAGTAAGGGACAGTGGCATGTCGGGGGCTGCAGGTGAGGGTTCCGATCGGAGAAGGCTGCGACGGGGTTGGTCAGCACGGGTATGGGAGTACCGACGGAGGTTTATAGGGGTGGTGATCGGGTAAGGGTCGAGAGAGAGAGTTGCGATCGGTTGGAGGCAGTGGCGCACGGGTGTCGACGGAGAGAGGGGAGAGGTCCGGCTGGAGTGGACGAGGGTGAGAGAGAGGGGGGCGCTGTGGTTAGCCCGTCGGAGGGGTGTTGGGTTGTCGCCGGTTTTTGGTTTCAAGCCACCACCACCAGGTGGTGGTATTTTATTGGGATGGTAGATGGAGGTGGAGGTGTGGTGTTTTAATGGAGGTGGGTGTGAGGAGAGAGAGAGAGTGAGGTTGGGAAGAAGATGATGTGTGGAGGGTTAGTGTGTGTGTGAGGTGTAGGGTGTATGGTGGGGATAAGGGTAGGTAGTGTTAGGGTGTGTGTAGGATATGTTTGTGGGTATAGGGTGTGTCTTTTTGTGTGTGTTTAATTTGAACCCAACTAAAAATGACACTAACTAATTAAAATTATAAAACTATAAAAACTAAAAATCTAAAAATAAAATTCCTATTCTAAAAATAAAATAAAGACTGAACAAAATGAAATTAAAAAAAATAAAATAAAAATAAAATTTAATAAAACTTAAAATTAAAATCCTAAAAAGAAAATGTAAAAACTAACAAATAAATGAAATCCTAAAAATTAAAATCCTAATAAAATAAAATAAAACTAAAAACTAATAAAAATCAAAATAAAATAAAATTATACTAAATAAAATATAAAATAGAAAAATAGAAAATGAAACCTATAAAATACTAAATAAATCTAAAATAAATCCTAAAAATAGAAATGACTCAAACTAAAAATCTAAAAAATAATAAAATGACACAAATAAAATACACACGGGCTTGGGATAAGTTTGGGCTAGGTTTAGGCTCGGGTTAGGGTACGGGAGAGGGAATTAGCTCCATTCTAACTACAATTGGCCTCGAAATGTAGCTTTTGACACCGCAACCGCAGTTTAGCCTGCATGATAAACATTTAAGCACATAAGACCCATATTGTTGAGAATTAGCAACTAAAGTATGTCTATTTGGGGTATAAATTGTACAGTTTTTGGTGCTTATCAATATGCCCGACATCGATCCTGAAATAGCTCAACACGAGATCCCCACTCTCCCAAATTACAAGTCGGTTAAACAAAAATTGAGAAAACTCCACACCGAATGGTTGCTCAAGGTCAAAGAAGAGGTGGTCAAACAGTTAAATGTGGGTTTCATTCGGGTGATCGAATATCCCACATGGCTAGCCAACATTATACATTTGCCGAAATCAGGAGGGAAGGTTCGAATGTGTGTAGATTACTGAGATTTAAACAAAGCTTTTCCAAAGGATGATTATCCGCTACCCAATATTGACATGATCGTGGACAACACAACTAGTCCTGCTCTCAAGTCATTTATCGACGGGTTTGTCGAATACAACCAAATCAAGATGCACCCAGACCACCAAGAAAAAACCGCATTCATCACCCCATGGGGAAACTTTTGCTACACCATTATGCCATTCGATCTCAAGAATGCTGGGGCTACCTACCAAAGGGCTGCCATAACCATCCTGCACAATCTGATCCACAAGGAGGTCGAGGTTTATGTGGATGATATGATTATCAAGTCCAAAACTAGAGAAGGTCATGTTCCCTCTCTCCGGAACTTCTTCGAACGACTGCGACGGTATCAGATGCGACTTAATCCATAGAAGTGTGTCTTCGGCGTTATAAAGGGAAAACTCTTGGGATTCATGGTTAGCGAAAAGGGGATAGAAGCATATCCTGCAAAGATGAAAGATATACTTGAGATGCCACCACCCCGAACAGAGAAAGAAGTTCAAGGGTTTCTTGGGAAATTACAATATATCAGTCGGTTCATTAGCCAGCTAACCTCCATCTGCGAAGCGATCTTCAAGCTCCTCCGAAAGGATTCAACCAAGGTTTGGAACGAGGCTTACCAAGAAGGCTTTGACCGAATCAAATAATATCTTACCCAACCTCCAGTGCTCATGCCACCACAACATGGTCTCCCTTTGCTCCTATACCTACCCATAACCGACACTGCAGCTGGGGCTTTGCTAGCCCAATACCTTGAGGACTCCTGCAAAGAAATAGCCATCTATTACGCCAGTCGCAAATTGGTCGGGTACGAGGTCAACTACACTACTTTAGAAAAGGCATGTGTCACACTTTTCTGGGTCACCCAAAAGTTGCGACACTACATGCTCGCCTTCCCCATCAAACTTGTATCCCAAATGGATCCCATCAAATACCTGCTTGAGAAACCCACCGTATCCAATCGAATGGCCCGATGGTTGATGCTCCTAACCAAGTTCGACATCGTTTACGTCACACAGAAAGTCATTAAATGAAGATCCATCTCTGACTACCTCGCCGATTACCCTATAGACGAAGCAAATGTCCAGATCTCCGAATTCCCAGATGAAAATATCCTCTGCACCACTCAAGACCACCTTCGATGGAAAATGTTCTTTGACGGCGTTGCCAACAAAAAGGGATGTGGCATTGGGATACTTCTGATCACCCCAGATGACTCCCGCACTCCCATCGCCATTAAATTGGATTTCCCTTGCACTAACAACATGATGGAATACGAGGCATGCACGGTGGGCCTCAAAGTTGCTCTCAAGAAAGGTATTCAATACCTTGATGTCTATGGGGATTCTGTCCTTATCATCGGTCAAGTGCTCAGAAAGTGAAAAGTCAAGGACGAAAAGCTCCAACCCTTTCATGCCCAATTAGAAGAGTTAACCTCCCGATTCCGAGATATCACCTTCCGTTACCTACCCTGAGCAAAGAATAACCTAGTTGATGCTCTCGCCACCTTAGCCTCCATAGTCGACATGCCCGAAGGAATAACAATGACCCCCTTCCTAGTTCAAAAGCAAGACAAACCGACCCATTGCTACCATATTGAGCTTGTCTCCACCGAAGTTCTCGAACTAGCCGATTACTGGTACTATGATATCTGGTGCCTCTTCAAACATGGTAGGTATCCCGAGGGTTCCAACAAGAAAGATCAAACAACCCTCCGAAGACTGGCCGCCCAGTATATCATCTGTCATAAAGCTCTACTCAAGAGGAATTTCGATGGAACTCATCTACACTGCATCGCAGGGGCTGAGATTGAGAAAATAATGCAGAAAATCCACAATGGGGAATGCGAACCCCACATGAATGGTCACATGCTCGCTAAGAAGATCATCCAACAGGGATACTACTAGACCACCATGATCCAGGATTGCACCGCCTATATCCGGAGGTGCCTGAAATGCCAATAATTCTCCAACATTCAACACTTGCCTTCGTGAGAATTATACAACATGACCTCTCCCTGGCCGTTCTCCACCTGGGGTGTCGACATCATAGGGAAGGTTACACCAAAGGCTTCAAACGGACATGAGTTCATCCTGTTTGCCATCGATTACTTCACCAAATTGGTCGAGGCTGAGTCATACGCAGTATTGAATGCCAAGAAAGTGGCCAAATTCCTCAAGAAAAATATCATCTGCCGATATGGCGTCCCGCACGAGCTGGTATCAGATAATGGGTTGGATTTTGAAGCAGAAGTCATAAAAGTAGTCAACGAGTACGGGATTCAGAGACACAAATCTTCTCCCTACCGACCTCAGACCAATGGTGCAGTTGAAGTCGCCAACAAAAACCTCAAAGCCATCATCAGCAAGATGATCGAAAGTTGTAGGGATTGGGACGACCGGATCCCATACGCCCTCTGGGGCTATCGAACCTCAATCCAAACCTCTACTAGGGCTACCCCTTACTCCATGGTCTATGGCATGGAAGCAGTCCTACCCGTGGAGCTAGAAATACCCTCGCTACGCGTAATGCTCGAAAGCTGGGTTAGTGAAGAAGACTAGTACCAAAGCCATCTTGATGAGCTAGCCCTCCTAGATGAAAGAAGATTAAAAGCACTTTACCACATACAGGGGTACCATCGCCGAATAGCGTGATCATTCAACAAGAGAGTCAAGGACCACGGTGTTCGGGAGGGGGATTTAGCCCTCAAGGAGATAATAGAACCCATCTGGGACCCCAGAGGGAAATTCAAGCCCAATTGGAGCGGCCCCTACATTGTGAAGAAAATCTTATCCGACGGTGCATCCATGCTCACTGACCTAGATGGGGAGGAGATGGCTCATCCAGTCAACCTGGATCGTCTCAAGAAATTCTACCCCTAGTCCAAAATCTCGGCGCGCTACGACTCTTCTCATTTCCCTTCTATTCTAAAAAAAATCTTTATTTCCCTTTACCCAGAACTACGTGGGCCTAATCCTCTGTAAAAAAACTATTTTCAAATAGATAAAAAAAAGACTTTTCAAAAACCCCAGAGGTACGTAGGCAGCTCATGCACCTCACATGAGTGCGGCCCTTTCTTTTTCATAAAATACTATTTTTCTCTTACCTCCGAGAACGGCGGTTCATTCTAAAAATATTTAAACAAAAGGATTACGTATGCCTTAGCGATCAGTATATATAATTCAAAATACAAAAACTCATCGAAAGGCATAGTTGGATGATCAGAAACTTGTTTATTTCATTAATAAGAAATTACAGTACGGATTACATAAGAAAAAGGAACAGATAACTCCCTTCCCGACTACCATAAAAAGCCAAATAAAATTGCCACATCTGTTACACAAATAAACTCCCCAGGAGTCCTACCCAGGGCTACGAGAGGATCCTGCACCCTCATCATCTACATTCTGAGGTACCCAAGTTTCCCCTGCCTCAATAGAGTGCCGTAAACATTCCATGGATCGATGAGCCTTAACCATCTTCGAAAAGATCATAACACCCCCTTCCATGATGTTAGATAAAACAAACCATCTTTGTCCAGTCTCTATTGCCAACATCTTGCTAACTACTTTCCTCCACAACCACTTCATATAATCTTTGGGGACATGACAAACCTTCCCGACATATTGGGAGGGACGGGTCGACGGACGCCGATTTTCCCACAGAGATCCAAGCTACAGACGCAGGCGCTCAGTCAAATCTTCTATTGAAAAGAAATTTAGTGTCTGAGGGGGCACGACCTGCGCCCCGCCAAATTGGCGCAAAAGCCGTCAAGGGAAATAAGAAGAGGTCTGCCTGAGACCAACCAACCGCACATATGAATACTCTTCGGGATCCAGAACAGGCTGCAACTGCCCCCACCAAGGCACTGACCAATACAGACCACAAGCCCCATGCTCCACAAGACAATTCTCCCAGTTCTCAACATACAAGCCAACGCTGATGAAGTAGCGTGAAAAGAAGTTGGGTATGGCCAACAAGGGATACTCTGCAGGAGTCGCCAAGCGGAATCTTTTAGATAACCACATGAACAGCATCACAGGGCTACCCCTCAAAAAGTCAGAACGACATTCTCTCCAAGCATCCCGGCCATTCAGAGTCTCCGCCAACATCACCGCCGCAGGATTGCGATGGTATGACATCCATGAAGTAAGGGCTGCAAGTTATGGGTCCACTTGCACCTCCCCAGTCACCAACAACAATTTTGAAACCAGGCCCAGAACAACGGCTCCAGCATAGCCAACATCCCCTATTTCCCACAAACGCACGGACTACAGCACCGCTAGGAGGGAGATCATTCCTCCAATAACCAATGATCTTCCCACCGAAGGCGAAATGTGAAGAAGCCGACCAACAAATCCCTGGGAGAGAGGGAAAATTCGGGCAAAGCCGTAGCAACACTGGGATTTACACCCAGTATGGCAGATAATTCCTCATAGGTAGGACAAACTTCTTCCAACCCAAAGCTAAATACATGGTCTTCGGGGTACCAGAATTGTACCGCCACCGTCAGCACGTTCCACTCAAAAGGCCGATTGCATAGGAGACTCGATGCATGTTGAAAGCATCATAGTCGACATTATAAGAGCACATAACTTCCAAGGCTTCGAGGTAGCAAGAAAACTCAATGCTACCAGGGAGAGCCATCTTGCAAGGCTAAGCGATGGTGGGTAAGTAGGTAAGAATGCAAAGGTGTGATGAAAACACTCCACCCTTACCCCTTTTTATACTTGAAAACCCTCACAAGGGACATAATCCCTGCAGAAATTGGAGGGAATCCAACCCAACAAGGTACCAAAGGCTAAATAGGATACCAATCAAAGCTTTGAATTGATAGGGCTGGAATGAACTGCCGATAGGCAGGTCAGGATGCTTGCCGATCGACAACCCACCCATTTTTAGAAATTTCACTTTTTTCCTCTTTTGTCAAATCAGAAAACTCAATAAAAATAAATTGATATTCTCAGCAGAATTTCAAAATCCCTTTAACTCCCCTTTTTAATCAAAAACCTTCCTTCAAAAAAAATCCAAAAATATTCCTTTTTACGGTCTCAGCAGCAAAGTAAAAAGCGCATGTGCATGCATTCATTCATCATTAAATAAAATATAGTCAAAAAACTCCATTGCATTGCATATATATGTTTTATGTGTTAAATCATTTTGCAGGAAATAGAAAGAAAAAGCAAAAACAACGGGACTCAGCCCGAACCCACATTCTTTCTCTCTCTCTCTCAAGAGCTTCCACCCCTGCAGTGTGCTCTCTTTCCCGTACGGCGAGATGATGCACCCCCACTACCCGAACCAGAGTCCTCTCCGGACGAGGCATACAGAACCAAGAAAGAAGGAATGGTAACCGCGTCCCAAATATGGGCAGTCGTCGAAGATATCCAGTCTCTGATGTCCCTTATCCAAGTGGTCGACACCCGGACTTGCTGAAAGAAAAGGTGAAATTGGTATCAAAGCAGAAATGACCAAAACAGAGAAGAAAGAAAGAGAAGAACAGAAAGGTATACCGCAGGTCAAAAGGCCTCCTCTGTCAAACCCAACTCCTCCGAATCCATCACATGAGGACGGTGCAGCATAGGCACCATCCCTTCATCAGCCCGCCGAATGTTGTATGAAGGGGTATGCAGCCGTACAAAAGGGACCTCCGAGGTCACCGCCGCCGCAGATGTCGACGGACCACCACCGCTGTGGGAAGATCCCACCGCCCGACTCGAACCCGTCGAAGGGAAGGGCAGTGCATCATATATGCTGGGCACCATCAATCGGCTCATCATAAAATCCATATAATCTACGGCGCAGTCGTATCGGTGTATAAAAAGTAGGACTCGCCGATCATCGTCGTGATCCTCTCATCCTCCAACATTAGTCGTTCCTGCCTCATAGACGTAGGAGGCTACGCGGGTGGTACCACCACCTCCTCCTCAGCAATCTGATGAACCACCTTTTCCCCGAGGTACCAGGAATGGCCAAACTCATGCACCAGCAAATGCCTCATCCGCGCGTTCACCTCAGTCTCCCCCGCATCCTTAATGGCTATCCCCCACGGGTAAAAGGTCACCTGAAAATCTCCGAGCGAGCATAAATCAATACAAGAGAAGAAGGAGCAAAAACCAAGATTGAAATGGAAAGAGTCTTACCCTACCACTGGTCAGGTGATTCAAGACCTGACGCACCGCCTCCAAGGAAAGAGATCCCTTCGACTGTCGACTGGCCTTACGCCATCGATACAGTCGACAGAAGTTCCCAACAATGTCTTCCTTCAAAGTAATCAGTGGGGTATTGCACCCAATCACCTCATAGAACCGCGTATGAATTCACAAGCAAAATGAGATGCATAAGGAAAATGCGAATGCATGAAAGGAAAATGTGAGTGCATGAAAGGAAAATACGAATGCATGAAAAGAAATGCACAAACTGAAGAATACCTCAAGAAGGTACATGGCCCCGATAAAGGTCTGCCAGCAGCACCGGCTGAATGCATCCAGAGAAAAGTAAAGGGTCGCCAAGGTCAGACTCCCCCAATCATAGAAAGGGATGTTTGAAAACATCCTTAAGTACGACAGAAACCACAAATGAACGACGTCGCCGCTCGACGCCACCATGAAAACTCCCAATACCAGTAGAATGAATAACCGGGCCATCTGCCTCACTTGCAGCTTGTCCCCCACGTTAATCACCCTGCTCAGCAGAACATCCTTCAGCAGGGACAACCGAATTGAATCCCTAGAAACTATCGTCCCTACATCACCAAGTGCCGCACGCACTGCCTCCGGTCTCACCTATAAAGAGCGATCCACCTCTATCTTCTCTCCATCACAATCCAACCCAGTAGCTGCTGCACGTTTATGGGAGTCACCATCATCTCCCCGAATCCAAAATGAAAGGTGTGGGTAGTGTCCCACCACCTCTCCCCCAAAGCGCACAGGACCGTTGTCGAACGAGGCGTCTCATCCAGCGCAGATGCCAATCGCCCAAATACCGCTGATGATGCCATCTAACACACCACAGATGGGAGATGCTCCCAGACATCCTTGAACCCCATTGTCCCACGGGCACGCATGTTCTTCAAAGAAATATCAGACTGGAAAAAAGAAAAGTCTCATCAAAGGTCAAGAAAGAAAGAAAAATTACCAAAAAGAGAAGAAAGCCAAAGGTCGGGTTACTTACATAACCACCGGGACTCAATCTCGAAGAGCGATGATGCGATGTCTCCCGCAGCAAGGTCTGCTCATTCACAACAGGCTCAAACGCATAAAAGGAGTTTTCACTCCCCAAAGCAAGAGGCGCCCTAGACCTCCACTCCACATTCACCCAATCATCAACGGTCAACCACTCCCGGTGGACTGCGGTGCTCACAAAAGCGGCCATTTCTTGGAGATCGAAATGATAGAACGATTTGCAGAAGAATCGCAGAGAGAGAGAACGCAAAAGAAGCTGTGAAAAAATAAGGGTATTCTCCCCCTTTATATAGGATGCCAAGCACCATGCCGATTGGCACATCGCCCTACCATACTGATCGGCACTAACCCCTTACCTTCCCGAGGTAGCCCAAAAGTCTGTGCCACTGCCGAATGGCACCCTTCATAATATGCCGATCGGCACCCCCCTTAAATTTCGTACAGAAATTCCCAAAAAATACCAGAAAGCCTAAAAAAATCCCCAAAAAAATCCTAAAAATCCCAGGAGGGATTTAAATCATTTTCACAAAGAAAACTTTGTGTTCCCTCAAGCGGAACCCATCTTACCCAGCAAAATCCTTAAAAACCAAGTGAAAACTCCTCCCGGCAAAGCTCAGGAGGATCTCTAAGGGTCACCTGATCACTTCCCTAGCGGAATTCTCTTATAGCACCCAAAATAGGTTATTCCCCCCTGCGAGGTCCTCGATCGTCACCACTCTTTGGTCAGAATTGGCCCCGGTCTTGGATCGTCACCTGAGTTAGGTCAGAATTGACCTCGATCCTCGATCGTCACCACTCTTGGGTTAGCATTGGCCCCGGTCTTGGATCATCAAGTTAGGTCAGAATTGACCTCGGTTCTCGATCGTCGCCACTCTTGGGTCAGAATTGGCCCCGGTCTTGGATCGTCACCTGAGTTAGGTCAGGATTGACCTCGATCCTCGATCATCACCACTCTTGGGTCAGAATTGGCCCCGGTCTTCGATCGTCACCTTAGTTAGGTCAGAATTGATCTCGATCCTCGGTCGTCACTACTCTTGGGTCAAAATTAACCTCGGTCCTCGGTCGTCACCACTCTTGGGTCAGAATTGGCCCCGATCTTGGATATTCTCCTGAGTTAGGTCATAATTGACCTCGGTCCTCGGTTGTCACCACTCTTAGGTCATAATTGACCTCGGGTATTAAATCTTCACCTTAAGCCCGCAGAATTGGCTTTGACCCGCATAATCGATCACCCTCATCACTTAAGCCACAGATTTGGCTTTAACCCACAGAATTGGTCACCCCCCCCAACACCACTTCAGGTCCTCAGAATCGACCTAAACCTCCGATCATCATTCATCCCCAGCACACTCCTTAGGTTCGCAGAATCGGCCTCGACCCTCTGAATCGATCATACTCCCTCAAAAGCATCATGTGGTGTCTATTCAACGGTCATAATTTGTTCCAAACTCACCCGTCGAGGGGCTCTATAGACACCCCATTCTGTTACCCCTAACTCTCCTAAGGTCCCTAGAACCTCCCTCCATCACTACAAACCTAGGTCATGTCCCGAGTACTGACCTAAAAACCATCGGGTACTCCCCAGCTCAGTTTGAGCCAAAATTCAAACTCTTCATCTCGACCGAGGTTGAATGAATCTTCAAAGGGCGCTGAATACCCTTTCCAACGGACCGCCCCGTACGTGATTCTGACTTACCATGGGGACGAACGATCCGTTTGCATTCGAAACTTGACCTAGAGGTCATCCGGCGCTCTCGGGATCTGTTTGAACTATGTCAACTCTTTAGCTAGACATAGGCTGAATGAATCTTCAAAGGGCACTAAATAACCTTTCCAATGGTCCATCCCGTGCTCGATTCTGACTTACCATGCGAACGAACGATATGTTCGACTCCGAGAGGTCACCGAATGCTTCCCGGGCCTGGTTGACAAAAGTCAACTCCCCAAACCGGGTTAAACTCTTTGGAATGTTGAATTATATCACCTAACCTTTCTAACGGTCCGCCCCGTGCACGATTCGGACTTACCCTGCGGACGAACGATCCGTTTGCGTCCGAACGATCCCTCGTCCAATGGACCGATAAATGCTTCCGAGCCATATTTGACCCAAAGTCAACTCTCGAACCCGGAAGCGGTCCAAAGGACTTTCAAAGGTATCTGCATTACCTTTCTAATGGTATGCCCCGTGCGCGATTCTAGCCAACGGTTTTCCCTCGATGACCGATTTTCCGAAAAAGCCTGAAGCGCACTGCCAAATGGCAGGTTCCAGACCCAGCCTATCGGCAGGTGCCGATAGGCAGGAAGGGGTCTATGTTGATCGAAACCTACCTGGGACTATAAAAAGAGGCCTTCATCTCATTTGCAAGGGGAGCCTAGATCTGATAGAAATCTCTCACAACGCATCCCAGAAGCCTCTCCCGAAGGCAGCGTGATTTCAACTTCCAAATCCCCTTTTTTCTTCCACTTTTCATCACCCTTTTCATCAAACTTGGTGAATTATCTACTCTCCATCATCATCCAAGTGCAAGGGCTGATCTCCAACATTCAAGATCAATCTCAAGATCTTCAAGAAGGTCCAACTTTCTCAAACTCTCTCGTAAATTCTCTTAAATTCCCAATAACTTGTTTTCTTACTTAGCGCTTTTATTATCTCATCTCACCCATCCTAATATACTTTTTTATTTATTATTATTTCACATCTCCTATTTTCATATAAATAAAATCCAAAAAAACAAGAAAAAAAGGGTTTGCTCATAAATTCCATATAGGGATTCTCATACTTTTCGCACACTTTCCTCACAACTAAAACACTTTTTCTACACACACACACACTCACAAATAAGAGATACCCATTTGGATTTATGGGATAAACCCCACCCTCGTTTTGTATACGAACTACGTGGACTTTGATGCCTTTATAGGCTACGTAGGTGTCTCGGGGTAAAACCCGAGACTCGAGTCCTTTTTCCCACTTTTTCTCTCATCTTCCTATTTGCTCTAAATCTAATCTTCCTATATTCTATATACTTTCCCTTAGTAAGGTATTGCTCCATATGCGTTATCGTTCCATTATAACGGTCAACGTAGGGGTAATTGCATAAATCTTATTTTTCTAATATTATTCTTATATCTTCCTACGGACGACTCGCTTTATCTTTTCCATGATATAAGTCGAGGATTCCTACCTCCATTCTATATATACACATATCACGGGGGGAAATATAAAGGAAAATAGCAAATATCCATGAGAGACCGAAAGGGCGAAATGGGTGCCTAACACCTTCCCATTTCGTAACTAAGCCTCCGAACCCTTCTCGAATCATCTTGGTTTCGCACGCACCAGTATGTCTTTGGATGCCATCCTTCGGGGTGGCTTCCCCTTTTTCTTTTGTCTGTTTTGAGTAAAATAGACTGGCGACTCTGAATCTCTCTACATTTTTACACCACATCTCAAACGATGCCGGCCGAAGCTCTCCCGAGAGGGACGCGCAGGACCCGAAGGATCCTTCCTCCACGCGCTTGCCCGCGCGGCGAGGATCGGGGATAGGCACAATTTCTAATCCTTGTTGTTCCTAATTTCTTCCAGAATGTAATTCACACCTATGGTGAGAGGATTATATTCCACGTACTTTTTAGGTTTCTCGTATTTTTTGTCTTTTTGCTCCTTCTTCTCGGAACTCTTTTTTCCATTAAACTTTTCCCCGAAAGTTTTCTTAGCAGGCATAGCTTCTTTGACATTCATTATCTTCCCTACCTTTGCCATTAATTCTATTATGGTTTTTGGAGGTGCCTTTTCCAAAGCATAATACATCTTCTTAGGGATCAACCTACTCATCAAATTTGTAATAACCATTTTTTCATCATAACCAATAACTTCCAGTTTCTCATGATTGAAATGAGTGATATACTCCCGTGTAGTTTCTCCTGGTCACTGACTAATAATGAGTAAATGGGCTACTCTCTTGATTAGATTTCCTCCAAAGCAAATTTTTTTTATGAATATTTTGACAAACTGATAAAAATTTGCAATTTATCCTCAGGGTAAATTATTGTACTAAATATGTGTTGGACCAGTGATAGTGGTTGAAAATCTTTATTTCTTATCTCGTCTGGAATAGAATAAATATCGACATCAACCTGGTACTGCTCGACATGCAGGACGTGATCAGCTTTACTATCATACCTGGGTGAGACCACATGTGGATTGAACATGAAAGGTGTGGGGTAATCCACAATATCCTGAATAAATGGAGATCCTTTCACAAAACTTCCCTGTAAAGGATTCTTGGTCTTAGCCATTTCTCCCAAATGATCTTCCCAATCTTTTTATGGACCCCTTCCAAGAGTGTTCCTCTAGAATGAATTTGGGTGAGGCGGCTTTAGTGGCCTTGCTATACGTCAGTACTGAGCTCTCATCTTAGCAAGTCTGCTCGATATGCACATACCCTCTTATACAAACCCTGTATCTACCTGACCCTTTTCTATGCTTCTGGGATAGAACTGGCTCTCTGTGATGACATTTTATTATTTGGGGACCAAGACGATCAAAATAAGGCTTCCAGAAGTGAAAGATAAACCATCGTAGTAATCAGTAGATCGCACTAGTGATGTTACCCCCAACGATAGGATCTATCACAAGAGAATTTAGAGTGGCTACTTCTTTCATTCCTGGTGGGAGGAGGTGGCATTTCCATCCTGGATGATGCGGTGGTGGATTTATCTTTCAATGTTCGGGCCAATTGCCTAATTGACTCTTGGATGGCCTCCTGCCCTTTGGAAAGATTGAGTAAAATTCCTTGGAGTTTTGCAACACTAGGGGGAACACATGGGTTTAGAATGTTACTTGCAGTCACAAGGCTGCTCTCAGGAAGAACTGTCATCCCTCAAAGAATTTTCAAGGTGAACGAATGAATAAAATTGGTAGAGAACGATTACCAACAGTCATTCCCACAGACGATATCAATATGTTGATATTCAAAATTGGTAGATACTTTATCTTAGCTAATAATTCCTAATTTTGTAATCACAGACAAAATGTAAATAAAAATAATAAGGAACAACGAAGATTTTTAAGGTGGTTCAGCTTAGGAAAAGTCTTCATCCACCGTTAAAGTATTAGTATTCAAGGTGGTTACATAGAACTTAGAGTAGTCTTGCATATATGAGCTAGACTTGTCCCGTTGAGCTAAAGGAAATGAGGTATTTATAATGGTCCGAAAATCAAGGGGTAGAATGCATTTATACATCCAGGCATTTACACTAGTACATAATGAATTAAACTATTGGCCTTTTAAGGCACGTGTGGCATGTCTTTTGATAATTCTTATATGAATGATTCTTCTTCTCCCTGATGGTTCATCTTCTTAAGTTGGTCGGCCGATACGCTGACCAAGTTGTTCTGGAAACGATCAAGTATAAATAAAAAGGTGAGGTATTTATTCATGAAGACAAGTGTCACAATATAACAAGTCCACGTAGAAGGAATAATTTAGCACACAATAACAGTAGAAAGTTGCAAAATAAACAAAGATAGAGATATATTAAAGGCAATTGTCATATAAAAACGGATGTAAGACTTAAAGTTTTGAGAACAAACCTTCAGAGAAAGACCTAAGGAGGAAACAAGCATGGAGTTCCTCTCAGGAAGGAAAAGGGGATCAATGAATAGGTGCTGGTGGAGACGAGGTGGTAGTCCTCACCTCTAAAGGTTCACTCATCCCTATAGAATTAGCCTATTCAAAGGGAAAAACAAAGTTAAAAGTTAGAAAGCATATTGAAAAAGTCAAGCAAGAAAGAACAAAGAAAATAGTAAAAGTACCTATAGTGGAAGTCCAAGGGACTTGCCCATAGGGAAGTTACCTAGTGGGGGTTGGAGGTGGAAGGCGAGTAGATCATGGTAGGCCTGTCAATGGATCGAATTTTATCCGAATCCGAATCCGAATCCGATCCATTTAAGAGGATATGGATCATGTCTAAAATTCGATTACCCGATTATCCGTTTATTGAATGGAGCGGATTTGGATTCATATACTCTGATCCGTTAATAATCCAATCCGATTAATATTTTTAATATATATATATATATATATATATATATATATATATATATATATTATAATTAATATATATTGTATTTAATAATATTTTAAGTATATATTATAATATTTATTTATTTCATTATATGTTTTTTTGTAACATTCACAAAATAAATTTATGAAATAAGAGTTGAAAATAAAAATATTACAAATCAAGTTTAACATAAATGGATAATTGGATAATCGGATCTGATCCAAACCGTTTAACATAAACGGATATGGATTTGGATTTGCCTTATCTGATCCGATTAATAAACGGATCGGATCCGAATCCGTTTAACATAAACGGATATGGATTTGGATTTGGATTTGCCTGATCCGGTCCGAATCCAATCCGTTTACAGGCCTAGATCATGGTATCCCCTTGCTTGCTATGAGAACTCCTCGAAGCAGACAACAAAGCATAAGTGTCAGGCGAGTGATCATGGTGAGGATCAATAACACTGATATCATTTGTAGAATAACTATTATCCCAGGAAGGGGTGCTTCCATAATTAACCAGTTCCTCTTCTGAAGGACCCCGGATTTTAATAATCACAAATTAAAATATAATTTCCTTTTAAATAAATGCGGAAGCGTTATAAAAGGGGTGATGGTTCAACTTTCAAAAATTAACAACAAGTTTTAATTTCTCAAAACAAATTAAAACATAATTCAAGTCCTAGAATTTGCCTAAGTCATGATTATTCATTTAAACAAAGTTAGGCGAAACCAATTTTAGCAAATGACTTGAATTAACCAAATTTACCCAATATTTAATTTAAGTCCCAAATTAAATGAGTGTGATAATTAAACCAAATTTTATCTTGAAATTATCCTAAAGCATGCGTTCTAAATTTTGAGCAAGATAAAATAAACAATATCACACTACGCCGAGATGTACGAGGAAAAACCCAAGACGGGAAACAACCTCGGACGGCCCTAGCCACAAGTCCACTAGATATGGAATTACAATTACAAGACAGGTAGAATTACAACGACTGACTCGATCCCTCTCAAGCCTCGACGCTCCTTCTCGTAGAAACCTCTTCCTAGCGGACAACCTCGGAACACCACCGCGGTCTCGGAATCCACCGATGGGACTTTATATGGTCACCGTCACCCAAGCATGGAGCCTTTCTCCGTGTGGGTAGAATCTCAACAAAAGTCTTCTTTGTGATGGGGTGTAGAAGCAAACCCGAAACGTCTCTTGAATTCGGTAGAGAAAACCGGTGCCAAAAACTCCAAGTAAAGATATGTATATATAGAACTTGGAATAAACAACAGTGGGTGTAAACTAAGTGTTTAAAGATTTTTCTTTAAGTTGAAGAACACTCAAACATGAACATTCTCCTTTTTTTAAAATGATCTCTCAAACTCTCTCTAGGAGATGTATTAGGATGGAAAAGTTATCTTGGAAAATGTGTTTCCCGCACATAATAATGTATGAAAAAAGTTGGTTGAAAACCAAGTGGAGGAGTGGGGAAAAACTGCAAAAAACTGCCAAATAACTGTTCCCGCTGGAATCTCGTTCGAACGAACTTGATTCTCATTCGAACGAGACTTCTAACGAGCGACCAGCCTGGGCTCGTTAGAAGTTCGTTAGATACCTCGTTAGAACGAACATTCGTTCGAACGACATATCGAACGACTGACCAGTTAGGGTCGTTGGCAAAACTCGTTCGAACGATACTGGTTCGAACGACAAAACTCGTTCGAACGAAACTGGTTCGAACGATAAAACTCGTTCGAACGAAATCTGGTTCGAACGAAAAAACTCGTTCGAACGACATTTCTAACGATCGACCAGAAAGTTTGTAAAATTCGATTTTGGCCCAAAAACTTTTATATACTTATATTAAAGTTCTATTTGATTCTTTCTGAAAATAAAATGCATTTTTTATTACACCTAACACCCAATTCATATTGTTCCAAGATCCTATATAAATATAATTACATTCATACCTTGGGAGCATGGAACCTTAGTTGATGACGTAGAAACGAGGCACACAAACCGGCATTTTGATGAAGCTTTAAATTCTTTGCCGCTACGTCTTCAATACATACTTCATAGGCTTGTGAATATTACAAATAAATACTATCCTATGAATAAATGTTTTTGTCCGGAATTGAGCCAAAACTATATATGGACTCAATTGGAAATTTGTGTCCTTACAAATCTCCCCCTTTGGCTATTCCGGGACAAAAACCAAACAAAAAATCCTAAAGGGCCGTCAAGCTCTACTAGACTCAAAACATAACCCGCCCAATCTTGACTCAACCCAAGGATCAAACGCTTTGCCATTAAACAATGCTGCTTTAGAAGAATACCTGCACACTTAAGCAAACTCATCAAATGCATAGGGAATATTAAATATAAAATGCAATTAATTAAATTATTCCTCCTAAATTAATTATCCCCTTTATCAAACACATGACCTACTTAGAAAGACGTCTCCCCCTAAGATAAATCTCCCCCAAACTAAGATACGATAATAATAGGATTAGATACCATTTCTCCCCCTATCATCATACTCCCCCTTTTTGTTCGGGAATAGGCAAAGGATAAAGAACTAATCAACAGCATGTGAAAGCTTAAAGTGATAAGACATGAAAGCATATGGGCAATTAAAGCAAGGCAAAGACAAACAGATATCATATATATATATACTTTAAATATACCAATAAGTACATGCATATATAGATAGATATAAACACACACATGACACAAAATACAATAAGATTGCACACTCGTATGGCAAAAATGTGACATATGGAAACGGAAGTGTAGGGGTGTGAACTAGCAACAATTAAATTTAGACCCAAACACTTAAGAAACATTCACGGAGTTCTCATTTGATTGCAAACTTCATCACAGTTAAATATAACCTCATGTGACAATATAGATTGAACTCAATGAACAAACATACACAATGCATACAAGCCTAACATGATGATGATTCTACAAACCAAATAGAGTCATGACATTAAAGACAACTAGGATAAACGGACATTGTGCAAACCGTTGATATACCATCCAATTCTCCCTCAATGAGCATATATATTCTTTTGATATTGAATGAATATATCAAACAAACATAGGCCTTGGCAATTGATTTCTTTTTAATGCCAAATATTCTGTTTTTAGGCCTTTGGATCACGTATTTCTTTTAGATCCAATCAACGGTGGCTTACTATCGCAAAGGATTTAATTCATCCTTTCGGAGCCCTTCCCCGTGCATATATTAATTTATCATGTTTTCATTTTTTTTTTACACAAATCTCACATGCAACGGATTTGGACATGCACTAGTCCTCCTAGGTCATAGATATGTAGATGACTAGATTGATAGGAGAACACCTCAAAAAGCTCAAATATAACATGTGACATTAAGATTTCAAAAGAGCTCGTGCATGTGTGAATAGAGGCATATAGAAATAGAATCCATTTAAACAATACAAAATCCAACTACTCCATATAAAACATGGTAAAGAACATTTTAAGGATTGAAAATCTAAACCAAAAGTTCTAGCCACATGGAAGCGTAAACGATCGGATTCAAACACAAATATATGCCACATAAAGTGTGTCAAACAAAAATACACACAAAACAAAATCTTTTTGAGTTTTTAACATTTTTAATCAAAAATAAATATTTACTCAAAAGGACAAACAAAAATCATTTGTATTTTTCATTAAGCTTAAATGAAATAAATAAAACACAAATGATAAACAAAAATCTTTTTATATTATGCAGTCGATTCAAACACAAAATATAATACAAAAAGATAAACAAGTCATAATTTCTAGCATGTGATATGAAATAAGGCAATGACTAGAAAATGACTAAACAAGCATACATTTAGCATATGAATATAGCATGAAGTACAAATGCTAAAGTATGCAAACACTAACACATTTATCCTTTAGATTTAGCAAGGGAGGAGGCATGTGTAAGAAAATGAGAATCAAAATCCCTATTTTGTAAGGCAACCAAGTCGGATTTCCTAACCCAAATTAATGAAGAGTTACTATCTTGGGGTGTAGGAATGTTAGCTATCGTGGTTACTTTACTATGGGATTTTCTAGGAATTCGTTTAAGATCTAAACAAAATTTCCTAAGATGACCTTGTCGACCACAATGTGTACAAGTGAGAACATGTCGAAAAGATTTACTTAAGGAGTGATCTTTAAAGGTATTCCTAGTTGAGTATCCTAAAACATTGGTTTGGGCATTATGAGTAAATTCATTACAAGGATTGAAGCCTAAACCACAAGTGTCATTTTTAATTTGGACCGTTCCTAACATTTTATCTAGTTTTTCAGAACGACATTCCAAATCAAATTTGACACTACTAGAATCTTTTAATTTCTTTTCCAATTCTAAAATTTTAGATTCTAGTAAAACATTTCGCTCTTCAAAAGCAAGAAGCTCCTTTTTCAAGGATTCCATTAAACCCCTAAGGCTATCTCTCTCGCCTTCTACGTATTCTAGCTTCTCTCGAAGAGTCCTCTCACGTGTCCTAAGGTCTTCTATTAAGGCACTACCATCAACGACCTTGACACTTTTTCTTAAACAAGCTTCTAACTTCAAATTAGTTCTTTTCAAATTAATAGATTCTTTATATAATTCATGAAAAGAATTTTGAAGTTCACTCACATCAACCTCTTCTTCATTTTCACTCTCTTCTTCATTTTCACTATCATCAAAAACAAGGGAATCATGAACAATGACCTTGGAAGTGGCCTGTGCAATCGTGTCATCAATCGATGAGTTCTCATTATCACTCACATGACTAGCCATAAAATCCACAAAATTTTTCTTAGTTGGGGAATCGGGCTTTTCTTCCTTATCACTATCACTAAGGGTTGCATTATATGAAATAGGTCGCTTACCATCTTTCCTTAGTTTAGTGGGGCACTCATAAGCCCTATGGCCATAACCTTCACAACCAAAACACTTATTAGACTCGTCCCTATCTAAATGTTCATTACTAGGTTTAGGGATTTTCTCGGCTTTAGAAATATTCTCGCTTTTATCATGTTTAGAAGTATCAAATTTCTTAAAATCATTTTTAACTTTATCTTTGTTAAATTTAAGAAATTTTCTAAATTTACGAGCAAACAAAGCCATGTCTTCCGAGTCACTATCACTATCTCTCTCTACTACTTGTTTGACCTCTTTTCGGGCTTTTAAAGCAACAGCCTTTTCAATTTTCTTTTCAGTTTTAGAGGGAAACATATCTAGTTCATAGGTTTGTAAATCACCTACAAGCTCTTCTAATTTCGTAGAGGCTAAAGTGGGTAAAGAATTTAAAACGGTCACTTTAGGAATAAATCTATCGGGTAGGGACCTCAAAATTTTCTTTACAACACGGTCGTCAGGTATTTTCTCTCCCAAGTTAAAGGATGAATTAACAATGTCAGAAAGTCTAGCATAAAATTTATCAAAAGTTTCTTTTTCATCCATTTTGATAGTTTCAAATTGAGTGGTGAGGTTTTGGAGTTTAGAAGCTTTAACGACACTCGTTCCTTCATGAGTTAATTGTAAAATATCCCAAGCTTCTTTAGCGGTCTCACACGTCATAATGCGTCGGAATTCATCCGGTGTGACAGCGCTAAATAAAGCATTTAAACCACGAGAATTAAAATTTGCAAGCTTAAACTCATTTTCGGTCCATCTATCGATGGGTTTGGGAACACGTTCATTTTCAATTAGATGAGTTGGTGGGGAGTACCCGGTAACAACAGACATCCAAACACGTTCATCGATAGATTTAAGTGCCGATTTCATTCGCGCTTTCCAATACGCGTAGTTAGAACCATCAAAAATAGGAAATTTTGAAAATGGGGAAAAATCCATTTTAGCCAAAAATTAAAGAATCTTAACGAAATAATTTATCATTTTTGGCTCTGATACCAATTTGAAGGACCCCGGATTTTAATAATCACAAATTAAAATATAATTTCCTTTTAAATAAATGCGGAAGCGTTATAAAAGGGGTGATGGTTCAACTTTCAAAAATTAACAACAAGTTTTAATTTCTCAAAACAAATTAAAACATAATTCAAGTCCTAGAATTTGCCTAAGTCATGATTATTCATTTAAACAAAGTTAGGCGAAACCAATTTTAGCAAATGACTTGAATAAACCAAATTTACCCAATATTTAATTTAAGTCCCAAATTAAATGAGTGTGATAATTAAACCAAATTTTATCTTGAAATTATCCTAAAGCATGCGTTCTAAATTTTGAGCAAGATAAAATAAACAATATCACACTACGCCGAGATGTACGAGGAAAAACCCAAGACGGGAAACAACCTCGGACGGCCCTAGCCACAAGTCCACTAGATATGGAATTACAATTACAAGACAGGTAGACTTACAACGACTGACTCGATCCCTCTCAAGCCTCGACGCTCCTTCTCGTAGAAACCTCTTCCTAGCGGACAACCTCGGAACACCACCGCGGTCTCGGAATCCACCGATGGGACTTTATATGGTCACCGTCACCCAAGCATGGAGCCTTTCTCCGTGTGGGTAGAATCTCAACAAAAGTCTTCTTTGTGATGGGGTGTAGAAGCAAACCCGAAACGTCTCTTGAATTCGGTAGAGAAAACCGGTGCCAAAAACTCCAAGTAAAGATATGTATATATAGAACATGGAATAAACAACAGTGGGTGTAAACTAAGTGTTTAAAGATTTTTCTTTAAGTTGAAGAACACTCAAACATGAACATTTTCCTTTTTTTAAAATGATCTCTCAAACTCTCTCTAGGAGATGTATTAGGATGGAAAAGTTATCTTGGAAAATGTGTTTCCCGCACATAATAATGTATGAAAAAAGTTGGTTGAAAACCAAGTGGAGGAGTGGGGAAAAACTGCAAAAAACTGCCAAATAACTGTTCCCGCTGGAATCTCGTTCGAACGAACTTGATTCTCGTTCGAACGAGACTTCTAACGAGCGACCAGCCTGGGCTCGTTAGAAGTTCGTTAGATACCTCGTTAGAATGAACATTCGTTCAAACGACATATCGAACGACATATCGAACGACTGACCAGTTGGGGTCGTTGGCAAAACTCGTTCGAACGAAACTGGTTCGAACGATAAAACTCATTCGAACGAAACTGGTTCGAACGACAAAACTCGTTCGAACGAAATCTGGTTCGAACGAAAAAACTCATTCGAACGACATTTCTAATGATCGACCAGAAAGTTTGTAAAATTCGATTTTGGCCCAAAAATTTTTATATACTTATATTAAAGTTCTATTTGATTCTTTCTGAAAATAAAATGCAGTTTTTATTACACCTAACACCCAATTCATATTGTTCCAAGCTCCTATATAAATATAATTACATTCATACCTTGGGAGCATGGAACCTTAGTTGATGACGTAGAAACGAGGCACACAAATCGGCATTTTGATGAAGCTTTAAATTCTTTGCCGCTACGTCTTCAATACATACTTCATAGGCTTGTGAATATTACAAATAAATACTATCTTATGAATAAATGTTTTTGTCCGGAATTGAGCCAAAACTATATATGGACTCAATTGGAAATTTGTGTCCTTACCTCTTCAAATGAGCAAGAGGGGGAATAAGCATTTAAAACTTCATGACTATCAGTTTCATTTTGTAAAAGGGAATTAACTAGAGTACCTTCTACGAGAGGGGAAATTGAATGGTATTATCCTTCAGATGGAATGCCCAAGGCCTCATAACCCTGCTTACGAATAGTCTAATATATTTATTCAATCCCAAGAGTGTTAGTATCTAACTCTTGGTCTGGAATGGAGGAGGGAGAAGTGGGATCTGCCATATTCTTCTTCTTCTTACTCTCTCGAGTACTCACAGGTAAAGGAGGAGACATAAATGTCTCAATTGAGGCTAGGAAAAAATTTAACACATCAGTGTTTGGGTATTTTCTCTTTGAGGGGTCCTTAGACTTAGCCTTCCCTTTTCCTTTATCCGTAGTTAGTTGGTGCTCAGGGTGCTTGGCATAGATGCACTCCTAGCGCAATGGCTTCACTAATATAGGAGTAACTTGCTCGAGAGGGGTCTTTACTACAGTACTACAATATCACAACACTTTTTGGGTCCTTTTGGTCAAGTATTTTTCATTGTTGGTTATCTTAGTGGGGATGGTCTCGCGAGAAACATCTATAACATAATTTTTTATTGAGGAAATTTGACGCTTCCACGGGCTAAACCATGAGTGACTGAAAAGAAGGGAGATGGTCACGAGTAGGCACAAAAAATCCCCTAAGTCCATCAGTTTAGTGAAGCATCACCTCAAGAGTGAAATTGGCATATGGTTCCTAATACAACTCTTGAGAGAGGTGTTCACGTGGTAGGTGGGGGTGTGGATTCCCTGATCATATCCAAATTGTCTTCTCACTCGCTCAGAGTGATAAAATTCCACACCTTGACCAAGATTTGTCAATAAAGAAAGGGTACATGGAAGAAGCATTGTCATGAAAGACATATGGGTGCATGTTGACACTGACACTACATTAGTAGGGCAATAAAAAGTGCCACCAATGGTTGTGAAGGAGCTCCATGAGAAAATACCCCCCACTCATTTACAGTAGGGGATGAAAGATAATTCATCCACATTGTTAATGAGAGGGCCCAAGTCTTTCTTGTGATTCTTTTTATACCACCTAGTGATTCAAGCATCGTCACTATGGCGGGAACGAGATTTAGGAGCAAAGTTGGAGAATATCTTAGAAAGGAAGGCCATCAAGATGAAAGAATTGACAAAATTGTTCACGTCATAACGATCATTGGATAGTTCCAAATCTACATGGGAATGATGTAATAGGGTGTATATTGAGCCCAAATTAAGATCTACGAGGGCCACGTTTTTTTCTAGAGCAAGTCTAACTGTCAAATGAAAGAGTATCTCGTTAGGGGAGTCATTTTCCCTCCTTAAAAATAAAATCATGCTCAGAAAAGTGACAAAGAAAATTGCTAAATGCAAGAGTGACCTAATCTTGGGCCCATCTTGGCTTTTAGGCGCCTTTCTTGAGCCTCCTACTTTGGGGTGGGTTTAAAATCTCTAAACCAGTACCTCTGCCACTTTTTAAAGGAATGCTTAGTGGCACCTGTTTTATTGATAAATATATATCAATAGGACTCAGATAAAGCTTAGATCAACTCCTCATACATCTCATTCTCTTCATCATCCTTAAAGCCATTAGTAAAATCATGGCTTCCTAAATAAGGAAGGCTAGTCATCTCATATATATCCTCCAGGGTAATGATGAATTCCCCCCAACCAGTGATGAAAGTGTGAGAGTCCATGCTCCAACGAAAGGCCAACAAATTAAAGGTGTTAGAGTGCTTGGAAATGGATTATGTTTTCAAACTCTTAATGGTCCTTGTTAGGCCAAGCCTCTCAACAATAGCTTTGTGAGAGGGATCAACAAAAACGTTTTCTACCTAGAGGTCCCACTCATTTAGGGGCACCTTCATAAACATCAAGATTAATATTAGAATAGGGAAAATCATCCCTACCCACTCTAACTCGTAAAATATTGTGACCCAAAATAATAAGAGGGCCAATAGAATCACTCAAACCCATGTGGGGCTGCTCACTGATTTTGTCCAAAAGCTCCTCAAATCGTTCGAGAGACTTCATGAAGGTATCCTCCTCCCCAAAGTAGGGGACAAGGAAGTAAAGACCAAAATCTTCTTTTAAACTATTGGAAAGAAACTTCTTCAGGTATTTGGATAGGGTGATATAAAAAAAGGCACCAACAGACCCACCACAGGGGTAGTGGTGGACACATTGGTAGTGGCAGTCATGGTGGAAACACCAGTGGAAAGGACGGTTGAAATAAAGGATCTGGTGAGTGGATCCACAATGAGTAGCCCAATTCCAAAAATAAGCCATAATAAAATAATTGGTGAGGAGGTCCACAACGAGTGGCCCCAACTCTAGAAATAAGCCATAACAAAATAGGTGGTGAGGAGGTCCACAACGAGAGGCTCCAAATTCATAAATGAGCAAGAACAAAATGTAGGGTGAGGGGATCCATAATGGGTGGCCCCATGTTCAAGCCAAAAGATAAAAGGATTAACAATAAGGTCCACCACGAGTGGATCAAAGCCTTAAATGAGCTAAAATAAAAATTTGGGCGAGATGTTCCACCATGAATGGCTTAATCCCAATGACGAGTCGAGATAAAACTTGGGTAAGAGAGTCCACAGAGAGCGAACCCAAAAAGTAAAGAGAGACAAGATAAATGTTGGAAAGAAGGCTTTCAACGAGTAGTCCAAAGTTAAACAACAAAAAGCCAAATGAAAATAGTGATTGTGTACTCAACGAGCAAGCCCCAAAAAAAAGATAAAATGCATAATCAGGCCCAAACGTTTAAGGGGATGCTCACAAGTCTCACTTGATAAACAATTACTAAGATTATTATTTTTCTAGCATAGGTAGCCTTGATCGAGAAAAGAGGGACCGAGCGGGCCAATTGGGATCTTCTGGGATTTTGGTTTGGTGGGTAAGAGTATGGTTTGTTGGGCAAAGCCAAAGTTCAACCACTTGACACTTCAGGATATAAAGAATACTACTAAGAGAGACCCTAGGGTTCACTCAATCACTTTCACGGTCCACATTTAGAATAAATAAGTGAGTAGACAAGAGGCTTCTCACAAAAGTATTATCTAATTGACCATGGTGTTGCCTGTCAGATGGGATATGTGGCTTACAGACAAACAGAGACAAAAGGTATATTGTAGAGCTTGTCTCTAAGAGTGCCTTGTTTTGTCTCCTAAACCACCCTAGTATCTACCTATAAATAGGACCCTTGGATAAGGTCAAGAAAAAATATAGAAAACTCAAGTTAGCATCGTTACTCCGTCAAAATGACACTAGAAAAAGTATTCTCCCCCTGATCTCTCTTGAGTGTTAAAGTGCTTGTCTCTTCACTACTTTTACATCCATCACTTTTAGGAGATCTCTCTCTCTTAGACATTATCATTGTTATAAAATTTGCTACTCGTTACTCTCTTTTCAGGAAGAACGTTATAGAGAATCTCCATTAATACCAGAAGTAGAAGGTTTTCTCTCATAGCTGCTCCTGAGACTTTGAAGGCCTTGGAGATAGCATCCATTGGAGTGGGTCATACCTCACTCATTCCAGTTCTTCATAGACCTCGGTGCAACCACCCTCCTATAATATTTGTGAGCTACAGATGAAGTCCCTCAGCATGTCTAACCTCATGAGCTGATATTAGTACCCACTAAGATCATATGTTATTTTTCTTTGCCTGATTATGATTCCCCCCATCTTTAGCCTTAAACTACATGATGTAGTCGTGCTTGATGACTTCCTTTGGGGCCTCTTTAAGATAGATGCAGTTGTTAGTGTTTTGACACTAGTCTTTGTGGGAACGTTAATACTTTAATTTGTAACTCATTTCCTCTAAATATCTCATTTGCTTAGGATTTTTATAACTCCCTAGCATAGAAAATCTACTATGAACTTGTTGTGAGAGGGGTGAAATGCTCTATATTTGGGGGTTACATTCTTACCTTTTTCCTTTTTGACCTTTATTGGTTCAACTATGGTATGTCCTAGACTTGACAACACATATTTTCTCTGTCCTTTAACGTTTGGGAAGAAGGAGTGAATTCTCCTCGACTGGCCTAGACAACATCTTTATCATTGATGCATTTTAATCGATTTTTAGGATCTCACTCGTAGACAATGAAGTCTTCTTGGTGTGGTGATATCTAAATTGGTATTCATATGTTAGTCTTACATTAAGAGATGAAACACAAATGGTGCCATCTTTTATATTTTTTCATCCTATGTCCTGAAAGTATGGGAATTTTCATTAGAACTTTTTTAAAGGAAAGAAAGTCAATTTATGATATTAACTCTCATTTAGGACATCTTGGGATGAGGTTGGACTTTACGATGACTTATTATTTTTCATTTCCATCATTGTCTCCTACTTCTTCCTTGGATATGTAGCTTATATCATATCCCATCTTCTCTTGTAGATTCCTGTCTCTATAATATATTCCCTCTATGAACCAGAGACACTTCTCTGGAGGTGACGTATTCGTGTCAGACACTCTGACATGTGTATGACATTTTGCAGACACGTGTCCGACACTCCACGTGGTGTGTCGGATTTATTACATCTTTAATAAGGCAAAAACTTCACGGGCACTTCTGAGACACAACTAATACACTCCGCGGACACGTCTAGTCGCCAATAACTAATTAACTTTAACAAATTTAAGTGTATCATGTAAAAAGTAAATCTTTTTTAAATTCATACATAGTAAGAATTAAAGTTAAAAATGAATGAAGTTGGTCTCTAACTTGGATTCAATGCATACTTTTAATTTACGATTTAATTGTTAGTATGAAATATTTAACCATGTTAATTTGATAAAATAGTTTAACAACTATATATATACACAAAACCAATCAAATGCAGACTCAGATAGTGGAATTTAAAATGGACTCCTCAAAAACGTCATTTTTCATTAAATTGAAGAAGAAAAAAATATGCTCATATTAATGTAAAACATAATCGTTTATAGGACCCGCTAAAAATTCAACTATTTGAGCTCTCTCTATCCCCCCCTCCTCTCTCTCTCTCTCTCTCTCTCTCTCTCTCTCTCTCTGTGTGTGTGTATATATATATATATATATATATATATATATATATATATATATATATATATATATATATATATTCGTGTATGTATAATTTTCAATATATTTATTTTTCATTGTGTCTCTACCGTGTCGTATCCCAGTTTTTATAGATTTATCGAGTTAGCGTGTCCGTGTCATGTCAGACACGACACCCGTTCGTGCTTCATATCATATCATCATAAATATTTTCTAAGTGTAAGGTGAAAAATCTTCAAAAAAATGGCTTTAAATGACGATTCTTCCCACCGGTGGTAGCAAATGGATCCGCATGATGGATTGGGGTAGTTTTTATTGGATTGACAATTATAAAACAAGATATAGAGTGGTTAATCTTCTCGTCAACTTTGAAGGTTCTCCCTCTTTGTATATATCCTCTAATAGTGAAGACCACAATCTGACATGTCCCTCGATGAAGGATAAGGTTGTATGAGGTCTTTGTAATGACCCAAAGTTCTTGGAATACAACATAATGGAACCCTCAAGTACTCTATACAAACTTAGTACTCGTATAAATAAGCATACAGGAGAACCAATAAGTATAAGGTATCAAACAATAAGAACATAAAATAAGATATCGTATATCTATATCTAAGTGTTGGTTGAGCCACAATTGCTTAAGTGTTAGATTATTTCCTTATACTTTGGACTCCCTTGAGTTATATATATTTTATAGAAGCACCTTGTAAACGGTGGAAAATGACGTTTGTGGCATATCTAGGACTACCCTAAGGTATGCTTGCTTCAAAGAGGATAGTGGAGTATGGTGGAAGGAGTTTGAGGTCATGAGAGCTAGTTGGTAAAAACATTAAATGTGATTTAATGTCTCATGACAATGTGTATTGAGTGTGGGTTGGTAGCATAGTCACTATAGTTCCCATCAACTCATATAATTATGGAAGGGGTCTCAGGATGCTTGACATTCTAAAGGAAGAAATATGAAGTTGAGCACATGCTTTGTACTATAAGCATAGCTCTCTAAGAGGTGAAATGTTTACATGCAAGGCCAATCAAATCATATGGAATTAAAAACTTGCATACCAGGAGGTGAAATGTGTTGGTGGTGTCCCATCAATGCTCTATAAATGCTTGGACAATTTCCTTCTCCCTTCGATATGGGAGTGTCAAAGAGTCCACTTTAACCTGCATGATCAATTTACTCTTTTACTATCGACCTATTAAATTTTTAACATATGTGAGGCCCCAACTGCCACGCAGTTCCACACTCTCGCTATGTTTCATTTGGAAAGGATTAAGTTTGGTCCTCAATTCAATTTTGGCACCATCAAAATTATATTTAATCAGCAATAGTCACGAATCATGAACGTGAATTAGTCGAGGTGCGCTTAAAGATGACCCGAGCACCACATACTATGATACCAAAAAAAAAGGTGACGCTTAATATTAACAACTCTCCTATAATTCTCAACCACAATTGGAAAATTATTTAGACAACATTTCAAGAGGACGAGCCAAAACTATAGTTTTAATTATACTAAATCCTTTTTCGATTTCCACCGAGCAACAAATCGAACGCTACCCAAAATGGTTACACAATTAAATTGACATAAAATATTACATAAAAGACAAGTTGAAAAATATATAATAATGTTAAACTTGGTTTTTCTCAATGTGTGAAAATAAGTAAGGAATAATAACTAAATAAAATAGATACTAAAAATATTGTTGTGATTATAATATTTATTATTAATCAACTTCTAAAAATATGAAAATTCTAATAATTACAAAAAAAATTAATCGATTTACGAAAAAAATTGTTCTAAAATAGTTGCATAAAAGAGATACTAAAAGTACTGTAAACAATGTATATATTTTTTTAATCAATTTAAAAAAATAAGCATGGGCAAATAGTTATAATTATGTACAAAAATTGAATTTGCAGTGAAATAGTGGTAATAACAAAAAACTAACCTTCAGAAAATAGTTTGACATTTCTTCCGCTCTCCCAAAAAACACTTGCTTAAAATTTTGGTGGTTTTTTTTTTTTTTTTTTGGGGGGGGGGGGGGGTCAAGAAGCTGCATTTCTTGGGAAATAAATGTTAAGTTAATATGGTTATGGTGTAGATAAATAATGAATGATAAATTTGAATTAATTAATGGGGTAATAAACGAAATAAAAGGCCTAGTGGCGGGGGAGGAATTGAAGATAGTCTCAGGTGTTACATGGTGTAACACCCCAAACCATTGCAACCCAAACTCTACATCATTTTATGTTATGTCTTGGCAAATAATTTATTTTATAAGATTTATTTGTATTTACTATCATATTATTATTATTTTAGTTCTTAGTTCTATTTTAATCAATATTAACAAGTATATTTTTTTGTGAAAAGAGAAAGTGATAAGGTGATTATAGACAATTTTAAATAGTTATATAAGGAGTTTAAAATTATTATAGAACTTAAAAGAATAAATAAATCATAATTATATGACCAATATTTTTAAATGATCGTTCTAATTGCCCCACCGCGATCACAAATGTTCTGAGTAAATTGTCATAATTCTTTTCTTACTCTCCATTCTGAACTTCATCTAATCCAAGTACATTCTTTAAATTTTAAAGTAACAAAATTTTAGGCCCGTTTGGTTCTCTATTCAAAAAATTCGATTTAAACATTGTTTTTAAATACAGTTTTAAAATTCAATTTTTTGTGTTTATAATTATTGATGTGCGTTTGGTAAACTTGTTTTTAAATACAGTTTTTTCAAAATTTGACAAAATTTACAAACATGTATATATATATATAAAAAAAAAATAAGGAGTAACTTTTTTTGCATTATTCCATAAGTTGATAAGTTAATTAGAGGTGAGGATTTGGCCAACAAGGCAAAGATCTAATGGTTGAGATTAAAATACCTCTCTTACCATTTTTGCCCCTTAAATATTTGGATTCCCCCTCTTTTGACACACTCTAATTTATTTTCCCCTTTCTTCAAAATTCAAAAACAAGGGTAGAATAGTCAATATACACCTTTACAATGTTAGACAGCCTCTTAGTCACCCTCTCTCCTCAATACCCTTCATTTCCCCTTCACCCAATGCATCTCCCTCTACACGATGACCTCTCTCTACATTAAACACCACGTATTAGTTTCGATTTTATTACTTCTGATTTTGAATGTTAATATTTGGTTAGAATTTTAAGGTTTTGGTTAGAATTTTAGAATCATAATCTATTCTTATATATGTAACCACTGAAAAAATTGCTACGAGTGTTACGAGTTCTCTTTGGGGTTTGATTGGGCTAGATTTTTTTTCCTATTTTGAATTTTAGATTTGATGAAATGTTTACTAATCTATTCTAATAAATCATTTATGTTTTGTAGCGCTATTATGGTTTTTGGATTCAAAAGCACCAAACATCGCGAAATCAGTAATTTTTGGGTTCGGAATCTAAAGGTAAGCTTTATCTTAAACTCATCCTTTATTTTTTCTATTCCATATAGGTGTATGGGTTAACACTTGATAATTTTTGTTTATTAAATCCTTATACAGGGTTTGATGTTACTGTTCATTTGGTCTTGAAGGATTTAAGATTTTGACTCTATATGGTGGTGTAAGTTTACCCTGAGTTGGTTTTGAGTTTTTTTTTCTTCGCGATTTTGTTGTAGTTTATCTTTTTTCCAGTCATCAGTTTCTTATGAAAAAAGCGTGTCAAATGTCTCCAAAATTTAAGGTGAGTATTCTTCAGAGGTGTGGCAAATGTCTGATATTTTTATTTGTCCCATGAAATGTTCGTCAAAGTGCCTAACTCAATTTTTTTCTATTTTAACTTTTATCACTACATGAAACATTCAGATTCTACATTTTGAGAATAATTATATCACTATTAGATGAGTTAGGAATCAAAACTGAGACTAATTATAGTTATGTCATTATGTTTGAGTTTTAAGTTTACAACTTAAATTGCAATGACGGTTTATGTCCATGTATTTATATGCCATGTTACAAACAAAATGAGATAGATGTTAGTTCTTAGCTGGTAGTGAAATGGCTGTCGACTATTGTTTCTTATTTGGAGTATATTGTATCATTATGTTGACTGTTGTTTTTTATTTGGTGGATGTGGTTTTGAATCTTTTGGTAATATTTCTCTTCATCTTATCAAGTCACTCAAATTTATTTTATAATATTTCATATTGGCCTCAATACTAAAATTGGTCAGTTTCTTATATGTTTTAAGAAGGTGGCTCTATTAGATTGTATGTCTGGGAATTTAGGGGTTCAAGTGGTTTTATGAATTTGTCTTTCATCTGTATGTTTTGTATTTCCTTTTTGGTTTTAAGGTACTAATTTGGTTTCCTATCTCCCATGATTATTGTTTCAAAGTGTAGATTATCCCCCCTCACGCCCCCTACCCCAACCCACCCCACCCCAAACTCATAAAGATAAGGCTATTGTGTATATGATTATAATAAAGAATAAAGTTGTTATGCTTTTCATTTTTATGAATGATTCTTTTGTAGGACATTGCAGGTAGGAAATTTAAGGGTAAATTTAGTCTAATGAAAGTTTATAACACGTAGGGTATGCCACCAATGTTTGCTCTCTCTCTCTCTTTCACACACACACACACACACACACACACACACATACACACACACACACACACACACAAAATTTTAGTTATTTTTTTTATATAATGGTACTCGACCAAATTGAAATTCAAATTCCATTTCGTTATTAACTTTATTGTGTTAATGTTACAGGTCTACACGTTGGATGTAATTGGAGTATTTTGGGATTACTATGAATCAACCTTTATTGGGATAACTATGGAACAAGATTTTGCCAATAATACTATTCACGGGATAATGAAACTTAGCAGATCACGTTAATCGAAAGTGTGTGCTGATTTGATTCGTGGATTATGCAGATCGGGTAAAATTATAATGAGCAGATTAGGGACCATGCTCTTAGTAGATTGAAGAGCAAGATTGACCTTATGTATGTAACAAATGGATACAAGAAGGTGGTGGTGGTGGTGGTTCCCCATTCAATGGGGGTTATCTATTTCGTTAACTTCATTAAATGGGTTGGAGCCCCCTACCTGCTCGCACTCCTCAACCCAAGAACCCCTCTTCACAGGCACTACCCCACCCCTGTATACCTATGCCCCCAGCCGAGCCCACACCCACACACCTTCCCCCACTTCTCCCAAGCCGACCTCGCAACACCCTCCTGTCCCCACACCCTCTACAACCAACCTGTTGTTACCTGCTACCCTCCCCAAACCACTACCCTGCCATAGCCTCACGCACCCGTCCTCTACTCTATTTGCACTCCTGCAATAACCTCACGCACCAATCCGCTCATACGCCAAAATTTATATCTACATATGAAGGTACACAACATTCTTTCTACCTCATACAAAACATTCTTTCGACCTCATATTTGCAATTTATTCTTATATACATAGTGATCTTTCATGAGTTTTTTATAGCATAATGTGTGTAAAGATTTAATGTCTCTTTTTTGTAATACAAGTTCTATTTTAGTTTGATTTAAGGTACATGTTCAAAATTTTATACCATGCTCAAACACTGTTATAATCCCGATTCAATTAGCATTTAATGAGCCTTATAAACTTTGACCACTATTTCTAAAGATGGTACTGGACTAAATACAAACTTCATAACAACTAAGGGCCCAATTGAACTGATACCTGATAATTAAAATCCAATAATAAAGGAACTTGGTGCCAACAGGGTCAAGGAGATGTTATAATATCAAACCTCTACTTTTATCAGTTTCTTTTACAAAAACATAACACTGTTCTTTAGGTAGACATAACAATGTTGGTTACATGGTCTATTAGTTATATATTTGTTAAATGATTATTCCTTTTCTTTTTTGTTTATCATATGAAGTGTTGATCCTAAACTCCAGAAATTATATATGTTCAGGTGGGACATGTATACGGGCAGATCACCAGTGGTACCTCCAGAAATTATATGTGTTGGGCTCACGCAACTACATGAGCTTCATTTTTCACATTGAGCTGCATTTTTCTGTTTAGCTCTATTTGTTTCACACAACTGCATGAGCTGCATTTTTTTATTTCTATTTTTGTATTAGTGATATAAAATATGATTTTTTACAGTTCAATTTTTCTGCATTCAATAAACAAACTCTTCATAATGTTGATTGTATGGGTTTAGCATTATGATTCTGTACATTTTTCCCTGTTAGACTTTTTATTGATTGCGGATTATCATATTAAATTATTTATTGTTAGTTTATTTTTTCCTGAATTATTAGATTGCATATCGTACCACATTTACAACAGCAAGAGCAAGCTAACATACAAACGCTGAGATGCGTAAAAACTTGACACACATGGACTTTATTTCTATAGGCAGTCCTTCAATTCTTCAATCTGACACCTTGCCTTGCTCTTGACGGTAGCGAGCAGAAGAGAGATGAAAATGCGAACGCATTCATGTTCAATAATTGAGTTTCAATACCCATGCTTTGCTTTGTCAAAATTCATATTATGTAAAAGAATCCAACCCAACTTGTAATAATCAGAGCATCTATAATTGCTAAAAGTGTTATGGTGGAAATAATAGACACAGCTACTGCTAATCCCCCAATGTAAATGGTTGTCAAACAGGAAATGAAAATAGACCAGCTACTGATTATTAACAGTTAGTCTATTAGTTTGTTTTTTGTGATTTATGAAAGTGTAACAATTTAATAATGGAGATGCAGCAATATTTGATTATGTAATTTACCCTTTAGTTGCTCATGAATTTGATTACGTAATTTACACTTTTATTGCTTATGAATGATGACTTATTATGGTATTTTATTCTAAGTTCCATAATAAATAAATCATGATATTTCATTGTCATATGTATTTCACCTTATGAACTGCAACTTTATCACTTTTTGGACATTGTGGTAGAGTAGCCTGAATTTTTTTTACTGCTTTTTGGACATTGTGGTATATTAACCTGAAGTCTCCATTATAGTTTTGTTTAAAGAGAGAAATTATTTACTTCAATATTTTCCTTAATGATGTAACTGAATTAGCCATCTGATAATCTGGGCAGAGTATTGAATTGTGATTTAGACGTGGGTATTGCTTATTCTGTATGTTGTACATTGTAAACCCTCCTTCGCGGTCGTGTGATTTTTAATTCTCTCTTATTTGTTTCATAGGATTTGAATATATAGTGAAGCATTGTTAATTTTTAATATAATTTGAGTGTTAACGAGGTGCGTATACTTGTGTGTTACAGCTATGATGTACATTTATGTTGCTACTGCAAATTAAAATTTGCATACTGCTATTAGTGCCACAAATAGAGTTAAATTGATTATGTTTATAGGAGGTCCAAAATGGACTATTAATATTGTTGTTGAAATATTTTTTTATTTCATAAACATAGTGGATCATCCTATAAATAAAAAAAATTATGCCCGAAATTTTAAAATTGTTTACACTTATTTGTCTTTAAAAAATATTTATACTTAAATTATACACAGTTTAATACTTTGAATTTGTTTTATGGATTTAGACAATTTGAATGTTGTTGGACAATTTGTTAAGCAAAATGGATAGTCCTATAAATAAAGGAGGTTACGACCATTTTTTTTTAAATTTGCACATTGTTTTGTTGGGGAACGATATTTTTATCGTTTTGCAATTATGTACTTGGAATTTTTTTGTTATTTTATGGTTACGTTCTTTTGAAATATTTGTCGTGCCTCCAGGCACGGGCATTCCACTAGTATATATAATAAAGGAGGAGGGGGTTTTGCCATGTCATAAGATTTGTATACAAAACCTATATAGACAATTTTTGTATCTATCTATATAATAATGGTTTAAGAATTCAATCGTTGGAGATTTTTTTTTATAATTTGGAATGCCCCGCTCGATTCATGTGTCTGACACGCTCCCATTCCACTTTTTCTAATGTGCAAGTATATGGACAAGTCTCAAGACAAGAAGTTTGAGTATTTTGGTAAATCTTTCCCGTGTCTCGAGGCTATCCCACATCTCGAGACTGTCCCAAGGTTTGCAGCTATCACTTTCTCTCATCTTATTTCTTCTTATGAAATCGAAGGAGAGGTGGTTTCTATCTCTCTCTCTCTCTCTCGGGAAGTGGTTTCTCTCTCCTCCACACCATGGCCTAAACACCACTATTCTCTCCCCCCCACACTATGGCAAAACCCCTATAAGATCACAACTTCAAAACCTCCACTCCACACTGTCTATTTAGCGTCCGCCTTATCTCTATTTACGAGCCACGACTGGTGGTGTTTTTTTCCTTTTTTTAATCCATGGATCTACCACAAAAATCGACGATTGGTGCTCCATCTTCCTTTCCTGTTTGCGGGCCACAACTGGTGGTGTTTTTTCCTTGCCGGAGATAGTTCTCAGTTCGGCCTCTCTATTTTGAAACGAAACACTTATAGAAGGTTCCTCCGAGCTCTGTTCATCTCTCACAGTGACAACAACCTTGGTGACCAACAACAAACTCCCACCATCAGAAATAATGGATATTTTAAAACACGTTGGTGAGTTTTTGAGTTGTTTTTTTACTTTGTTACTAATACACGTTGATGGGGTAATACACATTTTTCTGCTTTGGGCTAAATCATATTTATTTGGTTTATTCCATCTATAAAAATAGCTCACGGTTCAACGATGCAAAGGAGTTTTTTTTATTTGTCGCTCCTTTTTTGGAATCACCATTGTTATAGTTCAACGGTGTTGAATTTTGTGATCTCCCCATAACTATATATTCTATCTGCAAGTATGGGTATTGTAAAAAGATCTAAAAAAACAATTTGTTTATTTTTTTATTTTATACGATCTCTTATTCTAGGCTTTTGTCGTTGATCTAAAAGTGTTGTCTGTTTTTAGTTTTTATATCTCACAGTTTGTATATTTTTCAGTTTTCGTACCATTATACAGGGTTAAATTTTTTCTCTTATTGTGAGTTTTTTCCTTTCATCTTCACATCAGAAAGGCATTTCCACGTTTTGAAGGCATTCTCAAGTCCTTGGAACTTTCATTCAAATTCAACAGTGGAAAGTTTGTTCGTTGCCTTTAAACAGTTCAAAATAATTTAGATGAGCGGTTTGAAATCTATTGTCACAATTCTCTTTTTCATCCATGTACTTAATTTGTTACAATTTATAGAATGCACATCTCTCTCTCTCTCTCTCCCTCTCCTACACTTAGTTTTTTCTATTTTTTGAGGGATTCAAACCATAGAAACATTATAATTTTTGGGTTTTGAGTTTTTGGGGTTCTCAACTTCAGAGGTTTTGGGGGTATGAAAGGTTTGGAACCTACAAAGAAAATTAACTCACTAGAATTTTTTGGAATTTTCAGCTTGTTGAAAGTTTTAAAATGTTTTGAACAACTTCTTAAAGTATTTTTTTTAGTTATTTTTATTTATTGCTGAGTACTTATATATCTCAGTGAGGATTTGAAGTTTACATTTGGGTAATTAGATGTCATTTGGTCATCTAGAATTGAATTTTTCAAGAGGTTGGTCATAATAACCTTTGTTTAGGCCATCTGTAGTGGTAATGTGCTAACTGAGTACGTGGAGATGTAAATTTACATTGTTTTGTTTAGATTGTTGGTCCAAGTTTTACACTGGAACAATGTAAAGAGAGGACGTGGCGCATGTTGGGCGTTAACCTTCTTACCGCCCAGATTTGGGCGGCTAACATATTACCGCCCAGATTTTTCCCACATTTTCGATCGTTATCTCCTAGCCGTTTATACCCGTTTCAAATATAGCCGTTGTAACTAAATATTAATTATGCATTTACCCCGATAAATAACATTTTCTCCTCTTCTATTTTACATTCTTATTTCAAATTTATTTCTATAACAAATTTTATCTCCTACAATATACTTGAATATTTTTTAAATCCCAAAACTCAAAGACATATTTTTTATATATTCAATACCATTTATTTTAAATATGTTATCTATTCAAAGAAAATGGTGTGGCAAACTTGCAAAACCTAATCCCATTCCACCCCCACCACCGAATTTGCCAGTCTTGTATCGGAATTATCATCAGTTGTTTGATAATAGTTTTTTGCATGCGAGAGACATGATTGTTGATCCTATAGCGAATCCAACCGACAGTTAATTTCATATTCACGGTAGTATCCACGGTCCGATAGAGGTGTATGCTGAATTATCCCATATTCCATTTGTGCGAGCGGCTATTGGGAATTTCGATTTTAGTCATTTATTTAGCGAATATTTTCCTAAGTCCGATAACCAATTGACTGGAGCACTCGTAAGTAGGTGGTCGGAAAAAACTCATACATTCCATTTACCGAGTGTGGAGTTGGGGATTACCCCTTATGATTTTGTTCATTTATCAGGTAAATATTTCAGAAATGTTTTTTCACACAATATTTGTATTTTTATAAATTATTGTTGGATGTTTCCATATTTAATAATTCTTATTTATATGGTTTTAGGAATTCCAATTGGAATCCATCCAATTTTGCATAGTTTCCAACATCTAGTCAGTATACTATGGAGCAAATGTTCGACCTATATTTTCTCGGAATAGGCCACCCAGAGTTCAAAGGAAGAAATATTTCTTGTAAAACAGTAAAAAAATACATGTTGGATTGGTGCGAACAAGTTCCGGAGCAAAGACTAGCGAGCGAAGAACAGATTTCCAGAGTTTTTATTGTATATGTGTTGAGCTCCATTTTTTTCCCTACAGGCCATAACACCTTTTGTGTAGATTGGGCAACTTATTTAAACAATCTTAACGACATGGCTGTTAAGGATTGGGGTTCTACCATTTTAGCGTGTATTTACTATGCGCTTGACGCGTGTACCACAAATGCGCAAAAATTAGTAAATTGTTTTTGGCAACTTATAGATGTATTATTCCCTCTAATTTTACATTTGTTTCACGATCATTAAAATTGATTTTTTTTAGTGTAATAATCTCCTGAATTCTAATGAGTTTTTTCTTAAACCCGCAGTACTTTGGCTACGAGTACCTTCACACGATGGCTCCCATATTGCAAGATAATGCTGTGGAAAGATGGCCGCGTATGCTACGATGGGTGTCTGATCAACGTGGGACTTTATTGGGTCAGATGAGATTTAAAAGTTCGGTAATGCAAGAGCAACTGGAAATGCGCTCTCTTGAGTCATTCATATGGCAACCTTTTATGGGATTAGCAGAAAACCAGTTTAATATCGTTACAATTTCTCACGATCTGGGGCAAAGACGGATAAAGCTTTTGGATATCGAGTTAGGTGGAACTTGGTATCTCGGAGATCGTTGCTACCGCCAAATGACAAGTCTCGTTGCGATTCCAGAAAACCCACCGTATCCAATGGCATTCATTCCAAGGGATATATATATATGGAACAAATTGGCAACTGACAACCTGTAATTGCTCGTCTCGCAGTCTCATCGGAGGACGAATGCTTGACATACTGGAAGATTGTGGGTAAAGGTGAAATATTAGGCTCCCTAATTCGGTGGAAAAATCATGATGGGGTGGGGTTCGCCTCGATTGCACCATCTGATTTACGGGTACCCAGCGCACCAGCAGATAGATGGGAGGCTCCCCATATATACAACACACAAGGAGAATCTTCATCGTCAAATATTATACCTTTGTCAAGGGATATTGAAGTTGCAGATACAAATTTGAGTGGCACAACAGTCATTTAAGTAGACCCGCCAAGCACTCATTATGAGTTAGCTCCCGAAACATTTTACTCACGCGACCAATGGCGCGATATGGTCTTTTTTAGAGAGGACTACATAAGAAAACTTCAATCAATAATGTTAGAACGAGAGCTTATGTGGCAAAGGTGGGTGAGAGAGCTTAAAGGCGCTGGGCCCAGTTCGTCGATCGGGCACAACCCCATTCCACAATACACCCCCCTAATATATATGGAGATGAATATCCAATTACTACTCCTAATATAGCCCATCCACCATCACAAGACCCTGGAGGATCGGTCAGTCAAACCTCTCTTGCTGATGATGTTTTTAGACTATTCAACCAATTTCCTTATCAGCAATAACGATGTATTAAATTTCTTTTGATAATAAAATCATTTTTATTTAATAACGATGTGGTTTATATTAGATTGAAGTGCAAACATTGTATTAGATTCAAGTGCAAACATTGTTAAAATACAAACACCATAAAAACACCAACAAACGCTTAAACACTTAGGTCGAATCTAGTAGAAGTACAACAAAATGGTTTCCCATTATGTACTAAACATTTAGGTAAGTAAGATCATTGCGTATTAGAATCAACATATTCTTTGTTATAGTTTGATAGATTTGGTTCGTACTCTTCCCCATCATTTTCATATACGCATTCCGAAAAGTAATCATAACCAGAATTGGTGTAGTCTGAAATGTCGTTATCTGATGCCAATGCAGAATCATTATATATGTTAATCATTTGTTCCTGAATGTGATGACCATATTTCATCGCGTGTTGTGCTTTGTGATAACGTTGTAAGCGCATCTCCATCTTCCATATCTCTTCCTCTAATAAATCAAGGCAAAACATCTCCGCTTCTTTGGGATACGATATTGTCCAAAGAGCGGCAGCACAATTTCTCGGCACAAGTATATGATGGTAATGGAAAAGAACCTCTAAGTCACACCTTTCATCATATTTTTCTGGCCATGATAGGTGTTCCCAAGGGTACTCAACTCCGTCTTCTGGTTCATAAGTAGGGGAGATTATGAAAATATGACCATAGTCATTAAGAAAACGTCGAGAAGTATCAATCGGATAAGTTTGAAAAATTTGTTTCTTTCCATACCAAACGTTACCGGTAATATCTGTGTATGATCCATTGTAAATGGATGAATTTTATGGAGATGAAGCCATGTTTGTAATGTTAGATGAAAAGGCGTTATATATATAGGCTTGTTGGGCGGGACTTGTTTTACCATCCAATAAGGACGATTTGTCACGTCATGTAAAATATGAGGACTAATATTTTGTGGACATGAATCTTTGTTGGGCGGGACTTATTTTACCTTCCAACAAGGACGATTTGTCACGTCATGTAAAATATGAGGACTGATATCTTGTGGACATGAATCTTTTCTGTTTTAGTCCTGTACACTTGTTGGGCGGGACTTGTTTTACCGTCCAACAAGGACGATTTGTCACGTCATATAAAATATGAGGACTGATATTTTGTGGGCATGAATCTTTTCAGCTTTAGTCTTGTACACTTATTGGGTGGGACTTGTTTTATTGTCCAACAAGGACAATTTGTCACGTCATGTAAAATATGAGAACTGATATTTTGTGGACATGAATCTTTTTTGCTTTAGTCCTGTACACTTGTTGGGCGGGACTTGTTTTACCGTCCAACAAAGACGATTTGTCACGTCATGTAAAATATGAGGACTGATATTTTGTGGACATGAATCTTTTCTTCTTTAGTCCTGTACACTTATTGGGCGGGACTTGTTTTACCGTCCATGTAAAATATGAGGACTGATATTTTGTGGACACGAATCTTTTCTGCTTTAGTCCTGTACACATGTTGGGCGGGACTTGTTTTACCGCCCAACAAGGATGGTTTGTCACGTCATGTAAAATATGAGGACTGATATTTTGTGGACATGAATCTTTTCAGTTTTAGTCGTATACACTTGTTGGGCGGGACTTATTTAAATATACAACTTTGATAGATGTTGAGCATCACAACTACTACTCCTACAATATAAACATTTACCATGTCTAACAACGACATTGAGGAAATGATATTAGCGCAGATTGCCCAAACGTATGATCTCGACTCCCATAATGAAGTTGTCGCGGTACACAACAGATTTCGGGATGCAATACATCGGACGTCCTTACTGCACAGTAGTCGGGAAATACATGAGCGACGAACGGTGCACCGAGATAGAGAGATGGCTCATCACAATTTATGGAAATACTATTTTCAGGAGAACCCCATATACCCTGAAGAAATGTTCAGGCGTAGGTTCAGGATGAATAAGGCGAGCTTCAATCGTATTTTGGAAGAAGTCTGTGAAAATGATTCATATTTCATCCAGAAACCGGATTGTGTTGGACGAATGGGATTAAGCTCTCAACAGAAGATTATTTGTGCACTTCGTATGTTGGCGTATGGTGGATGCGCGGGGATTTACAAGATGAATATCTAAAATTAGCCGAGACAACAATGATTCAGACTTTAAAACATTTCTATAGGGCTGTAGTGAAGGTGTTTAGCTCGGAGTATTGCCGTACACCTACAGTCGCAGATATAGCCCGCATGCAGCCAGAGAATGAATGACGTGGGTTCCCCGGGATGATTGGGAGCATTGACTGCATGAACTAAGAATGGAATAACTGTCCACATGCATGGAAAGGATAATATCAGGGTCATTCCCATGCTGCCACTATACTTTTAGAGGAAGTGGAGTCTTATGATACTTGGATTTGGCATTCATTTTTTGGAATCACTGGTGCATGTAATGATCTGAATGTTCTTGCGAAATCTCACGTGTTCGAAGAACGTCTGGAAGGAAATCGTCCCCCTATGCACTTTGAAATCAATGGAAACACGTATGACACGGGGTACTACCTTGCAGATGGTATCTATCTGCCCTACGCAACTATCGATAAGAGTTTCAAGAGACCGATCAGTCAAAAATAGAAGGTGTTCACACGAGCCCAAGAAGGAGCCCGAAAGGATGTGGAGCGGGCATTTGGCATCTTTCAACAACAGTTCCACTTTATTAAAAATTGGGCCAATTTTTGGGAATATAAAGACTTACGTGTAATTATGAAGGCTTTTGTCATATTACACAATATGGTTATTGAGGAAGAGTTGCGGGACGGGACTTGGACCTTACGTGACCCACCCCTTGCTTATGCGGGCAAAGTCTCATTGGCCATTATCAGTACCAGGTGCGAGAGGCAAAGATGTGGAACAAGGATGCCCATAACCAGTTACGTGAGGACCTTATGGAACACATTTGGAATCGTCATGCAGAATCATCATCTTGATTGTAATTTCAATATTATCCATTTACCCTACCTAATATATGTAGACAATTTTCTTCGTGCTAAATAAAATATGTTTGGGCAAAACTAGTCATTGATGAACATTGGTAGAAAAGCTAGTAATTAATAAATTTGAATTACATAAATAAACATATAAATCTAATAATCTAGTATTAGAAGTTCTGAAATGCTTGAGCCCGACGCTGCATTATCTGAGTCAATCGCATCTCGTGAATGGCTCTTTGTTTGGGAGTGAAGTTACTTGTATCCATGTAAATAATGTGATCTTCATCACGTTGGAGTTGAGATTCATACTCTTTGGTGCGAATTGAAATTAAACCATCAATCTTTTCATTTAGAGTTCTTTTGATTGATTGAGATTCTGCAGAATTTTTGTCATAAAGTTTGTTGAATTCATCAGAGCTCTCTAAAATGAGCATTTGTGAAGTTGCACTGTTGGCTGCCACTCTTTTTTTCCCTTTCAGTTTCGCAGCTTTACGTCCTTCCGGTCTTTTCAACGGATTATTGAATTCCCTTGTACCGCTATCATTCGAATTAAGTGGGATTCCATTATCTTCTTCATCAGTATATTGTGAACCAGTGGTCGGCATCGAATACTTTGGCAAATCCTTAAGCACCTCGTAGCAGTGGTCGTAATTGAATTTATGACCCGTTTTTGATAGAAAGTTGTCACGACCTCGTTGTACCCATCAAAAAAAATATTCTCGCGTTATTTTTGCAAAATTATGAATTTAATCATAAATATAAAATAAATAAATATTAATTGTAATTACCCATGAAACCTCCGACGTGCCGCTTTCTTTCCCCCTACCGTGTGCTTTGGACAAGTTCGTCGTCTACAACACACAATCTGTCTTAATTTTCCAAAATTTTCCCTGCAATGTATTTTCAGACCGCTTGTAAATGACACCCTCGCTTGAGTTATATTCGTTCATAATTTTTTCCCACAATGTTGAACCTGCTTAGTTAGTCTCCATAGCACCATATATAGAAAATTTAACGTATGCCATACAAAGCAATACCTCATCGTGTGCATTAAAATTTGGCAATCGGCTGGAATTAGGCGGAGTACTTTAAAAAGCAGAATCCATTATAATTATTTGAATTATAATGTTCAAAGATATAAAATACTCTTGTGTTCAAAGTTTTTGAGCCGTGTAATATATATACACAAAAATAAAAGTTACCGTTGTAAAAATGTTTTAGCTGTTACAAAAATTACCGTTTGGATATTGTTAATTTTTTTTTCAAAATTGAGGTTGGGCGGTTGTATGATTAACGCCTAGAAATCTGGGCGATTTTATTTTTAACGCCCAGTCTGGGCGGTTGTATGTTTAATGCCCAGACCTCCTGGCCCCACTTGCACATTATGTTTCGGCTGTTTAGATTTACATTTCCTTTAAATTTTCTCTCTCCTCCAACTACACAATCCTTTACCCATTGTAAGATGTAAATGTGTAAAACTACACATTTACATCTTCCACTACAGCTGGCCTTAAAGGACTATCAAAATGTGAAAACAATTTAAGTCGAATTTTATTACAACACAAATGTGAAAATGATTTATTAAATTTGGACATAATTTCCTTTATTTGTAGAACTACTCAACCCCGTTAAGAAAAAAAATAATCCACAACAATACTAAAATTCCGTCCTGGACCTCGAATAAATATCATAATGATCAGAATTAAACCATTATGAAACATCACAACAATATAAAAAATTGTTTACGACACAAAAGTGTAAATATTTTTTAAAAAATTGGGCAGAGTTAATTTTGTTTATAGGACTATCCACCCTGTTAAAAAAATATCAAACAAAAACAATACTATCACTTCTAAGAATGCAATAAGAATCTAGAAAATAACATAATTTTGTATTGAATGACAATTTAAATTAGGAGTCAATAAGAATGCAATAAAAAAAAAAATTAGACAAGCGCCATAGGAGATTGATAGTACACCATTGTGATCTTTGTTCGCATTGAATAATATAACTAGCAATACACGGTATCAATAATACACAATACCATGGAATTTTTAAAACAAAAAAAATGTTATTTTCATAATATATTATGTTGCCAAACAAAAAAATGTTATGTTCACTGCCTTTTGAATTATGAGTTTTTGAGAGATGCTTCACAGTTGGAAACTCCTTCGGCAGAGGTGCCAATTTGATTGAACTCTTACCGAAAAGGTTTACCATGCAGTTCTGTTGAACATGGCATCTGCATTTGACGAATGATAATGGTTAGACTGACAAGTGAACTATCATGTCCCCATCACCATTTCGCATTGGTTGTGCACCATGATCATAAGTTCGAGCACAATCCATACAACTGAATTGTCTCATGTCAATGACATGCCCAAACATCCCCGAAGACCCCACAAAAAGGATCACACCACCTAAAATGTGCTACAAAACATCATAAAGCAAGAGTGGAAACATATGTTAACCAATTATTAATTTGATATAAAAACTTCATGATAAAATAAATGCAGTGCCCAAAGGAATACATGTAATGGAAGTGTTGTATTTGGTTATTCTTCGATTTTGTTTTCCATCAAATGAATATTTTTGCTGATTCTTAAGGTGGACAGAGTATTAATCAAAACTACATATAAGGAATCCAAACTTATGTACAGTAAAATTAATAAACAATTAGAATAAACATTCCCAAATCAACGAATAGACAAATAGTATACAAAAATCTCAAAATAGTCCTTAATAGTACCATGTGTATTTATATTAGCTATGCAACCGACCTGTGACAATTTGTATGTTTGGGAGGTTTTAAACATGGTATTAACAGGAGAACGGAAATGCCTTCGGGTTTTGGTAGTAAACATGAATTTCTTAACATGAGAACCAAAGTTTGAGTTTTGGCGCGACGATAATTTCACACACAATATTTTCATAACCCCACATGGGCGCATACATCTAATATACACTTATATGGGTTTACTTCATGTGTGTTCAGTCCATCTTGATAACCACAATTCAAAAGGACTATTACCCCACATGTCTACAATTCTAGTAAGGCTTTATTTAAATTGAAGTAAGAATATAGGAGAAAAAAATAGTTTAATAAGATCCTTATCTCATAAAATCTACAAAACAACGCATCATGTAACGGAAAAACAGAGAAAAAAGAAGGACTTTGGGGAGATAAAAGAGAACTTGAGGTAGAGGTTGTTACGGAATAAAGCCTTAGAGAGAGAGATAAATAGTATACCTGAGTGAAATAGAGAAGCAAGAAGGTTTCACTTGGCATAGATAAACAGTGGTGCTGAAACTTGAGGGTTAGAATCACAATCTTCAAGGAAGCACCAACCACACTAACTGCAATCTACCCAAAAAAAACTTGTTTGGAAAGAGATAGAGTATACACTAAGATATCTTAAACCCCCCAAAAAAATATAAACATCAAACTTGTACCTACAAAATAAAAAAAAAACATAATATGTAATCACCAAAGAGAGGAAGAAATAGAAATTGGAACAAATATAATAACTAAAACCAATTCGAAACCTACAAAAAAAATGGAAACACAAATTAGAGATGGTGTGTAACTGAGATACATTGAATGAAAGAATCATACTTTGCGAAACCAAAATCAGTACTTAAAACCCCTAATTAAAAACAAAATGTAAATGTAGAAGAAGAAGCATAAATAATCCCTAACTAACCACCATTACAACCGATTTAAATTTATTGGACCCAAACTCATGAACCAAGACACATATTACATGTAATGTCTGTTCCAACTAACCAAGACACATATTATATGCATTGATGACAACTTTTGATATTACAACAGGCCAGCCATTTTATCGCAACTTATTACCCTTAAAATCTCTTAAAAACAACTGCAAAATCTCGTCTATTTTAGCTTCTATTAAGCTGTCAACATTTTCAAGATTTGTTTTCACCTTTTTATTGTAGATATACTTTAGTTGTCTATGAAAGGATGAGAGATTCACTATTCTTGTGGAGTTGAGAGTTGAAGGAGGGGAAGCAGTGCTTCAGTCACTTATTTAATGCCATGGTAATTTGTTTTGATACACTCTTCTGCCCTTTCGTAAGTTTTCTTCATAAATCCATTCACCAAGTATGCATTCTCTTCTGTCACCAGACCCCTCCAAGTATGAAGGCTCTGAATGCTTCTGTGTCAATAAAAATTCCACTTTCCCCTGCATTATTAACATGTATTGATGCTTAGTGTCAATAATCATAAACTCCAAATATTATTAATGGTTTACAATCAAGGTTCTTCCCCTCCAGAATATCAAGTTTCTTGAAGTTGATTTCTACAAATCTTGTCAGTGAATGAATGCTGGCATGATCTTTTACGTCCAGCTGTTGAAAAACAACATCCAATGATTGGGAAACATGCCTATAACTTGTGTATTTTGAACTATCACATACAAAAAGTCATCAATTAAGTAAATGATCGTGACAACTGGATTCGGATTAACTTTTTTGACAAATAGATTAAAGGTTAAAACTCACAATGACTAAAATGAACAAAGTCTACATAACTTCTAACTACACAAACTCCCATAACCATAAAGTGATTAAAATAGACCGAAGAAAATAAAAAGATAATCAGAAATGTACCATTTCATAAGGAGAAAGATAAGAAACTTTGGGGGTTCTAGTGATGACTACTGTGCCACAATTTTTTTTAAGACTACTATTAACATAGTATTGACAATAATGCCACAATTTCTTCAAAAACTTTTACTTAACAGGGCATCAATGCCACAATCATGTCAATTTTAATTAAAACTAAAATTCAAATTAGGATATCAAAAAGTGAAGAGCCATAACGACCACTATTTCCATTTTGAACTACCATTTTCTAGCATAAAAATCCAATAACAAACCAAAAGAAACAAATGAAAGAACCAAAGATGAATGGCGCATATAAAAGACGACAAAAGAAGAGACATTTAGTTAGTTAATTGTAACATACTTAACTTATTGGTGAAATAAGGCGCTTCAAGAAAACAACTTGAAACAATTGAAGTAATCCAACTACACCACCAACGAACCCAACATTTCCAAGCATCCCCTAGCATCAGATACAGAGACGCTTGATTAATAGAAGAGGAATATAGAGGCTTATTAAAGCAGTTGAAAAAAATAGAAGAGGAAAAAGCATAAAGCGACATATGCACATTCATAAAGCAGGGGTCTCATTGGAGAGGATAAAATGTAGCTTCAAGGATTGTCCACGCATTTTTAAACAGATCATATCTTAATCAGAACGTGAAAGTGATGCACTTGGAAAATAAACCCTTTTCATATAGCATGAGATTTACGTTCAAGCATGTGAGAAATAACCATGAGAAACTAAGTATCATTACATAACAATGCATTCGAATCAATTCCATTCAATCCAATCCACCGGACATATGCATAGACTAAACAGGCTTATCTTAAATAGGTTGACCCCTCCTGAAAGAATAAGTTTCCCTCGCAACTCTTTCTTATTTTCGCGAGTCAACCTGTTTGCAAAAGGAATTAATTGACCTTATTACTTCACTTAAGTGTTGTACACATCCTCTGAACTGAAGAGAACACTCTCAACACAAATTGAACATTTGAACGTCATAAAGGTCACCACCACTAACCATTAATCCACCAGAGGAATATTTTAAATATGATTATTGGTTATACACAGCTTCCCCATAGAGGTCACTACCACTAGCAAGCCTCCTAGTAGTCTCTTCATTACATTGGCGGGTAAGTCTGACTGGTGTTGCCTCCGTAACACTTCCCTTAACATCTCCTGCTTAACTGACCTGAGGGAAGCTCTATAATTATTGAGAATTTTGACCAAGAATTATTATATCATCAAGAAAAACAAAATTTCTTTGGGTCTTAGGGTTCTTGTTGTCTGCCTGCAAATTCTAAAATCCAAGCTATAAAAAGAAAACCATGACAGCTTTCACCACTATCATTCTTTACAATAAGACTAAGGCTCGACTCTATTAATGAACATTCACGGATGGTTTGAGTGTATTATTGGTTGAAAAAACACTATTTTTTTTAGCTCCACGATCTTCTATACTTATGAGAACAACCAGCAAAAGAGGGGAAATGGAAACATGAATTGAGGCCAAACAAATGAATAAAACTTCAAAACTCATATATGTCATTAATGTTATGTGTTATACATTAACATTCTATAAAGATTTACTATGCAAAATGTACTGTAAAGATTTTATCTTCACTTACTTCTAGAAGATTTCTCAAAATTAATTCAAAATTTTAACTACCAACCATACACCAAAATGAAAGTCATAACAAATTTGTCGATCAATTCTATAAACTAATTTATGTCGAAATTCTAAATAATGCGAGAAATGAATGTTTGGTACTCAAATTCTAATGAATCATAAATAATGTGAGAAAGTAATTCATGATATGCTTTTTATCCAGGGGTCCTCTCAACTTCTTTCTTTTCAATTAGTTTTCTACTAATTTGCCTCACTTCTAAAACCTTATAAACATATACAAATATGCCTAAAGTTTGGAACCTTAAAATTCTTAAAAGTTAAAACACTAATTAGGGAAAGAGAGAAAGGCAGTATACCTGGATTGTCTTGAACACCTGACACCAAATTAGTACCTGGGAAGAAAAAATAGATACATTCAAACATTATGAAGTTTAAGCCTAAAGGTTTAATCCAAAGCTCTAAAATCAAGTTTAAGTACGAAGTGACGAACCAAAAACCCGAACAGAAATTACTAAGAAAAGAAACAAACATCAATATTATAAATATGTATGTTGATACCAAATTTAGTCTACTGACATGGATCAATCATGTGGAGACATGTGTCAATCTATGTGGCACCCACAAACACTTTTTGAACAACACACTGACTCCGAGGAATTTAATCTCCCCGACCAACTTAGGCGTTCTGAGCAGCATGAATTCTCTGAGGAACTTCGTTGTACCGATCTACTCAACCCCCCGAGGAAATCAGGGACCCGGAGCAACTCAAGCGTATCGAGCAGCTTAGGCGGTCCGAGCTATATAAGTATACGGCATATCCAAATCAAGAGAATCAGGATATAACTGCGCATTAAATGCTCATTAATATCATACAGATGTATATGTCTACTGGATAGTAGCGCATTGTCCTTTCATTGATACAGCTTTAAAGGCTATAAATACATTGTAACCTCCTCATTAGCAGGGGACTCAGAATTTCTTGGTAAAATCCATTATCGATAATTCCAAACAAATAGTCAGCAATAACAAAAACAGTGAATGTAGGCCATTCTTTCGACGCTGAACCACTTTAAAAATCTTGTATCTTATTTCTTTACTCATTTTTATCTGGGATTAAAATAATTAGATCAAATCTAATTTTTTACATCAACAGATTGGCGTCGTCTGTGGGAAAACGACTGTAATTAACATTTTTCACCAAAACAAATCATCGTCATTGGCTGATCATCCAGAATACAGTAATCGAAACGCTGGGATTCTTCCAAATCCATCTACTCCTCCAAATGTCTAAGATCTGGCTGGTATAATGGCTAATTTGGCCCAGGGCCAGACGGCCATGCAAGAGACCATGCGATAACTCATGTAAATTATCCAAGGTGGAGCGTCTGCCCAGTCAGGACAGCGAAGCATTCAGAGAAATATCCGGTTACCTTCTAGGAGAATGCCATTCTCAGAGGAATCTCGATCCAGACGCACCGATTCATATCATATTGATAGATCTAATGATCCTTCTTATCATCCTGGACGGACTTCCTCGGTACGAGCTACAGACACTCAATAAAACATCACTTTATCTCGAGAGAGGACAAGTGCTCTCGAAAGGTTGAGTAGAGTCTCTCCTTTTGATCGTTTAGGTCCTAGGAGGAATAGAAGTCCTCTTAGGATTGTGTCAAGGAACTCTCAACAATCATTTGATATGAAGGAAGGATCTGCCCAATCACGACCAGTTGCTCGTCATGAAAGATCCCAAAAGGCTAATTCAACACGATCGGTTGCTCGAACTAATAGGATCGAGGAAGGAAATGAGGCATGGAAAGGCTCAATTCAAAGGTTGGAGGATAGATTAGGGGAGATGGTTAAAACCAAGAATCCTCTGCAAAGGAATTTTGTTCGAGGGACACCATTTGTACAAGCAATCATGGATTTTCCTACTCCAAAATTCAAAGCTTCTGTGGTGACACCTAAATATGATTGGAAAACTGACCATGTCCTTCATATTAACAATACCAAGCTGCTGCTGATATCTATGCAGTTCCAAATGAGATGAGGTGCAGGGCATTTTCAGGAACTCTTATCGGATCTACTCAAATATGGTATAACAATCTTCCTCGGGGGAAGATTGCGACGTTCTTTCAATTGGCCGAGCTCTTTATTGGGAATTTTTGTTTTGGAGCAAAACATGTTAAACGAGTAGCACACATGATGAGTGTTAGATAAAAGGCAGGTGAAAGCACCAGGGATTACATTACTCGTTTCAATAACGAGAAACTAGAAGTAATTGATTACGAGGAGAAAACTGCGATCACTGCTGTGATGAGTGGATTGTTGCCCAATAAATTGTACTGCACTTTAGCCAAAGATTCGCCCAGGACCATGGCAGAATTGATGGCAAAAGCAGCCAAAATCATGAATGCCGAGGAGGCTATGGATGCGAAGAAGAACATGGACACTAAGGAGACCAAAGTTGAGGCCGATAAGGTTGAGAAGAAGGAGAAGAAGAACAATGGTGGCAACAAGTAATTAAAATCAAAGCAAGCATTGGAACAATTGAAGAAATTTGGAAATTATACTCCTTTATAGGTAGATATAAACCACATTCTGGAAGAGATTAAGAACAGCAAGGAGTTAAACTGGCCTGAAAAAATGAAGGCAGATCCTGACAAGAGGAATAAGTCCAAATATTACGAGTTCCATAAGGACCATGGTCACACGTCCAAAAACTGCATAGCTCTCCAGAATGAAATCGAAGAACTCATTAGACGGGGAAAATTGACCAAGTATGTTGATCGTCAAAACGGTGGTCGAACCAGAGAACGAGGAAGGCAGAGGTCAAAATCTCCTCTTCAAGCAAAAGAAGACAAGAAAAGAGATCATGAAGATGATCCAGAAGACGACCCCGATCTCCCCAAAAGACCAAGACAGCCAGAGCGTGAGGTATTTTCAATTCATTTTGGATAATTTGATTGCAATGTTATTACAGGTGGACATGCAGTAGGTGGAGACCTTACTGCGGAGAGGAAAGCTTACCTCAATGAGGCTCAAGCTTGTTCATACATTCAATAAATAAATCTAGCTGAAGATGATCGCCCGAGGAAGGTGAACAAAGATAAACTAGTCATTAGTTTCTCTAAGAACGACCTCGTGGGTGTGTTGTACCCTCATGATGACCCATTGGTGATCAAAATGAGGATGAAGGAAGTAGTGATTTCATGAGTATTGGTGGATAATGGCATCTCGACAGACATTATGTTCTACCCATGTTTTGATAGTTTGAACCTAAAGATATCCCAATTGGAGCCATATCATCGGCCCCTCCTTGGTTTTACTGGCGAGAAAGTTTTTCCACTTGGAATGATCAAGTTGGATATGTTCATCGGTACATGGCCTACTTGTCGAACAGAAAGAGTGCGCTTTTTCATGATGGATAAAAATGTCCAATCAGCTTACAATATCATCATGGGAAGAGTAGGTTTGAAAAAGTTCGAAGAAGTACCATCTACGGTACATCAATGTTTAAAATTCCCAACCAAATTTGGAGTAGGAGTGGTGAAGGGCGACAAAAAAGTAGCTAAGGAATGATACTATTCATCTGCCGAGCAAGAAGAGCGTGAAGAATTTAGGAAGAAGACTACTACTTATCAGGTAGATAAGATAGAAGATGCGGAGATTGAGACTTTAGACCCAAGAGATGAGTCTCAGCTCGTTAAGGGTCAGGTCATAGAGGCTACTGAAAATATCATTCTAGACGACGAGCATCCAGAACGAACAACTCAAATTGGTGCATCACTAGAAGTATCAATAAAACAAGAGCTGATAGCATTTCTAAAAAGCAGAAAATAAACTTTTGCATGGAGCCACGAGGACATGCCAGGAATAGACCCAGCCTTCCTATGTCACGAGCTTAATGTGAATAAGGAAATCAAGCCAGTAAAATAAAGAAGAAGAGTGTTCAGCCCGAAAAAGAACCAAGCTATACAAGAAGAGGTCGAGAAGCTACAGAAAGCCTATTTTATTGAAGATGTCAAATATCCTGATTGGCTAGCTAATGTGGTGATGGTGAAGAAGAAAAATAACAAATGGAGGATGTGCGTGGACTTTACTGATCTTAATAAAGCTTGCCCAAAAGATCATTTCCCTCTGCCTCGGATCGATCAATTGGTGGATGCCACCTCGAGACACGAACTGTTGAGTTTCATGGATGCTTATTCTAGTTATAACTAGATTAAAATGAAGCCTGAAGACAGGGAGAGTACCTCTTTTATCACCCCCAGGGGAACTTATTGTTATAATGTTATGCCTTTTAGATTCAAAAATGCAGGTGCAACATATCAGCAGTTGATGAACAAGGTGTTTGCAAAGAAAATCAGTGACAATATGGAAGTTTATGTTGACGATATGCTGACGAAGAGCAAGAAAGATGTTGATCATCTAATTGACCAAGGCCAAACCTTTGATCAATTAGATAAATATCAAATGAAGCTAAACCCTACTAATGCATATTCGGAGTACGAGAAGGCATGTTTCTCGGGAACATTGTCAATCAACGAGGTATTGAAGCAAACCCTGAAAAGATCAAGGCTCTATTGGGGCTATGATCTCCAACGACAAAGAAGGAAGTGCAAAGTCTCACAGGGTGAGTTGCAGCACTTAACAGATTTGTATCACGAGCAACTGATAGATGTCTCCCATTCTTCAAAACACTCCGAAAAACGTTTGAATGGAATGATGAATGCGAGAAGGCCTTTCAAGAGTTGAAGAAATACTTGGGAGCACCTCCATTGTTGTCCAGACCAGTGATGGGAGAAAGACTATACTTGTATCTATCAGTTTCAGAAAATGCAGTGAGCTCGACGTTAATAAGAATGGAGGATGGAGTGCAAAAACCAATCTATTACACTAGCAAGGCCTTTCGAGGAGCAGAGATCAGATATCCCAGACTGGAAAAGTTGGCGCTAGCGTTAATCGAAGCAAGTAGAAGAATGAGGCCATATTTCCAAGCTCATACCATAATCATGTATACTGATATGTCGTTAAGGCAAGCTCTTCATAAACTAGAAAAATCAGGGAGATTGATGTACTGGGCAGTAGAACTTGGTGAATATGACATAGTTTATGAGCCTAAATCGTGCTTAAAGGGCAGGCAGTGGCAGATTTTATCACAGAGTTCACCTATCCTGACACCTCCGAAGAGAAGAAGTTGAATACTGACCAGCCTGTGGATGTTACAGGATCATCAAGTTTAAAGCCCGACCAACTTAAGTTTGTAAACGAGCAAGAGAAGATGGTCGACGAGCAGTAAGAAGTGCTAGAGGAGGATATAAAGAAGCAACAAATATTCCATCGAGGAACTTTGTCAAATCAAAAGTTTGAGGATGAGGTACCTATATGGAATATATATGTGGATGGATCATCTTTCACTATAGGCTGTGGGGCAGGGATTATTTTAAACAACCCGGATGAGATCGATTTGGAGTATGCTCTATGCTTTCAATTTAAGGCATCTAATAATGAAGCTAAATATGAAGCTATGATTGTAGGTCTTAGTTTGGCAAAAACCATGAAGGCAGAGAAGGTCATTGTATTCAGTGACTCGCAGTTGATCGTAAATTAAATGCTGGGGGTATACGCGACAAGGGAGAGTTAATGATTAAGTACCATGCAAAAGTAATGGAGTTGGTATCGAGTTTTATTATTGTTCAGCTGTTCAGAGTACCGAGACTGGAGAATGTAAGAGCAGACGCCCTGGACTGATTAGCATCAGCCACAGCATCGAGCTACGAAGAACAATCCCAATAGAGATTCTAGTTAGTCGGAGCATAGACGAAGATCTGGTCATGAACTTCATTGCTCTCGATTTGGGACCATCATGGATGGATCCCATCAGTGCCTATATTGGAGATGGAACTTTGCCAATTGATAAACTAAAACCAAGAAATTGAAGTTTAAAGTTGCTCGTTATGTATTGACTAATGGCATTTTATATAGACGAGCAATTATAGAAGGTTTGCAAAGATGTGTCCACCCCTCCGAGGTAAAAAAATTTATTGAAGAGGTTCATGAAGGGTCTTGTGGAGCCCATGTAGCAGGTCGAACACTCTTGCAAAGAATGAAAACGCAAGGGTATTACTGGCCGACGATGAGAGCTGATTGTGTAGCTTATGCCAAGAAATGCGATAAATGGCGACGTTTCTCCTCTATCCAAAAAACTACCCAAGCATTACTGACACCCATCACATCTCCTTGGCCATTAGCCATATGGGGAATAGACTTGGTCGGGCTACTTCCAACGACCCGAGGAAGATTTAAATACCTCGTGGTCGCTGTGGATTATTTTACTAAATGGGTAGAAGCTGAGCCTCTTATTGATATGACCTATGACAAGGTGTATCAATTTATTTGGAAGAATATCATTTGTAGATATGGTATTCCCCATGCATTCATCACAGATCATGGAACGCAGTTCGACAATGAGGAGTTCGCTGTATATTATCATCAGTTAAACATATTAAAGACCCATTCTGCACCAGGATATCCCTAGAGCAATGGACAAACTGAGATGATAAACAGAACGCTACTGAATGGTTTAAAAATGACTGAATGATGCGAAGGCAAATTGGATTAACGAATTACATTCTGTGATGTGGGCTTATCGTACTACACCACGAGCAGCAACAGCAGAATCTCCATACATGTTGTTATTTAGAAGCGAAGCTGTTATACCTGCCGAGTTAGGGCTCCCCACACACAGGGTGCTTAATTTCAATTCTCCTATCAGTGACTTGATGAGGCGATTAGACTTAGATATGCTCAAAGAGGTTAGAGAAGAAGCAGCACTGAGGAATGCCGCATACCAACAACGAACAGCTCTATTCTACAACAAGAGGGTAAAAAAGTGTGATTTGAAGGAAGGAGACTGATGATGCCGGAATCAGAACCACCAGGTAAGGTGTTTTCAAGCTCAATATAAGAATAACAATGGTGGCACAGTTATGTAAAGAGATAAGAGAATAAGGTGAGGAGAAGAGGAGAGTACACCGGTATATAAGTGGTTCAGCCAATTTGGCCTACGTCCACTGTGAGTGTGTGAGTAATATCACTGAATGAAGGCACTAATGGCCATGGATACAATCTCTCAAGCTCTATCTCTCTACTGTAAATCTAGAAAGATTTTCAGCTAGGGTTGAATTATGGATCCTCTTGCAAGGTAGGGGATGATCCCTATATATAGTACCTAGGGAGTGTAATGTACCCCCCATGCATGTAATGAGCATGTGTGTGGTAGCCTCACCAATGTGGGAGTGCCATCTGTCACTATCACATGTAAGGAATGATGATGAAATATCCTCCCCACGTGTGGAGAATAATCTTGTTACAACTGATTTGTGCCCACGTGTCCTTATCCAAATGTCAACAGATGCTCGACTGCCATATTGGTGCATGACCTCGGCCTGGGAGAGGCCGAGCTGTAAAGGCTCGATAAACGTCCTCTGAGATGTGCCATAGGGAGTCTCGGCCTGATCTCAGTCGAGACATTATGTTGGGGTCGGCCCCAGCCGAGGTTGGACTGGTTCCATGTTGAAGGTTACCAAGGCTTCTTGTCACCTTGGCCTACACTCGGCCGAGGTTGCCATATTCAGGTGTATGAGAATGCTGTTGATGCCTGTGATGCACGTAGTGTCCATTGGAAATGTAGGTGGTAGTGTCGGCCTAGGCCGACCTTACTAAGGCCAAGGGCTAATATCGTAGGGCCATGGCTTATCCAGGGTCGGTCAATATCTCGGCCATTACCTCGGCCGAGGTGGGTGTCTCTAGGCCGAGGGCACACTTGGGGCATATCAATCACCCCCTAGCCCCTAGTTACATATGAGGGAAGGTGACTAGGGGGTTAGTACGCATCCGAGGCCTGTCTTCTTACGAACCAGTACTTACTTGACACTTGTCCAATGTTAGAGCATGCTTGCTTGGTAGGCATGTGCTGTCAGCAGTCCTTTGGGGATCCCAAGGAAATGATGGACCTTAGGAAACGTGCCCATGTATTTAAGGATTTGAACCCTTCTTTTTCTCTTTCTTCTCCATTTCTTCTATCCTGTCGCTATCGCTTCTGCAACTCTCTCTCTCTAAAGCATTTCTAATCAAGGCTGTTTTGTAGAGGCATTTGTTGGTTTCCTTGCGAGATTTCTTCCTTTGCCTTCACTGTTTCACTTCCAGGTATTTTCTTCCTTCCATTACCCTTGTTTTTTGCTTTCGGTTTGCATTTTCCGGTGAATTTCTAAGTTTCCCGGCGAGCACCATTATTTCAGGCGAACTGTGTTTGCTTTGAATTTCTTGGTTTGATCTTTAAACTCCTTTATTTTATAAGTCAATCATGTTTGTAGTTTTAGGAGTTATTCCCAAGTTTAGGGTCGTCCTCTGATGTTCAGACCTTTATACCAGCTTCTTGAGGATTTCCCCTCTCTTAGAGAGAAGACCCTAGAAACGATTAGGCAAATAAAAAAGGCCCAAGAGGAGGCTCGTAGGTTGCAAGAATATCCCCTTAGACCTATCTTTCCCCCACCTCTCAAGGTGGTATATCCTGATCCCCCTGAGAACTTCTATCAGATAGGGGTTCTTGCTGATCCAACACCGATGTCTGAGTCTGAGTCTTCCACCTCAGACCCTATGTCTGTGGACTCTTTTCAGGAAGCCATGGATTTCACACCTCGGCCTGGTCAGGCCCCTGATCAGGCCGAGGTCTCCAGCCGAGCTTCATCCCATAATGGCTCAAGTACCTCAGCCTCTTCTTTAGAGGTTAAAATTGTTGAGCCGAGTGTGGCTGTGCCACCCATTCTTGATGCCATCCCCCTGTCGGCCGTCACAGGGGCAGACTTTGCTCAGAGATTCCCTGGTAACCCATCTACATCTGCTCCGGCCGACGTTGAGCTTGATGATGATGAAGATGCTGAAAGCGATATCGACGTCTCTGAGGCGGCCGAGATCGAGAGCACGGTAACAGATGTGGATCTTCTGTGCTTCAGATACTTATACTCCATTAGTCCCTCCATAAAATTAAGGAGACCTCTGAGGGAAGAGAGGGCCTATCACAATCGAGATGGAGAAATCTTCCTATACGAGCAGATGTTTAAGTTAGGGTTTTGCCTACCCATTCATCCCATCATCAAATCCATTCTCTCTTATATCAACTTGGCCCCCTCACAGCTATCCCCCAATGCCTGGAGAGTCATCATAGGGGCCATTATCCTGTGGAGGGCAGTCCACCACTCTGACCTCCCTGTTCAGGTCTTCGTTGGTTGTTATGTCCCAACCTCGGCCAAAAACCATCCGAGCTACTATCATTTTGTGGCTCGGAGGCCTGAGAAGAAAATGCTCCAGGTGACTCAGACCTCAAACCATAATTGGAAGCCCCGCTATTTTTTCGCCTCTGGACCATGGAAATTTGGCCCATGCGTTCCCTCTTCCACACTTGAGCCGAGGATACCCCTCAAATGGGGTAAGGTCGCCATGTCTTCCAGGGCCGACCCTGGTCTAAGTATTTAGAATATCCAGAAGGTGAAAGAACTACAAGACCAAGGGGCCCATAGTCTTTTTGTTAAGTTCAAACATTTGCTGACCCCCCAGTATCTCTCTGGGACGGGCCTAGGTGGAAGTCCCCTTGTTGACTTTGGTAAGGATTTATCTTTTTTAAGTTTAACCTCTGAACTCATTCATATGTGTTCTCTAACCCATATCTTTTAACTTTTTGCAGAGAGACCACAAGGCATTACAGACGAACTGTGGGAGATGGCTGCTTCGAGCTTAGCGAGACTTGCCAAAAAAGCCGGTCTGAACGCCCCTCCCCAGCTCCCTCTACATCCAAATCTCAGGCCTCAAAGAAGAAGGGCCCAAAAGCCCATGCCTCTGAGGATCAGAGGCCGACCTTGAGGCAGAAGAAGGCCTCTAATGCAGCGATTCCAATCTCTTCGGCCGACATCCTGACGGCTCATCTGGATCAGTTGAAGTTAGCCGATAGTGTGGTCGGCCACAGCATGCAGGCCATAGATGCCATCGGCTCTGTAATGACCGAGGCTGATAAGCGCTTCTACAGGGCTATGGACACCCCCCTGCTGATTGAGTTCGGCCTTCACAGAGCCATCCAGGTATGACTTGTTCCCTCGTCAAAATTTTATTAAGTGCAACATCTGACTTTTCTCCAGCTTAACCTTTTCATTAAATGTGCAGGGAGTGACTGCTATGCACCACCTATCAAACTGGGCTCTGGGGAAATTGCCCCTCATCCAGAAGGGGCAAGAGGCCGAGAAGGTTCAGAGCGCCCTAAATGCTGAGGTCGATCGTCTGAAATCAGAGCTGCAGAACTCTGAAAATAAGGTTAAGGGGTTGAAGAAAGACGTTTCTCTACTTGTCAAAGATCACGCCAAATCCCTGAAGGCCAAAGATGGCGTTCTGCAGTAGAAGGTCAGCTCGGCTGTCAAGGCTGCCCTTGAAGATGCCTCGGACAAGATAATTTCGGACTACAAAGCCTCGGACGAGTTCATGGGTTTTGGTTTTGAATATATCGAAAGAGGTATCAAGGCTACTACCAAATGGGATGAAGTCCGGGAGAAGGAGGTCGGTCATATAAAGTCCTCTGACTTTGTAGGTCTCGGCTTTGCTGACCCCCAGTTTGCGCAGGCTCTTCAAGAGGTGGAGGACGAGGCTGCTGCTCCTGCCGAGACTGCAACTCTGGGAGGGACCAAGGTCGGAGGGGCAGACCATACTGATGATGTGGCCGAGGTGACTAATGCTGATCAAGCCAACCATGCCGAGGATGTTAATGTCCCCCCCCCCAGCCCTTTAGGATTTGTAACTTGTAACCTGTAACTCATAACTTGTAACTTGTAACATCATGGCACTTTGTATTCGAGGAATTTGTTACCTCTGTATTTCAATCTCTGAATGCTATGTCTCTTCCCATTATTGAATGCCATGTGATCTTTTCTATTATTTTGTTGTAGTGATGTCTTGTTTATACTCAGTCAATAATTCTGACCTCAAACTGCTTCACCACTGAATTGCTATTAGGGTCTGAGGTCATCTCATGATGGTGTCTGAGCTCAGACCTCGTCACCACTGAATGGTGTTATGAGGGTCTGAGGTCATCACCTAGGATGTTAGCCCCATAATTAATCTCACCAAATTAATGATGTTAAGAGTCTGAGGTCATCTACTAAAGTATCTGAGCTCAGATCTCCTCACCACCGAGTGATGTTATGAAGGTCTGAGGTCATCACCTAAGATGTTAGCCCCATAATTAATCTCACCAAATTAATGATGTTAAGAGTCTGAGGTCATCTACTAAAGTGTCTGAGCTCAGACCTCATCACCACCGAGTGATGTTATGAAGGTGTGAGGTCATCACCTAAGATGTTAGCCCCATAATTAATCTCACCAAATTAATGATGTTAAGAGTCTGAGGTCATCTCATTATGGTGTCTGAGCTCAGACCTCGTCACCAACGAGTGATGTTATGAGGGTCTGAGGTCATCACCTAAGATGTTAGCCTCATAATAAATTTCACCAAATTAATGATGTTAAGGGTCTGAGGTCATCTCATTATGGTGTCTGATCTCAGACCTCATCACCAACGAGTGATGTTATGAGGGTCTGAGGTCATCACCTAAGATGTTAGCCTCATAATAAATTTCACCAAATTAATGATGTTAAGGGTCTGAGGTTATCTCATTATGGTGTATGATCTCAGACCTCGTTACAACCGAATGGTGTTATGAAGGTCTGAGGTCATCACCTAAGATAGCCCCATAATTATTCTCACCAAATTAATGATGTTAAGAGTCTGAGGTCATCTCATTATGGTGTCTGATCTCAGACCTCGTCACCACCGAATGGTGTTATGAAGGTCTGAGGTCATCACCTAAGATAGCCCCATAATTATTCTCACCAAATTAATGATGTTAAGAGTCTGAGTCATCTCATTATGGTGTCTGAGCTCAGACCTCGTCACCACTGAATGGTGTTATGAAGGTCTGAGGTTATCACCTAAGATGTTATCCCCATAATAAATCTCACCAAATTAATGATGTTAAGAGTCTGAGGTCATCTACTAAGGTGTCTGAGCTCATATCTCGTCACCACCGAGTGATGTTATGAAGGTCTGAGGTCATCACCTAAGATGTTAGCCCCATAATTAATCTCACCAAATTGATGATGTTAAGAGTCTGAGGTCATCTCATTATGGTGTCTGATCTCAAACCTCGTCACCACCGAATGGTGTTATGAAGGTCTGAGGCCATCACCTAAGATAGCCCCATAATTATTCTCACCAAATTAATGATGTTAAGAGTCTGGGGTCATCTCATTATGGTGTCTGAGCTCAGACCTCGTCACCACTGAATGGTGTTATGAAGGTCTGAGGTCATCACCTAAGATGTTATCCCCATAATAAATCTCACCAAATTAATGATGTTAAGAGTCTGAGGTCATCTACTAAGGTGTCTGAGCTCATACCTCGTCACCACCGAGTGATGTTATGAAGGTCAGAGGTCATCACCTAAGATGTTAGCCCCATAATTAATCTCACCAAATTAATGATGTTAAGAGTCTGAGGTCATCTACTAAAGTGTCTGAGCTCAAATCTTGTCACCACCGAGTGATGTTATGAAGGTCTGAGGTCATCACCTAAGATGTTAGCCCCATAATAAATCTCTGATCTAAGAATGAAGCAACAACTGTCATGGAAACTGATCTTTATTAATAACCTCTTCTCAATAAGATGGTACATTTACATAAAATTCTATGCAACATCATATGTAATATCTCTTCAGGTGGTCAGCATTCCATGGGTTAGTGAAAGGTTCTCCTTTTATGTTTTCTAGACTGTAAGTGCCAGGCACAACCTCTTCTGTTACTTTGTAGGGGCCATGCCAGCTTGGGTGTAGCTTATTTTCTTTCTGTAGGGTCTTCTTTAGCACTAGGTCTCCCACTGCAATGGGTCTTGACTTCACCCTCTGGTTGTAGAATTTCGCTGCCCGCTGCTGGTAGGTTGATTTTCTGACCTCTGCGTCTTCTCTTCTTTCTTCGATAAGATCCAGGTATAGCCTCCTCCTTTCCCCATTGCTGTCAGGGTCGTAGGTCTGAATCCGATGAGTTGGTAGTCCTACTTCCGTTGGTATGACGGCCTCTGAGCCATGTGCCAGCATGAATGGGGTTTCTCTTGTTGGTGTCCTTGCCGTGGTTCTGTAGGCCCATAGCACAGCGTAGACCTCTTCTGTCCATCTCCCCTTCGCATCCTTTAACCTCTTCTTGATTCCGTCCAAGATAGTTCTGTTAGTGACCTCGGTCTGGCCATTTGCCTGAGGTCGACCAGGAGATGAGAAGAACTGTTTAATCCCCACTCTTAGGCAATACTTTTCTAAGGAGGAGTTCTTGAACTGGGTCCCATTATCTGAGATGAGAGTGTTTAGGAGGCCATATCTGCATATGATGTTCTTCCAAATGAACTGGAAGGTCTTCTGCTCTGTGATTGTTATCATTGGTTCAGCCTCCACCCACTTTAAAAAGTAGTCAATGGCAACTATCAAGAATCTATAGTTGTTAACAGCTCTTGGAAAAGGTCCTACCAAGCAATTCCCCATACCGCAAATGGCCATGGAGAAGAGATTGACATCATAGGTTGATGGGGTTGATGAGGGATGGTGGCGAACCTTTGACATTTGTCGCACCTCTTCACATAGTCTGCAGCGTCCTTAGACAAGGTAGGCCACCAGTATCCCTGAGTGATGATCCTCTTGGCTAAGGGCCTTCCCCCTATGTGGCTAGAGAAAGAACCCTCATGAACCTCCTGTAAGACCCGGGGTACTTCCATGGGATGCACACATCTGAGGAGAGGCAATAAAAACCCCTTTTTGTACAAGACGTCTCCTATCATTGAGAACTTGGCAGCCCTGTATCTCAACTTTCTCCTTTCTAGCTTGGACTCAGGCAGCTCTCCCTCTCTTAGGTATCTGATGAGCGGGTCGATCCATGAGTCTCTTAGGTTCACATTGTGACAAGGGCTACATACCTCGTCCTCCTCGATGGTTGCCTTTCCTAAGACCTCGATTGGAATGGTCCTTCCCATATCTGTCTTCATTACTGAGGCCAGCCTTGCCAATGCATCAGCGTGATTGTTGCTTAGTCGAGGCACTCTCTTCAGTTTTGCTTCTTCAAAATATTCTAACAACCTTCTTACCTTCTTCAAGTATTTGACCATCCTTTTGTCTTTAGCCTCGTATATCCCCAATACTTGATTAACAACCAACCTTGAGTCGCTATGGATAAGGAGTCGCTTTACTCGAAGAGTTGTTGCCAATAAGAGACCTGTTATCATGGCCTCATATTCGGACTCGTTATTTGAGGCCTGGAAGTTGAATCTCAAGGCGTATTCAATGTTGGCGCCATCTGGAGCCGAGAGTATTAGCCCCGCACCGCTTCCACTGTCACAGGAAGAGCCATCCACGAAGAGGCTCCAGACGTCTGTATCTGACGAGAAGACCCCTTCTCTCATAACCCCCTTTTGGAAGAGGTATCGATCCTCTTCATTCTCTTCTACTCTGCTCCGAGTTTTGCCTGAGATGACCTCTTCCCGATCTCGAAAGACGTTTGGTGTCGTCTCTTCTAAATCTCGGAAGATGTTTGGTGTCGTCTCTTCCGAATCTCGGAAGACGTTTGGTGCCATTTCTTCCGAATCTCGGAAGACACTACGGTTCGTCTCTTCGCCGTCATCTAAGCCTTTCTCTATCTCGGACTCTTCCGAACCTCTATCGGCCTCTTCCCAGGTGAATTCTGTGACGAAGTTCGCGAGGGCCTGCCCCTTGATGTCTGTCCTAGGATGGTAGGTAAGATCATATTCTCCTAGCTCGATGGTCCAGGTCATCAATCTTCCGGATTTCTCAGGTTTGTGCAGAACCTGCCTTAGTGGGGAGTCAGTGAGGACTACCATGGAGTGAGCTTGGAAGTAAGGCTTCATTTTCCTTGAGGCATTTATTAGGGCATAAGCCAGCTTCTCCATTCGGGGATAATTTTGTTCAGACCCTTGAAGGGCCTTACTGTTGAAGTACACAGGCCTCTAGACCCCATCCTCTTCCCGTATGATGGCCGCGCTGATGGATGATTCAGAGACTGCCAGATACACAAACAGCCTTTCCCCCGTGATAGGTCGAGACCGCAACAAAGGAGACCCTAAGTAGGCCTTGAGTTGGTTGAAGGATTTTTCACACTCTTCGTCCCATTGGAAGGCCTTTCTTAGAACTTTAAAGAATGGAAGACACTTGTCCATTGCCCTAGAAACAAACATGTTAAGGGCAGCCACTCTTCCCGTGAGTCTCTGGACATCCTTGATACTCCTAGGAGTCTTCATGTCGAGTAATGCCTTGATTTTCTCAGGGTTCGCTTCAATCCCCCTCTGATTAACGATGAATCCCAGGAACTTCCCAGCTCCTACTCCGAAGACACACTTCGCTGGGTTAAGCTTCATTCTGTACGAGTCCATGACATCGAAGGTCTTCTCAAGGTCCGCTACGTGAGTACATGCTTTCAGGCTCTTCGTTAGCATATCGTCTACATATACCTCCATGGTCTTACCTATTTTCTCCTCAAACATCTTATTGACAAGACGTTGATACGTTTCCCCCCATTCTTCAGACCAAAGGGCATCACCTTGTAGCAGTACGTCCCTTTGTCAGTAATGAAAGCTGTCTTCTCAGAGTCTTCAGCATCCATGAAGATTTGGTTATATCCTGAATAAGCATCCATGAAGCTCATGAGCTCGTGACCTGCCGTTACGTCCACCATCTGGTCTATCCTAGGTAAGGGATAGATGTCTTTCGGGAAAGACCTGTTCAGGTCAGTGAAATCTACACACATTCGCCACTTCCCATTGGCCTTAGGCACGATAACTGCATTTGAGAGCCACTCCGGATAGGTAACCTCTCTTATGAACTCGGCCTCTTCCAACGTTTTCACCTCTTCCCGAATGACGTCGTACTTCTCCCTGGAGTAGACTCTTCGTCTCTGCTTGATCGCCCTGGCATCTCTGTCCACGTTGAGCTTGTGGCTCATGACCTCAGGGTCGATGCCAGGCATGTCTGCGTGACTCCATGCGAAGACACTTTGTCTCCTCCTGAGGAATTTTATCAGCTCTTCCTTGACCCCTGGCTCTAGGGCCTTACCGACCTGGACGGTTTTTTTCGGCTCGTCCTCATTGAGGACGATGGATTCTACCTCTTCCGCGTCTTCACCCTTCTTCAATTTTGTTTCGTCTCTTGGGTCAAGAGTGTTAATGCTGTAAGTGGTGGTTGCTCTCTTATGGGCTTCTTTCTCTTCGTCCGAGTTGAAGTAACACTCCCGCGTCGTGGTCTGGTCCCCTTTCACTTCCCCTACTCCATAAGGAGTCAGGAATTTTAGCATCTAATGGACCGTCGACGGTACGGCTTCAAACTCTTTGAGGGCCATCCTTCCTATGATGAGGTTATAGGCCGAGAAAATGTTTTCGTCCATAACGAAAAAGTTTATCTTCTTGGTCAGCCTCTTAGGCCACTCATCCCCCATCCGTACATCCATTTCATACATGCCCAAGGGCTGCACCTTTTCACCACTGAAGCCTAACAATGGGTGATGGTAGGGCACCAGCCTTGCCCTGCTAAGACTCGGGCTCTTGAAGCAAGGCCAGAACATCACGTCTACTGAGCTTTCCCCGTCTATGAGGATCCTCCGTACCTCGCACCCATGCACCCTTGTTGTTATGACCAAAGGGTCATCATGGGGGGCTAAGATACCCTTGAATTCGAGTCTGGAGAACCCCACTACGAGGGTGTCCATGTCTACCTTCTACCTCTTCTGCACTGCATCAGAAGACGTTAGATTCACCACCTCAGGCTTGGCCACTGACCTAGCCTCTGCTACATGTGCCTTCCTATCGGCTACCTCAGAGCCACCTCCTGCAAATCCCCCACATATGGTGCTAACACCAAAGGAGATCATACCGACCCTCTTCACCGGGGTGTTGTCATCCTTTGGTGAGAGATCTGGGTCGTCTTCATCATCTCCTTCTGAATCATCGTCCCTTCTGGCTGGGACATTACCACGACATCTGTCATTTCTTCTTTTCTTAGGGTATTCTCTTCCACCCTTTGGAGCCTTACCATACACATACTTCCTCAGCTTTCCAGATTTCAGCATCTTCTCAATCTCATCCTTTAAAGCAAAGCATCTATCTGTGACATGGCCATGATCCTGATGGAACTCGCACCATAGGTCTTTGTTCCTCTTATATGGCGGGGCCTTCAGTTTCTCTGGCCACCTCAGAGTTCGGTCAGTCTTAATCTCATTGAGGATGTGCTCACAGCTCACAGTCAGAGGAGTGTAATGAGCGAATTTGTCATCTCTCGACCTCTTCTTCCCCTTTTTCTTACCTTGGGACTTCCCCGTGCCACCGCGGTTCTCCTCCTCATATTTGGCGGCCATTGCCTTATTCGCATTCATCACTTTCCCTGCGGTTGCCAGCAGCTCCGCCATAGACCTAGGGGGTCTTTCGCCAGTTTCCACAATAGCTTCTCCTTTTGGAGGCCTCCTATAAGGGCGGTCATGGCTATACTCTCTTCATAATCCTCCACCTCCAATTTCTCTTTGTTGAATCTTGCTATGTAGTCTCTTAGGCTCTCACCCTTGGCCTGTTTGACATACAGCAGGTGGGTAGTCTTCTTTTGAGGTTTTACCCCAAAGCATAAGTTGTGGATGAACTGCTCAGCCAAGCCTTTGAAGTTCTCAATCGAGTTCTTCGGAAGGGATGTGAACCAGCAGTGCGTTGCCCCTGTCAAAGTCCCTGAGAAGCCCTACAATTCATCTCATCGGGTATCGAGTAAATTTCCGCTGCCGACTGGTACATCTCGATATGGTGTACAGGGTTAGTGCTGCCATCATACTTGGGAGTCACTGTAGGAGGCTTGAACTTGGCTGGGGTTGGGAACCCCACTATCCTAGCCACAAATGGGGAGCCCTCTGAGTAACCCCTCTGTAATGGGTCCCTACTTTTAATGAGTTCTCCAATCTTCTCCTCGAGGCGTTGGATAGAATCATTCCATGGTCTTCTGTCATCAACTTAGCCGAGGTTATCCCCTGCCACTTCCCTGCGGTGGACAGAGGGTTCCCCAGCCACGACCCGTTGGTTGTTGACCTCTTCCTATTCCCTGCCTCTTCTTTCACAGGGTCGGCCTTGGTCTGGCCGACCTTGCCTGTTCCCTCTTTGAGAGCCTGCTGCGCTCCTTGACCTCGATAGCCTCTGTCTTAGGTCATTCACCGGGACCAGTCTCTCGAAGGTCGACCCTCTGCTTAACCTATCAAAGGCCGACCCTCTTTATTGGACCTCTTCACCTCTTCGGCCGACACATCCTTGACTCTGCCTAAGAGGTCGTATAGTGTTATTTGACACCTCATACGGCTCCCAGCAGTCTTCTGGGCCTTCTTCAGCTTCCAGGTCATCATACCTGTCCTTTGGGCAAGGGTTTCCCTGCCTCCCCAGGCACAAGGGCCTAGGGTCAGCAACGCCCCTTCTCCGCTGGGGTGTAGGCTGGTCCTTCATTGGCGCCTGGGGTGGTCCCCTGGCGTCAGGCTGAGGCTGAACTGCCGCCGGAGTGATCATGTCCGGTGAGACTCCAGGTGGCCTCATCATCATAGTTTGACTGAGCTGGGCAAATTGCTCCTTCATGGCTTGTTGTGTTGCAGCTAGAGATTTCAAGGCTGCCGCTACCTCCGCCATTTCGAACTGGGGAGGAGCCTGACTGGAACTAGCCCCTCCACCCCCGGGCGGCGGAAGAGGCGGCGGTAAGTCTGGTGCTATATGTTACCACTATAGAGCTTGAGTTGCAGATGAGCTTAGTACCTTACAGGACCTCTTTCAATGGTGAAATAGCTCCGCACTAGGGGGAGTCTGGTTCACCACCAGAGTCTCCGGTGAGTTTAGCAGAAAAAGAGGAAGAGATATCTTCTCGTTCCCACACACGGCGCCAAAATGATGATGCCGGAATCAGCACCACCAGGTAAGGTGTTTTCAAGATCAATATAAGAATAACAATGGCGGCACAGTTATGTAAAGAGATAAGAGAATAAGGTGAGGAGAAGAGGAGAGTACACCGGTATATAAGTGGTTCAACCAATTTTGCCTACGTCCACTGTGAGTGTGTGAGTAATATCACTGAATGAAGGAACTAATGGCCATGGATACAATCTCTCAAGCTCTCTCTCTCTACTGTAAATCTAGATAGAGTTTCAGCTAGGGTTGAATTATGAATCCTCTTGCAAGGTAGGGGATGATCCCTATATATAGTACCTAGGGGGTGTAATGCACCCCCCATGCATGTAATGAGCATGTGTGTGGTAGCCTCACCAATGTGGGAGTGCCATCTGTCACTGTCACATGTAAGGAATGATGATGAAATATTCTCCCCACGTGTGGAGAATAATCTTGTTATAACTGATTTGTGCCCACGTGTCCTTATCCAAATGTCAACAGATGCTCGGCTGCCATATTGGTGCATGACCTCGGCCTGGGAGTGGCCGAGCTGTAAAGGCTCGATAAACGTCCTCCGATATGTGCCATAGGGAGTCTCGACCTGATCTCAGCCGAGACATTATGCTGGGGTCGGCCCCAGCCGAGGTTGGACTGGTTCCATGTTGAAGGTTACCAAGGCTTCTTGTCACCTCGGCCGAGGTTGCCATATTCAGGTGTATGAGAATGCTGTTGATGCCTATGATGCGCATAGTGTCCATTGGAAATGTAGGTGGTAGTGTCGGCCTGGGTCGACCTTACTAAGGCCGAGGGCTGATATCTTAGGCCCATGGCTTATCCAGGGTCGGTCAATATCTCGGCCATTACCTCGGCCGAGGTGGGTGTCTCTAGGCTGAGGTCACACTTGGGGCATATTAGATACTATGTTCTAAAGAAAGTAATTCAAAAGCACAACAAAATGGAATCTAACTGGCATGGACCCTACAGAGTAACAGAAGTTGTTCGTCAAGGAACCTACAGGATTGAAACCTTGGAAGGAGAAGAATTTAAGAATGCATGGAATGCAGAACATCTACGCAAGTATTATCAGTAGTTGGAGTTTCTATGTAATGGAGTTTTCTTGAGTATAAATAAAGTGTTGAATGTTTTACCCAGTTCTCTCTTTTTGTTGAAAATTTTTCTGAGTATTAGTGCTACACACTACTCATCAAATTCAGAATCACAACTTCGGTTGGTCGACAAATTAATCTCTTCCAATTCCGGTTGGTCGGGAACAAATATCCACCACCTCCGGTTGGTCGGCAAATTAATATCTTCCAACTACAGTTGGTCGGGAACAAAAATCCACCAACTCCGATTGGTCAAAAAATTAATCTCTTCCAACTCCGGTTGGTCGGGAACAAATATCCACCAACTCCGGTTGGTCGGCAAATTAATCTATTCCAACTCCGGTTGGAAGGGAATAAATATCCACCAACTCTGGTTGGTCGGAAAATTAATCTCTTTCAACTCCGATTGGTCGGGAATAAATATCCACTAACTCCGGTTGGTCGGAAAATTAATCTCTTCCAACTTCGGTTGGTCGGGAATAAATATCCGCCAACTCTTGTTGGTCGGCAAATTAATATCCACCAACTCCGGTTGGTCGGCAAATTAATCTCCTCCAACTCCAGTTGGTCGGGAACAAATATCCACCAACTTTGGTTGGTCGGGAAATTAATCTCTTCCAACTCCGGTTAGTCGGGAATAAATATCCACCAACTCCGGTTGGTCGGCAAATTAATCTCTTCCAACCCCGATTGGTCGGGAACAAATATCCACCAACTCCGGTTGGTCGGCAAATTAATCTCCTCCAACTCCGATTGGTCGGGAACAAATATATTCCAACTTCGGTTGGTCGGCAAATTAATCTCCACCAACTCTGGATGGTCGGCAAATTAATTTTCACCAACTCTGGTTGATCGGTAAATCAATTGCAATCAACTCCGGTTGGTTAAACTAAGCAGGATCATGGGATGTAAATCGTTTCATTACTTAGAATCAAAGAGTGATAAGGAACTATAATAAAAAAATAAAACAGAATGGCATATCAAAATATATATGTATTCACAAACAAAGACATTCTGTAAAATGGTTAGAAGAAAATAAAATAAGCAAAAGATGAAAAAATTTCTTCATTCAAATTAAGAAGAATTACATATGCTGTAAAAATTACAAGTTGTTACATCAAAGACCCTACTCTATTGGTCTTTTCCCTTCTGACTTTGAAACAGGTTCTACTCCAGCAAGAGGATCGTCTAAGTCATAAGGACAGTTTATGAAATTTACATCTTGAAGCATTCAAACATTCATCACTGATGGCCGATCAAGAAAATGCTCTGGGCGAGATATGTCAAAATTTGAATGAAGGCTGTAATCGTCGAGGTACTTTGAGATCAGGCACTGATGGATTGCCCGAGTAGGAATCCAACTCATATCGAGCTTAAAAGGAGGCACAGGAAACTCGAGCAATCTAGGATCATAATAATCCCATAAGTAGTGACCCCGGTCCAATTTCAGCACACCCAGTGCATTCAACCATCCTTGCTTGTACCCCTCGTTATTTGACTGTTGGATCCGATCATCAAGATGGTAGAGGGCTTCATTTTAACCAACCATCCAAAACTCTTTAGGCTGTTTATGGAATTGATAAGTTAACCTCTCCAGTTGCTCGTGAAGATTCTTCACCAGAATTTCTTTATTTTCCAAGGCCGAGCTTTGTGTAGAAAGTTACTCGTCGAGGTTCATAATCTTCTTGGACATCTCTGCTAAGGCTTGGTTTTTCGCCATCAACTGGAATGCCTGATTCTCTAAGGCTGATTGGGTCCTCACCACTTCAATTGATATCCGAGCAGCTTTTGCTCGTCCCCGAGAAGATCTTTCTCGACCACGAGTAGAAGTGGAGGGTCCAACTCTCTTCAAAGTTTCCAACTCATCTCTTAAGTTGGCATTCTCTACCTCTAAGAAAGAGAAACCTTCATCATTGACAGGGACCAAGGCTCTTCAGGTAGATGCTACAGATTTCAGTTGGTATATCTCTTTTCGCAAAACATTGTTTTCCTACTCCAACAGTTTAGCGATTTGCCTATGCTCCTCGACCTCAACCTTTAGAATTCTCTCTTTCTTCTCATAAGCAGCGATGAATTTATCATATCCTTTGTCAGCATTTAGTTGCTGATATATTTTCTCATACCCCTGATGCAAAAGGGTAGAAGACTCCTTATATTGTTGTTGGAGTTCCTCGATGGTACCCTGGAGATCTTTAATCATCTCGTAATATGCCACATTATTGGCAACTGCACGGTCGAGCAAGCACTTCAGATATTGGTAGGCTTCGACTGCTCGTTCAGAAGTATCTGGACCAAGGATGTTAATGATTTGAGCTTCATTCAGATCTGCATGACCTGCTTTGAAGTAGTCATTGCATTATTTCATCAATTCTGTGTCATGAGCTGATAATAGCTCCAACATGGCCATAAACTAGCAAAGAAAGGCCATAAACAGGATCAATAATGATAAAGACAAAGCAAGTTTGAACAACCAAAAGTTCAAATTTTTATTCATCAAAAAATAAATACAAAGCTCCAAGTTACATTCAAAAGAAATAACAAAATTAAAACCCGAGCAACTTTACACCTTCTCCTTGTGTTTTACAACTTTCTCAGAAAGCTGGGATGAGGAGGTTGGTTGCTCGGAAGATAGTGGCAGTTGCTCGACTAAAGTACTTGTGGGATGAAGTTGCTCTTAGAAAGTCTACTGGAACAGGAGGAACTTGGTCTCCAATCATCATGGAAGATTCCTCTGAGGCAGCTTCGTCCTCTTTTTCTTCCCCAGGAGAGGGAGGAGGGCCATGACTGTATTGCTGGAACAATTCTGAATTCTCAGCAATCTTCATCTCTTTCAAGGCAACAACTCATCCATCCATGAAGTACTTGAGGCTGGCATACTCCATTTGTGAGGTTATGGCAGTCAAGCCCTTGTTCTATCCTTTATCCCAACCAGCACTGAATGATTTCTTAACAGCCTTTTTTCTCTTTTCTTTCTCCGAGGAGGTCCTTTCCCTAAGGAGCTCCTCGACAGCTTTCAACTTCCCTTCCACCTCCACTTTCTAACGTTCAACATCCTGAAGTCTAACAACTTCCCCTCCAGACACTTTGAGCTTAGCTTCCAGCTCCTTATTGCTCTGCTCAAATACCTTGTTACTCTGCTCGGAGTCTTTCAATTTTTGCTCCAACCCTTTTGAGGCCTCCACAGCCCGATCTCTCTCCTGCTTGATGGACTTGAGTTGCTTCTCGCAAGTCACTTTATCTTCTTCATACTTTTGACGAGAGTCTTTTAAGGACTGAGTTAGACCAACAAAAGCTTCCTCTACACCTCCCGAGGAACTTGAAGATTTAATAGCCTCATCCTTCTTCAGAATGCTGTTAAAACATGTTACCAACTGAAGAAAGAAATAATTTTGAGTCAATAGAGGGACATATCAATGAAAAGTGAAAACTTAGACTAGTAATACTTACTGAGGCAATATGTTGAGCTGCCAAGGTAGTGACCCTATCCCGAGGAAGAGTGTCTTCAATACCTTGGATTTCTGGGATAATCCAAGACTTCACAGAGCCCATAGCAGAGGTCAGAGGAACAAAAGTGGGAATACCACTTTCAGCATTTAAAGCCTGAGAGACAGGTCCAACAGGTCTCTCAGACGAACTTTTCTTTGACTTCTTTGGAGGAACAGGAATATCTTCAACCAAAGAAGAAGTCTTGGTTGGTGATATTACAATAACCTCACTAGGAGGAGAGATAACCACAGCCTTGCTCGGACCCATTGGGGGCTTCTCCGCAACTTTCTTGGCAGCAACTGGAGGGGGTGCATCAATATTTCTCGTTCCTTCCACTGGAACATCCTGCTTATTTTTCTTTGCCTCCACATTGGCAGAGTCTGATTTGTCAAAGAAAGCAGGAACTCTTCTTCTCTTCATTATGTTACTAATTGGAATATTTGACTCTGAAGAAGAACCTTCTACACTAGTATAACAAGTTGGTACTTGGTCGATGTTAACCACCACTGGACGAGCAGTAAAGGATGAAGTATAGCTCTTGTACCGCAACAAATAGGAGGCTGATCTAATATGTTCGTCAGCAATAGTTTGGTGTAAAGTCCAGATAAGTTTCAAATGCTTTAAATTAACCTCTATCTCCTTTGGAGACTTTCTTTTACTGTCCACTGCAAATAATAAAAATTAAATGTCAGTGATACATTTTATCAAACAGCAAGAAAATGAGATTTCAAAAAAAAATAAAAAATAACCTATTCCATTGCCGTAAGGGGGACACCTGGGACCCTGATATACATCATCTCCATTTAATGGAGAATGTTGCCAATTTTTCATAACAACCCCATGTTCAAAGTAATCCCTATTGGCATCTGGAAGATTGACAACTAAAGCCCTATTCAAAAACCTATTTTTTAAATAAAAAGTACTATCGCTGATAACCCATCTGTAACAAAACATAATTTCTGGAATTCCTAAATGGGTTCCATGAATTTGATTTAACCTATGGACTCCATTAACTATTCTCTAGGTATTCGGTACTATTTTTGTAGGAACAACGTCAAAATATTGACAGAACTCCAAACATAAAGGATTTGGAGGAAAAGAAAAGCCACATTCAGCCACAAAGAGACTTGGGAACCAGTGTCCCTCAGCCAAAGAGAAATAGTCAGAAGGTTCAAAAAGTTCCTCCAAAATGACCCATGAAGGAATTGAAAATTCAGAACGAAATCTATCAAGCGATTCAATAAGGTAAACCATGATGAATAAAGTAAATAAAAGAGAAGGAATAAGATCTTACATGAAAAGAGTGAATCAGTTGACAACGAACGATGGAAGAAACTGACGCACAAGATAGAGAAGAAATGAAGAGTTCAAAGATACAGATTTGAAAAAGTAGACGATAGGATTTTCTGCGGCGTTTAAATACCTTACCTTGGGAATGGGTAAAAACAATGATTACCAGGACGGACGATTGGGTATCTGGCGACTAAAAAGAAGAAAAGGGCACGAAGAACAAAGCGGTTATGGAAATTCAAAATACTTTAAAAGCCTGATACTATGCATTCAAAAAAGGAGTTATATACAACGAAAGTTTGCCCAAAATCGATAAAAACCAAAAATCTAAGCAGCAGAATGTTCCATACTTTTCTTTAACATCAAACAATGAAACATTGGGGGCTTCTGTTGATACCAAACTTAGTCTGCTGACGTGGATCAATCGTGTGGAGACACGTGTCAATCTATGTGGCACCCACAAACACTTTTTGAACAACACACTGACTCCAAGGAATTTAATCTCCCCGACCAACTCAGGCATTTCGAGCAGCGTGAATTCTCCGAGGAACTTCGTTGTACCGATCTACTCAAACCCCCGAGGAACTCAGGGACCCCGAGCAACTCAAGCGTGTCGAGCAGCTTAGGCGGTCCAAGCAGCTTAGGCGGTCCGAGCTACATAAGTATACGGTGGATCCAAATCAAGAGAATCCAGGATATAACTATGCATTAAATGCTCACTAATATCGTACAGATGTATATGTCTACTGGATAACAGCGCGTTGTCCTTTCATTGATACAGCTTAAAAGGCTATAAATACATTGTAACCTCCTAATTAGCAGGGGACTCAAAATTTCTTGGTAAAATCCATTATCGAAAATTCCAAACAAATAGTCAGCAATAACAAAAATAGTGGATGTAGGCCATTCTTTCGAGGCTGAACCACTTTAAAAATCTTGTATCTTATTTCTTTACTCATTTTTATCTGTGATTAAAATAATTATATCAAATCTAATTTTTTACATCAACAATGTGATTACACTTTGTACATATGATAATTCTGATTGAGTGATTTCCAAAAGTCATATAACTAAGATAGAGCATTACTTTTCAATATTAAGAGAAACGAAATAATAAATAGTAAGGCTAAAATATCAAAAGGGCCAATGATAGCCATAAGGCAATGGGAATCTAGTGGCATAAGATAAACTGAGAAGCATCAGCATTGAAGAATGGTTCATTGTGCAACTTATTAGTATTTAGAAGTAAAAACAGTAACACATAGTTTCATTACAAACACATCCACTTATTAGTATTTAGAAGTAAAAACAGTAAAATGTTAATAATGTTTCACTGAAATAAACGACGTAAATAAATACATAGCTTTCAAGAAACACATCCACTATTATCGTGATATGCTCAAAATAAATAGTTTCCTAGATAAAGAATATGAAAAACATACCCTCTATGCAATCATTAGTCATATGGTGAGTGTCCCCCGAGTTAACAACCCAAGTTGTAAGGTATACCTGAAGATATAGAGGAGGACAAACCTAGAGAGGAGACCAAGAGTGCATTAGGCTACTGCATTGAGAAGAGTTTTTGCAACTGTTCTGTAATCGAATCCATCGTTTATGATTAGTGTTACTGCTTCCACATGACTATTTTTCACGATAAGAGATTGCGGTAATCCCTTATCCTTTTGACCCCGAGGGATCTTATTGACACTGTTCGGGAGATGGTTCTTTCTCGAAATCTCTATCTGATGATCATTGAACCAGGGAGATCACTTATTGCAAATACTTGTTGCTTTGTTAATTGTGTCACTGTCACAGTAAGACCCAATCGTAATTTTACCTGCAAACTTACAACACATTTAAGTTAGATATCTTATATTCTTAGTGGAAAATTTAGAGCATTACGACTCCTGAAAGTAAGATACACAATAACTTTACTACGAATTCAAGTATGATATCTTGAATTCGTATGAAATTTTACCTAGATATTGATGTCGTATTTTCAATCAAAAACTGAAAATATAAGAGAACAGTGAAAACACTCATGCAAACAAATAATAGGCTTCATTGTATTCTTCTAAACTTTATAGCACATGTACACCAAAAAAATGCAGAGAATGTGACAGTTTAACTCCAACATTACCTACAAATAAAATAAATAGTCACATAAATCATACCACCAAAAAATACAAAACTAATTCACTAAATAAATTTAAGAGAAAAAGTCTGAAACTAATCTAAAATACCGATTTGAGGTATACTCATTGATCACATTATTGTCCTTTGTGAATTAGTCATTCCTTTTATAAGCATACGCGTCTTGTGTCTTAGACACTCCTATACACACATAAAATTTAAGGAATAAAACATAAATTATGCTTAAGATAATTTCACAAACCCTTTTAACTTGATAATATATAATTTCACTTTTCAAGTACATGTCAAAAGCCTGTTTGACAATAGTGACTAATCTATAGAATCATCATCATTTACCACAAAAAAAGAAGTAAAAGTCAATCACAAAACTTGAACTAAAGATACATATGACCATGGACACTTCAATGAAATAAAAACTATAAAAAGTTACAAACTTGTAGAACACATGCTGCAACTCACTCCTATTATCCACTGCAACTCACTCCTATTGCCACTTACTTGTTCAACACATGTTGACCTAGTGGAAAATTATATGTTGCAACTCACTTCAATTAGTATTGTTGTAGAACACCTACAAAGAAAATGAAAATGTCATATATATTTATATATATGCTTAGCTCATAACCATAAAATGTCATATCTATATATATGCTTAGCTCAAAGAAAATGAAAATGTCATTTATCATAATTTGACATTTCCCCCAAGTAATTCTTAGCTCATAACCATAAAATTCATAAACTTCCACACCATTACATGTATTGAAAACTAACTGTGTTAGTTTAAAATCCGCAAAAACTTCAATAATAATGAGTTAATCACTCATGTTCATAAACTTTCGTATGTTGACCAACAACAAATATACAAAATCCGTAAAAATTAAAAACTGTAAATAACTACTGGTTTAGGAGAAAGGCAACTGTAGATTTTAAATTTGTCAACGATATCACATCCAAATGCGTTGCTGAGATGGATTATAGTGAATGTATGGAGAACATCAGGGACACATATAATAAGTGGAATGGAATTGCTCCCAGTACAACACAGGTTTTCCCGGGGCATGGACGGCTATCTTAATCTCCCTCGACAATGTTGGTGTTTGGAATTTGAGAACAGAAAACCCCAACTCATGGTATCTCGATCAACAAATGTATGTGTTGATGTAAAAAATTAGATCACTCTAATTAATCAATCACAGATAAATAAATGAGACAAAGAATTTTAAAGTGGTTCAGCCTTATAAGAATGGCCTACGTCCACTATTTTGTTATTGCTGAGTGTTTAAGAATTCTCGATTACAAGTTCTATCAAGAAATTCCGGTCTGGATTCAGGTTCCCTTTACAATGAGGATTGTACAATGTATTTATAGCCCTGAGGCTGTAATGTGAAAGGGTAATACATTAAATGCGGTACATATGAAAGGGTAATACATTTAATGCCCCTTAAGCGTGTGCGTCTGAATGATAAGCATTTAATGAATCAGTTGAACTGTTGGTTATCCAGCTATTAATACTTTGTTCGAGGTGCAGCTCGGACCGCCTGAGTTGCTCGGACAGCCTAAGCTTCTCGATATTCAAGAGTTCCTCGGAGAGGTCTTGTTCCTCGGAGCATCTGAGTTCCTCGGAGCATCTGAGTTCCTCGGGGAAGCAGTGTTCCTCGTTGTAGTATGGTTCCTAGGAGCGTGTGAGTTTCTCGGAAGTATTTATTGTTGCCATGTAGATTGCCACGTGTCATCAGTTAATTGGGCCATGTCAGCAGACTAAATTTGGTATCAACAGAAGCCCCCAATGTTTCATAGTTCGAAATTTGAGGAGTATGGAACATTCTTTCTCGGTATATGGTATTTTTAAATGATCCTCCCGATATTTAGGAGTCATTTGTATTTATTTCTCCTTCCAAATTCATAGAATCATATTTTTTATCAACGCCTCGATCTCCGCATCTTTTTTATCCTTTTAGCCGCCTGTAGCGTAATCGTTTCTTTTCATAATCATTTCTTTTTCCTTTTCCCAAGGTAGAGTATTTAAAAGCTGCAGAAAATCCCATCGTCTTCTACTTTTCCAAATTTGTATTTTCGAGTTTTCCATAGTCTCTTTCTCTCCTGTGTATTCATCTCTTCCATCGTTCGTTGTCAACAACTTCACTCTTTTTCTGTAAGATCTTCTTCCTTCTTCTTCATTTCCTTTATTCACCATGGTTTATCCTATTGAATCTCTTGACAAATTTCGATCTGATTTTTCCATTCCCTCTTGGGTTGTCTTGGAAGAGCTTTCTGAGCCTTCTGATTATTTCCATTTGACTAAGGGACATTGGTTCCCCAGCCTCTTTATTGCTGAGTGTGGATTTTCTTTTTAACCAAATCCCTTGTGTTTGGAATTCTGTCATTACTTTGACGTTGTTCCTGCAAGAATATCCCCCAACACATGGAGAATAGTTAATGGGGTTCATAAATTAAATCAAGTCCATGGGACTCGCATAGGAATTCCAGAAATTATGTACTGCTATAGATGGGCAGTTAATGATAATATTTTTTATTTAAAAACTAGATTTTTAAATAGAGCCTTAGTAGTTAATCTCCCTGATGCCAATAGGGATTATTTTGAACACAGGGTTGTCATAAAAATTTGGCAACACCCTCCATTAACTGGAGATGAGGTTTACCAGGGTCCCAAATGCCCTCCTTATGGCAATGGGATAGGTTATTTTTATTTCATTGTATTTATTTTGAAATCATGTTTCTTTTATGTTTGATAAAATGTATCACTAATGGCAATGTTTATTTATTTACAGTTGACAGTAAAAGAAAGTGTCCCAAGGAAGCAGACGTTAACATAAGGCACTTAAAACTTATCTGGAGTCTGTATCAGAGTGTTGCCGACGAGCACATTAGATCGGCGTCATATCTGCTGCAATACAAGAGCTACACCACCTCTTTTACTGCTCGTCCAGTAATAAGTTACGCAGAGCCAGTACCAGCTTCCACCAGCTCCTCGCCTGAATCTCACATTCCTTTAAGCGAAAGGATGAAGAAAAGAAGACCTCCCACCCTCTTCGATAAGCCCGCCTCTGGTGCTGGGGAGGAAAAAAGAAGTAAAGTTGATGTCCCAGAAGGGACGAAGAAGACTGATGCGCCTTCCTCGACTGCTGCAGTTGTGAAGGTTGTAGAGAAGCCCGCAGTGGCTCCGAGCAGGTCTGCTGCTCCTAGAGAGGTGATTGTAATATCACCGACCAAGGGTTCTTCCTTGGTTGATTCTGTCCCTGTTCCCCCGAGGAGGCTGAAGAAGAGCTCCTCGGTCAATTTGGCTGAAACCATTGCTCAGCTCCCAACTACTGGAACTGGGGTTCCAACTTTTGTTCCCCCGAGCTCTGCCATGAGCTCGGTAAAGTCCTGGATCATTCCCGAGGTACAAGGTACTGAAGAAAACCTTACTCGGGAGATGGTCACTTCATTATCTGCTCGTCACCTTGCTTCAGTAAGTCTTTTTACTTTGAACATTTCATATTTCCTTTGTCATTTCTGTTTCTGATTTGCTTTCTTTTTACTTTCACAGTTGACGAGCTGCTTCAATATAATTTTGAAGAAAGATGAAGCAATAAAAGCTTCCTGATCTTCGTCCGGTGTGGAGGGACCTCTGGAGGAAGCTACCAAATCTCTGGCAGATTCTCGCCAGACATATGCTACTGATAAAGCTGTCTGGAAGAAGAAGCTTGCCTCCACCGAGCAGGAGAAAGCTCGAGCTGTTGAAGCCTCCAAAGAGTTGGAGAAGAAAAAGAATGCCCTGGAGAAGGAAAATAAAGAGCTCGAAGAGAAGCTCAAAGATGCTGGGGAGCTTGAAAATAAGCTCAGAGTTGCTGAGGAGAGGTTGGGCCAGCTTCAAGAAGTAGGTCGGCAGAAGGAGGAGGCTGAGAAAAAACTGAAAGCTGTTGATGTCCTGTTGTCCGAAAAGCTTTCCTCGGAGAAGCTGAAAAGGAAGATGGCTGTGAAAAAGTCCTTCAGCGCTGGATGGGACAAGGGGTGGAACAAGGGGTTGGATTCCATGATGTCACAGGTAGAATATGGTAGCCTAAAGTACTTTCGAGACGGATGGGTCGCAGCTCTTCAGGAAATGAAGGTCGATGAGTCTTTCGAGCTCTTCCAGAAATATATCCCTGGTCCCCCTCCAACTCTAGAAGATGAAGAAGAGGACGAAGCTGCCTCAGAATAGTCTTCAATGGTGATGGGAGATCATCCCCTAGCCATCCAGCCTGCCAACGAGGAAGTTCAACAAATCGTTACTTCCTCCGAGCAACTGCCTGTTCTCCCCGAGCAACTATCCATTCTTTCCGAGCAACCTACCTCTTCATCCCAACCTCCCGAGAAGGTTTTGGAAGATAAGGAGAAGGTGTAGAGTTGTTCGTGTTTATTTTTCTTTTTATCAATTGTAACCATGACTATGTAACTCTAAATATTATGATCTAATAAAACTTGGACTTTCTTGCATACTGTTGTCTATTTTCCATTCATGCTCTGTCTTGATTCTTATTGATTATTACTTTTTCTTTCTCTGCTAGTTTCTGGCCAGGATGGAACTGTTATCTGCCCATGATACAAAGTTGCTGCGATAATGCAACGAGTATTTTAAAGCTGGTCACACAGACCTAAGTGCAGCACAAGTCGTCGACATCCTCGGCTAGGATGCTTCAGAACAGTCAGTTGAAGCATATCAATATCTGAAGTGTCTACTTGATCGAGCGGTGGCCAATAATGTGGCCTACTATGATATGATCGAGGATCTCCAAGGCGCCCTCGAAGACCTTCAGCTTCAATATAAAGAATCAACTGCCCTGTTGCATGAGGGGTACGAGAAGAAGTACAAGTTGATCATTGCCGACAAGGGCTACGAGAAGCTTTTTGCTGGGTATGATGTAAGGGAGAGAACCTTGAGGGGCGAGGTCGAGGAATGCAGACAGATTTCCGAGCTGCTAGAGCCAGAGAACAACAATTTGCAGAAAGAGCTATCACAGTTAAAGTCTGCAGCCTCTTCTTCGAAAGCCTTAATCCCAGTGACCGATGAGGGATTCTCGTTCCTGGAAGTCGAGAACGCCAATTTGAGGGATGAATTGGAAAACTTGAAGAGAGCTGGGGCCTCTACATCATCTCGTGGACGAGCAAGAGCTCCTCGGGGACGAGCAAGAGCAGCTCAGGTTCCTGTCAAGGAGAAAAGGACTCAGTCTGCATTAGAAAACCAGGCCTTCCAGCTGATGGCGAAGAATCGAGCTTTGGCTGAAATGTCAAAGAAGATCAAAGACCTGGAAGAGCAGCTCTCCACGCAGAAGTCTACCTTGGAGAACAAAGAAATCTTCATAAAAAATCTCCATGAGCAGCTCGACAGACTAAAATATCAGTTCCACAAACAGCCCAGGGAGTTCTGGATGGCTGGATACAACGAAGCGCTCTACCACTTGGACGATCGTATCCAGAATGCCAATAATGAGGGCTACAAGTAAGGCTGGTTGAATGCCTTAGGTGTGCTGCATCTCGAACAGGGTCATTACCTATGGAATTATCACGATCCCGAGATGCTCGACTTACCCGTGCCACCGTATAAATTGGATATGAGTTGGATCCCTGCAAGGGACATTCCTCAGAGCTTAATTTCAAAGTATCTCGGTGACTACAATCTACATTCTCAAGCCGCGATATCTCGTCCCGAGCATCTCCTAGATCGACCATCCGTGATGAATGTCAGGATGTTGAAGGATCTCAACTTCATCAATTCTCCTCAGGCTTTAAATGATCCGTCTGCTGGCGAGGAACCTGTGTCAAAAGCAGAGGGGAAAAGACCAGTAGAATAGGAATTTTTGATGTAATAGTTAGTATATATTTCAATATCAATGTACTTTTCATTTTATTATCAATGTAATTTATTTTGAATTCAATGAAAGACTTTCATTTATGTTTGCAATCTTAATTGCTATTGTCTTGTAATTATCAAACACTTTATATTTGTGCATATCTGTTAAAAAGATAACGATATTGTGTTGTTTGTCAACCAACTCATTAAAAAGTTACAAGTATCAATAATGTTGCTCGATCTCTTAATAAAGTTTTGTTTCTCGACCAATCTTAACAACAAAGTAACGAGTATAAAAAATGTTTAAAATGTTTTCAACCAACCAAGGTCGTTAGATTCTCTATGTCGACCAACTACAGTTAGTGGGTTTTTATCCCCGACCAGCCATAGTTAGTAAATTTTTCTATTAAATGTTTCCGACCAACCAAGGTCGGTAAATTTTCCTTATTGACCAACTACAGTTGGTGGGTTTTTATCCCCGACCAGTCATAGTTAGTAGATTTTTCCTCTACGAGCAACATTGGCGCTTTCTGACATAATCTTACCTTCCGACCAACATAAGTTGGCATTATCGAGAATATATGTACCTCCCGACCAACATAAGTTGGCATTTTCGAGAATATATGTACTTCCTAACCAACATAAGTTGGCATTTTTAAGAATATTTTGTTTCCTAGCCAAACAGGTTGGCATTTTTAGGAATATTTTCTTTCCTAGCCAAACATGTTGGCATTTTTAGGAATATTTCGTTTCCTAGACAAACAGGTTGGCATTTTTAGGAATATTCTGTTTCCTAGCCAAACAGGTTGGCATTTTTAGGAATATTTTGTTTCCTAACCAACCGAGGTTGGCATTTTTAGGAATATTTTGTTTCCTAGCCAAACAGGTTGGCATTTTTAGGAATATTTTTGCTGAGTAGTCTGAGCTTTGCCGAGTAGTGTGTAGCACTAGTATTCCTCGAAAAATTTTCAAAAAAGAGAGACTTGCAGAATATCTTCATTTTATTCATACCGATGAAACTGCGTTACATGGGAATATACATCAATGATAATACTTGCGCAGGTGCTCTGCGTTCCATGCATTCTTAAACTCCTCCCCCTCTAGAGTTGATATTCGATAAGTTCCTGGTCGAACAACTTCTGTAACTCAGTATGGTCCATGCCAGTTTGCCTCCAGTTTATTGTGCTTATGAATTACTTTCTTCAGCACATAGTCTCCTTCTTTCAGGTCGTATTTCTTCACCCTCTTATTGTAGAATAGAGCTGTTCATTGTTGATATGCAGCATTTCTGATGGATGCTTCTTCTCTAACTTCCTCGAGCATGTCTAAATCCAATCTTCTCATTAAGTCACTAACAGGGGAATTGAAATTCAGTACCCTGTGTGTTGGGAGGGCCAACTCGGCAGGTATAACGGCTTCACTTCCAAACGCCAGCATATATGGTGATTCTCCAGTTGCTACTCGGGGAGTAGTTCGGTAAGCCCAGAGTACTGATTGTAGCTCGTTGATACAATTCGATTTTGCATCATCCAATCTTTTCTTCAAGCCATTTAGCAGCGTTCTATTTGTCACTTCAGTTTGTCCATTGCTTTGAGGATGGCCTGGTGCTGAGTGGACCTTCAAAATATTTGACTGATGATAATAGGCAACGAACTCCTCGTTATCAAATTGTGTTCCATGGTCTGTGATGAAGGCATGAGGAAGACCATATCGACAAATGATGTTCTTCCAAATAAATTGGTACACCTTCTCGTACGTCATGTCAATGAGTGGCTCAGCTTCTACCCACTTAGTAAAATAATCTACTGCGACGACGAGGTATTTAAACCTTCCTCGGGTCGTTGCCAGTGGCCCAACCAAATCAATTCCCCACATGTCAAATGGCCAAGGAGAAGTTATGGGTGTCAACAATGCTTGTGGAGTTCTTCGGATGGAGGAAAGCGCTGGCACTTATCACACTTCTTGGCATAGGCTATACAATCAGCCCTCATCGTCGTCCAGTAGTATCCCTGCGTCATCACCCTTTGCAAAAGCGTTCGACCTGCTACATGTGCTCCACAGGACCCTTCATGGATCTCTTCAATTAATTCTTTCACCTCGGAGAGATGTACGCATCTCTGCAAACCTGCCATAATTCCTGGTCTATATAAAATACCATTAGTTAATACATAACGAGCAGCTTTAAACTTCAACTTCCTGGCTGCGAGTTTGTCAATTGGCAATTCTCCCTCCTCGATATACGCCCTGATGGGATCCATCCAAGATGGTCTTAAATCAAGGGTGATAAAGTTCATCGTCAGATCTTCATCTATACTTCGACCAGCCAACACTTCAATTGGGATTATTCGTCGTAACTCGATGCGAGTAGCTGATGCTAGTCGAGCTAGGGAGTCTGCTCTCGCATTCTCCATTCTTGGTATTCTGACCAGCTGAATAGCAGCAAATTCTGACACCAGCTCCTTTGCCTTTGTATGATATCTGATCATTAATTCTCCTCTAACTGCATATACTCCCATCATTTGGTTTACGATCAATTGAGAATCACTGAAAACAATGACCTATCGCGCCTTCATAATCTTTGCCAAACTAAGTCCTGCAATCATGGCCTCATACTCAGCCTCGTTGTTGGAAGCTTTGAATTGGAAACGCAGGGCGTATTCCATGTCGACCTCGTCCGGAGTGCTCAAAACTATCCCCGCGCCACATCCTGTAGTGCAAGATGAACCATCTATATATAGCCTCCATATAGGTAACTCATCTTTAAATTTCTGCTCTGTCAGAGTTCCTCGGTGAAATATTTGTTGCTTTCTTTCATCCTCCCCGGATTTTTCTTTCTCTTCGTCGATCATCTCTTCTTTCCCTTTTACCAATCGAAATTGGTCTGAGCTTGAATTTTATGATCTTGTAACATCCACTTGCCCTTTTACCAACTGGAGTTGGTCTGAGCTTGTGTTTGCTGATCCTGTAACATCCACAGGTTGATCAGCGAGCAACTTTTGCTCCTCGGGGGTATCAGGATAGGTGAACTCTGCTATAAAATCTGCCACAGCTTGCCCTTTTAATAATGATCTGGGTTCATAAACTATATTATATTCATCGAGTTCTATTGCCCAGTACATCAGTCTCCCTGATTTTTCTGATTTATGAAGGGCCTGCCTCAATGGCATATCGGTATATACTACTATGGTATGATCCTGGAAGTATGGCCTCATTCTTCTACTTGCCTCAATCAACGCCAGTGCAAATTTTTCCAGCCTTGGATATCTGATCTCTGCTCCTCGGAAGGCCTTACTTGTGTAGTAAATTGGTTTTTGCACTCCATTCTCCACTCTAATCAACGCCGAGCTAACTGCATTCTCGGACACTAAAAGGTACAAATACAATTTTTCTCCCATCAACGGCTTGAACAACAGTGGAGGTGTTCCCAAGTATTTCTTCAAGTCTTGAAAAGCCTTCTCACATTCATCATTCCACTTAAAAGTCTTTCCGAGTGTCTTGAAGAATGGGAGACATCTATCAGTTGCTCGTGATACAAATCTGTTGAGTGCTGCTACTCGTCCTGTGAGACTCTGTACTTCCTTCTTCGTCGTTGGAGATCGCAGTCCTAATAGAGCTTTGATCTTTTCAGGATTTTCTTCAATGCCTCGTTGATTGACAATGTACCCGAGGAACATGCCTTCTCGTACTCCATATATGAACTTCGTCGGGTTCAGCTTCATTTGATATTTATCCAATTGATAAAAAGTTTGACTTAAGTCAACTAGATGATCGGCAGCTTTCTTGCTTTTCGTTAGCATATCGTCAATATAGACTTCCATATTGCAACTGATTTGTTCAGCAAAGACTTTGTTCATCAGCCGCTGATATGTCGCACCTGTGTTTTTCAAACCAAAAGGCATAACATTATAACAATAAGTTCCCCTAGGGGTAATGAAAGAAGTACTCTCCCTGTCTTCAGGTTTCATTTTAATCTGATTGTAACCAGAATAAGCATCCATGAATCTCAGCAACTCGTGTCCCAAGGTAGCATCCACTAGTTGATCAATTCGGGGCAATGGAAAATGATCCTTTGGACATGCCTTGTTGAGGTCGGTGAAGTCTACACACATCCTCCATTTATTGTTCTTCTTTTTCACCATCACTACATTTGCTAGCCAGTCTGGATATTTAACATCTTCAATGAAACAAGCTTTCTGGAGCTTCTCGACTTCCTCCTGTATAGCTTGATTCTTCTCGGGACTGAATACTCTTCTTCTCTGCTTCACAGGCTTGATCTCCTTATTCACATTGAGTTCGTGACATAAGAAGTTTAGGTCTATCCCAGGCATATCTTCATGACTCCATGCAAAAGTTTGTTTTCTGCTTCTAAGGAAAGTTATCAATTCTTGTTTTAATGAGGCTTCCAACGATGAACCTATTTGAGTAGTTCGCTCAGGGTGTTCGTCGTCCAGAATGATGTTTTCAGTAGCTTCCACCACTTGACCCTTCACGAGTCGCGACTCATCTCGAGGATCCGATGTTTCAATCTCTTTACCTTCATCCACTTGATAGGTAGTAGTCTTTTTCCTTGATTCCTCTAGCTCCTCTTGCTCGGCAGATGAATAATAACATTCCCGAGCTACTTTCTGATCACCCTTCACAACTCCTACTCCAAAAATTATTGGAAATTTTAGGCACTGATGTACTGTAGATGGTATAGCCTCGAACTTCTTCAATCCTACTCTTCCCATGATGATATTGTACGATGATTGGACATTCTTATCCATCACGAAGAAACGTATTCTTTTTATCCGACAAGCAGGCCACGTATCAATGGATATATCCAACTTGACCGTCCAAAGTGGAAATACTTTCTCGCCAGCAAAACCGATGAGGGGTCTGTGGTAAGGCTCCAGTTGAGATAGATTTAGATTTAAACTATCGAAGCACGAGTAGAACATGATGTCTGCCGAGCTACCATTGTCGGCCAGCACTCTTGAAATCATTACCTCCTTCATTCTCATCTTGATCACCAATGGGTCATCATGAGGATACAGAACACCTGCGAGGTCATTCTTTGAAAAACCGATGACCAATTTCTCCTTATTCACCTTTCTCGGGCAATCTTCCTCAGCTAGATTTATTCGCTGAATGTACGAGCAAGCTTGAGCCTCATCGAGGTAAGCTTTTCTCTCTGCAGTAAGGTCTCCTCCTCCTCCTCCTGCATCTCCACCTGTAATAACATTGCAGTCAAATGACCCAAAGCGTATTAAAAATACCTCTCGTTTTGGCTGCCTTGGTTTCTTGGGAAGATCGGTATCATCTTTATGGTTTCTTTTCTTGTTCTGCTCTGCTCGACAAGGAGATTTAGACCTCTCTCTTGTTCGGTCGCTGTTTCTTCTTTCATTTCTACGATCAACGTACTTTGCCAGTTTTCCTCGTCTAATGAGTGTTTCGATCTCATTCTGAAGAGCTATGCAATTTTTGGTCATATGGCCATGATCTTTGTGAAACTCGCAATATTTTTCCCTATTCCTCGCATCAGGATCTGCCTTTATTTTCTTTCGCCAGTTTAACTCCTCGGTGTTCTTGATTTCTTCCAGGACGTGGTTGATATCTATCTTCAAAGGAGTGTAATTATCAAATTTCCTCAAGACCTACCATGACGACCTATTTTTGGATTGTTTGTCACCGCCGTTGTTCTTATGCTCTTTCTTCTTGGCTTTGTCGACTTCCACCTTGGTTTCTTTATCCATATTCTTCTTCGCAGCCATAGCCTCCTCGGCGTTCATGATTTTGGCCGCTTTCGCCATCAATTCTGACATAGTTGTGGGTGGATCTTTGGCCAAAGTGTAATATAACTTATTAGGCAACAGCCCACTCATCAAGGCAGTGATTGCTGTCTTCTCCTCATAATCAATGACTTCAAGTTTCTAGTTATTAAAACGAGTTACATAATCTCTGGTACTTTCACCAGCTTTTTTTGTCTAACACTTAACAAATGTGCTACTCGTTTAACTGGCTTTGCCCCAAAGCAGAAATTTCTAATGAATAACTCGGCCAGTTGAAAGAAAGTTGAGATCTTACCCCGAGGAAGATTATTATACCATATTTGAGCAGATCCGGTAAGAGTTCCCGAGAATACCCTGCATCTCATCTCGTCTGGGACAGCATAGATGTCGGATGCAGCCTGATACTGTTCTATATGAAGGACAGGATCAGTCTTTCCATCATACTTAGGAGTCACAACAGGTGCTTTGAACTTTGATGGTGTTGGAAAATCTACAATAGCCTGGACAAAAGGTGTTCCTCGAACAAAGGCTCGTTGTAGAGGATTCTTGATCTTAGCCATTTCCCCTAATCTATCCTCCAGCCTCTGAATAGAACCTTTCCATGCATCATTTCCTTCTTCGGGCCTATTGGTTCAAGCAGCTGATTGCGTTGAAGTGGCTTCCTGGGATCTATCCTGACGAGCAGCTGGTCGCTCATAGGATCTATCTTGACGAGCAGCTGGTCGCGATTGGGCAGATCCTTCCCTTAAGGTTGTTGATCATCGAAAGCTCCTCGACACTGCATTAAGAGGACTTTTGTTCCTTCTAGGGCCTAATCGGTCGAAAGGAGAAACCCTACTTAATCTTTCCAATGCGCTGGTCCTTTCTGGGGAGAGAGTGACACGTTGGTCAGTATCTGTGGCTCGGACTGACGAAGTTCGCCCAGGTTGATAAGAGAAATCTTCAGACTCCTCATTACGATATGAATTGGTACGCCTAGTACGTGAGGATGGTGCACGGGTGTTTCTTTGAACACTTCGCAGTCCTGAATGGGTTGGTGCACCGCCATGGAGGGTTTGGATGAGTTGTCGCATTGTTTCTTACATGACGGTCTGGCCCTAAGCCAGATTTGTCATTATTCCAGCCAGATCTGGAATATTAGGCGGAGCAGATGGATTTGGAGGGGTTCCAGCGTTTTGATTTCTGGATTCCAAAATATCAGCCATTTGTAATGGATTATTTTTGGTGAGAAAACGATATTACCAGTCGTTCCCATAGACGGCGCCAATCTGTTGATGTAAAAAATTAGATCACTCTAATTAATCAATCACAGATAAATAAATGAGACAAAGAATTTTAAAGTGGTTCAGCCTTATAAGAATGGCCTACGTTCACTGTTTTATTATTGCTGAGTGTTTAAGAATTCTCGATTAGAAGTTCTATTAAGAAATTTCGGTCTGGATTCAAGTTCCCTTTACAATGAGGATTGTACAATGTATTTATAGCCCTGAGGCTATAATGTGAAAGGGTAATACATTAAATGCGGTACATATGAAAGGGTAATACATTTAATGCCCCTTAAGCGTGTGCGCCTGAATGATAAGCATTTAATGAATCAGTTGAACTGTTGGTTATCCAACTATTAATACTTTGTTCGAGGTGCAGCTCGGACCGCCTGAGTTGCTCGGACCGCCTAAGCTTCTCGATATTCAAGAGTTCCTCGGAGAGGTCTTGTTCCTCAGAGCGTCTGAGTTCCTCGGAGCATCTGAGTTCCTCGGGGAATCAGTGTTCCTCGTTGTAGTATGGTTCCTCAAAGCGTGTGAGTTCCTCAGAAGTATTTATTATTGCCATGTAGATTGCCACGTGTCATCAGTTAATTGGGCCATGTCAGCAGACTAAATTTGGTATCAACAGTATGTAAAGGTTATCAACCCAGAACAAAATAATAAAATACAATTTCCATGCCAGAAAATGTTTGACGTTAAGGGGCCCTCAGCAAATTGTAGATGCCTCAAGATATGTCTATAGCGACATCAATCACATTCGCAGGCAACGGATCAAAGCTGCTATTTTCTATGCTGTTGTTGATATCATCTCTGGTTTCCTTTTTCCAGCAAGCATTTTCATATCTGATGTGTGTACGTTTCTCGCAGGAGCATGGCTCACCTAATTTTCTATTCGGAGTTTTTTAGGTTTGAAATCCATCACCAATGTTAAAAGCCAATGTCAGGTCACAAAAAAATTGAAAAGAAGAAGCTAACACTACATATATTATTGCATCAAAGTCAAAACTGAACCATAATTAAAAACATTCCTTTAATCGAATGGAATCAAGAAGCGAGGTCGAACTTGCAACAATAGGATATGAGGTCACCAAGAACCGAAAATGACAAAGATTGACAGAGCAACCACAAACACCACTGGAATTAAAACCAAAATGAAAATTCATAACAAAATCTGTGCAGCATTGGTTTGAGTATTAGTTCCATCAACAGCCATCTCAGTTTCATGTACCTCATCATACATGCCTAACTCCTTATTGTACAATGCAGAGAAATAGAGTCGTCTCTGTAAGTAGATAAGGAAAACATATTAAATGTTTTGCAACATTGAAAAAATCATGTCATGTCTACTTCTTTCATAAGTTCATAATTATACCTAAATCCATGTATAGAGATAAGCATAGTCAATGAATTTTAAAACTGGTAAAATCTATGTGCGTTACACATCCTTAACACACATTGAGAAAATAAAATACATAAAAAGTCTCTTGGAAATAAATGAATTATGCCCTCCAATAGAAACAAACTTCAACAATAAATTGAGGAAGAGCATATGAGAGATCCATTATATCATATTATGATAGACTTACGATAAAATCAGTTCATAGTACTAAGTTTGAAGGAAAAAAACTATTCAAAGACTTGTGGCTCAACTGGTGAGCACTGTAAATAAACATTCTGAAGTTGACATCACTCGCTATAAAAAAAGTATCAACGAAAAAAGGTATGAAACAAACATAATTTATATTTGGTTGAGAACATGTGGAATGCCAAAAAAACCAAAATTTAGTTTTTATGCTCTTAGTCAAAAAAGGTGTTTGTAAACAAAGACACTAATTGCATATAATACGGACATGGAGTCACAACGCTGAACATTTTCAACACCTAGAAAACTTGCAAAAAATTAAAACCAAGAAAACTTGAAATTTTTTTATTAACATAACCTTGATTCATGGAGATCCATATAAATAATCATAAGTTCAACCATTTTCCATGTTTAAAAATTGTAATGAAGGAAACACCCCTGCAACTTCATTCACATTCATTTATAAGTGCGATCAAAATTTCAAATAAATAGAAGTAGAGGAGGTATAATCACATGAATACATATTTTTTTCACAAAGAAAAACTCAACTCTACAACTAAAGCCTAATGCTTACAGTAGCCGCTATTTCTCTTAAAAACTTAAACCATCCTTGACCCCTGTAAATGAATTCAAGATGACCATATAAAATATATCATGCAAACAATATATAAAACAAATTTAATTGAACAATAATTAAGAAGAGTGATAGAACGAAAGGTATTTCTTCATTTATGTACATAATTTAACCAAACGCGATCTTATTTCTCGAGACTGTCCCAAGGTTTACAGCTATCACTTTGGTCAGTATCTGTGTCTCGAGGCTATCCCACATCTCGAGACTGTCCCAAGGTTTACAGCTATCACTTTCTCGCATCTTAGGGTCCGTTTGATAGAAAACTGGGAAAATGCAAATGATTCCAGGACATTTGATTCCGGGGCAAACAATTCCAAGGCAAATGAATATTTTCCAACTTGTGTGTGTTTGATACAAGTTGGAAAATCATCAATTTTCCATATTTTCTATCAAATGCAAAAGTTGGAAAATAGATATAAATGTGAAAAATTTATTTATGGAATATACATCTATACTAAATATATATTACTAAATATACAAAATATATGAATATATATTATAGTATTTGCGAAATATATATTATATTCATATGTTTTGTATATATTGTTAATATATATATATATATATATATATATATATATATATATATATATATATATATATATATATATATATATATATATATATATATATATATATATATATATATATATATATATTCGGATATATATATTATATTATTTGTGAAATATAGTATATATTGTTAATATATATATTCGGATATATATATTATATTATTTGTGAAATATATATATTCGGATATATTGTTAATATATATATTCGAATATATATTAATATATTTTGTATATATTGTTAATATATATATTCAGATATATATATATATATATATATATATATATATATATATATATATATATATATATATATATATATATATATATATATATATATATATATATATATATATTATTTGTGAAATATATATATTCGGATATATTGTTAATATATATATTCGGATAGATATATTGTTAATATATATATTCAGATATATATATATTCGGATAGATATATTGTTAATATATATATTCGGATTGATATATTGTTAATATATATATTCGGATATATATATATTCGGATAGATATATTGTTAATATATATATTCGGATATATATATATATATATATATATATATATTATTAAATATACTAAATATATGAATATATATCCGAATATTCATATATTCGAATATATATTTAATAATATATATTTATATATTTAATAATAAATATATTCGTATATATATATTGTATGTTTAATAATATATATAATAATATATATTCGGATTTATATATTCTTAAATGTACAAAAACATATTTAGTATATATAATAATAATAATAATAATAATAATAATAATAATTATTATTATTATTATTATTATATTATTTATGAAAAAATATATATATACTAAATATATATTATTAAATGTTCAAACTCTATGAAAATATAATATATTATTTATGAATTATATGAATATATATTATATTATATATTGAATATACTAAATATATATTATTTACATAATATATATAATATATTGTTTATGGAATATATGAATATATATTATATTATATATTGAATAATATATATTCAGTATATATATATATATTTTATATATTTGAGCACATATATGTATATTGCGTATATTTCGTATATTTAAATATATTACATATATTTATATTAAATTTATATAATTCGTATACGAATTATATAATTTATATAAATGTACGAATTATATACAAATTATATACGAATTAAAATATAATTTATATAAATGTACGAAATATATATATATATATATATATATATATATACATATATATTATATTATATTAAAATATACGAAATATATATATTTACATATTTATTAACAATATATATTTATATATTTATGAAATATATTGAGTTATAAAAAAAAATTGGTTTTTAGTGATTTGCCACCCAAAGGTGGCAAACAAAAACCTGCCCCCCAAAGAATTGAATTCCACCCTAGGGTGGCAAATTGTGCTTAAGTGGTGTTGTACATAGAAAACAAATTCCAAGGCAAATTAAGGCTATCAATCAGCCAAAAAACTGAAAAATACGAGAATTTTCCAACTTTTCTGAATTTGCCTTGGAATTGGAAGGCTATCAAACGGACCCTTATTTCTTCTTACAAAATCATAGGAGAGCTGGTTTTTTTCTCTCTCTCTCTCTCTCTCTCTCTCTCTCAAGAAGTGATTTCTCTCTCCTCCACACCATGGCCTAAACACCACTATTGTCTCCCCTCCACACCATGGCAAAACCCTATAAGATCACAACTTCAAAACCTCCGCTCCACATTGTATGTTCAGCGTTCTCCTTATCTCTGTTTGTGGGCCACGATTGGTGGTATTTTTTCCTTTTTTTAATCCATGGATCTACCGCAAAAATCGACGATTGGTGCTCCATCTTCCTTTCCTGTTTGCGGGCCACAACTGGTGGTGTTTTTTCCTTGCCGGACATAGTTCTCAGTTCGACCTCTCTGTTTTGAAACGAAACACTTATAGAAGGTTCCTCCGAGCCCTGTTCATCTCTCACAGTGGCAACAACCTTGGTGACCAATAATAAACTCCCACCATCAGAAAGAATGGCTATTTTGAAACACATTAGTGACTTTTGGAGTTGTTTTTCTCTTTGTTATTAATACACGTTGACGGGGTAATACACGTTTTTCTCCTTTGGGCTATTTCACCTCATATTTATTTGGTTTATTCCATCTAAACAAATAGCTCACGATTCAACGATGCAAAGGTGTTTTTTTTATTTGCAGCTCCTTTTTTAGAATCACCATTGTTATAGTTCAACGATGTTGAATTTTTTGATCTTCCCACAACTATATATTCTATCTGCAAGTATGGGTACTGTAAAAAGATCTCAAAAACAGTTTGTTTATTTTGTTTATTTTATATGATCTCTTATTCTAGGCATTTGTCGTTGATCTAACATTTTGTCTGTTTTTAGTTTTTGTATCTCACAGTTTGTATATTTTTCAGTTTTCATGCGATTATCCATGGTTAAATTTTTTCTCTTGTTCTGAGTTTTTTCCCCTCATCTTCACAGCGGAAAGGTATTTCCACGTTTTGAAGGCATTCTCAAGTCCTTGGAACTTTCATTCAAATTCAATAGTAGAAATTTGTTCGTTGCCTTTGAACAGTTCAAAATAATTAGATAAGCGGTTTGAAATCTATTGTCACAGTTCTCTTTTTCATTTATGTACTTAATTTGTTGAAATTTATAGAATGAACCTCTCTCTCTCTCTCTCTCTCTCTCTCTCCTGCACTTAGTTTTTTCTATTTTTTAGGGTTTCAAACAGTAGAAACCTTATAATTTTTGGGTTTTCAATTTTTGGGGTTCTCAACTTTAGAGGTTTTCGGGGTATGAAAGGTTTGGAACCTACAAAGAAAATTAACTCTCTAGAATTTTTTGGAATTTTCAGCTTTTTGAAAGTTTTAAAATGTTTTGAACAACTTCTTAAAGTATTTTTTTCAGTTATTTTTATTTATTGCTGAGTACTTATATATCTCAGTGAAGATTTGAAGTTTACATTTGGGTAATTAGATGTCATTTGGTCATCTAGAATTGAATTTTTCAAGAGGTTGGCCATGTGTGTGTTTGCATAGCAGGTCTCATTAGAGACTCTATGAGAAGATTTGTAATGACACTTCTTGGTTCAAGATCCTTTGGGTATAGAATCTAAGGTTTGAAACCTATAATTTTTCAAGAGGTTGCTCATATGTGTGTCTACTTTTTTTCTTTTCTTTCATCTAAAGGTATTTTTTGGGGGATCTTATATAATTTATTTATTTTGGGGAAATTGATGTTACTCTAGAAATAAAAAAAAATCAATAATTTGTACTGAAATTGTTATTGACACTTGCTTATTGTGATGGGTTTACAATTTTATTTTGTTACCAGCATATTTAATTTTATCTCCAAATAGGATTACATTGTATATGAGTTTTTGCTATGGTTTATCGTATTATGTTGTAGCGTGTAAACGTGAAGATTCAAGTGATTATAGGTGCAAGAAAATATTTTTATTGACACCGTGTTCATGCTTGAGTTTCGGAGAGAACAAATTGTTTTTTATTAACATTGTGAAGAAAATGTTACATAATTTTTTTTATTTTTATGAAAAAACTTTGTATTTATAAAAAGGTTTTATTTGAACTTTTTATAATACTTTTTATTTGTAAAAAAGCCTGCAACCATTAGTTTATTTAAAAGAAATTATAAAATCAATTGTATTATAAAATAGTTATAAACAAATCGTATTTACACTCAACTTCAATGTTTACAAATTTATAAGGACATTTTGAGTAGTAGGCCAAAACAGACTAATATGTTTATAACATCGTCGGACATTTTGGCCATCGAATAATTAAGTGACAAAATTGAGGTTAAGTTTAAATGACCTTAAATTAAAAAGTGGTATGTAATTAATACAACCACAAATAGAAAATATACAAAAGTAGTCACGATAAAATTATGAGCGTGCGGCACAAATTTATGAGTTGATTTTTATCTATATATATCGAAAAATGTATTTTGAGTTGATTTTTTACTAGTCCCTGAAATGCTTAAAGAACATAAAAAAATATAAAATAAAAATATTTTTAGTATTTAAAAAAAATGGTCCGTCACGGACACATGTTGAAAGGGCAACTGTCAGAGAAAGTCTTTCTCTCTCTCTCACTATATATATATATATAAGAGCTAGGATTGAATGGTGTAAAATTGAATCCAATGGTTGTGGTATTTTCCCCCTTTTATTCATTCCGATTTTTACTTAAATTCAAATTTTGGGGTATTTTTGTAAAAAATCTCTCCAATTAGTCTTCTCACTCAATCACCCTCACCCATCTACCCACTCAATCACTCTTACCCTCACCCTCACCCTCACAAGCTCTAGCGCACATGATTTCCCAACCTCTCTCTCTCTCCCGCCCTCACTCGGCTGCCGCTTATCCTCCTCCTTCTTCTTTTTCTTCTTATTAAATATGTGGTATTCCCTCTCTTATTCTTATTCTTGAAGATGTGATTAAGGTCTTTTTGGTTTTCAAACTTGAAATTTAGGGTTTAGGGTTCGAAAATTTGATTTTGAAATTGGTGTCTTTGTCTAACTCATATGACGTTTTAGACATTATATTTTAGATCCAAGTTTGGTAGCTGAACACCAGCTAAGGATATTCACTCAATCAGTTGTAGTGGTCTTTAGTTCGGGCTTTGTTTTCTTCTTCTGTTACGATTTATTATATCTATATTTGTTACACATTATCTCTAATTTGACTCCCCTCTCTCCTATTATATATTGCTTTGATTTTTATGTTCATTTGACAATTAGTAGATTGACATTTCATTATTTTTTCACTAAACTTATTTCTCTATTTCAACAATAATTTAGTTTGTTAAGGAATCTTATTTGTTTATTTGATTGGTGGCAACATGGACTTAAGGCTGGTTTGAAGCATGATGCCATTTGGTACATTTGGTATATGTAATTGTTGAACTTGGATTGGGGATTTTGAGGTTTTCTATTTTCCCAAGAAATTGGAAATCAATTCTCTCCTGGATTTTGGGGTTACTCTTATTATGATACCCATTGACTTAGATTAGATTTTTGTAAGTTGTGAAATATGATGCTAGCATATTTATTATTTAAGCATTTTTAGGGATTTGGATTTGTGGTGGATATCAATTTTATCTGTCTTACTTTGCGATAGTTATTTAGATTCACACTCTTCAAATTTACCATGGATGTGAGCTATATATATCACACTCATGTTTAAATTTGGTGTAGGCAATGAAGTTTATGACAGGAAATACGATATACTCGGGGGTTGATACATATAGTTTTTGTACATGAAAATGGACAACAACATTCACGGATTATCTCCATGGGTATGTAATTGTTTTCATCGTTTGCCCTCTTCCATGTTTGGATGCTGAAATCTAATTTTAGATCAGGTTGAAGACCATGCTGAACACATTTTTATTTTTTATTTTTAGAGGAAATTGGAGCTTATCTCAAAGGGTTTTCACATCGATCAATTGATCTTATCCCCGTGGATAGCAACGATCACGGATTTTTCCTCATGTTTGAAGGAATAATTCCATTTAATGATAGAGCTCATGTCAGTTTTCTCTAATCTAACTGTGTGTATGTGATTGAAACCAATTTCTTTTTTTGGTTAACCAATTTATTCGTTTTATTTTTTTTTGTAGATCTAGATCTCTCCATATTTGTTCTTTTTGGAAGGTTAAAAATTTTCTTTTCAACTCCATATTGAGGCACTAGCATGCAAAAGCTCTATCTCACTCTTGATCTTCACCCCTTGGTTTTTGATGATCTTAATCCCAGTATACCATCCTTTTTTTCTCTCTATTTTTGTTAGCACTTATTTAAGCCACAAAAAAAAAAATTCTAGTGTTTGAAATCATTTATTTGATGTATTCCATTACTAAATTTAGCACATTACAGTCTAGCTGAATAACACAATTCACTTTATTTTTTTATTTAACTATGATTTCAAGATCCCTCAAAATGTTGTTTTATATTTCAAGATTTATCTAAAAGCTTTTTTTTGTTATTATTTCATATTTAGCTCGAGATTTTATCATGAGAATCATTACTTATGAGACCATTGACTAACTAATTATGCCCACCCTATATATTTTCGACTAAAACAAGGCGTGAAACTGGGAGATCTTGGCTTTTTTATACTTAACAAAGTTATTACAAAAGTATTTTACATATCTTTTCAGATATGTGTTTTCAACATATTTAAATAGATTTTAAGTAGTTAATTTAATTTTTTGTCTTTACATATCTAATATTCTTTGTGTGATTTGTATTTTGGGGGTCTTTCTTTTTTAAGTTTCATATTAACAAAATTGGATAGTTGGGCACGAGATGTGATGCGAACACAACTTAGAAAAATTTTAACTTATTTGTTTTTGAAGATTGCTGTGTGGAGCTCGACACGAGCACATTCTTATTTTAAGAACCTTGCATGTGGAATGTGTAGCACCCCGTATTTCTGACCATTTAAATATTTAATTAATTCGGGTAAATTTAAATTACAAGTGTGTCGTAATTTAATTGAATTAATTATTATGCGTGTATTTAAATATTAATTGGGAGAGATAATGATTAATATAAATAGAATAAAATTTACTAGGTGTGTAAATAATACATGACTATTATTCTACGTCGAAGCGAGTTAAACGACATGAATCTTAACCAGGAGTCGAGTATAGATTATATTAAGGTTGAGATGGGGACTTTTAGTTGAGTGACTCGGATGACGATTCTAATTACACAGTTGGTTCTGGATGCATCGATATAGTCAGAAAAGAGTGCATAGGGGTAGTAATTGGATCTGGGGACTTTTTGAGGCATAACCGAGCCCATGCGAGAGTATTCAGGTCATTTGGACTGGGCCCATAAGCCTAATTTCGGGTTTAGCATTTATTTAACCTAAATTAATAAGGATTGAATGAGAGTTAATCATATTTTAACCCTAAGAACTTGATAGAGGAAAACATAAAGGATTTTGGGGAGCTTTTGAGAGCCAAATCAAGAGGAATTGGGAGTGTTCTTCATCAATTCATCTTCTACCTCAAAGGAATCAGACACTCTAAATCTCATCAGGCAAGTGGTTAACTTGCATTCAATCTAAATTACTAAATCTCAGTTCATATCATAGTGGGTGTAAACCATAAATCTATAAAAATGGGTTTTCATGATTTCAATGCTAATTTGAAGATTAATCATGACATTGATGATGAAATAGCACGTAGTACTATTAAAATTATATTCCTATTATAAATCCATGATTAGATGTGTTGGTTTGATGATGGGAAAAATAAAAATTAGGAAGGCAATGGGTTAAATGGGAGAAAAACCCAAATTCAGGTATTTTTATTTTTGATTGAAAGTATTGTGTTTTAGGAGTGTAGTGATCATCTATTGTTCCAATGGTATCCCAATGTTTAAAAAAAAAGGAAAAATTACGATTGTATGTAGATTCTTGAGTTAAAAAATATCTACATTTATAGAGTGAATATGGAGTGTTGGTGAATTTTTTAGTCTGTTTTGAAGGAAATTGTACTATGACAATGTTAAAGTGATTCAAACGAACACGCTAGAGTTAATTGTTTCTTGCTGATTATATTTGAAATTTTGGATTTATTGAATTTGGAACTGTTCTCTATTTAAAAAAAAAATCGGCGTTCCTTATGTTATGTTATGTTCGTTCCTTATGTTATGTGATAGACACCGTGACCTATATTGAGCGATTTTATGTTAATTGTAGATGGTTCATTAGAATATTGAGTTTTCGTTTCTATCATCTTATGTAATGACAATATGGTGACAATTTAATGGTATTGGTGTTGTTTAAAGGTAATAGGTGATGATTTAATGGTACTGTGTGAAGGTTCAGTATCGTGTGAAGGTTTTCTACCCGTGTTTATGGTTAAAATGTCTACAATAGTTTAAAAATGGATGAGTCAGAGAGGAAAAAGTATATTTAGGATTGTAATCGATTGTTTCTTAAATGATGTGTTGGGGATTTGACAGTATAATATGTCTTTTATCTAATGGGTTAGGGTTGGGGATTTTGACATTAGAATACAAAATTTTGATAAACATGTTACTATTATTTCTAAATGTGTGAATTTTTTTTGTCTAAACCATCCTCTAAATAGTATTTGTAAATTTCTTTTAGATCGATTGTGTAACGGATATGGAGTGATCAGCGACAACAACAGTGTTCATGACAGCATGTGCTCTTGGTTGCAAGGTGTTAAACCCAATGTTGTCACTCTTTTATGCATATATTTAATTGTTATGATTATACCATTATTAAATGATGAGTTGCATTTGACACCTTTTTCATGTAAGATATAAACAAAATTGAGGGGTAATTACATGCACTACCTCTAACTTTTAGTATTGTTTCTTTCATGCTTTAATTTTGGAAAGATTGTAATTTGATTATTTGTTTCTAATTACCACATACATATATATATATATATATTTGTCATGTTTTGTATCACACTCAAGAATAAAGTAAGTAATTGGGTTTATACTGAATGTGCTTTTTATTAACTTTTATTATCATTTTTAATTTAGTTATATAAGTAAGATATGGGCATTCGTTCTACATAGTAGTATCCTTTTAGCTACCAAGCCAACAATGGACAGCTTTTAGGAGTTGAAGATTTGGGTACATATGACATTATAGGTTATAGTTTTATGGTTGTTGTGTATCAGGTCAAGTGAAGGACACCTTCAACAGGTACATAGTAGTATACCACTCATTAGAAAATTCCTTTTGCTCTTATCTGAAAAATAAAAGTTACATAAATATATATACCATACATTCTAATCCTTTTAGCTACTAAGCCAACCGTGGATAGCTTTTAGAAGTTGAAGATTAGGTACATACGACATTATAAGTTGTAGTGTTCTCTATGTGTGAAACTCATAAGAACAAGTTTGAGGAGTTTTTAAGCTCCAATCACTATTATGGAGATTGAACTAAGTCACTTACCTACATACAAAGTGCGTGTCCTGTCTTGTTTGAATAGGTATGTGATTTGTGCCACTGTCCTGTTTTTCTTCATGTGATACGATTTGGTCATGTGTTTAAATTTAGTTGTGTATACATATTTACAAAGATTTTTTCTCATGTGTAATAAATGCACCAATATTTGTTATCTGCAAAGGGTTCTCATAGCTCAATTCTCTTGGACGATGACAAACACGTATTTATATCTCTTTGTTTAGGAATACTACATTTCTGTTAACAACTATGTTGATTTTTGTTGGTTTTACTCTTTACTCATTTTAAAGTTATGTCATAGATATTTATAATTTTCAATGTAGGGGTCATGAACCAATTTATACATCATGGATGGTTGAAACAACCAGAGCACTATGAATATGTGGAATACTGTAAATTGGTCTGGCAATCTACTGCAACTGACTTTTCACAACCACAACTTGGTTTTCATATTCACAACCAACACTGAGGCACCATACTCTCTAGCCATAAAGTCCCATATTTTAAGCATATGACTGGGCACAACCAATTAGAGACCATCCTCTAGAAAAATTCTAATAGACTTTGCATCCCTCTCTACATCACCATTAAAAAAACCTTGATACGCCATGTCAAAGAAAGAAAAATGCCCTTTAAGCTTAAACTGGTACGAAATCTCTCTCCATTGTTCCTCCGAATGATCTAAGGCTGTTTTAATTGACTAACTATATTTTTTTTTTATATCAGGTCGCATTTTGAAAACTATGGACAATCATTACCACAGAACGCATGGACAAACTCAATTGATATATATGTGATTTTTAAAGATTTTTGTTTAGTTGATGTATTTGTTTGATGAATTTGGACTTTTTGAATATTGTACGATTGGTTGCTATTCCTTAAACAGGGTGAATAGTCCAATAAACAGTTGAAATTATATTTATTTATTTTTTAAATTTACACTTTGTTAATGTGATTCCCAATGTGAATTTGATTGATGAATATTGTATATTTCATATTACATTTGAGTTTATTTGATGAAATTTGACTATTTGAATGTCATTGGATTATTTGTTATTTGTTAAGTAGAGTGGATAGTATTATAAACAAACGAGATTATAGCAAAAAAATTTCAAAATTACATTTTTTTTTATTAGGGAATGAAAATTTTGCGATTTGTACATATGTACTTTGGAAAGTTTTTCCGTTTTACGATTACGTACTTTGAAATTTTTTGACGTGCCTTTAGGCATGGGCATTCCACTAGTATATATATATATATATATATATATATATATATATATCCTGCTATGACTCTCAAATAACTCCCCCAAATCTCCCCGCAAAAGTAATAAAGTCGGGACCCATACCATAAGATAATACTTAAAAGTAGGTGAGAAAATATATAAAATTTGCGTCACTTTTGGTGGAGGTTTTGGGGAGAGTTTTGTACCCATATCATTATTCTCTCTCTCTCTCTCTCTCTCTCTCTCTCTCTCTCTCTCTATATATATATATATATATATATATATATATGGTTCACAAAGTTCCAATACTTGAATTGAATCCATCAATAGCCCCATGCTTTGACCATTGACTCCATGAATGTTTGCATGCATAATAACACCATATGCATGCATTGGTTGTTGTAGTTTGTACCTATGTTTTTAAAAGAAAATGTGAATTAATTGCAATGCATGTAATAGGTGGCCCAAATCAGCATCATGTGAGGTAAGCAAACATGGTTTGCTTCTTACGAAGACCTCACCAACCAAAACATAAGCACAAAACATACTTATATCTACATAATTGAGTTGGTTGTGCCTATGTTCCGTTTTAAATGACAACTTCTATTCATATATAACTAATGACTTGGGATTTAGTAATATAAAATAGACTCTAGAATATGATATTTTTTGTGATTAGGCTGATATGGCAAACCGACATTAGATAGTAATTTAAATGGATCCATGTCAATTATAAACACCATTCAATATGTATTTGACACATTAGTCCGATCACAAAATAATCACAATTTAAGGCATCCTTAATATTTGTGCATTCTACTATAACTGCCATAAATTTCATAATTTTGTTGTGTTAGTTGTAGTCCATATTTAAAATAAGTAATTTTAAATTGGCACACTTTTGGGATATATATAGTCAAGTTTTTTTTTCTAATTAATCCCTACTTTTTAATGTGTTATTTGATTTTCCTCACTTTCATAATCCATTTGACTTAAAAGAGATTATTATGTTTGAGTCCTAGTTGAAAATTTTGTCCTATCAAAGTACCATATTACTCAACCATCATCTAGGTCCTATATTTAAAATATGAGTAATGCTATGGGTACCAAACAACTCTCTCAAATCTCCACTAAATAACATTAATGAGGTGTGTCGTGACGAAACTCATACCACAAGTTATAACACTTAAAACTATTTGAGGAACATTTAGAAGAGTTATTTGAAAGACATAGCATTTCCCTTAAAATATTTATCAGTACGTTTATCAAAATATCCAAAATCAAACATCGTTAACATAGTTATGTCCCTCTCTCTCTTTCCGATGATGTTGAGAATGAACATTTCAGCTCCTACATTACCTCCTCTTCTTCTCGTCTTTTTTCACACTTTTTTCTTTTCATTTTTTTGTTATGGTTTTGGAGGCAATGATGAGAAAGTGGGTAATGGTGGGTTTTTACGATTGATGGTGGAGTTAAGGTTTTGTTGATGTTTTGATTTTGTGATGGGTGTAAATAATATTGGGTAAGAATAAAGATGGGTATTGTTGTTGCAGTAATAAACAATTAAATGCAGAATTAAATTCAGGAACGAAATTACCCAATTGGAGCATATAATTCTGGGGCAGAAAAATAATATAAGAATTCCGGAAACTGGACAGCGAAGAACACGGCTGAGTCGCGGACTAGGTCGCTCTCTTTAAGGTGTTTCGCGGCTCTGCCTCTAATTGTGCCGACAGTCTGCAGCCCCGTCACCCCCAGGATAAAACAGCCTCCAATTAAATTACGGATTGATAGCACAAGAATTAATCCGGTCTGATCACACCCATTCTGTATTAATTGCTCGATTCTAAATATAATTAATCTGTAGAACAAACAAGATTAATTATTCTGGGAGAAGGAAAAGAAAATTATTCTGGGCGGATTTTTTTTTTTTCCAGAACTGTAGGGTATTTTCTGTGTTGAAAGCTGTATTGAAAACGAAGGTCTCAACCTCTTTTTATGCAAAAAGAAATTACCGTTAGTGGGCTAAAACGTGGAGAGAAATCTGGAAACGTGGGTGGAACAATTCAATCAGTTAAAGGCCCACGTTTTTTCGGAATTAATTACCGTTAAAAAATAATTTTTAAAGCCCAAAAACGTTAATTTATTTGTCCAAAAAATTAATTCTTAATGAGCCCAAGCCCAAGACCCGGACACGGGCACGGGCCGGGCCGGACGGACGGCGGCGGCGGCGCGCGCGCGCGTGTGACTTGGCCCATTGGGTCTGCCCCACATACCCACAAAAACTTGAATGCCCAAAGGGCTGAACCTTTGTTCCCAAAAAATTGTAAATATACACAACACTTTTGAAGCATCCCACCGATGTGGGACACGGAGAGAAAGCCAAAAGCCAAACTTATTGTTTTGCATCTTCAAACAACAGCTGTCTAGGACAGCTGTTTTCCAACAATCCCCCACTTGCAAAACTTGAAAACATTTTATCGAGCATTAATCTATAGAATTGTGCTTAAGCAAAGGTGTCTTTCGACTTGAACCTTTACGTAGTAAAGATGATTCAGAATATACTAGAGTAACCGTAGTTTTGAACTCTATCTCTGACAACATCCCACACACAACCCTACTTGGGTGTAAGTCTAATAGCTAGCACGTTACGGCCATGTGCTTCTATCCCAGTATAGTGAACGCTTTAGGAATTTGCCCAAAATATCCATAGGAAGCGGCCACACTTCAACATTCACATAGGTGAGTCTATCAAGAATACTCCTGTAGCTAAGTACCCCACTCAAATAAAGCTATAGATCTCATTAAGAGTTATCATAACTCATCCTTAACTCGCTTCAGGATATCATGCTCCATAGGGATGGACTCGGAGTAAAACCCCGTTCTATATTAATTAATAATCGCATGATTCAACCCATATCACTTGTGACTTGTTATTACCCTTTGAACATATTTCTTGGGATCTCCAGTCTATATGTTGGGTCACCATCACAAATGACTCATTTATCCAAGGGCTTTAGTCCCATCCCTTTCGTGGTGTTCCACACCTTTTCCCTAGCTAGTCCTTTCGTCAAAGGATCAGCTAAGTTCTGTTCAGACCGTATATGATCCACCCTCACAGCACCCGTAGAGATAAATTCTCTAACAGTACTGTGCTTACGACGTATTTGTCGTTTCTTACCGTTATAATAACGGTTCTCAACTTTTGCAATAGCCGCGGTACTATCACAATGAATCAAAACGGCTGGAATCGGTCTTTCCCATAATGGGATATCTGACAGGAGGTTTCTTAACCAACCTGCCTCTTCACTAGCAGCAGCTAGTGCTATCATCTCAGACTCCATAGTGGATTGAGCCAAAATAGTTTGTTTCTTAGATTTCCAAGAAACTGCACCACCAGCGATGCTAAATATATATCCACTAGTAGCCTTAGAATCATCAGATAGGGTGTTCCAATCAGCATCACTAAATCCTTCAAGGACAGCGGGATGCTTATTATAGTGTAATCCGAGGTTCATCGTCCTTTTAAGGTACCGCATGACCCTCTCAATAGCATGCCAATGCTCCATACTAGGTCTACTAGTAAATCTACATAGTACTCCCACAGCATAAGCTATGTCAGGTCTAGTGCAATCTGTAGCATAACGTAAGCTACCAATAATGCTTGCATAAGCATTTTGGTTTACACTGTCGCCAGTGTTCTTAAATAACTTTACACTAGGGTCAAATGGAGTACTAGCAGGTTTACAGTCAAAGTAATTATATTTCTTTAGAACTTTCTCAATGTAATGAGATTGATCCAAAGAAAGTCCCTTTTCTGACCTAGTAATATTAATTCCTAATATTACACTAGCTTCACCCAAATCCTTCATATCAAAGTTGGCACATAATAATGATTTAACATTTTCTACGGCATGATTATTGGAACCAAAAATAAGCAAGTCATCAACATAAAGACATATGATAGTGCAAATGTTCTCAACATATTTATAATAAATGCATTTGTCACTTTCATTAATTTTAAACCCATTAGAGATGACTAAGCTATCAAATTTATCATGCCATTGTTTAGGTGCCTGTTTGAGTCCATAAAGAGATTTATCTAATTTACATACTTTATTTTCTTGACCGTGTACAATAAAACCTTCAGGTTGATCCATATAAATCTCTTCTTCTAATTCTCCATTTAAAAATGCAGTTTTAACATCCATTTGGTGTACAATTAAATCATTTAAGGCAGCTATAGCAAATAGTACACGTATAGACGTTATTCTAGTCACGGGTGAAAATGTGTCAAAAAAGTCTACATTTTCTCTTTGTCTAAAACCTTTAGCAACAAGACGTGCCTTATATTTTTCAACAGTGCCATCAGGTTTTAATTTCTTTTTAAGAATCCATTTACACCCAATTGTTTTACATCCAGGAGGAAGGTCCACTAAATGCCAAGTTTTATTTGTTTCCAAAGAATCCATTTCATCATTAATAGCCTCTTGCCATAAATCGGCATCTAAAGAAGATAAGGCTTCTTGAATAGTGTTAGGATCCTCCTCTAAGGTGTAAGCATAAAAGTCGGGACCAAAATCTTTTTCTACACGAGCCCTTTTACTTTTTCGAATTTCTAAAATGGATTCATTATTTTCTTTATTTTTATTTAAAGAAACATTAGTGGATGACTCGCCCCCACTATTCCTCAATTTAAAAGGAAATTTATCTTCATAAAAATCGGCGTCATTTGATTCAATAATTACTTGATTTTTCAAGTCATAAAATCGGTATGCTTTGCTATTAATAGCATAGCCTATAAAAACGCATTCATATGCTCTACTCGCCAATTTAGACCTTTTAGGGTCGGGTATACGTACATAGGCTAAGCACCCCCACGTTCTAAAGTATGACACGTTGGGCTTAATATTTTTCCAAATTTCATAAGGAGATATTTTCATTTTAGTCTTAGGAATTCTATTAAGCACGTGACATACAGTCAAAATAATTTCACCCCACCAATGTGAGGCAGCCCCAGAGTTTAATAAAATAGCAACAACTAATTCAGTTAAAGTCCTATTTTTTCTTTCGGCTTTACCGTTCATTTCGGGCGAATAAGGGGCAGTTTTTTCGTGAATAATACCGTGGGTTTTATAAAATTCAATAAATGGTCCAGAATCATATTCGGTGCCTCTATCACTACGTAACCTTTTTATTTTCCGATTAAATTGATTTTCAATTTCATTAAGAAAAAATTTAAACATGTCAAACGCTTCACTTTTATTTTTCATTAAATACACAAATGAATAATCGGAACAATCATCAATAAAAGTTATAAAATAACGTTTGCCATTTCTAGTTGTGACACCATCCAATTCACAAATATCCGAATGAATTAAATCAAGTGGTTCAGATTCTCTAAAAACAGATTTATGTGGTGTCTTAGTAATTTTTGCTTGACTACACCATTCACATTTTTCAAAATCATTTAATGATAATTCGGGAATTAATCCTAAAGTGCTCATATTTTTAACAAGTCGTTTATTAACATGACAAAGCCTAGCATGCCAAATATTAAATGAACAAGCAATATAAGCAGAAGGAGAAATTTTATTCATTGCATCAACATTCAATTTAAACATCCCATCAGTGGCATAACCCTTGCCTACAAAAATTCCATTTTTGGTCAAAGTAAATAAATCAGCACCAATAGTTTGAGTAAAGCCATCTTTGTTGAGAAGATTACCCGAAACCAAATTTTTCCTTATCTCGGGAGTGTGAAGAACATCTTTGAGGATAACAGTCTTTCCCGAAGTGAACTTCAATTCCACATTTCCAGTACCAGCAACCTCGGTGGAGTGAGAATCACCCAACAACACCTTCTTATCTGCAGTCTCAGAATAAGTCTTAAATAGACTACGGTCATAACAGATATGGCGGGAAGCGCCAGTATCCAACCACCACCCTTCGGCACCGCTAACCATGTTGATTTCTGAAATCATAGCACATAGGTCCTCTTCGGTCAAATTCGCTTGTGCTTGTGGCACGTTGCGACATTTGCGAGCCATATGGCCAGGCTTGCCACACTTGAAACAGAGAAACTGTCCCGAGTTGCTAGACTGTCCATTTCCAGGGTTCTTATACTTATTCTGAGTCTGAGTCTGATTTTTAAAATTCTGGTTGTGGCTCTTTTTCTGATTTTTCATGTTTTTCCCGTTTGCCTTTAAAACAACTGGAGTGTGGTTCTTTTTCTGATTTTTGTTGTTAGACACAACAAGAATTTCATCTTTATAGTCCTGTTTTCGGGATTCCTCCTCAATTCTCAATTTAGTAATTAATGACTCTAGTGAGAATTCTTTAGACTTATGCCTCAAAATATTTTTAAACTCTTTGAACAGTGGAGGCAATTTATCAATAATCACAGCCACCTGAAATTGCTCATCTAAAGCCATGCCCTCGGAAATAATTTCATGGGCAATCATTTGCAAATCATGGGTTTGAGCAACAACAGATTTGTCATCCGTCATTTGAAATTTCAAATAACGGCTGACGGCATATTTTTTAGCACCCGCCTCCTCCGTGTCATATTTTTTAAAAAGTGCGTCCCAAACATCTTTCGCAGTTTTATAATTGGCATAATAGTCATAAAGTTCGTCACTTAGAGCATTCAGAATATAGTTCTTGCACAAAAAATCATTTTCCTCCCAATTTCGAATTGTTTTGCTTTCCTCAACAGTAGGTGGATTATTTACTACGGGTTTGTCAAATTGAACACATGATGCGACCTTTTTCGTAGTTAAATAAAATAGCAATTTTTTGCTCCAACGTTTAAAATGAGTGCCTTCATATTTGAAAGGCTTATTTAGGTTACTGGAGTTAATTTCGTCCATGGCAGATTATAGAACACCTTAAAATTGTTGTTGCAGTAATAAACAATTAAATGCAGAATTAAATTCAGGAACGAAATTACCCAATTGGAGCATATAATTCTGGGGCAGAAAAATAATATAAGAATTCCGGAAACTGGACAGCGAAGAACACGGCTGAGTCGCGGACTAGGTCGCTCTCTTTAAGGTGTTTCGCGGCTCTGCCTCTAATTGTGCCGACAGTCTGCAGCCCCGTCACCCCCAGGATAAAACAGCCTCCAATTAAATTACGGATTGATAGCACAAGAATTAATCCGGTCTGATCACACCCATTCTGTATTAATTGCTCGATTCTAAATATAATTAATCTGTAGAACAAACAAGATTAATTATTCTGGGAGAAGGAAAAGAAAATTATTCTGGGCGGATTTTTTTTTTTTTCAGAACTGTAGGGTATTTTCTGTGTTGAAAGCTGTATTGAAAACGGAGGTCTCAACCTCTTTTTATGCAAAAAGAAATTACCGTTAGTGGGCTAAAACGTGGAGAGAAATCTGGAAACGTGGGTGGAACAATTCAATCAGTTAAAGGCCCACGTTTTTTCGGAATTAATTACCGTTAAAAAATAATTTTTAAAGCCCAAAAACGTTAATTTATTTGTCCAAAAAATTAATTCTTAATGAGCCCAAGCCCAAGACCCGGACACGGGCACGGGCCGGGCCGGACGGACGGCGGCGCGCGTGTGACTTGGCCCATTGGGTCTGCCCCACATACCCACAAAAACTTGAATGCCCAAAGGGCTGAACCTTTGTTCCCAAAAAATTGTAAATATACACAACACTTTTGAAGCATCCCACCGATGTGGGACACGGAGAGAAAGCCAAAAGCCAAACTTATTGTTTTGCATCTTCAAACAACAGCTGTCTAGGACAGCTGTTTTCCAACAGGTATAAGCATGGGCGATGATTGGAAAACTTTCAGAGCACTACATTTTTATCTTGACAGTTACAATTTACAATATGTGACAACTTCCAGTAACTACGATTTTGCTCTGACAGTAAATAATTACTGTTAGTGAAAACCTACGGATCACTATTATTTTGCTATGACGGTACATAGTATTGTATATACTGTTTTGACAATAAATCAGTATTGATATTCTTTCTTTTTTTGTATTTGCATAGTATATTTTACTATCAAGTAAATATTGTTTTCTTTGTTTCTTGTTCTAATAATAAATATTTGTTAACACAACAAATGTTGATTGCCTGATAAAAATCACAATAAATTGTGTGTGTAATATTTTGGTAACATAATGAATATTTATTATATGCACAATGATTTTCTTTATAATTTTACAGAGTTCATAGATCTCGTTTGTTGGATTTTAGTGTCTGGATTAAAAAATAGTAATTTTGCAAAAATAAATCTGTAAATCAAAAGTTATAGGCATTTGAAGATTAAAAAATAGGAAGAAAAAAAAAAGTTCAACTCCTTGAATTAACTTTCCCCATAATGATGGAATGGTAGTTGAAAAAGGGTAGATTTGTTAAATAGAAACTCAAAAAATTAGGAATATGACCTATTTGATTGTTGCTTGTCAATAGAACTTATTTATATAAAATCTCTTTAAATGGGACCTATATATAAGAGTCTCCTGACTTATGCCGAATTTTTTTACATAAAATAGTTAAAAAAATCTATAATTGCTAATTAAACCTAACCCCTTAATATACTTTTTTTTTTACCAAAATACCCTAACAATTAACTTAAAAAGTACTCCTCTCACTTTATCTTCTTTTCCAATTGAAAATCCAAATTTTATAAAAAACTAAAAATTGCTAAATGCTAAAATTCAAATCAAATGAAAAGAAATTAAGAACCACATATGAGAAAAAATTAGGCATGTAGTCTATTTTATTTTCCAACAAGTCTTGTGGCGGACTACGGTGATTTCCGATGACGATCACAATTTATCGTTGGTGATGATAATGATTGATTCAAGATTAGAAATTAGAAATTACCAACAATAATCCTTAGTGTATATATATACAAGCAACCAAAAAAAAAGTATATATATATAGGCATGCAGTCTTTTTTGTTTTCCAACAAATCTCGTGGTGGACTACGGTGATTTCCGATGACGATCACAATTTATCGTTGGTGATGATAATGATTGATTCACGATTAGAAATTAGAAATTAACAACAATAATCCTTAGTGTGTGTGTGTGTGTATAAAGTTGTATCTTTAGTTGTAACTTTTAACCCGAATGTGTCACGTGTAATGCATTAATATCTCATTATTGTGTCTTTTGGGCTCTTCCTCTTCTCTCTTATATTTTTGAAGATATTAAAAACTAATTTATTTATCTCTTTCACTATACATCTCTGCCCTTCGCCATCCTACATTACACATTATCCACGTGTTCTCTTCAGTTTCTATCTTCTAGGTACTTGTCTTTTAACATGTCTCTTAATTTCTCCAAAAAAGTAATGTGAAAGGTATTGATTTCCCTCTAATAGAACACTGTTATGTATTTTCCTCTTCCTATTCAACGCTCTTGGAAGATAAAAAAAGTCTTGTATCACCAATAGCACTTCAAGTATATAAGGTGTGTCTATTTGAAATATATCTCCCCTTAGTCTTTTATGATTGAACTTTGGATGCTTAATTTGCTGAATAATAAATTCCTTTTGGATAATTACTTTTACTTTGTTAAAACTATTTTTTTTAATAAGTTCATATGATTGTATACTCGTTGTTTATAGAAAATACTTATGGGGATTATGACATGGTTTTACTTTTAGTTCTTTGAAGAAACCATAAATGTCATTTGATGCACGTACGTTTCTAGGTATAAAAAATTACCCCTGATTTTTTTTTTATTATTTCAAATTGGTATTTGTCGGGATTATGAGGCTATGTTGTTATTGTGAGTTCATGAAGGTAAGTTATTAGGATGTATGGTTGGAGTGGGTGGAAAATATTTTTAATTAATTGTTTAGGGAAAAGTTCTCACCCCTTTCAAATTTTTTTGAAGAAATATGTGCATTATTGAGTTGTAGTTTAGGCAATCAAACACAAAAAAAAATTGGACACCAGCATACAAGTTGACCATTAAAACATTGAGTTCGATGTGATCTTTATTAATGGATAAAAAAAAGCATGAAATGCAATTTTATGAGATGAAGTAAAAAAGTGAGTAGTTTAAGATTTTTTTCCCGTTATCATCTACTGCTGCATTTTACATATTGGTGTTATTCATTAGGGATCATAATTCGTCTTTCATTTGTAGAATATATTATGTGAAAAAAGACGTGGCAAAAAAAAATGTTTTAATACATTCGGCCATGCATCAGCATGCTAGTATAGTTATAAGATCTAACCAACCCATATGATAAGCATTCGATAAAAATGACTTAATTTCACTGGACTTACCATCTTTCCTTCTTAATGGCAAACTTCAAATCTTTGATCGGATTGGCAGCTGGTGACATCTTTTCAGCTGGAGGTGGTGAATCATCAACCGAAGCCATGTAGTGCTTTAAGCTTTCTTTTATTTTAGAAATGGTATTATTAGTGTCAACACCACTCCACCATCTGTAGAAAAATATTCTTTCAAGTAGAGGAACATTGAGATTGTTAACTCTACATTGAAGATCCCAACGAGAGATCCAAGGAATACATATCTCGGTAAAAAATAGTAGGGTATTAAGCCCTACTGGGATCTTAGTTTTCCCTCTTAATTTTGGATGGAATTGGGTCCAAGGTAAAAAGAGTTTTTCTTTGGAAATTTCATCAGGGAAAAAATCAATTCCGGGGCCAAATTTGTCCCACCAATTGATAACCCATCCTGGCTAAGTCTCTTTTAAGGAATTTGGGCACAAAACAAAGAACCATGTGTGTTTTTGCTCAGCATTTTGATAATAAAATGCTTTAGTCCAAGCCTGGACATAATCCCAATAATTATAGGATCCAATGTGCGAACTCAATTTTCGCGCCATCAAAGGATGAATTCCCCATTCTCGGGGACCAATAAACTATTTTAAAACAGCCTTGCTATAAGCAATAGGAGACTTAAAATTATTCTGGTGTTTGTTAGTATGATTAAACACTACAGATTCAGTCTCAGTGAGAATCGCCTCATATACCGTCCGGTATTTGCCTTCTTGGACCTCGTAATTATGTGTATCAAGGTAAAGGGACTTAATTTCCCATGGAGAAGACATCTGCTTTTCATCTTCATCATTGAGAATGAGTATTAATTCCGAAGTCCTCTGATTAGGAATGAAATCATATTTAATGGTTTCCAATACTTCTTTAGCAGATTTCTTTTTGCTAAAAGGGTTAGGAGGGGAACTCAATTTTCCCCTATTCTGTGCACTCTGGCGAAGAAATTCCAAATAATCCTGTATCGGAGGATATTGGTCATCATCAACCACCATCTTCTCTTTTCCAGGCCTTTGGTGGGATTGCCCACGGCCTCGTCCACGCCCTCTAGAGGGGCCACTCATTGATTCTGCAAAAACTCCCTAGTTAGAAAATCAGGAAGAGAGTTGTTTTCACCTTTGATATGCTCAATATCAAAATCAAATGAGGATAAATTTGCTTGCCACCTGGCAAAAATCTGTTTTGAAACAATATTTTCAACATCTTTTTGCAAAACCAGCACTACAATCAATTCTTAGTAAAAATTTCTGATTTAATAAATCATCTTGAAATTTTGTTATGCATTTTACGACCGAAAGAATTTATTTTTTAATGGTCGAGTAATTTTTCTGAGCATCTTTCCAGGTGCCGGAAGTAAAACGAACAAGTTCTTCCTTTTTAGTTGAAGAATTAACTTGTTTTAAAATACCACCATAGCCAAAATCCGAGGCATCAATTTCAACAATTTTAGAAAATGAGGGATTAGCCAAAGCTAGACAAGGCAATTGCTTGACTTTTAGTTTAATTTTCTGAACAGCTTTGGTGTGCTCTATAGTCCAAGGAGCAGGGTTATTTTTCAATCTAGTATAAAGGATTGCACTATCTTGTGCAAGATTCTTGTAATAATCACCAATGTAATTGAGACTACCAAGAAATCTTTGGAGTTGAGTTTTTTCTTTTAACTCATCAGGGAATTTGGAAGCAAATTCGATACTTCGATCAATAGGGAGTATTTTCCCTTCTCCTATGTTATGACCTAAAAATCGAATATTAGTTTGAAAAATTTTCATTTTAAGGGCGGAGACAACTAAACCATTAGTTTTAATAACGTCTTTAAAAATTCTTAAATGTTTAAAGTGTTGATCAATCGATTGAGAAAAGATGAGGATATCATCAATATAGACAATTGAAAAATCAAAATAAGGATTAAAAATATTGTTCATGATATTTTGAAATTCAGAGGGGGCATTCTTAAGCCCAAAGGGCAAAACATTCCATTGATAATGGCCAAAAGGAACCACAAAAGCAGTTTTATACCGATCTTGTGGGGCAATTTGGATCTGCCAATATCCAGATTTTAAATCAAATTTGGAAAAGATAGTGGCAGAGTTAAGCCGGTCAAGTAAATCCTTTTTATTAGGAATGGGATATCTTATCCATTGTAAAACATTATTAAGGGGCTTGTAATTAATTACAAGCCTAGGAACACCTCGTTCCTTTTCAGCAGCCTTGTTAACATAAAAAGATGTATAACTCCAAGGAGAATAACTTTTATTTATAAGCTTTTTATCTAAAAGACTCTGAATCTCCTTCTTACAAAGGTCAAGGAATTCAGTCTTCATTTGACTGGGTCTGGCCTTGGTAGGAATGGATTTTTCATTACAACCAGTTTCATACGGAAGAGAAACAATATGTTTCTTTCTATCCCAAAAAGCATTAGGGATATCACTACAAACTTCAGTCATTAATTGGTTTTTAACAACATTAATCTTTTGGAGTACATTAGGTAACTCTAGCTTCTGCTTGATAGTTAAAAAAGAGATTTCTTTTTGAAGAAAATTCAAATGGTTTTCTTTGAAAATAATATTATTTGTCAAAGAGTTGATTTTCTTAATCTCAGGTTGGGTAATAAATTCAAAAACAATATTTTGGTTTTGAACAGTGGCATATATTCCACTGGAATCAATTTTATTTATAGGCATAAGCAAAGATAAAAAAGGAGTACCTAAAATTATCTGCTGAGATAAATCGCTAATAAACAAGAAGGTACTATCTAAACAAATTCCATTATTACAGGTGGAGACATTAGTTAATTTATATTTAATGTCCATGCTATCACCACTAGCATTAAACAAGTATTGAGTAGTCTTCTCAAAGTATTCAGTAGGGACAATTCCTTCTTGAATACAATTCATATCAGCATCGCTGTCAACAAGAGCAATGATATTACACAAAGTAATCTTTGTTAATAACAAGGTTGACAGTTGTGTACCACTTCTGGCTGGGTACACCGTTCATAACACCCAAATAATCCACTGAATCTTCAGTTTTAGGAATTTCCGGATTTGAATGTTTTGAAGCATTCTTGAGATTATTAATCTCAATTTGCATGTTATTATGCTGATTCTTAAGAAGTCTTAACTCAATTTTAAGATTATTGACTTCATGTCTTAGGTCTTTAATGTTAGCGGGTTTATTAGATTCTTCACCCTTTTCAAGACGGTTAAGTACATTCGAAAGGCTGTACTGTTGGTTTTGAGGAAGGGTATCTGAAGAATTAGGAAGGCTTTCTTGAATATAGCAAGACTTAATTAGTTTTCGTTTAACGTCTGGGTCAATAACTTGATTGATGACATAAATCATAGATTGTTGCTTACTAGTAAGAACATTAAGACTTAAACCATTCATCTGAAGAACTGATTGGAGATGATTACATCTCTCAGTTAAAGTCTTGCACTGACAATCTACTTCTCGGAGATATCTGAGTCACTAGAGCTTTGTATATAATAAATCTCGTCATCGTTCTCAGATAAGTCCTCTAAATCTTCAGAGGAGTCCGAATTAAGTAAGAGTTTACTTAATTGGGTCTTCAAATGGTCATCAATTTGAAGATTATTAATTTTAGTTTCCATTTTGCATTTATTAGCAAAGTGACCATATTTGCCACATTTGAAACATTTAGGGTTTATTTTGTTAGTTTTCTTATTTCTAACAAATTTCTTTTTAGAATCATCCCCCTGATTAATAACATTTTTATAATGTTTCTTTTTACGTTTATAGGGCTTTTTAGACATCTTTGTACCATCTGAATTGGCTGAGGGTAGGGCATCTAAGGTTTGGTAACAATTCTCTGTTACGTTCTCCAGTATAATCTCTATTGCCAACAAAATAAAGTATAATTTTAAGCATTAAGGTGTAGACAGCATCCTGTGCACCTATGTCTTGCATATGTTCATCTTTTATAATTTTGACAGCATTAATGATGTCATTTCTTTGACTGTTAGTAAGAATGTTCGACCACCAATTCCTAAGAGTACCAGTAAACCCTGCTATGATCATCTGAGCAATGCTTTGATCAGAAGCCTGATTTTGTTTACAAATGGTGGAATACATGGTCATTTGATGAATCATTTCGTAGATTTGATGTTCAGATTTACCATCTATATTCCATTCATAAATGGTTTTACCCTGGAAGTTAGAGTGGGGGTTCATCACAGTACTTTCTTCAAAAAGGAGATCCTGAGGGGTTGGTATGTGATAGTAATTTCTCACAGGTCCAACATAGCCAATGTTATTACTATAAGTAATCTTATTGACATAATATTCAGAATTTTTGAAAGAATCTTCAAATTCATGAGCTTCTTTCAAAGGAATGTCAAATTCTGAATCAGAATCAACATGGGATAAAGTATTGATTTTTAACCCTTTGAGATTGTTCTCAATCGCTTTAAGTTGGGATATAAAATCAGTTTTATTTCCCATTTTAAAACCTTTAACCTCAATAGGAGGTTGAACTAAAGGCTGGTCAAGACTTTTCTTAAAGTCTTCAGGTTTCTTAGCCGTAAGATTAACCTGGAGCTCAATCCTATTAAGTTGGTTTCCTATCGTATTAAGGATAAGGTTGGTGTAATTTCCTTATTTATAAAGAGGATTTAATTCTTTCTTATGTGTAAGAAGTCTGTCCCCAGTTTCATATTAAGGAAGGCATTGGCTTCTAACTTAGGAGCGCTGTTACTCTGGCTGGTGCTTCCAATATCTAGGGAAAGTGGTTCAGTAGGAGGATGAACCGCATATATAATCTGTTCGTTCAATTTTTTCCAGATTTTTAAATGTTTATCTTCCGTTTTAAGAATCTGTTTATCCTTAAGAAAAAAAAGATGCTTATCTTTAGAAAACATTTGAAACTAGACAACAAAAGAAGTAACCTGTTGGTTATCTTCTACCCATTTATAAAATTTATTTTTATAATTATCTAACTCAGTTTTGCTATATTTGGCAAAGTACCAAGTACGAAATTTATCATAACCAGGTAGATAGAATTCAGCATTAATTTCTTTCCTATTAACCGTAAAACCCATAAAAAAAGGAAAGAGTGTTAAAGTCTGACGTCGTTGTTTATAGAAAATACTTATGGGGATTATGACATGGTTTTACTTTTAGTTCTTTGAAGAAACCATAAATTTCATTTGATGCACGTACGTTTCTAGGTATAAAAAATTACCCCTGAATTTTTTTTTTTCAAATTGGTATTTGTCGGGATTATGAGGCTATGTTGTTATTATGAGTTCATGAAGATAAGTTATTAGGATGTATGGTTGGAGGGGGTGGAAAATATTTTTAATTAATTTTTGAGGGAAAATTTCTCGCCCCTTTCAAATTTTTTTGAAGAAATATGTGCATTATTGAGTTGTAGTTTAGGCAATCAAACACACAAAAAAATTGGACACCAGCATACAAGTTGACCATTAAAACATTGAGTTCGATGTGATCTTTATTAATGGATAAAAAAATAGCATGAAATGCAATTTTATGAGATGAAGTAAAAAAGTGAGTAGTTTAAGATTTTTTTTCCCGTTATCATCTACTGCTGCATTTTACATATTGGTGTTATTCATTAGGGATCATAATTCGTCTTTCATTTGTAGAATATATTATGTGAAAAAAGACGTGGAAAAAAAATGTTTTAATACATTCGGCCATGCATCAGCATGCTAGTATAGTTATAAGATCTAACCAACCCATATGATAAGCATTCGATAAAAATGACTTAATTTCACTGGACTTACCATCTTTCCCACATCTTTTCTGGTAATGATCTTTTTGAGGTTGGAAATCTTTGAGTTTTTTTTTTGTAAATTATGGGCTTTACAATTAATATGAACTTATCAATTCCTTCCTCGAGGACTTGAATGGATTTGTCACGGGACCAAGGGCATTTTTGTTTGTAAAAACACTTTGTAATGTTAGATCCCGATTTCTTCTCCTGGTGATGAATTTAATAGAAAATAAAGATTTGAAAAATAAAATTGTATATTTTCGGAGATGTCTCAAGCAAATATGCAAGGATTTACTTCTTCATTACACTTTGACGATGGTACCATTGTAGAAGCCAATAATATAAAAAAATACGAAAATTAAGCTGCATTATGTTGTTTTGGTAGAAAAAGATTGCAAGCCAAATTAAATGGGAAATCAAAAGGACTGCATGGCTAATTTTTCTAAATGTTTTACCGTTAATTTTTTTTTGTTTGATTTTGATTCAAATTTTTGCAATTGTTGCAATAGAGGTTATAACGTATTTAGAGGGTTTTGATTTGTGAAGAAGACTAGTGTTAACTCAATTAGATTATGAAAGTGTGTATAACTCAAACAAATTGTTAAGATTGTGGTCAAGTAAAAAGAAACTTCAATTAATAATGTAACATGTTTGTATATCAAAATCATTAACATAGAATAGTGATTTAAAGTTAAATATTAATATTAAAACTCATTGAAATATGAGACATTTCATGTTTAGTCTTTGCAAAATTATACCATTTTACAGATAAATTTATATTATGTTTTTATATTTTAAATATTACCACTTGTAATTTTTGGGATAACATTCTTTTTGGGGAAATTAGTGGAACCGCACCACCACCACAAGAACTTGTTATTGAAAATCACTGGTGATGTTCGTCGGAGGTATCTCAAATAGTTTTTAAACCTCGTCGGAGGTCAGTGAAGCCTCATTAGAGTCTAGTTGGAGGATACAAAAGGTAAAAAAATTAGGTAGGTGGTCGTTAGAGGGTTGTCCGATGTCGTTTGAGCATTGGGAAGAATGAAATTACTTTAACGGGAAAAGTGCTTCGAGAGAGACAAAAATGAGAAAAGTGATGTATGCGGTGAAAAATGATTTTAACTGGAGAAAATAATTGTTTTAAATCCTAAATCTACTTAATAAAAATATGTCCACACATTATGAACATAAATGTTTGAGATAATATTTCATAAGAAAAAAAACAAGATGAAGTTATCTCCTATTAAAAGAAAAGCACACTGGAGGTGAACTTCACGGGAGTTTTCAGACGAGGAGACTATACATGGTTAATTTATTATCCGGACAATTCGAGTTACTCGGATTGGGTTACACCTTTTCGATAGCTCATGATAAATGATCACATCTTGGTATAAGAAAAAATGAGAGGCCAATTGTTGATGTAAAAAACTAGATTGCTCTAATTATTCAATCACAGATAAATAAATAAGACAAAGATTTTTAAAGTGGTTCGGCTAGGAATAAAGCCTACGTCCACTGTTATGTTATTGCTGAGTGTTTGCAGAATTCTTGATTACAAGTTCTCTCAAGAAATTCCGGTCCCCTTGAATGGGTTTGATACAAGGTATTTATAGCCTTGAGGCTGTACATGAAAGGTTCGATACATTAAATGATATACATGTGAAAGGGTAATACATTTAATGCAGCGTGTGCGTCAAGAATATAAGCATTCAATGAATATCTGAAGTGTTGATTATCTGACAATTAATGGTACGACCGAGGTGCAGCTCGGACCGCCATAGCTGCTCACTGATCAGGAGTTCCTCGGAGAACTAGAATACCTCGGTGCGCCAGAGTACCTCGGTGCGCTGGAGTTCCTCGGTGTTCTAGAGTTCCTCGGTGTATCCTCGTTGCTCGGAAAGAAGCATGGTTGGTCGGGAAATGAACTTCCTCGCTGCTATTGTGCCACGTAGATTGACACGTGTCTTCGTATTATTCGTCCACATCAGCATATTAATTTTGCTATCAACAGAAGCCCCCAATGTTTCATATTTCGAACTTTGAGGAGTATGGAACATTCTTTCTTGGTATATGGCAATATTAAATGACTTTCCTGGGTTTCAGGAACATTGTGTTCAAATCTCCTTCTCATTTCGTAGCTTCCGCCTTTCTTTTGAATTTTTTATAAGCGCTTCGGTCTCCGTGCAGTTTTTGTCCTTTTAGCCGCCGGAAGTTCAGTAGTTTCTTTTTGGTAATCATTTCTTTCGCTGCTTCCCAATGAAAAGTATTTAAACTTCTTAGGTAACCATACCGTCTTCTACGTTTTCCAATTTTCTGCCTTCAAGCTTTCTATTCTCTCCTTCTCTCTTGTGCGTTCATCTTTTCCTTCGTTAGTTGTCAGCAGACCTCCTTTCTTCCTGTAAGATCTTTTTCCTTTCTTCTCTTTTATTCAGTATGGTTTATATTGTGGAGTCTGTCGAGAAATTTCGTTCTGATTTTTCCATTCCTTCATGGGTAACTCTAGAGGTTCTTTCTGAGCCTTTAGATTACTTCCGATTTCCTGTGGGACATTGGTTCCCCAGTCTTTTTATTGCTGAATGTGGTTTTTCCTTTCCACCAAATCCATTGTGTCTTGAGTTTTGTCAATATTTTGACCTTGTCCCTGCAAAAATAGCCCCCAATTCATGGAGAATAATTAATGGGGTACACAAATTAAATCTAACTCATGGGACTCGTATTGGGATCCCTGAGATTATGTATTGCTATAAGTGGGCCACTCTAGATAATATTTATTATTTAAAAACTAGGTTTCTGAATAGGGCTCTTGTAGTTAACCTTCCTGACTCAAATAGAGATTATTTTGAACATGGGTTGGTTATAAAAAATTGGCAATATGCCTCTTTAGCTGGAAATGAAGTATACAACGGTCCCAGATGTCCCCCATATAGCAATGGGATAGGTTTATTTTTCATTTTATTTTACTTATGAAATTATGCTTTCATCATGCTTGACAAAATGTATGACTGATATCTCAATATGTATTTATTTACAGTTGATAGCAAAAGAAGAACTCCAAAAGAATCAGAGGTTAATATCAAGCATCTGAAACTTATCTGGGGTTTGCACAAGAATATTGCAGACGAACACATCAGGTCTGCCTCATATCTGCTACAGTATAAGAGTTACACAACCTCTTATACTGCTCGCCCTGTTGAACCAGCTTCAACTCCAGAAGGTTCATCTTCAGATTCTCATCTTCCTTTAAGTCAAAAGATGGGTAAGAAAAGAGCTCCTCCTGCTCTCTTTGATGATGTTACTTCTGTTGCTGGGGCCAAGAAAAGTAAAACTGATGCCCCAGAGGGGACTAAAAAAGTGGATGCTGGGTCTTCTAAAGCTGCCGAGAAGCCCCCAGTGGTTCCGAGCAAGAAAACTGCTCCTGTAGATGTAATTACAATCTCCCCGACCAAGACCTCTTTGGTTGAAGGTTCTGATCGCCCGTTGAAGATATTGAGGAAATCATCCTCAGTTACTTCGGCTGAAACTGCCTCCTCCCTACCTGCTGGTGGTACTGATGTTCCAAACATCACTCTTCCAAGTTCTGCAATGAGCTCGGTCGTACCCGAGGTCCATGGTATTGATGAGAGAATTCCTAGGGATATGCTGACATCCTTAGCTGCTCGTCACCTTGCTTCAGTAAATTTCTTATACTTCTGATTTTTCTTTCTTTCTCTGAAAGCTTGCATTTTGTATTGACTTTGCTATTTTTCTCATCTTTCAGTTGGTGAACTGTTTTAATAATATTGTGAAGAAGGATGAAGCTATTAAAGCTTCAAGCTCCTCGTCAGGCGTAGAGGATGCTCTGTTGGGTTTGACCCAGTCTTTAAAGGAATCTCGTCAACAGTATGTTGACGAAAAAGCTATTTGGGAGAAGAAATTAGCTGTGGCTGAAGCTGAGAAGGTGAAAATGGCTGAAACTTCCAAGAATTTGGAGGAGAAAGTAAAAGGTTTAGAGGTTAAACATCAGGAATATGATGGCCAGCTGAAAAAGGCAGAGGAAGAGTTATCTACCCTGCGAGATATCAAGGTCAAAAAAGAGGAATTAGAGGTGAAGCTCTCCTCGGAGAAGTTGAGGAGAAAGGTCGCAATCAAGAAACATTTCAGTGCTGGTTGGGAGAAAGGATGGGAGAGAGGGATAGCTGCAATGACATCCCAAGTCCAATATGGGAAGTTGAAATACTTCCACGATGGCTGGGTAGCTGCTCTGCAAGAGCTGAAGGTCCAAGACGATTCTGAGCTATTCCAACAACATCTCCCTGGTCCTCCTCCACCAATTGTGGAAGAAGAAGAAGATGAGCCTGCCTCAGATGAGTCTTCTATGGCTATGGGTGACCCAGTCTCTGCTTCTCAACCCTCTGTAGTCGAGGACGTTTCTTCTATGCCTCCTCCTGCCGAGAAGATTCCTGCTGATCAACCCGTTGATACCACCGAGCAACCGAGCTCCTCGTCCCAGCCTCCCGAGAAAGTTTTGGGGGACAAGGAAAAGGTGTGAAGTTGTTCGGTATCGTTTCTTTTTTTTTCAATTCTTGTAATCGAACAATGTAACCTTTTGATGATCTAATAAAATACATCTTCGTTCCTCTTCTTTATTGATACTTTGTCTGCTTTTATTTATTAACTCCTGCTTCCTCTTCTTTATTAGTTTTTGGCCGGAATGGAATTGATATCTGCTCCTGATACTGAGTTGATGCGACAATGCAATGGATATTATAAAGCTGGTCATACAGACCTAAGTGCATCAGAGATTGTCGACATCCTTGGTCACGATGCCTCAGAACAAGCAGTTGAGGCTTACCGGTATCTGAAGGATTTGCTTGATAGATCTGTGGCCAATAATGTGGCGTATTACGAACTGATCGAGGAACTTCATGGTTCCATAGAGGATCTTCAAAATCAACACAATGTAACAATGGCCTCGTTGCACGAGGATTATGAAAATAGATACCAGCAACTCTCTTCTGAAACAGGCCATATGAAGATCATTGCTGGATACGATATTAGGGAAAGGACCTTAAAAGGTGAAGTTGAAGCTTGCAGGCAGATTGCCGAGATCCTGGAACAAGAAAATAACAATTTACAGAAAAAGTTGGCTCAATATGAATCTGCAGCATCATCTTCCACTGCTCTAGTGCCCGTTACTGATGAAGGTTTCTCTTTCTTAGAGGTCGAAAATGCCAAATTAAGGCAAGAACTGGATGATTTAAGAAGATCTGCAGTTTCTGGGACTGCTCGTGGACGAGGAAGAGGTTCTCGGGGGCGAGGAAGAGCTGTTCAAAATGTTGCCGAGGAGCAAAACTCTCCAGTCGCTTCTCGGAGCCGATCAAGAGTTCTTAGTCGCAATGTTGAAGAGGCTCGTACCCAATCTACTTTGGAAACTCAAGCATTCCAGTTAAACGTCAAAGATCGGGCCCTATCAGAAATGTCCAAGAAGAATCTATCCTTGGAAGATCAACTTACAGCGACGAAATCTGCTCTGCATAATAAGGATCTTTTTGCTAAAAGCCTTCATGAACAATTGGATAGATTAACCTTCCAATTCCATAAACAGCCAAGGGAATTCTTGATGGCAGGATACAATGAAGCCCTTGTTCACCTGGATGCTCGTATTGAACATGCCAACAATGAAGGTTACAAGCAAGGATGGTTGAACGCACTGGGTGTGTTAAAATTGGAGCAAGGGCATTATTTATGGGATTATCATGCTCCATCATTATTAGACCTGCCTGTACCACCTTTCAAATTGGACATGGCATGGATCCCAGCTCGTTCCATTCCTCGTAGCTTGATTTCAAAGTACCTTGGCGATTATAGCCTTCATTCTCAGGTTGAATTGTCTCGTCCTGAGCATCTCTTGGATACACCTTCTGTGATGAATGTCAGAATGCTCAGGGATGTTAATTTCATTAATTCTCCTCTTTGTCTAGAGGATCCTCCTGCTGGCGAGGAGCCTGTTTCAAAAAATAAAGGAAAGAAACCAATAGAATAGGTTTTCAATGTAACAGTTAGTACATTTATGTAACTTCTAATTTATTCTAGATTAATGAAAAGACTTTCATTTTCTGTTTTCCAATTTTGCTATTGTCTTATGTTTATCAAACACCTTTATATTTGTGCATATGTATCTATGTAAAAGATAACAATATCGTGCTGTTCATCAACCAACTTAATAATAAAAATTTACAAGTATCAAGGTTGATCAATCACTTAATAATAAAGTAATGAATATAAATTGTTCAAACTGTTTCCAACCAACCAAGGTGGATAAATAATGTTTGTCGACCAACTACAGTTGATGGGTTTTTATCCCCGACCAGCTATACGTGGTTCAATTTCGAATATAAAAATGCGTCCGACCAACTAAGGTCAATAATTTGTCCTCGTCGACCAACTACAGTTATTGGGTCTTTATCCCCGACCAACTATACTTGGTGTATTTTGGAATATTTTGTTCTTCAAAGAAATTTTTGTAATAATGTTATCTTTCGACCAACATAAGTTGTAATTTGAGAATATATTTTTATTTTACCAACCGTAGTTGATCATGCTGGTGTACACCTCCTAACCAAAGGAGTGGTAATGGTTCTTTCGAACTTTTTGGCTCCTTAGAGCTTTTGGCTCCTTAGAGCGCTTTTTGGCTCCTTAGAGCACTTTTGGCTCCTTAGAGCACTTTTTAGCTCCTTAGAGCTTTTGGCTCCTTAGAGCACTTTTTGGCTCCTTAGAGCTCTTTTGGCTCCTTAGAGCACTTTTTAGCTCCTTAGAGCTTTTGGCTCCTTAGAGCACTTTTTGGCTCCTTAGAGCACTTTTTGGCTCCTTAGAGCTTTTGGCTCCTTAGAGCACTTTTTAGCTCCTTAAAGCTTTTGGCTCCTTAGAGCATTTTTTGTGCATAGTGTATTACACTAGTATTCCACGAAAAACTTTCAACCAGAAAGAAAATGGCGAAACATCCTCGTTTTATTCATAATGAAGGAAATGCTTTTACATTTTACATTACTGATAATACTTGCGTAGATGTTCAGCATTCCACGCATTCTTAAATTCTTCTCCCTCTAGAGTTGCTATTCTGTAAGTTCCTGGACGAACAACCTCTGTAACTCGGTAAGGTCCATGCCAGTTTGCTTCCAACTTATTTTGCTTCTGAATGACTTTCTTTAGCACATAATCCCCTTCTTTTAAATCACATTTCTTCACCCTTTTGTTGTAAAACAGAGCTGTACGTTGTTGGTAAGCAGCATTTCTAATGGCTGCCTCTTCTCTAACCTCCTCGAGCATATCCAAATCCAGTCTTCTCATCAAATCGCTGATCGGGGAGTTGAAATTCAGCACTCTATGAGTTGGGAGACCCAACTCGGCAGGTATCACAGCTTCACTTCCAAATGCCAACATATATGGTGATTCTCCAGTTGTTGCTCGGGGAGTTGTTCGGTAAGCCCATAGTACGGATTGGAGCTCATTAATCCAATTTGCTTTAGCTTCACTTAACCTTTTCTTCAAACCATTTAGTAATGTTCTGTTCGTCACTTCAGTCTGTCCATTGCTCTGGGGATGGCCTGGTGCTGAATGATACTTCAAAATGTTTGACTGATGACAATAAGCAGCAAATTCTTCATTATCGAATTGTGTTCCATGGTCTGTAATGAAAGCATGGGGGAGACCATATCGACAAATGATGTTTTTCCAAATAAACTGATATACTTTCTCGTACGTCATATCAATTAGTGGTTCAGCTTCCACCCACTTAGTAAAATAATCTACTGCCACGACGAGATACTTGAACCTTCCTCGGGTCGTCGGCAGTGGTCCAACCAGATCAACCCCCCACATGGCAAATGGCCAAGGTGAAGTTATGGGTGTCAACAATGCTTGTGGAGTTCTTCGGATGGAGGAAAAACGTTGGCACTTGTCACACTTCTTAGCATAGGCTATACAATCAGCCCTCATCGTCGGCCAGTAATATCCCTGTGTCATTACCCTTTGCAAAAGTGTCCGACCTGCTACATGAGCTCCACAAGATCCTTCATGAATTTCTTCAATTAATTCTTTGACTTTTGATGGATGCACACATCTCTGCAAACCTGCCATAATTCCTCGTCTATACAAAACACCATTAGTTAACACATACCGAGCAACTTTATACTTCAATTTCTTGGCAGCTAGTTTGTCCTCCGGCAATTCTCCTTCTTCAATGTATGCTCTGATAGGATCCATCCAAGATGGTCCTAAATCAAGGGTAATAATCTTCACCATCAGATCTTCTTCTATGCTCCGACTTTCTAATACTTCAATTGGTATTGTTCTTCGCAGCTCGGTGCGCGTAGCTGACGCTAGTCGGGCCAATGCGTCTGCTCTAGCATTCTCCATTCTCGGTATCCTCACCAATTGAATAGCATCAAATTCTATCAATAACTCCATCACCTTTGCATGGTACTTCACCATTAACTCTCCCTTCACTGCATATATTCCCATCATTTGATTCACAATTAATTGAGAATCACTGAAAACAATTACTTGTTGTGCCTCCATAACTTTCGCCAAATGAAAACCTGCTATCATAGCCTCATATTCAGCCTCATTATTGGAAGCTTTGAATGGGAATCTCAAGGCATACTCCATGTCAATATCATCTGGAGAGTTTAAAATAATCCCTGCTCCACAACCAGCTGTGCAAGATGATCCATCTACATATAATCTCCATGTAGGTACCTCGTCTTCAAATTTCTTATCTGTCAGAGTTCCTCGGTAAAATATCTGTTGTTTTGTTTCCTCATTCCCTGGTATCTTTCGTTCCTCATCGGTCATCTGTTCGCGCCCTTTTACCAACCTTAGTTGGTCTGGGTTTGAATATGATGATTTTTCTACATCCACAAGTCTTTTTACCAACCTTGGTTGGTCTGGATTTGTGTCTGTTGATCCTGTATCGTCCACAGGTAAGTCAGCAAGTACCTTTTGCTCCTCGGGGGTATCAGGGTATGTGAACTCTGCTATAAAATCTGCTACAGCTTGCCCCTTTAATGATGATCTGGGTTCGTACACAATATCATATTCACCGAGCTCTATTGCCCAGTACATCAATCTTCCTGATTTTTCTGGCTTGTGAAGGGCTTGTCTTAATGGCATGTCGGTATACACTATGATGGTATGGGCTTGGAAGTATGGCCTCATTCTTCTACTTGCTTCAATTAATGCCAGTGCCAATTTTTCTAACTTTGGGTATCTGATTTCTGCACCTCGGAAGGCCTTACTTGTGTAATAAATTGGCTTCTGGACTCCATTCTCCAATCTGATCAACGCCGAGCTAACTGCATTCTCTGATACTGCCAAATACAAATACAGCTTCTCTCCAGTTATTGGCCTAGACAACAACGGTGGGGCTCCCAAATACTTCTTCAAATCTTGAAAGGCCTTCTCACATTCATCAGTCCACTCAAAACTTTTTCGCAGTGTTTTGAAGAACGGGAGGCATTTATCAGTTGCTCGGGATACAAATCTGTTGAGAGCTGCAACTCGTCCGGTAAGACTCTGTACTTCTTTCCTCGTCGTTGGGGATCGCAGCCCTAAAAGAGCTTTGATCTTTTCTGGATTTGCCTCAATACCTCGTTGATTGACGATGTATCCGAGGAACATTCCTTCTCGTACTCCAAAGGTACACTTTGTCGGGTTGAGCTTCATTTGGTATTTGTCCAGTTGATCAAAGGTTTGGCCTAAGTCAACTAGATGATCAGTAGCTCTCTTGCTTTTGGTGAGCATGTCGTCGACATAGAATTCCATATTGCAACTGATTTGTTCGGCAAAAACCTTGTTCATCAGCCGCTGATATGTTGCACCTGCATTTTTTAAACCAAAAGGCATAACATTATAACAATAAGTTCCCCTTGGGGTAATAAAAGAAGTACTTTCCCTCTCTTCTGGCTTCATTTTGATCTGATTGTAGCCAGAATAAGCATCCATAAAGCTGAGTAGCTCATGTCCCGAGGTAGCATCCACTAGTTGATCAATTATGGGCAATGGAAAATGATCTTTTGGGCACGCCTTGTTGAGATCAGTGAAATCAACACACATTCTCCATTTGTTGTTCTTCTTCTTTACCATCACCACATTTGCCAACCAATCTGGATATTTCACATCTTCAATGAATTGGGCTTTCTGGAGTTTCTCGACCTCCTCTTGTATGGCCTGGTTCTTCTCGGGACTAAACACTCTTCTTCTCTGCTTCACAGGTTTGATCTCCTTATTCACATTGAGCTCATGACATAAGAAGTTTGGATCTATACCTGGCATGTCTTCATGACTCCAAGCAAAAGTATTCTTCCTGTTTCTCAGAAAAGTTATCAACTCCTGTTTTATTGAAACATCCAACGACGATCCTATCTGAGTTACTCGTTCAGGATGCTCGTCGTCCAGGATAACAGTTTCTGTAGATTCCACCACCTGTCCTTTTACAAGTTGAGATTCATCCCTAGGGTCAAGTGTTTCAATTTCTGTACCTTCCTCCACTTGATAAGTAGTAGTCTTTTTCCTTGATTCTTCAAGTTCCTCTTGCTCGGCAGACGAATAATAGCATTCCCGAGCTACTTTTTGATCACCTTTCATAATTCTGACTCCAAAATTTGTTGGGAATTTCAAACACTGATGTACTGTAGATGGAACTTCTTCGAACTTCTTCAATCCAACTCTTCCCATGATGATGTTGTAGGCTGACTGCACATTCTTATCCATCACAAAGAAGCGTATTCTTTCTGTTCGACAAGCAGGCCAAGTTCCAATGAGTATATCCAACTTGATCGTCCCAAGTGGAAAAACTTTCTCGCCAGCAAAACCCAGAAGGGGTCTGTGATAAGGTTCCAATTGAGATAATTTTAAATTCAAGCTATCAAAGCATGAATAGTACATGATGTCTGCCGAACTACCATTGTCTACTAACACCCTTGAAATGACCACATCCTTCATCCTCATTTTGATCAGCAAAGGATCATCATGAGGGTAAAGAACACCTGCCAGGTCGTTTTTTGAAAAACCAATCACTAGGTTCTCTTTATTTACCTTCCTCGGATGATCATCCTCGGCCAGATTTATTCGCTGAATATATGAACAAGCTTGAGCCTCTCCGAGGTAAGCTTTTCTTTCTGCAGTAAGGTCTCCTCCCCCTGCATCTCCTCCTGTAATAACATTACAATCAAATGACCCAAAACGTATGGAGAATACCTCTCGTTCAGGCTGCCTTGGCTTCTTGGGAAGATCAGGGTCATCATTTGGATCATCTTCGTGGTCCCTCCTCTTTTTCTCCACTGCACGACGAGGAGATCTAGATCTCTCTCTAGTTCTATCATCATTCTTCCTCTCACTCCTGCGATCTACATACTTTGACAATTTTCCTCTTCGGATGAGTGTTTCGATCTCATTCTGAAGGGCTATGCAATTTTTGGTCATATGGCCATGATCTTTATGAAACTCGCAATATTTGGCCTTATTCCTCAGATCTGGATTTGTCTTCAGTTTCTCTGGCCACTTGATTTCCTCGTTATTCTTGATTTCTTCCAAAACATGATTAATACCCATTTTCAATGGGGTATAATTATCGTACTTCTTTAGGACTTCCAACGTTGTCCTATTATGCCTGTAATGCTTGTCATCACCATTTCCTTTCTGATCTTTCTTCTTAGACTTGTCGACCTCCACTTTTACTTCTTTATCCATATTCTTCTTCGCAGCCATAGCCTCCTCGGCATTCATAATTTTGGCTGCTTTTGCCATCAACTTGGACATAGTTTTAGGTGGATCTTTGGCCAAGGTGTAGTATAGCTTATTAGGCAGCAAACCACTCATCAAAGCAGTGATTGCTGTCTTTTCTTCGTAATCTACGACTTCCAACTTTTCGTTATTAAAACGAGTTATGTAATCTCTAGTACTTTCACCTGATTTTTGTCTAACACTTAACAAATGTGCTACTCGCTTTACTGGCTTCGCCCCAAAACAAAATTTGCCAATGAACAACTCGGCTAATTGAATAAAAGTTGAAATCTTACCCCGAGGTAGATTGTTATACCACATCTGTGCAGATCCGGTAAGAGTTCCCGAGAAAGCTCTGCACCTCATCTCATCGGGGACGGCATATATGTCGGCGGCAGCTTGATATTGTTCTATATGAAGTATAGGATCTATTTTTCCATCGTACTTAGGAGTCACTACAGGTGCTTTGAATTTCGATGGTGTAGGAAAATCCACAATGGACTGCACAAAAGGTGTCCCTTGAACAAAAGTTCTCTGTAAGGGGTTCCTTGCCTTAGCCATTTCTCCTAACCTATCCTCCAACCGCTGAATAGAACCTTTCCATGCTTCATTTCCTTCCTCAGGCCGCTTAGTCTGAGCAATTGATCGCTCTGATGTAGCTTCCTGAGATTTATCTTGACGAGTAGCTGGTCGTGATTGTGCTGATCCTTCTCTCAAACGTAATGGTGGTCGAACACTTCTCGATGGAGCTCTAGGTGGACTCATGTTTCTCCTTAGTCCTAACCGACTGAAAGGAGACTCCTTTCTTAATCTTTCCAAAGCGCTGGTTCTCTCCGGAGAGAGAGATATAGGTTGATTTGTATCCGTAGCCCGTATCGATGAAGTTCGCCCAGGTTGATAAGAAGAATCATTAGACTCCCCATTGCGATATGACGCAGTACATTTGGATGGTGATTGCCCATGATCACTCCGTTGTCCTGAATAGGTAGGTGCACCGCCTTGAAGAGTTTGAATGAGTTGCCTCATAGATTCTTGAATGGCGTTTTGTCCTTGAGCCAGATTTGTCATAATTCCAGCCAGATCTGGAGTTGCAGATGGATTTGGAGGATTTCCAGCATTTCCAGCATTTCAATTACTGGATTCTGGATTATCTGCCATTGATAACAAATGATTTTTGCGAAAAACGATAGTAACAGTCGTTTCCCACAGACGGCGCCAATCTGTTGATGTAAAAAACTAGATTGCTCTAATTATTCAATCACAGATAAATAAATAAGACAAAGATTTTTAAAGTGGTTCGGCTAGGAATAAAGCCTACGTCCACTGTTATGTTATTGCTGAGTGTTTGCAGAATTCTTGATTACAAGTTCTCTCAAGAAATTCCGGTCCCCTTGAATGGGTTTGATACAAGGTATTTATAGCCTTGAGGCTGTACATGAAAGGTTCGATACATTAAATGATATACATGTGAAAGGGTAATACATTTAATGCAGCGTGTGCGTCAAGAATATAAGCATTCAATGAATATCTGAAGTGTTGATTATCTGGCAATTAATGGTACGACCGAGGTGCAGCTCGGACCGCCATAGCTTCTCGCTGATCAGGAGTTCCTCGGAGAACTAGAATACCTCGGTGCGCCAGAGTACCTCGGTGCGCTGGAGTTCCTCGATGTGCTAGAGTTCCTCGGTGTATCCTCGTTGCTCGGAAAGAAGCATGGTTGGTCGGGAAATGAACTTCCTCGCTGCTATTGTGCCACGTAGATTGACACGTGTCTTCGTATTATTCGTCCACATCAGCATATTAATTTTGGTATCAACACCAATATTTGACAAAATCAAGGCAAGGTCTATTCGACCATGTTGTGACTACGTCCAGAAGTACTAAAATCCTACAGGGCTTATCCTCCTTATGTTTACTATAAACGTAGCCCTCACCCGTGGGGAAAGGGGCATGTCACTCTGATTATTGAGAACGATTAATACGAAGAGAGAAACACCTTATAGATGTAGGGAAAATTTTCGAACCATGTATATATTGACTTTTGCAATTAGGGGATTTATTTTTCTTATTTAGATATCTTTGTTTGGAATTACTCTTGGAAGGATTTTATCTCCTACAATTGGCACTGTCTGTGGGAAATAATTTTTCTTTCTTTTGGCCAATCAAGCCAGTTGGTAGATATATCTCACTCTCACAGTGCACCTATGTCATCAAATAGGAATCGTCAGAAAAATCCTCTAGCTTCTAAGGCTAGGTCTAAAGTCGATCTTAATAGGAGTCGCAACAATCCTAACTCATGATACAATTTCCAATAGGGGCAATCTGAAGAAAGTGACAAATAACTTAGGTTGTGCTCCTCCAAGAGGAGGAGAATCCACAGTTATAACATCGTTTAGATAGAATGGGGTAGAACCTCCATGGGGATAAGTGTTATGCCCGACCCTAGTCCTCAGGCGAGTAAAACTCCCAATTGGGGAAGGAGTTTGCACTGCGATCGAGAGTATTTTGTACAAAAAAGTCCACCAAAATGGTGAGGTCAAGAAGGGAGAAATAGTAAAGCATGATATCCATGATCTCATTCAAAAAGAGACGGACCAGCAACCCGCCAATCGTGGGGAGAGATCCACCAAAGAGATAGACATAAGGGCCCTTATCAATCAGATGAAATCCATTTTTTCAAAAATGGATTAGGATCCATAACCTCCTACAAAATTTACCACTCCCAGGTTTAAAATCTATGATGGAAAGATTGATCCCATCAATCATGTCTATTAGTATATGAAGGAACAACAACAACAACACTCTTATGTGCCATATATTACCTTCCATCTTGGGTAATATCGCACAAAAGTTGTTTGAAAAGATACTACATAGGTCAATCACCAATTTCAAGCAGCTCGCTGAGGCATTTACTGTTCAGTTTATTACCAATAGTGCCCGTTCAAAACAGATGGATACCCTTCTCACCATGAGGAAAAAACCCTCGGAAACCTTATGATAAAGTGAAAGAAGATATTGGGAAACTGACACTGAAGTTGAAAACTTCTCTGAATAGGTCGATGTAGTCTCATTTAAGATCAGATTATCGAGCAACTCTATGGTGCTTCATAAAAAAGGAGGACAACACCATTGACGATCTCGTGGTTTAAAAAAAAATATGTAAAGGTAGAAGATGTGGTCGTCGCGTCTCAAAATGATAACAATCATCCGAAAATGACCAAAAACTTTGATGAGGAAAATTTCCCCAAGAAGGGGGGGAAGCCCAACGATGGATCCAAAAATGGTGACAAGGCAGACCCTGCCAAGGATTTACAGGAAATAAAAATTATTTTCAAAGAACCAATTTATAAGATCCTAAGAAAGATAAAAGACCACCAATTACTCACGTGCCCAAAGAAGACAAACTAATACTCGATTGAAAGGAACACCGCCCTGAGATGTGCTACTAGAAGGAGTATGGGCATAAAATAGAGAATTGCATGGCCCTCAAGTCTTACTTAAAATAATTGCCTTAGGATTACCACTGAAATGACTATGTGGAGAAGAATGACATTAGGGCTCCCATTGGCGTTGACCAAAAGTTTGACAACATCCCAGATGATGAGGAGATGTAACACAAATTTCGGGTTATTCACGAGGCATCGAGCCTAAACCATATCCAAGGCAATGTCGTCCACGTGGATCTGAAGAAAGTCACTATGGTCATGAAGGATTTCCATATCAACCCCGCTAGAACTTCAGTCAGTAATCATTGACATCTATAAGACATATAATATAAGAAGGATATAGTCTGTACCAAGGATGAGTTGATCGAATTCAGGACTCCACATCATGATGCACTAGTAATCACTTTCAAAATTACCAACTAGGATATGGACAAGCTACTAATCAACTAGGGAATCTCCTAAAAGGTTATGCACCGTAAATTATTCAATAAAATTAATCTCAAGATGGAGGATAACAAATAATCGACCACACCTTTGGTCGGTTTCGCCAAAAAGATGACTATGCTGCCAAACTGGGAACATGTTAGAGTTAATCGAATTTTTAGTTATGAATATTTATTACCCTATAATTCCATCCTCAGATGAGGATGGATTTATACTATGAAGTTTATGCCTTCCGCTCACCACCAAAATCTTAAATGCATCATCAGTCGATGGATAATGGAAATAAGGGGAAATCAGGTTATTTCTTAGCAATGCTTTACCACTGCTATTAGGCCTAAGAAAGAGGAGAAGAAAGAAAAAGTGGTCACCACCAAGCTGATCAAGGATAAGTTTGCACCATCCAAATAACATCTAAAGTATGGTAGACCGAGATTATAAAAAATAAGGGTGGACCCCAAATATAGGTTCATGGATCTATTACAGGAAGTAATATTCGATATTCATACTCGGAGAAGAAATTACTAATCGGCATCTCACTCACCGACCATAAAAAATAAGAAATGATTTCTCAGCTTAAAGAGAGTGAAGATATTTTTCCTTAGAAGCCTTATGGAATGCCTAAGATTGATCGTTAAGTCATGTTCCATCGAATTCATGTAGACTCAGCATTCCCATCAATCACTCAAAAGGCTTGTCGAACAGTTCCAGAAGAGCCAAAGGATGTGGAAGAAGAAATAGAGAACCTTAAGAAGGTAAGGTCCATTAAATAAGTTCAATTCTCCAAACGACTTTTCAACTCGACGGTCATAAGAAAGAGTAATGAAAAGTGGAGATTTTACATAAACATCACCGATCCCAACAAAGCATATTCCAAAGACAGTTTTTATTTGTCAAAGATCGACCAATTATTGACGCCACAACCAATAACAAATAGATGAGTTTTCTAGATGCGTACTCGAGTACCATCAAATTCTTCTGTTCAATTCCGATCAAGAAAAAATCTCGTTTATCCTACTCTTGGCATATACTGCTATAAAGTCACGCGATTTTTTCTTAGGAACCTATGAGCTACCAAATAACAGTTAGTTATCAAAATGTTTAGGGGTCAACTAAGTGACATCACGAAAGTCTATATAGACGATATGTTAGTAAAAATAAAGTATAATGTTGACCATCTTCAGGACCTGGTGAAGACGTTTAGGGCCCTTAGATTTTACAGAACGAGGATCAATGTATATAAGTGCTCTTTTAGGGTTCAGTCTGCTAAATTCATGGGGTACCTAGTAAGATAGAGGGTAATCGAGGCAAACTCCGACCAGATTGAGGCATTCAACAGTGTTCAGCCCCCAAGAATGATTTGCGATATTAAAAAATGAACTAGAATGCTAGAATCATTCAATCGCTTTATTTTTAAATCGTCAGACAAGTGACGACCATTATTTCTACGATTAAAAAAAGAGAAGTTCCTAATCTAGAATGAGGAGTATTCAAAGTAACGTGACGAGATCAAGTGCTACTACAGAAAACCACCTATGATCATGGTCCCAAATCTGGGAGATCCAGTTTACCTTTATTTATCAGTGTTTGACCATGAAGTTAGATCGGCCTTGATGTGTGAGAAAAAATGGAACCATCCCTAATTTACTATGTTAGCAAGATGTTCCTCGACGTTGAGAGACGTTACCGTACCCTATAGAACTTAGAATATTCTTTGGTTATCGCCTAACGGAAGGTAAAGCATTAATTCAAAGCTCACTCACTCATAGTCATCACCTACTTCCCATTAAAGGCAATCCCTAAAAAGGATGAGCTATCCGGATGGAGGTTGACTACAATAAAGGGGCAGGTGTTGGCAAATTTTATCACTGAGTTCATAGGGGGATAGGATCCCAACGATGAGAAATTTTTCAATCAAATAATCAACTAAGAATTTAACCAACTCAAAAAGTGGACTCTCTACATCGATGGATCTTCTAACTCGAAAGCGACAGGAGTAGGGATTGTCCTCATAACTCTGGAGTAGGTTATGATCAAATAAGGAATCATACTTAGATTTAAAGCATCTAACAATGAGTTCGAGTGTCAGGATCTTGTCACCGAATTAAAAAAATTTATCTCTTGGTTCAGGTCACCTTGATGTCTATTGCGAGTCAAGGATGGTACCCAATCAAGTATCAGGAGACTACAATGCCACAGATGAACAAATGTCAGTGTATTTATAGGTTATCCATTACTTGGTTACCCAGCATGAAAAGATCCATGTTCTATAATTATCTCATGGAAATAATAGTTATGCACACATTTTGTCAACTATAAGTTTAGCCATTGATTTCGATCTCAGAATAACTATTGAGGTTGAATGCTTTATCCAGCGAAGCATCATGAGAATGAAGGTTTTTGAATAAGTACTCATCATCTAGAAATCTCCTAGATTTATGGACCTGGCCATAGCCTATTTGCAAAAAAAAGTTCTTCTAATCGATAAGAAGAAATGCCTATCAAGTTCGTGTAAGATCCACTCAATTTTACTTGTCACCTGAAGGAAAACTTTACTAGTGATCTTTCACATATCCATAGCTCTAATGTGTACACAAAAGAGACATCGACTAAGTTATGTATGAACTTCATGATGGGATATATGGGATCCATTACAAGGGAAGATCCTTGGCGTTTAACGCAATAAAGGAAGGGTATTGGTGGCTCTAGATGCAACAAGACACAATTTCCTATAGTAAAAAGTGTAAAAAGTGCTAAGAGTTCTCTCCTATGCTTCACGAGTAACATGTGACCTAAAGTCAAGAACTAGCCCATGGCCCTTTACTGAGTTGGGTTTGCACATTATGGGTCCCCTACCTATATCTCAAGGAAATCTGAAGTACCTCCTGACTAGAACGAACTATTTTACTAAGTGGATTGAAGTTAAACATTTGTCGAATATTAAAGACACTAACATGGTAAGAGTTACTTGGAAAAATAGCATGACTCATTTTTGCAAACTCAAATTAATAATTACCGACAATGGAATGTAATGTGAAAGTAGAGCATTTTAAGACTTCGGTAATAATCAGAACATCAAGCACTACTTCAGTCCAGCGACCTACCCCCAAAGCAATAGGCAGGCTGAGGCTTCTAACAAAAAGGTGCTTTACAAAATGAAAAAAAAAAGGTTAGAGATGGTAAAATGTGCTTGGGTGGACGAGTTTCCCCACATCCTCTCGGCATACCGTACTACGCCCATAAGATTAATAAGGTAAATTCCCTTTGCCTTGGCTTATTGAATGGAAGCCATAATTCATTTGAAAGTTGGCTTGTCCACCATGAAGATGCTTATTGTCGATCAAGGCCTAAACGAATAAATTATAAGGCCCAAGATCAAATTAGCCGAGGCAAGAAGATGAAAATCCTTAATCAAATTGGTTTCCTACCAACAACATTTGGCCAAACAATATAACAAAGGCATCAATCTAAAAAGGTTTCAGGTCAGAGACTATATCATCAGAAAAGGTGTTTGGTAATGCAAAGAAGTTATCAGATAGAAAGCTAGGTCCCAAATCGAAAGGGCCTTTCAATATTATTAGAGATGACCTCCAGGGGGCATACCTTTATAGAAACAATGGGATCAAGAAGATACCTAGGGCCTAGAAAGCAACACTTCTTAAGAAATTCTATTTTTGAATCTTTGTTCAAAGTTCTTTATTTTATTTCAGAATTATGTTTATCGAATGACTTGAAGTTTAATTATTAATATCATCTTTCTCATTATTCCAAATAGTAGGCCAAATCTATTATAGCAAATTTATCTTTATATATCTGATCTAATCCTGATCGCCGGCTTGAGTGCCCAATCAAATTTTGATCATAATATTGAATGCCTTAGTAAAGTTTTGCCTAATCAAAATTTCAATGTCACATGTTTTCGTCATGAACACACGAAAGCATCAAGAATTTTCCAAGAAAAGGAAAAACCTATGGGGGATCCGTTGGCACTAAATGTCTCGACATTGGTCGGCTAAAATTCTGAACGGGTGGATGGACCTATGACCCGATGCATTTTCATTATAGTTTGACCTAGGACTAAGGCTAAGTGACGACACTCTCTAAAAGGTAAGGCATATAATAAAAATTGGCTCAGTATAAAATATAGGTAAGTGCAAAATATATTTATTTAATTTGTATTCATAATTTTAAAAAGCATCCAGATCGTCACGTTACAAAAATATGCATATATTCTACCATTATTTTATCTCCAATAACCATTATTGTCTCGTTCTGGTTAGAATTCATTATCGTTGTCATGATCTCGGAGATAACTTTATATTAATTGAATTGGCATGGCATCAACATGAATCCACAATTCACACTCCCAATTGGAGGAAGTTGAACATGGGGTAATTTACCTCATACCAATACCACAGTTGGAAATCCTTGGGCACCTTCATGATCTCCAGAGAATTAGGCCATCGATGTTTGGAGGAGACATCCATAGCTTTGTCCAGATGTGGCTGGGCATTTGTCCAACTTAAGCTGGCGAACAAACTTCATGGGGGCCATAACAAATTGTTAGCTCATACTCATTACTTAATTAGGCAAAATATTCTTGATCACTTGGTCCTCTTTATAGGATTGCTCAACTTCCACGTTCTTAGCCATTAAATCTTTATTGTCACTTTTCACTAGTTTGCCCATATCAGCAATTTCTTTGACTTAAGTCCTCAATGAAGAGATTAGACAATCATGTTTATCATAAGCGCTTCACATTTTTTGGAGATCTGATCGACCATAAACAAATGCTTTGGGAGCTCGGATGCTAGCATCCTGACCAAGAACTAAATCCAAGATATCAACCTCAAGAAGTACCAGCACCATTTCCAACTTATTATCAAGCTGGAAGAATTAAGAGAAAGACGATCATTCATAAGGTAAATAATTAAAAAGCACTTTCAAAGCAATTAACGACTGATGAACAATGAAAAAATAAAAATAAAAACAAAATTTTCATTAAGTCAAAAGATGGGGCATGCACTTACAGTATTCAAAAGACTGGGAAATACAAGAAACAATGTAATCTAATCTATACCAAATTATCTTAGCCCTTATTTTCCTTCACTTGCTCTTAAATGGCTAGAGCCTTGGCTTGGACAACATCCACCAAATCTTGATCTACCCCATCCTTAACTTGGCTAGTGCCTGAGGACTCACCCACCTCGTCATCCCTCTGTGGAGAACCTAGATCATTATCCCGACAGAGCCAAAACTCGGGGGGGCGGGGGGGGGAAATATTGGTCAAAGATGCATCTTATACCCTTTTGAAATTTGACTTACGAATGTAAACCAACTAATGTTTTATCTTAACCCAAAGTATCCACAAACCCCTGGTCATAGGCCTTGTCTTTATCCATTAAGGCATCAACCAAGAACCGAGCATCATCCTCGGTGGGCTTCTTTATCAAGTCGTTCTTCAATTTTAACTTAGACATCTCTAAGTTAGTGGATTTCCTATCGGCATCATATGCCTTCTTAGTAGCCTTGAAAGACTCCTAGGAGTTCGCCAAAGCATTATCCAAGTCATCATTATCTTTGGCCTAGATGGCCACTCTGTTAGGAATATCGACAAAGTCTACCACAAACTGCAAGTATAAGACGATCACTGGAAAATGCGATGATAAAAACTCCAAGGAAACAATCTAACTAGAAGTTTCAGAACTTACCAGAGATAGTGCCTGTGTAGCGTGAGAATCGAGATGATCAAAAGTTAACCTTACGAAATGCTCCTTATCTAACTCCAAGATGGACCCCCTTAGGAAAGTCGGGGATAGAGACGGATTTTTGGCCAGTGACATAATTTGGTGATCCTTCCCCATAATAGGGGCATCCACCTTCTTGGTGGAAATAACGACAACAGTGGAAATACTGTCATCAGTTTTTCTCTTATTTTAAGCTTTGTCCTAATCGGGTGAATCAAATAAGGTAATGAGGTTTGACGCTTCTCTAACCTCCTTAATTTTGGAATTCTTATCCTCTAGAGAGGTAGGGAGGTCAGACTCGTCCAATAGAGTAAGGATTCTCTTTATTGGGCCCAACTCGCCCAGTGAAGTGGCTGGGATAATAACTGGGATGTTGTTAACGTTTATGGACTCAAAGGAGCCCAAGGTGGACTCTTTCGAAGAATATTATCCCGTAAAAGGAATTAGGAACCTAGGAATCATATCCATGGATCTAGCAGTAAAGGAAGTGGTGGCGTTGGCATACTCAAGCAACAAGGAAGCTAATCTCGAATGCTCGGCCTCGAGAGAAGATGGCCTCCTCATTTTCTAAACTTATAGAAGTTAATTCCAATAGACATGAGAAGCAGCAGGTTAGTTCTTCTTATAATATTCTCCATAAAACAAAGAAAAAAAATTATGGAAATTAACCTATCTTTTGTCCCCTCTTGGGACATTTAAAATCTCTACATGTCTCATTACCCTCTAGAATTGATGGATGATTTTTCTAGGAATAAAACTATTACTCCAATAACCTTTATTGGAGTCGGGAAGATTGACCACCACCACTCTATCAGTTTTTCTTATTTTCAGATAAAAGGTATTGTCATTCGTTTGAACCCACAAATAGCATTACCTTATCTCAGGAATTCCAATTTGAGTTCCATACAAGTCACTAATTTTATGAACCTCATTCACAATCCTCCATGTGCTTGGGGTGCACTAAGTAGGTACCACTCTCAAGTATTTACGAAACCCCAAAATTAATGGATTTGGGGGGAAAGTAATACCTCTCTTAGCCACAGACCAGGTTCAATTTCCACCCAATTGGGGATCGAGAATTTCTCTCTAAACGCTTTTAGGGTTTTCTTATTCACATCGTAAACTATCTTTTTAATTCAATGATATTTGAAGAAAAGAGAATCAAATTATAGTCTAATGATAAATTAGAGAGAAAAATGGAAAAAGCTTACAAGTGAAGAAAGATGAAGAGAGATCTTGACGTCTTGAATAGTTAAAGTGAAACACAAAATGACGGTAGATAAAACTTTGAACCTATATGGTCTAACTCCCAAAGTGACTCATTATTTGAAACAAGTCCCAAGGTGACAGCTAAGATGCACATGTCCCAGCCTTCGGTTTTTTCATATGCTTTTTACCAGTGTACCCTTAAGAAATCGAGTCAAATTACTAGCTCTGATGCTTAACGGGCAGAACAAGATGAAACTTTTGCTCCAAAGATTTTACAAGAATTGATGTGCTTCAAATCTCATCCTCAACTAGTGATGAAGCAACATTGCTACCTAGAAATGATATTCATCGGTGATCAGACCTCTTTACCATTCTCAGGATGCAGAGCTTTGAGGTAATTATGGGGTAACAATATAGACATTCCAAGTTATTAGGATTGGGTTACACCTGTCTGAAAGGTTATGATAAATGATCACAGCTTGGGATAAGAGAAAAGGAAATCACAATCAGTGATAATCTTCAAGCGAGGTCTGTTCGACCATATTGCGACTACATTCAGAATTTCTAGAATCCTACACGGATCATCCTCCATATTTTCTCTATAAATGTAACACTCACCTGTAGAAAATTGGGTATCTAACTCTAATTATTGTGAACTGATTAATAAGAAGAGAGAAACACCTTATGGATTAAGGCACATTGCCAAATCATACATATATAGTTGTTACGAGAATCGCCCACTTGTTGTTCTCGTACCAGCAAGTCGAATATAAGATATGTAATGAGAAGATAAAGAAAGTAAAGAGAGATAAAAGATGAGATATAAAGTGGTTTGGCTATAAGAATGAGCCTAAGTTCACTTTGGTGCCACACTCTCATTATATATGTTGTTTGGTACATAGTAATTAGGCCTAAAGAGGCGTACAAGCATGATAATAGAATATAGTACATGACTATGATGATTCTGTTGGTTTCGGGATGTCGACTACGATGATAGAGACAAGCCCCCAAGCTATGCTGAGCGATGTCGAGAGAATAGCTGGATCTGAGCTAGGTGTCAGTGTAAGAAATGAACCTGGATCCGCCTATCCTGAGGTGTAGACCTCTATATATAGGAGGTGTAGGTAGGGCTGTCAATGGATCGGGTCTGGACCCGGACCCGATCCGGACCCGACCAGAATTAACGGATCTGAGCAAATTTTATAGACCCGATTATCCGATTACCCGATTAGTTAATGGACTGGATCTGGATATACATGACTCCGATCCGATAAGGACCCGACCCGAATGTGTATATATATAATATAATAAATATATATTTATGTACAATATTATATATATATATATATATATAGTCTTACATATAGTTACTAAATATATATATAACTAACTTATATATATATATATAAAAGTTTTACATACATATATGCATACATATATATAACAATTATATATATATATATATATATATATATATATATATATATATATATATATATATCTAGTTTGGAAATTGTGACAAAATTGTGTCCATCCTAGAAACCAAAGAGCCTCAGAGATTGTGTTGCTTCTTATCCTATTCATCTTGTAATGATACTGAGACTATAGCCATCACTCACACACTTAGAACTTAATTCTTGCATATCATATTGCACCTTTATGTGTATTAATGTGGTGAGTGTGTTTAAATCCCTTAATTTGATTTTTATTAATTTTTTGGGAATTTTAAACATCTTTTAATTAAGGTTTTATTAAATTAAAACTTGATTTAAAAAGTCTTGGGGTTAATATCTAAATATGTATTGTTGTGATTTTTGGCCTTAAGTTACTCTGGGTAGAAACCGAAAGCGCCAGAGACTCCAGGGTTGGCTTTGTAATTAGTTTGGGACGCGCGATTGCATTCGTCCTATGACCAACACTTGCTGCTCTCTGATTGGCCAGAGTTGTGTTTCTTTACAGAGACAAAACTTCGCATGTTTACAGCCTTTGGATCAACCCTTATCAATGGCCTGCATGTCGCCTGAGTGAATCCCCGTGTAAACCTTTAAGCCAATCACAGCCTGTTTAATCCACCGCCTGTTGTGAGCCCTTGGATTGAAGTCAAAGAAGCTTGACTCAATCTCAGACGTTGTTTTTGAACGATAGTCTGGAACCTTCTCCTCGTCCTATTTAAAGGACTCTCATCTCAGCCTTCGAAAGCTTTTTTCCACTTTGAAATTTCTCAGAGAAAGAATAGAGAGAGAGAGAGAGAGAAGAGAGAAGAGAGAGAGAGAAACCAGAGAGCCAAGTTAGAAACCCTAACTTCGTCTAAATCTTCTCCAACCTAAACCACTTACCTCTCCAAAAACACCATAACCAAATAAACACCATCCTTAGTGTTTCTTGAGTTTATGAGAGTTCGAGTTGAGTGATTTTTGGGTTGCTGTAACCTTGTGTTCATAAAATCTTATTTCCTACTTAGACACTTACTCAGATCTTGTTTTTGATTCAATAGAAATCATAGATCTGAAGTTTTTCATGTCACAACACACTTAGTTGCATTTTATTTCTCATCTTGAGAAGTTCGTTGTTGATTGTTTTCTGTTAAAACATTTTCTTTCTTCAGAATCAACAATAGATGTTTTTCTGTTTCTGTTTTTACAAAACTTAACCTGACCTAGTTGGATTCGCACTTGGAGGGTTTTCAATCTCCTAAATATTTTCAAAATAGATTGAAAAAGGTCTTGACCGATTTCTTAAGCAAGATCTCCGTGGAATCTGGGTTATATTGATAGGTCAAAAGGTTTTTGGTTTTGTAAGAAAGAAAAATAACAAATTCACTGCATATAGACTTTATATGTAATTTGTTAGGATTGTTTGTAACTAATAAGAGTGCATGTGTTGTGTTATAGAACACTTTTCACAAACATCTTCACACTACATACACTGAAAGTGTTGGCTATAAGATTTGGTGAACATAAGTCGACGTATACTGCTGAAACAAAGGAAGAGTTGACAAACTGAGAAGACTACATCAACAATCAAGATCTGCAGAAAAGTTTAAGGACGCCAGAGGGTATAATCCTGAACTTGTATAGACTTGTTATTGTGTGCATGTTAGTTAAATAGATTGTAACTCACATATTTGTTTTAGTGATATTTTCTTGTTTTACTCCGTAGAGGGAGTCGTGGATGTTTCCTCAAGGTTGAGGTTTTACCACGTTAAAAATCCTGAGTATTAATATTTCTACATCTTCTCATCCCATTCTGATGTGTGCTGAGTTTAAAATATTTTAAAACTGTTTACTAAAACTTGTTATCAAATCTTGTCCATATCTCGTACATAATTTTTGTTAACACATCTTGTGTTCAAAATCAGTTTGATTTAAGTAAAGAGTTTCTTCAACAAACTTTCGGAGTTGCTTAAATAGTTTATTTTCAATAAACGGCTTTAGCAACGCTATTTCAATTGGTATCAGAGCTATTGGTGAACTTATTTCAAAAAGATCCTGAGTTTCTGAAACTGTTTTCTCAAAATCTATCATGGACGAGAAAAATGAAAGATATGGTAACTTGACCAGACCTCCAGTCTTTGATGGAACCAATTTTTCTTACTGGAAAGTAAGGATGATTGCTTTCATTCAAGGAACTTTGGGAGATGATGTCTGGGACATTATTGAAAATGGATACTTTTATCCTACTAAACCAGCCACTGAAGGAAGTAATGAGAGGGTTAAGAAAATATTAAGTGAGTTTACTCAAGAAGAGAAACAAGTTTCTCGCAATAATAATAAAGGAAAGAATGCTATATTTATGTCTATAAATGAACATGAGTTCAAGAGAATCTCATCTTGTACCACTTCTAAGGAAGCATGGGATACCTTGATTACTGCCCATGAAGGAGACTCTAGGGTTAAGGCTGCTAAAACTCAGATGTTAATTCAATAGTATAATTCTTTAATCATGTCTGAATCTGAGTCTTTTGATGACTTCTATATGAACCTGACTGATATTGTCACTAAACTGCATGCTAATGGTATAACTTATGATAGACAAGAAATTGTGTCTAAAATTATGAGATCATTACCACAGAAATTTGACAATAAAAGATATGCTATTGAGGAAATGTGTGATATAAATCTCACTCCTGAATTACTCATTAGTAAATTAAGAACTGTGGAAATGGAATTGGAGTTTAAGAAACAATTGACCCACACTCATAGGAAACATACCAATTCCAATATTAGCTTTACTTCTAAGATGACTAAGCCTGAGTTAAACACTCCTAGTAATGATTCTGATGAGGACTGTGACCTAGAAAGTCTAGATAATCAGATTGCCCTAATGACAAAACAATTTAAGAAAATTGTTAAATTTAGAAACAGTATTGCAAATAGACAGGGCAAGTCTAATTATTCAACTCCTTCAAATCACAAGTCCCATGAGAAACCTCATGACAAACAGAACAAGGACAACACGAGACCTCACAGAGACCTCAAGAAGACTGAATGCTATAGATGTGGTAAACTAGGACACATTGCTCAAGACTGTAGAGTTAATTTAAATACCCAAAACAAACACTCTAGAGCCAACATCTGCAAAACATGGGATGACTCAAGTGACTCTGAAAATGAGGAACCTGAGACATCTGATGGTTTTGATCCTTGTTTATCCTTCTTTGCCAAAATCATATATAATGATGATATGCCTGTGCTTGATAGTGAGGATGAGTCTAGTAATTCTAGCTCTGTTGTCTTGAATCATACTTTAACTGGTTTAGATGCTTTACTTACTGAGAACATTAATACTTCTTCCTCGGGGTGTGTGAGTCAAAGGGGAATCGATACTGCTGATGTCAATGGGTGCGTGAGTTTAAGAAATGAAACCTTAGGGGTCACTTCACACACCTCACTTAGTGAGTCAGACAATGAAGATCTCCCAGATATACACACTCTATATTCTAAAACTCTAAAGAAAAGTACTAGACTAGAAAATATTGTGAAAGATCTTACCAAAAAGCTAGAGGATCTAAGCCTGATGGTAAAACTGAATGCTGAAGAGTATACTACTCAATGCATGTCTCATGAAAGTGATATCAAAGTGTTTGATGAAAAACTGAAAACCTTGACTGAAGCTAATGAAATTCTGGAGAAAAAATACAAAGGGACATTATTAGAATTGGAACAAACCAAAGAAAAGACAGCAATTGTGTTCAAAAAGTTTACAAAATTTGAAAACAACTCTAAATGTTTTGAGGAATTCGTTGCTGAATCTAAAACCAATTCTGATGATCGAACTGGTATAGGGTTTTGCCCCAATTTGAAGACACAAACAAAACATGTTGAACCTATCAAATTTGTGTCAGGAGGCAAAAGACCTATTGAAACATGTCCAGACTTTCATTCACTAAAAACTGAGTTTGATCATCAAAACACTAACACTGGAGATGCAAGTTTCTCTAAGCATGAAAGTTTACCAAAGGGAAAATATGTCTGCCCCCCAATTAGGAAAAGTGAACCTGCTTTCAAACCTATGCTACCTAGGAATAAAATTCAGCCTCAAAATTTCTTAAAACCTTTGTTTAGAGACTTTCCTAAGGTAAACCCCATTCTGAGCAATCTTTATTGCTCCTATTGTGATATATACGGACATTCTTTCGATGATTGCTATGCTAGGAGACTGATTAAGCCTATCTACAATACTTCCATGTATTAAAACTTTAACTATTCTAGGAGGAGTCGTAACAATTATGTCCTTCCCAGGCCACCAGACAAAAACTCCAACTATAGGAATAGAAAGACTAAACCTAAAAGGACATTTACTAGAAGGAATCCCAGAAACTTTTCTAAATCAAATGCTCAGGTGTTTAAATTTACTCAAAATCATGCGCAAAATGTTTTTCAACAAAAATCTAATGCTCGCAAATTTTATCAATGAGAGCAAACAAGCGCAAATAGAAAACCAGAGCAATTTGGGTTAGAAAAGATGATCTAGTACCCCAGATGAAGTGTAATATTGTTATTTCTGCCTTAAAAGCTGAACTTACATCTTCTGGTTGGTATTTGGATTCTGGATGTTCCAAGCATATGACAGGTGATGATACAAAACTTTTAAATAAAACCCACTTTGATGGTGGAAAAGTTATTTTTGGTGATGGAGTATCATCCCAGATCATAGGCAAAGGAACTCTTAAAGAAAAAGGACTTCCTGTTCTTGAAAATGTTCTCTTAGTTAAAGGTCTTAAGGCTAATTTACTTAGCATTTCATAATTTTGTGACTCAAACTATATTGTTACCTTTTCAAAGAACAATTGCAAGATTTTAAATGAAAAGGGAGAATGCGTAATTACAGGATTCAGGAATCTTGACAATTGTTATACTGTCATGTCTAGTTCTGAAATCTGTAATGTTGCCAGAATGGATGACAATGAGATATGGCATAACATAATGGGTCACATTAATTACGAAAATTTGAGTAAATTGTCCTCTCAACAAATAGTTAGAGGAATACCAAAAATTAAACCTATTCATAACATTGTCTGTGGTCCCTGTCAAGAAGGAAAAATTATTAAAGCACCTCATAAAAGGGTTAAAGATATCCTTACCTCTAATCCCTTAGAACTCATCCATATGGACCTAATGGGTCCTTCTCAAACTGTTAGTCTCTGTGGACACAGTTATATTCTAGTTATGGTTGATGACTTCACCAGATTCACTTGGGTAGCTTTCTTAAAACAGAAATCCGATACTTTTCAAACTTTTTTAAAGATTCTTTTACGGATTGAGAATGAGAAAGACACTCAAGTAAATAGAATCCGAAGTGATAGAGGTGGTGAATTCAAAGACACTGGTATTATAGAATATTGTGACTATAATGGTTACAAACATGAGTTTAGTGCTCCTAAGACTCCTCAACAAAATGGTATAGCTGAGAGAAAGAATCGAACCCTTCAAGAGATGGCACGTGTCATGCTCCATGCCAAGAACTTACCTAAGTATTTTTGGGTAGAATCTATTCGTACAGCTTGCCATCTTATTAATAGGGTCTATCTTAGAAAGAATTCCAAACAAACCCCTTATTAACTTTGGTACAATAAAAAGCCTAATCTTAAGTACCTTAGAACCTTTGGTAGTACCTGTTATGTGTGCAAAGATAGGGAACACTTATCTAAATTTGAGAGTAGGGGAGATAAAGACATATTCTTAGGATATTCACCTAACAGTAGAGCTTATCGGGTGTATAATCTTCGCACTAAAACCTTAATGGAATCCATAAATGTAATTGTTAGTGACACTACTGTAGAAAGCAAGACTAGTGAATTAACTATAGAAGAAGAATCGTCAAATATTTTAGAAAATGACTCTTCTGAAATAGATAATTCATTACCTATTGAGTCACCTGATGTACCTAACTGGGTTTCTAAAGATCATCCCATAAACAACATAGTTGGTAACCCTAGTGAGCCAGTACGTACAAGATCCCAACTTCGAAATTATGCTCTTTATGCATGCTTTGTTTCTCTTGTGGATCCAAAGAATATAAATGAGGAATTAAATGACTCTCACTGGATTTCTGCTATGCAGGATGAACTTTTACAATTTGTCATTCATGATGTAGGGTATCTTGTTCCACGTCCTGATCACAAAAAGGTTATTGGTACTCGTTGGATTTTCAAAAATAAAACTGATGAAAATGGGATGATAATTAGAAATAAAGCTAGAATAGTTGCTCAAGGTTATTCCCAAATAGAAGGAATTGATTTTAATGAGACGTTCGCTCCTGTTACTCATTTAGAATCAGTTCGTCTGCTTCTTGCTATAGCTTGTCACATGCATTTTAGATTATATCAAATGGATGTTAAATCTGCGTTCCTTAATGGAATACTTGCCGAGGAAACCTATGTAGAACAACCTAAAGGGTTCATTGACCCTAATTATCCTAATCATGTATTTCGGTTGAAAAAGGCTTTATATGGTCTTAAGCAAGCTCCTAGGGCTTGGTATGAGCGCCTGTCCAGTTTTCTACTGGATAAAGGTTTCAAAAGAGGTTGAAATGACCAAACCTTATTTGTCAAACATTTTGGCAAACACATTACTATCGCTCAAGTCTATGTAGACGATATCATATTTGGATCCACTTCTACCTCAGAAGTAAAATCTTTTGCTGAAATTATGAGTAAGGAATTTCAGATGTCCCTTATAGGGGAGTTACAGTTCTTCCTAGTTCTCCAAGTCAAATAACAACCAGATGGATTGTTTCTTTTGCAGACTAAGTACGCATTAGAGATAGTTAAGAAATTTGGCCTCGAGAGTGCTAAAAGTGCTAAAACGCCTATGAGTACTACATAACAATTGTCAAAAGATGAAAATGGAAAATCTGTAGATCCTACTTTATATCGTAGTATGATTGGCACATTACTCTATCTGACTGCCTCGCGTCCTGATATCATGTATGCTGTGTGTGTTTGTGCGCGCTATCAAAACAACCCCAAAGAGAGCCATTTAAACTCTGTTAAACGGATAATTAAATATGTTAAAGGCACTCTAAATTTAGGAATTTGGTACACGAATGACACACCGAGCACTATTATTGGGTACACTGATGCTGATTGGGCTGGTTGTACTGATGATAGTAAAAGCACTTCAGGCGCATGTTGTTATATTGGTAACAACTTGGTAGGATGGAGTAGTAAAAAACAGAACTGCACATCTCTCTCGACTGCTGAATCTGAATACATAGCCGCTGGTAGCTGTTGTGCCCAATTATTGTGGCTTAAACAAATGTTAAGTGATTATGGTATTCTAGAACCCACACTTCATCTCTATTGTGATAATCAAAGCGCGATTAATATTTCTAAGAACCCGGTTCAACACTCGCGAACTAAGCACATTAAAATAAGACATCACTTTATTCGTGAATTAGTTGAAACCAAGGAATTAGAAATCAATTATCTTCCTACTGATCTGCAACTTGCAGATTTATTTACCAAACCTCTTGATTATAATAGATTCATTTCTTTACGTAAATCTATTGGTATGATTTGTGTCGAGTAAATACCTATTATTTTTCCAAGTTCCTTCCCTTTGTCCATTTGAGACAAAATGGGGGAAAAATTTGAGTCTATCTCTGCATATACTAAACAGCTTGATCTTAGTAATTCTTTGCAGGTATTCTTCTTGTACAGTCATTCTCTATTGTAATAATAGGATGTTAAACTGTATATAGTTGAGTTATGTAATTTTTGCTTTCTAGGATTTGGGTAGATAGAACTTTTATAGGAATAGGTTTTTCTTATTTGCTTGTCGCCCTACGAGTTCTAGATGACTCAAAGGAGATTTTGTCTCATATTTCCAAAGGGGGAGATTGAAGCCCTTATACTTTTGACTTACTTGAGTCTAGACTGTATAAGAGCTCATCTAGTTTCGAAATTGTGACAAAATTGTGTCCATCCAAGAAACCAAAGAGCCTCAGAGATTGTGTTGCTTCTTATCCTATTCATCTTGTAATGATCCTGAGACTATAGCCATCACTCACACACTTAGAACTTAATTCTTGCATATCATATTGCACCTTTATGTGTATTAATGTGGTGAGTGTGTTTAAATCCCTTAATTTGTTTTTTATTAATTTTTTGGGAATTTTAAACATCTTTTAATTAAGGTTTTATTAAATTAAAACTTGATTTAAAAAGTCTTGGGATTAATATCTAAATATGTATTGTTGTGATTTTTGGCCTTAAGTTACTCTGGGTAGAAACCGAAAGCGCCAGAGACTCCAGGGTTGGCTTTGTAATTAGTTTGGGACGCGCGATTGCATTCGTCCTATGACCAACACTTGCTGCTCTCTGATTGGCCAGAGTTGTGTTTCTTTACAGAGACAAAACTTTGCATGTTTACAGCCCTTGGATCAACCCTTATCAATGGCCTGCATGTCGCCTGAGTGAATCCCCGTGTAAACCTTTAAGCCAATCAGAGCCTGTTTAATCCACCGCCTGTTGTGAGCCCTTGGATTGAAGTCAAAGAAGCTTGACTCAATCTCAGACGTTGTTTTTGAACGATAGTCTGGAACCTTCTCCTCGTCCTATTTAAAGGACTCTCATCTCAGCCTTCAAAAGCTTTTTGCCACTTTGAAATTTCTCAGAGAAAGAATAGAGAGAGAGAGAGAGAGAAGAGAGAAGAGAGAGAGAGAAACCAGAGAGCCAAGTTAGAAACCCTAACTTCGTCTAAATCTTCTCCAACCTAAACCACTTACCTCTCCAAAAACACCATAACTAAATAAACACCATCCTTAGTGTTTCTTGAGTTTATGAGAGTTCGAGTTGAGTGATTTTTGGGTTGCTGTAACCTTGTGTTCATAAAATCTTATTTCCAACTTAGACACTTACTCAGATCTTGTTTCTGATTCAATAGAAATCATAGATCTGAAGTTTTTCATGTCACAACACACTTAGTTGCATTTTATTTCTCATCTTGAGAAGTTCGTTGTTGATTGTTTTCTGTTAAAACATTTTCTTTCTTCAGAATCAACAATAGATGTTTTTCTGTTTCTGTTTTTACAAAACTTAACCTGACCTAGTTGGATTCGCACTTGGAGGGTTTTCAATCTCCTAAATATTTTCAAAATAGATTGAAAAAGGTCTTGACCGATTTCTTAAGCAAGATCTCCGTGGAATCTGGGTTATATTGATAGGTCAAAAGGTTTTTGGTTTTGTAAGAAAGAAAAATAACAAATTCACTGCATATAGACTTTATATGTAATTTTTTAGGATTGTTTGTAACTAATAAGAGTGCGTGTGTGCATGCATGTGTTATAGAACACTTTTCACAAACATCTTCACACTACATACACTGAAAGTGTTAGCTATAAGATTTGGTGAACATAAGTCGACGTATACTGCTGAAACAAAGGAAGAGTTGACAAACTGAGAAGACTACATCAATAATCAAGATCTGCAGAAAAGTTTAAGGACGCCAGAGGGTATAATCCTGAACTTGTATAGACTTGTTATTGTGTGCATGTTAGTTAAATAGATTGTAACTCACATATTTGTTTTAGTGATATTTTCTTGTTTTACTCCGTAGAGGGAGTCGTGGATGTTTCCTCAAGGTTGAGGTTTTACCACGTTAAAAATCCCGAGTATTAATATTTCTACATCTTCTCATCCCATTCTGATGTGTGCTGAGTTTAAAATATTTTAAAACTGTTTACTAAAACTTGTTATCAAATCTTGTCCATATCTCGTACATAATTTTTGTTAACACATCTTGTGTTCAAAATCAGTTTGATTTAAGTAAAGAGTTTCTTCAACAAACTTTCGGAGTTGCTTAAATAGTTTATTTTCAATAAACGGCTTTAGCAACGCTATTTCAATATATATATAAGTTATATATTTATATAAAAAGAGTTTATATATATGTATATATATATAAAAATAGTTTATATTAGTTATATATTTATATAAAAACAGTTTATATATATGTATATATATATAAAAATAGTTTATATAAACTGTATACATATATATATATATATATATATATATATATATATATATATATATATATATATATATATATATATATATATATATATATATATATATATATATATATATAAACAGTTTATATAAACTGTATATATATATATTATATATATATTCGGGTCGGGTATTCGGGTCGGGTCTCCGGGTCCTTAACGGATCCGGGTCTGGATCCATTTTTTGAGACCCATCAGGTAATCGGGTAAGACCTGATCCGTTAAAAATTTACCCGGATCGGATCTGGATATACCCAGACCCGATCCAGACCCGACCCGTTTACACCCCTAGGTGTAGGTATTGTTATAATGATGAGAGATGCTGCGACTAGTTAATTGATGAGCTTAAGGGCCGCGGTATAAATCTTATAAAAGAGGCCGCGGTCTGTAAATTCAAGGGCTGCGGCTGGTATGTATGGCATTCATTTAATAGCCTACAGAATATAGGTTTGTGGTAGTAAGACGATATCACTTTCAATAGTGTGCCTTCAGCGGCATGGGTACAATATATGTGCTATAAATAAGCCCCCAAGGTGTAATGCCAAGGGATTGGTGCTGCATCTTGTTACTACTAGTGTCGCGGTGTATTTCCTCTGCGGAGTCCACTATTAAATGATGCTCCGTCTTCCCGCGCCCTCTTATATAAATGGAGCCGGTCGTGGACTTCATTACGTTTTCCAGCTCTTGAGAGAAAATTGAAAGAAAAACCATGTTCATTTCTCCTCTTGATTTTTCCTGCGATCTTCCAAGGCTACGTGTGGTGTATCTGAGGCAGTTCAAGGCAGTTTGAAGCTAAGCAACCGATTTTCATCCTTTTCTAGGTCTGCCTTTGTGAATCATCTAATCTTTAATTAAAATGATTCATAGCGGCTAAACTCACCATGAATTGAACTTATTTGAATGTGTTTTGTTGAATTGCAATCAACAACTGATATTATAATCGTGTTTGCTGCTTTCTGAATTCTTAAATTGTAAAGATACTACAAATCGTATCACTTGTTCTTGGTGTTCGTAGGAGAAACTCTTCAAATTCTAGGGATTTGATCTTTGAATTTACCAACATTAAATACTAATCTGTTTGATTATATGGCCGCGGCATGGGGAATACTTGGTTGCGGCACAATAAAACCCCTTCTTAGGCCAATGTCTGCAACCCTTAAATATTGGCCTATTTTAGAATTGGCTGTGATATGTACATATCTAGATGCATTATGTGTCAATACTTGTATAATAAATATTCCCTTACCTTTAAGGTTCTCAGGTTAGTGTCCGTAGCATTTTGCCAATAGTTCAATGACTACGGCATGTAAGGAGATAACATACCTTCCTCAAAATAATATATAGAAGTTAACTTCTAGGACTTGAGGCCAATACTTATAGTTAGGCAATTTTTCTAATATTTTTACTTAGCCCTTGTTCCTTTCGTGGCCTCTAAGAGGCCTATATGACCATATTGACTGCGGCACCTACCTGCCGACTCTTTCTGCCTTTTAGGTCTTGCTGCAGCCATATGAGTTTCTCAGAGACTTGTGGAACAAACACTTTGGAGTCTCTCCCCTTGAACTTCCTTCTGTGCATCCCTTAAAGACAATAGGGCATTGTCAGCTCAAAGATTGCCCAAATTGTATCATTCTAGATTTGGATTCTGACTCAGCGAAAACATTTTGTAGGAAATAGACTAACTCCATGGACTCCTCTTGTAGGAAATGAATTGATTCCTCTGCAATGGAAGAGGAGTCCAAATCTAGTAATAGCACAGTAGATACTGATGTCGCGGCTATTGGGTCATCTGCAGGTAGGGGCGCGCCTACTGGTCCCTTTAACAGAGCTAAGAGACCTCCTATGGTCTTGAGCGTCTCTAGCATTATGACTCAAGAGTGGGTTAACCAAGTTGCTAAGGCACTTGAATTTCCTAAAGATTTTATTTTCTTAGCACCCGTCGTAGAACAAAGGCCCTTCACAACACTTGATGATAATGGGGTCTACTTCCCCCTCTATGTGTTTGTTTATGCGCTGCGGCTTCCAGTTCCAATCCCCATTAGAAGAATCTTTCAGACCATGAAGTTAGCCCCATCCCAACTAGATTCAATAGATGGAGGGCAGTTCTTGACTCGGTGTTGCTTTGGAGGAATAAGTTTAATAGGGACATAACTCCCGCGAAAATTTTCCATTTTTAGAGACCTAAGGAAAATTCTATAAAGTTTGCATGGTACTATTACTTTACCATCCGCAGCAACGACGAAACCCTCTATAGTGGTAGGCCCACCAGTGTGAAGAATTAGAAGGGCAAGTACTTTTATGTTTCTTGAGAAGGGTGGGAAATCCACCCAGATGAGACAGAAAGAGAGGACCTTTAGTATGCCGCGGCAGTGGGGACGTCCCTCTAAGTTAGGTAAATAAAGTTTCGGCCCTTTGACTTGTGGTCACGTCCTGTTCTTTAAAATTGTATTCTTCCCTTTAAAATTATTTTTAAACCTTCAGATTTTGACACTTCTTCATTTCTTTGGTGAGGAAGTTGATAGGGATCTTTTGGCTGCCCAACTGGCAGAGATGGATAAGGATGCCACTGCCCTCAATAATGGTATAAGGGAGAGAAAGTGGAAAAGGAATTCCAAGCATCCTGTCGCGATTCCTGTTGGTGATCAAGTTGATCCCGTCATTCCCTCGACCCAGGATGAAGACCCTGCTACCCAAGAAAGGCCTGAGGGTATATTTGATGATGATATTGGAGCTAACTTGTTTACAGTAGGGTTAATGTCAACTTCTGAACAACTCGAAGGTCGCGACACCTCTCCAATCCATACAAATTCACCTCCTTTAACAATAGTGGTTGTCAATGACAACTTGGAACCTCCTTAATGTCATGCCAGTGTTGGTCTTGATGGTCATCCGCAGCCTTCTCTTAGGCAACCCAACCCTGAAGCAGTCCTCTGTCGAGGCACTTGAGGCGTATAAGATGGATGCAAACAAGAAGGTTCAGTCCATGAAAGAAGCTAAGAAGGAGGTTTAGGATAGCTTCAAAGAGGTTGTAGACTCTCTAAAAATTACTCAAGCTCAAGCCATTAAAGCTTCCCAGGTGGCGACCTCATCAAATAGAAAAATTGAGCTCATTTAGAAGAAGTTCGATGAACTAGAGAACAAGACTGCAAATGATGTTGATGCCCATACCGTGAGCATCAAGAAAATGGGGGAAGACCATGTCGTGGCCCTTTAATTGGCTATTGACAGCACTGTGGAGTCATATAAAGGCTCAAAAGACTTCTACCTGGTCAACAATAGAACCTACCTCAACGGCTACTAAGAGCTCAGGCACAGAGTTATAAAAAAACTTCCTTGAATCTAAAGACATAGTTATTGCCTGGGGCCTTGGTGATGCTGAGCATTTGTAATGTGTGGCTGAGATGAAGGCTGTAGCTGAGAAGAGAACCATGCTAAAGGCAAAGGCTGCGACAGCTGAGGAGGAGACCGTGATCGCCGCAGAAGGAGAGAACGGGGATGAATACGATGATGCATCCAACTAACGTTCTTTTAATTTTAAACATTGGGCTACATCCCCTTTTTAAACATTGATTTTTTATTCATATATATAAGGCTGCGACCTTTTGGAACTTCTGATTAAGGTTGTGGCCTATTGCCTGTATGACTTTAATACTTCAATTTTCTACCGAGGCTTCAGTCTTTGATCTTTCTATTTGTCTTAACTGCTCCTTTACTTTCTCTTCTGCTTTGATACTTAAATGAACCTGCAAAACTTCATCAGGAACTGTAATGGACATAAGGCCGCGACAGTCTTATAATAATTATTTATCTGAACAGGTTGCGGCCAGTTGTTCTTTTCCCTAGACTTTTCACTTGTATTTTTCCTTGAAGACTTAAAATTTTTCCACTGTCTATGGCTATCATCCCCCAAGCCGCGGTGCCAAAGAAAGATGGCTTTGGGGCTACAGCTTAACAGTAATCAGTTTTTCCATCATTTTTTCTTGTATTTCAGGGGTTGCAGCTGGTTTGCAACCCAGTTGCGGCCTTTTAGCAATTCAATAATGTACCTTATTTGATGCATCCCATCTAAATAAATGAATGGACACTTTAATGGACGTGGCTCCTTTTAAGCCCTTGCCAAGAAATTGATGACAACATGCTGGGTTGGGGCCATCCTTCTATAGCTTTGGTATTCTTTATGGTGTTAGTGTCACAACCTCTTTTTGTTGATTTAACTACCTTTCATGGCTTTCCTTTAGTCGATTGGGTTATTTTTAGGCCCCACCGGGCTAGGTATTATGAAGCTTCCCCAAGATATGTTTGGATATATATAAAGCCTTCCTAGGTTGGGTTATGTTATTATGCCACCCACAACTAATATACGGGATACTACCAAGCCTCCCCAGGCTAGGTTATGTTACCCAGAGCTAATATACGGGATACTATCATGCCTCACCAGGTTGGGTTATGTTATTGAGCCATCCATAACTGTTGATAAATATGTATAGAGACATCGCTGACCAGATATTATAAGCCTCCCAACTTAATGACGCGTCCCAAAAGCTAAGAACGGGAATTGTAATCCCTTGTGGCTAATGATGCATCCCGAAAGATAAGAATGGGCATTGTAAGTCCCCGTAACTAATAACGCTTTCGGATAAATGCTTTCAAGAATGTAGCCATAATATGCTGGAATATAGTCTCTATGAGTGATGTTGCAGACCAATTTAGATAACTACTCTCAATAGTTGCTTTCGCCATTTTCAATTATCACTTGCTTTTAATCAATCAGGCATTACGATGGGCGTTGTGGGCCCATTTAGATATTATCATTCCCGATGTAACATATTATCTCAATTCAGAATATTTTTAATACAATGAGTCTTTTATGAGATAAACTTTAATGGAAATGAGAATCAAAGTATGGCACTTCATATATCTATTCATATATCCAGGACTTTGCTAGTTCAATACAGAGTTAAAATGGAACCACTTAGAAAGAGTTTTCACTAAGAACAGAAATACATGAAACCTAAATATGGGCATAAAGAGAGGAATGTGGCTTGTCAGGCTAGGTTGCATCCCTTAGGCATCCTTGAGGAAGAGCTGTAGCATTCCCTGTCTTATAAGCCTTTCAATTTCATCTTTCAAGATATAGCACTGCTCAGTGTCATGGTCGTGGTCCTGATGAAACTGCACCATTTGGCTTTGTTCCTCTTGTTGGGAGGAGATCTAAGCTTCTCTAAACACCTTAGTATCTTATCCTCTATTATGAACTCAAAGATGACTTCAATATGGAAGGCCAATGGGGTGTAGGACTCAAAGACCCTTTATGCCTTCTCCACTTTCCTTTTCCGATTCTGGTCTAGGGTCGCGGCCCCTGTGTCCGTAGCTCCAGTGGCTGCGACAAAAACTGCTTAGATAGTAACTTTAGGTACTGCGGCCTCCAGCATAAGAACTCTCTGGGTCAAGAAGCTGACATGGGTTTGGAGTTAAGCATGATTGTTATAGATATGGTTGAGGTGATTATAGAATTGCACAATCTCATATTTGACTTCTGAACTCTGGATGGATTCTCCTTCCATTTTGTACATTGTTAGTCTTTAAAAAATATATAATTAGAGCCAAAACTAATAGAAATGAGAAATTAATATAGCAAAAACTAAGTATAAAGTTGGGATGCAGCGTTTGAATTGCTGCACGTTTACTGTTGAAGCCGCGACCAGTATGGCCCATATGCATACTGCTATTGCCCTTTAATGGAATTTTCCCAAGGTTGAGCCAGTAACCACTGGAGTCCATCAATTTATGATTTGAAGCTGCTATAACCAGACTGCACTTATAGGGGCCGCGACAAGAAGGGTAGTTGAACTACCTGGCCGCACCCCATCTTAGATAGTGAAGGAAACGGTCCTGAAAACTGAGTTCCTCTCACGAAACTTATGGAGAGCATAGCTACTAGGGTCTATTTATGACAGAATACCCTCATGGTTCACAAAACATCACAATTCTAATGATAAACCCTAGATCATAGGGAAAGAACAAGAAAAATGAGGTAAATATAATTCTTCCCTAATCACTCACCTTTAAGGGGCTGGAGCCCATCATGCCTTTCAACATTATCTAGATGAAATGATATCACATGGGTATGTCAAATAGATCTAATGTCATAAAAAGGAGGCCCAAAGGAAAATTTGAATATATACAAGACCCATTTAAGGGTGTAAATACAAAATAGAGCTCAATAACCAAATTTCACTCATGAGATGATGATCCAAAGGATCCCCATGAATAAAATAAGGTGTTTAAGAACCCAAAAAGATAGAGAAACAAGACTGAAATACCTCTATTCCCACAGACGGTGCCAAATTATTGATACGAGAAATTGTCCACTTTTCGTTCTCGTACCAGCAAGTCGAATATAAGATATGTAATGAGCAGATAAAACAAGTAAAGAGCGATAAAAGAGGAGATATAGAGTGGTTCGGCTATAAGAATGAGCCTACGTCCACTTTGGTGCCACACTCTCATTATATATGTTGTTTGATACATAGTAGTTAGGCCTAAAGAGGCGTAAAAGCATGAAAATAGAATATAGTACATGACTATGATGATTCCGGTGGCTCCGGGATGTCGGCTACGATGCTAGAGATAAGCTCCCAAGCTATGCTGAGCGATGTCGAGAGAATAGCTGGCTCTGAGCTAGGTGTCAGTGTAAGAAATGAACTCGGAGCCCCCTATCCTAATGTGTGGACTTCTATATATAGGAGGTGTAGGTATTGTGGTTGTGATGAGAGATACTGTGGCCAGCTGATTGATGAGCTTAGGGGCAGCGACATATATCTTGTAAATGGGGCCGCAGTCGGTAAATTCAAGGGTTGTGGCAGGTATGTAAGGCTTTCATTTAATAGCCTATAGAAGATAGGTTAGCGGAAGTAAGACGATATCACTTGCTATAGTGTATTATTTTTATATACATGAATAGCACGGCTGAGCATTCAGACTTATACTGGTTGGAGATTTAGCTTACCATTATTTGAGTAGAGACATTGTCTCATTCAGTAGTTGTATTCAGGAGTTTTGATCAGAGGTGGTTAACTAATATACATTTGTATATTAGTTAAGACTTTTTTTTAAAGGCGATTTATATAAAGTTTCATTTTATCTCACTTCAATTATTCTTATTGTCATTCTTTATCATTATATTTTTGTGGGGTGGTTTTTATTTACTATTATTTTTATTTTATGTTGATGCTGAGAGTGATATAAATTGATTAGCGTTCCCCTTTATTCAGCGTATTAACCTGGTTAACTGGGTGTAGGAAATAAGGGACATTATACTTTTCTTCATACACTACTTTTATATTTACTCATGTCTTGCCACCTATTTCCATGCTGGTATAAGATAGAAAATATTCAGTTTTTCCAAGAGCATTTTTTTTTTACTTTTTTCTCATTTACGTGTTTCAAGTTGTGTGATTCATTCTTAAATCCTTGAAAGTAAAACTTTCATACTCAAACTAGTTTTGACAAATAATTTTTCAAAATATTTTGTTCTAGAGTATGGTTTTCTTTCAAACTTGAAAAATACATTTGTGAGTTTTTAGAGAAACTATGTATTTCACTATATCGTTTAAACCATAGGACATCCTCACACGTCCTAGACGTAGTTGGTTGTTACTTGGTGGTTCCATTGCCTTAGAAAAAATTATTCTTCCACTTTAATGAACATTTTTATAGCGTAAGGTTTGAACACGTTAGACGAGTAAAAAACTCGACGTGGTTGAGTAGCGTTCCCCAGTTGTTGGCACTTTTGCTAAAGAATAACTCTACCATGGTACATTTGTTGTTCATTTCAACCCGAGATTTTTTTCCCATTACTGGGCCTCTTCCTCTTGCATCCAGTGTTGTGTGATTTATTGTATCTTTACACAATTTTAAAATCACTTGTCTTAACTTGAAGATAAAATTGATCAGATTCTTATCTCAATTAATATTTTTCATGTAGAATTTTAGGATGCTTTTAACCTATTAATGATTTTGAAGGAAAATTATATTTTAAAATGTAATTTATTTTTTATTGGGCAGATTCCATCGACAAAATGTCTTCTCAGCTAGTATCAGAGCATGTCTCATAGTTTTAGGTTTAGTACCCTAGAGTAGATCCTTTATTTTGCGAGATAGATGGTTTTTTGTCCCTCTAACCTCCACATTTTTATGGTTTCATTTATTCTTATTAGAAAATTATAAGATGTCATACATGATGTCATTGCATTATTGAATTTGGAATTGTGTTTTGACGAGATGGAATTCTTTAGTTACTACAGTTGATGATGTTTTAGTCCCCAAGATATGATCTAGATGGGATAAGAACGACATTCAAGAGAATGGGTAGAACACTAAGGGTATGAATGAAATCTTTAGTTGTGTAACTATAAGAGAGTTCAAGCACATTTTGACATGAACTACATAGAAGAAGGCATGGGAAGGTTTAGAAACAACCTAGGAAAACACCTCCATCATGAAGCATGAGAAGCTTCCATGCCTCACCATCTAATTATAACTCCCTACCATTAAGGAGAACAAAACTTTTGACGAACTCTATGTTTAATGAAATAACATGGTGAATTTGATATTTACTTTGGGAAAGGTTGTCTGAGATAAAATAATCATCGATAAGATTATTAGATGCCTAACTATAAAGTTCTGTGGAAATTTTTATGCCACTTGAGAAGTTTGAGACTTACTTCATAATCATATGAAAGTAAATGAATTCTTATGCTCACTTCAAACATATGAGGTGAATGTTATTACCCCGGAGAACCTATTAAAGAAAAGAGCATAGATTTTCAAGAAAAAGCTCACAAGGTTCCTCCGTTTAATTTACTTGACTTTAGTGAAGGAGATATGGTCTTATTCACTATGAAATTTTCCACGATATGGAAAAAATGATTTCAAACCAAAGGCAACCCAAAATCATACCCACCTAGGTTTGAGCTTAGTCGAGGAAGTAGTAAAAAGAAGAAAGATTTCCTAAGTTCCATCACATGTTACACATGTGGTGGTAAAGGACATTATTCCAAGAAATTTCCTACTAAACTGAGTCAAGGCAATGGAAAAATGTGCATCAACCACTTTTAGTGATAATGATGAATCGGAGTCGGATGAAGAAACTCCTAGAAATAACTATGTGGCTTTTACGGACCGAGGGAATTTGATAACTTAGATGATTTGGAAGAATTTAATTCTTATCCTACATGTATTAATGTTACCACCAATACTTCTTTGGATGATGTTAAGGGCATCAATTATGACATAAATGCATATGCTTATCTTTTCGAGGATTAAATAAATATCGAGAAGAACACAATATAACTCTCCACCATGTTGGCCAATGTCGAAGAACAAAGGATTTTGGTGAGTGAGAGTTGTGAGCATGACTTGGATGATCAAAATGGGGATTTGGGTATACCACTTGGCATTGAGGGTAGTTTTAATGGCTTTCTTTGTGTTGAGTTTGAGTATTTAAGGAAATCCTTTAAAAAGAGTAAAAACTCCTTGTTTGCCTTATTGAATAAAATCCTCATGCTAGAGGTAGAGTTTTTATTTACATCCACTTTGAAGTTGGATTTAGAGGATAGATATCACAATATTGTTAAGATGTTATCAAGGGATATATCATCAAAAGATAAAAGTGGAGTTGGATTTTTGAGTGGGATATATTCATTTTTTTGTAGTCAAGTCTCTTGTCAACATCCCGAATCACAACCTATTGTGATAAAGAGGGACATTTGAAAGAGTTTTATCTCAAGTGGATGAAAGGTTCTCAAAATAATTCAATCACTTCGGTAGAACCTAAACCCTGTAAGTGTACCCCTTGACATAAAATATGCCACCTAAGATAGTTTTGCATTTTACTTCAACCGTTTATGATTTTGATGATATTTAATGATAGTTTGAGTGTTGATAGAAAATGTATGAAGGGGATAGGAACCCTTAGCAAGGCCCTTATGGGAAAAGCAATCATGGTTAATACCAAAGTCATGTTTGATTCCACTACCTCATGAGGACGTCATAGCTGTTTAAGGAACTTCAATATTAATCTAACTAAAGTAGATAACCTTTGGAAGCGATAGAGGTCATTTCCCTCATCTAAGTGATTAGTGTCAGGGTTCGATATATATTCCTAGGATGTGCTTTATATTCATCATCTTGTTCCTTGGCTATATCTAGGTTTAGTTTCCTCATTTGTTATTTATTTGGTATTGATATTTATTTGTTCGTACCGAAAACCTTTGCTTTGGTAAATATGGTTCTCTATGTTTGTAGGTATTCATGTATGACATGTTCTACAATTTAATGCACATATTTAGATATTGTGTAATCGAAATTTATGGCTAATATAATCATGTTAAGAATTTTGTAGATTGAAATGCCTTAGGAAATTAAGCTTGCAATTTTTAGAGTATTTTTCCATATCTCATACACTAAATCACACTAACTAGATTAATTTCCATGTAAAATAATATGATGGGATTTATTTTCTTCTTGTAAATATATGAGACTTGAAAGGTTTTAACCAAAGATCACTGGATAAGACAAAAGTGGTAGTCGGAAATGATGGACAGAAATGAAGCTTTTTAGAAGTTTATATGAATCCAAATTTTTTTAAGTGAGATTAAACATTAATTTTAATTTGTATCTTGTAGGTTAATGCTCATTGTATCCACTTTTATCATTCACTGTGTCTTTAAATCACTCTTCTTTAAAAATGGTTGTAATTTGAACCACTATGCCTTTTAAATGCTAAACCATTATTTTTGTTGAGTATTTGACATAAACATGAACCTTATGTATGATTTTTGAAAGTATATATTGTTTTAGCGTAAAAATATTAGGCACCTGGATCAATAACCGTGACACTTGTCAACATCATCTATATTCTTTTCACAGCGGGTAAAACCTAGTCGGCTCAGGTACCCTCTGGTCAGCCATCCTGCTAACTAAATCTAGGAAGTTGAACAATCAGGCACACGTGGGATATTCAATAGCCACCATGCACATGCACGTGAAAGATGTCCAGTTGCATCTTATTATGTAAAGGTGTAAATTCTTGATGTTATAAAAGCTTGGCACCCCTTGAGTTTTCACTTACTATAAGTACGCCATTTCCCTCCATGAGGGGGACAATCATGAACATACCGACTTTATGATGAACTCTAGTATTATAACCAAGAGATTGAAACTAAACCCAAAATACTATTTCCCCATGAATGTAGGCTCTATTCTTAAGTTGAACCACGTAAAAGTCTATAGTGTCTTTCTTTGAATTTTCGTTTTCTCTTTTATTTGTTATTATAGATTTGGTAACTAAAGGCTAAGATAAATAATCCAAATTTAGACACCAATAGATTGTCACCGTCTGTGGGAATGACAAGTCTCTGTTGTTTTCTTCTTGATTCTTTTGAAACCCAGTTTTCCTCGAGGTAATACTTTCAGTCCCTCCACTCCTCCTAGTATAGGAGACATGTAAGGAATTCTACTCAACATTGACAAGGGATATGAGGCGATACAAGAAGTCGTGAGGAATCATACTAAAATGCTTCAAGATAGATCTATTATTGCTTCATCCTATAAGAGTGAAATGCCACCTCCCCCTCCTTGAAATGATAGAAGTAATTCTAGACATTCGAGATCTTTACAAGACCGAGCATACCGTGCAAAGGTAACCTCTTCAGTCCGATATACTGACTACTATTATGGTCGGTCTCTCACTTTAGGACGGTCGAGCGGCTTGGAAATGTGGAGCGAAGCCACTACTTTTGATCGTTTGGCTCCCCAAACAAATAGGTTTTATCATAGGTAACTCTCCAGTTCGCGATGTCATCGAGAATGGTCTACTTGATCCAGTGCTAGTGTACGAGGTTCCACGCATGCCGAGAAGACTTTCTAAGAATAGAACTCAACACAAATGCTTGATAGAGCTGCCTCAGCCAAATCTAATCCAAAACATCACCCTTGGAAATAATCCATACAACGATTAAAAGATCGCATATGAGAAATATCCAAGTCCAAAAATCCCTTGTAAAGGATCTTTGTGAAAGGATCTCCTTTTGTTCCAACCATTGTTAACTTCCTAACATTATTCAAATTCAAGCCACATGTGGTCACTACCAAATATGACGATAAGACTAAACTCGTCCTTCATATTTACTAGTACCAAATATCAGCTGATATTTACTCAGTTGCAGATGAAATGCGTTGTCGAGCATTCTCAAGTACCATCACTAGCTCTACATAGATTTGGTATAGTTATTTACCTTGAGAAAAAATCTCTATCTTCCAGTAACTTGCCAAGCTATTCATCAGTAACGTTTTCTTCGGTTCCAAACCTATCAAAAGGGTAACCCACTTACTAAGCGTCCATCAATGACAAAGGGAATCCATTCATGAGTATATATAACTCGTTTTACCAGTGAAAACTTAGGAGTGGTGGGTTATGAAATGAAGACTATTATCAACACTTTTCTCACACTTTTCTCATAACTAAAACACCTTTTTACACCGACACACACACACACTTAAGAGAAGTCCCCGATTGGATTTATGGGATAAACCCCACCCCTCATTTTTTATACGAACTACGTGGACTTTGATGCCTCTATAGGCTACGTAGGCTTCTTGGTGTAAAACCCAAGGCTCGAGTCCTATTTCTTTTTCTCCCACTTTCTATTTTTCTAATTCTTTAACTTAATTCTCTTAGAATATATATATATTTGCATATGCATATATTTGTTCTTAGTGGTGTATTATTCCATATGCATTATCGTTCTGTTATAACGATCAACGCTAGGGTACTCGCATAAATCATATTTTCTAATAATACTTTTAGGAACATTCCTACGGATGACTCACTTTATCTCTTCCATGAACAAGTCGATGAATCCTATCTCCACTACATATACACATGCACACATACCACGGGGAAATTAATGAAAATAACAACAAATCCATGAGAGACCGCAAGGGCGAAATGGGTGCCTAATACCTTCCCGTTTCTTAACTTAGCCTCCGAACCTTTCTCGAATCATTTTTGATTTCGTATGTATCAGTATGTCTTTGGCTGTTGTTCTTCGGGATGTATCAGTATGTCTTTGATTTCGTATGTATCAGTATGGCTCCACCTTCTTTTGTCTATTTTGAGTAAAATAGACTGGCGACTCCATATCTCTATATTTTCACCTCACACATCACCGACGACGACCGAAGCACTTTCGAGAGGGATGCGCGGGACTAAGATCCTCTCACCGCGTGAGATAAACCCTCCTCACTCTCTTCGCGAGGATCTGGGGATGGCCACAATGGCGACTCCGCTGGGGAAATTTTTATATGAGGGCTAGACTCTATTTACATGGGTGTTTTATTTTTCTTATATACTCCCCTACTTTGCATGTCCCCCTTTTTTTATGTGTACCTCATGCTTATCCTTATCTTCACACACTTGTAGAATATTCTCCATGTACACTTCGCACCACGTGCACCTCGGATCACATATATTCGCATGTTGCATGCATCACCCATCCATACTTGGTATACCATTGGTACTTGGACTTTAATCCCTGTTTGGCATGATCAAGAAACACACTCTCATCATAAGATACTAATAAGAGAATCATACATGATTCACATGACATCACCAAAGATCATTGTTATTTACCAAATTTTGACCAGTAACTGGAGGGTCACTTCGTGATGGGTGCTGGTCCGATAGGGTACAGTTAGCCTAAGCGATATGACTCTCACCTTACATTGGCCAAGTAACTTCGACGTATATTAAACGGTTCTCCTACATCGTATCACTTGACCGAAGTCATGAAGGGAGGTATATCATAGGGAACTCGTTCACGTATGCTGAGTATATCAAATTCGTTCTCACACGTACCGTCCCCATGAGGTATATCGCGAGGCAATTCACGTACACTCAGGTATATCAAATGGCTTATCCACACTTATTGATTACCCTCAAAAGCAAGACATATATCGTGGAAGTCACACCAATGGGGGAACCCTTTCCAATTCACCCAACCAACTGCATACCCACATATAGGTGTCTAGCCTAAGACACACATGTTAGACTGGCGGTTTCAACCCGAAACTCTGCGAAATTTCGGGTCGACCTGGCACCCAAATTTTTGCGCATTTTTAAAATGGGACCCTGCTCGTGAGCCTGGTCACAAGTCCAGCCATAGCATGGAATATGTTAAAAACCCAACTTTTCCAGTCTCGAGTCCCGTCTGACATTTAATTTTTTATTTAGTAGAATTTAATACAAGTGAAAACATAATAATTATAATAATCATGCTGAGACCCGTCTCCCAAAAATATTTCTCCCTTCTTTATAAAAAAAAATCCAAAAACATTTCTCCTTTCTTTATTAAAAATCCAAAAACATCTCTCCTTTCTTTATCAAAAAATCCAAAAATATTTCTCCCTTCCTTATAAAAAAATCGCAAAACATTTCTCCCTTCTTTATAAAAAAATCCAAAAACATTTCTCCATTCTTTATCAAAAATCCAAAAATATTTTGTTCTTTAATCTAAAAAAAAATGTGTCAAAAATATTTTCATTCTTTTTTTCCTCGAAAATAAATCCCATTTTACGCCTTCTTAAGGCCCGACTCCTTATTGCCTTCGATCTTCAGTCAAATCACCCCGAAATTCTGTTCGTTCCCCTACTACTTCTTCCGAGTCTGGAATCCATCTACTTTCCATGGAGAACACAAATCAAGTACTAGTTGTGCAGCCAGATCTGATGGCAGTCTTAGCTCAGCTCGTTTGTAAGATTGACAACCTCCGGACTGAGGTTCGAGAGATGTAACAAAACCAGGTTCCTATTACTTAAGAGCTCGAGGCCCTATTCTCTTGCTGTATGGGTCCACCCGAGCCTATCTGGGTTCCCGAAGAGTATCATCACGCTCTATGTGCCCCTCCTACTAATGGGTCGCCGCCTGCTCAGCTTCATATGATAAACCTTGCCTAGCCTGGGGCTAACTTGCCTATGATCATGGATCCAAAAGAAAAAGAATTAGATAAGGTTAAAGAATATCTTAAGATGCTAACTAAGAGGTTTGACCAAGTCAGAATCTCTGGGAATTACATGGACTGCACCCACATTTCTCCTTATCCTAAGGCGAGGTTACCCGAGAAGTTTAAGATGCTAAATATCGAGAAATTCGGAGGAAGTGGACCCCCAATTGTTCATCTTCGCAGTTATCACCGCTCTATGACTCTCCTTGGGGATTTTGAAGAAGTGATGGCCCAATTATTTCAGAAAACTTTGAAGGATAACGCCCTCTAATGGTTTTTGTCTCCCGAGGGGTCCAGAATCTGTAGTTGGGAGGATGTATCCCAAGAATTCATGTCGCAGTACAGATACAATGAAGATCTTGAGGTCACCCATCACGATTTAGAGCTGCTCAATCAGAACTCTGGGGAATCAGTCAGTAACTTCATAGCTCGATGGAGGGAAAAAGCAGCCACCGTGACCAATCGGCCATCCGAGGAAGAACAAGTCAACGTAGTGAAGAAGAACTTCGTACCCCATGTTCGAGAAGTAATGGGAGGATAATACTATCCCCACTTTCTGGATTTGAGAGAAGTAGGAGTAGAAATCGAGGAAGGTCTTACTAAAATAGAAGTTCAACCAAAGAAAGTGTCCGGACAATTCACTTCGAGAAAATGTGATAAACCTGTCAATATTGTAGTCTCAACCATTAACAACATCTCTCAACTAACCACCTCGTGGGAACCATAAAGTCGCCCTATCCCAGTCCGAAAGGAATACACTGAGCTCCATGCTTCCCTCTCCATAGTGTACGAAGCCCTGTTAAGCCAAAACCTTATCAAACCCCTGGACCCCCGTCCATTGCCAAATACACTTCCAAGAAATCTTAAAGCAGATGCCCATTGCGCCTTTCACCAAACTATTGGCCATACCATCAACCAATGCTTTCACCTTCGAAACATAATCCAAGGTCTAATTGGCCGGGGTACCATTTCCCCACCAGCCAATCCTAAGCCAAACACCACTCATAACTAATTACCAAATCATGCCAATGCTATCTTCCTAGAAGGGAACCCGGAATTTGATCTCTCAACTAAAATCACACCCACATACTCTCCTAAACCACTCCAAACTTGCCCATATTTCCTCCTACACCCTGCTTGCCTCTTTGGTCAGGCAGTGTCACTCCTTACCAGAGCATGCATCGCTGTCCGTACCCGTTTTGAAAATGGAAGTATGGAATTATCAGAAGTATTAAACTAACTCCTAGAGTTCGGGATGAAATTTTTTCGCAGATGATCATTGATTGCCAGAGATTCACTACGCTATTCTTGCAAGCGCGAAAATGGTCTCGAGAGTCAGACAGTTGGATAGTACCGACCGATGAAGTCAGCCTAGATGAAGTTTTCCAGATCATGGCAGAATTATTCTGGAAAAACAATAATATTTGCAGTATAATCGAGTTACTTGATACTCTAAAGCTACAAGGGCGCCTGGTCCCTTCACCCATACATCTCCCCGCAGAATGGGAGGACCTGTATGAAAAAGCCATTGAAGTTGTGGAATGCATTGAATTCACATGGAAAGATAGAATTGTTGCCACTGAATGGGGGGAAGAATTCGAAGATTCAAATGGAGAGCAAGCTTCAGAGAAAACTGGCCCGGTAGTTGACATGTGTGGGATGATATCAATTGAATAACTCCTCAGAAAAATAAACAAGGTGGAAGAATAACCTGAGATTGACGAGGAAACAGGGTTCATGTTCTTCCCTTCTTTAGTAAATCACATGACCAGATCAGGGAGGCATTACTAGATCCCAAGATTATCACCAGAAAATGAAAAAGGGAAGGGCATCGAAAACCTTCCAATGCCAGAGATGACCCTCGAGGAAATCAAGATCCTTGATCAACTAAAGAAAACTCAACCTAACATCACTCTATGGGTGCTTCTCATGTCTTCCCAGCAGTACAAAAATTCTTTGATCAAGTTGCTCACTGGACCCACAGTTCCTCCTTCTACCACACCAGAAATTTAGTCGGATCCTTGACCTCTACCCGAATGCTATCCTTTTCTGAAGAAGAAATCCCCAGAATTGCGCCAAACCACAATCATGCACTTAATATCTCCGTTGAAGTTATGATCATACCACTCTCTCTTGTCGATAATGTATCCGCCTTGAATGTCTACCCATTAAGAACCTTCAAATGCTTAGGATTGAAGGAAAGTGACCTCGCTCCAACCTCCGTTGCTGTACGTTCCTACGATAATACTCGTCGAGAGGTGATGGGATCCATAAACCCTATAAACCCTATCATTGAATTCCAAGTTATTAACATCCCAGCTTGTTTCAATCTGTTGCTCGGGCGACCTTGGTTCCACAGTATCAAGGGTGTGTCTTCCTCACTCCATTAGAAATTGAAGTTCTTTACCGACGAACGAGTCATTACCATTTTGGGCGACGAAAAAAATGCCGAAGGTGCAATTACCAGCAATCCAATCCTTGAGATACAACATGGGTCAAATGATATGCTCCTATCAGGATTCTGAGTTGAGCCACTTCTAGTCCCGCTAGGGGATAGGGGTGGCAATTCGTGTGCATCGTGTCGTGTTCGGGTCGTGTCATGTCGGGTTCGTGTTAAGTATTAGTCAACCCTAAGCTGACCCATTTAACTAATCATGTCAGATGAGCAAACACTAACCCGACCTATTTATTATCGTGTCGTGTTCGGGTTGACCCGCATAACCCATTAAGTAAAATATAAAATAATTTTTTTCTTCTCTCTTAACCAATCATACCAATCATAGGCCTACAATAACTTAAATTTAATTAATTTCAACTTCTTGCAACACATAAATAATTTATCATCCGAATTCTAATGAATTTTATAGAATGCCTATCAAGATATATAAATTATCTAATATATTCTTCATAAAATACGAGTTAAATGGGTCTATTCGTGTCATTTTTGAGTTATACGTGTTTGACACTAACCCAACCCGTTTATTATTCCTGTTGGAGGGTCGTGTCATATTCGGGTTCGTGTCAAGAAATCGTTAACCCTAACCCGCTAACTTCGTGTCGGGTTATCGTGTCGTGTCAAAAATTGCCACCCCTACCAGGGGATGATTTTAAAGAAAGGGTTTGTCCAAAATACGACCCTCATGGCAACGTCAATGTGATTCAAATGTTTAAAAACATGCACTTCATGCCCAGACCGGGGCTAGGTCAAAGACACCAATGGATAATTAAGCCAATTGAACTGAAAAAAATATTTCCCTCCTTGTGGTTTAGGATATCAACCATCAGAACAAGAGCTCAGAATGATCCGCCAATCTCGACCAAAGAGAAGATTAGACTGCATCCAGACTATCCCAGGTGACTCCTTGAATGGGCAATTCATTAAAGAGGGCGAAGACTTCCCCTTTTGCGGATTTCCGGAACAATGGTATGACCATACAAATAAGAAGATACAGCCTGGAATGGAGATCTTTTTCCAAGACAGCTACCCAGGGGCTGAAAGTTCTCAACACCATGTACAACCTTCACCAAAGATATCGAAGAGACTGAGGAAAGTGACTCAGAGGATTCGTTTAACTTACAGACACTGGGTCAGACACTTTGCATGGTTCATTCAAGCACTACATCACTAGATCCATCCCACCTGATTAAAGCTGCTGATAAACCTCTCCTCAACTAGCATGTTGCGCCAATTCTACCTGTTGAAATCCCTCCTAACCCCAATGTTCACCCTATCTCTTCTTCTGTTGTCCACCCTTGCTCTAATGTAATCGAGACCTTCTTTTATAAGGTTCTCAATGTTGTTTTTCCTATCAATGAAATAAATGAAGATTTTGAGTATCTTGTTGTGCCTTACATTAATTGTTTAGATTTTAATCAAACTTTTGATAATGATGATTTTGCAAATGAAAAATTCTTAACTGATCTAAATAAGGTTGATAACAAACAACATAACCGTGTTTAAGTTAATGAAGAAGAAACTATTGTTGTTAACCTCGGTTCTACGCCTGTTAATGGATCGGGTCTGGACCCGGATCCGACCCAGACCCGATCCATATAATAGGGGTTGAGCATATTTTTTTTAACCAAGACCCGAAGACCCGTTTATTAAATGGGTAGGGTCTAGATATTATACAAGACCTGGACCCGAAGACCCCAACCCGAATTGTACATTATTATTTTTTAAATATATATACATATACAGTAAATTTATATATATTTATAAATATATCTTATCAATATAACATGTAAGTGGTATATATAAAAATATATATTTATGTACATAATAAATATAAATAATATACATTTTATTTATACTAATAATATTCTATAATACATTACAAAATATTTTAATTTAAGATTAAAAAATAAAGAATGGGGATAATATAAAATAAATATAAAATAAATGTATATGTTTGATCAGACCCGTACCTGAACTCGAGACCCGAAGACCTGAACGGATCCGGGTCTGGATCCAATATTGTAGACCTGATGAAGACCCGGACCCAAACTCGAACTCGATGAAGATTTGGGTACACGGATCTGGATCTCCATAAATCCGACCCGGCTCTGACCCATTAACAGGCCTACTCGGTTCTAGTATCCAATTGCGCAAGATTAGGATATGGGCTACCCTCAACTAGCATAAGTGCGCACAAATCGAATAATGCTAAAGTAATTCATAGATGTCTTCGCGTGGTCCTATGACGATATGCCTGGCATTGATCCTGAAATAACTCAACATGAGATCCCTACTCTCCCAGACTAAAAATTGGTTAAACAAAAGTTGAGAAAGCTCTCCACCGAATGGTCGCTCAAAGTCAAAGAAGAAGTGGTCAAACAGTTGAACGTGGGCTTCATTCGGGTGATCGAATATCCCACATGGCTAGCCAACATAGTGCATGTGCCGAAATTAGGAGGGAAAGTTCAGATGTGTGTAGACTTTTGGGACTTGAACAAAGCCTCGCCAAAAGATGATTATCCTTTACCCAATATTGACATGATCGTGGACAACACAACCAGTCATGCTCTCAAGTCATTCGGCTATGGGTTTGTCGGATAGAACCAAATCAAAATGCACCCAGATCACCAAGAAAAAAATTGCGTTCATCACACCATGGGGAACCTTTTGCTACACTGTTATGCCATTTGGTCTCAAGAATGCTAGGGATACCTACCAAAGGGTTGCCATAACCATCCTGCACGATTTGATTCACAAAGAAGTCGAGGTCTATGTGGATGATATGATTATCAAATCCAAAACTAAAGAGGGTCATGTTTCCGCTCTCCTAAAGTTCTTCAAACGGTTGCGACGGTATCAGATGAGACTCAATCCACATAAATGTGTCTTCGGCATTACAAATGGAAAACTCTTAGGATTCATGATCAGTGAGAAGGGGATAGAAGCAGATCCTGCCAAGATGAAAGCCATACTTGAGATGTCACCTCCCCGAATGGAGAAAGAAGTCCGTGGTTTCCTTGAGAAATTGTAATACATCAGTCGGTTCATCAGCCAACTAACTTCCATCTGCGAACCTATTTTCAAACTCCTCCGAAAGGATTCAACCAAGGTCTGTAACGAGGCATTCCAAGAAGCTTCTGACCAAATCAAACAATATCTGACCTAACCTCCGGTACTCATGCCACAACAACCTGGTCTCCCTTTGCTCCTATACCTAACTAGAACTGACACTACATTTGGGGTTTTTCTAGCCCATTACCTTGAAGAATCACTCAAAGAAAGAGACATCTATTACTCCAGTCACAAATTGGTCGGATACGAAGTCATCTACACTGCTTTGAAAAAAGAATACGTCCTGCTTGTTTGGGTCACCCAAACGTTATGACACTATATGCTCGCCTTCCTCATCAAACATGTATCCCGAATGGACCCCATTAAGTACTTACTTGATAAACCTACCTTATCCAGTTGAATGGCCCAGTGGTTGATGCTCCTAGCTGAGTTTGATATCGTGTACGTCACGCATAAAGCCATGAAAGGAAGAGCCATCTCTGACTATCTCGTTGACTAACCCATAGAAGAAGAAGATGTCAGGATCTCCGAATTCCCAGATGAAAACATCCTTTGCACCACTAAAAAAGTCCTTCGATGGAAAATGATCTTCGATAGCGCTGCCAACAAAAATGGATATGGAATTGGAATACTTTTGATCTCCCCAGATGACTCCCACATTCCCATTGCAATCAAATTAGATTTCCCCTGCACCAATAGCATGACTGAATACGAGGCGTGTACTGTAGGCCTCAAAGTTTCTCTCAAGAAAAGAATTCAATGCCTAGATGTCTACGGGGATTCTTTCTTCATCATCGGTCAATTTCTCAAAAAATGGAAAGTTAAAGACGAGAAACTCCAACCCTTCCATGCCAACCTAGAAGAACTAGCCTCCCAATTCCAAGATATCACCTTCCACTACTTATCTCGAGCAAAGAATAACCTAGACGATGCCCTTGCTACCTTGGCCTCCATGGTCGACATGCCTGAAGGAATAACAATGGTCCCCTTCCAAGTCCAAAAGCAAGATAAACTAACCCACTGCTACCACATTGAGATCATCACCAAAGAAGATCATGAGCTAGCTAATTGTTGGTACTATGATATCTGGCACCTCCTCAAGCATGGTAGGTACCCCAAAGGTGCCGACAAGAAAGACCGAGCAACCTTCTGAAGATTAGCTGCCCAGTACATCATCTGTCACAAAGCACTGTTCAAAAGAAACTTCGATTGGAACTTATCTACAATGCATCGCAGGGGTTGACATTGAAGAGATAATACTAAAAATACACAATGGGGAATGCGGGCCCCACACGAACGATCACATGCTTGTTAAAAAGGTCATTCGATAAGGTTTCTACTGGACCACCATGGTCCAGTATTGCACCACCTATGTCCAGAGATGCCTCAAATGCCAATAATTTTCCAATCTTTAACACATGCCTCCGTGAGAATTATACAACATGACTTCTCTCTGGCTGTTATCTACCTAGGGCATCGATATCATAGGGAAGGTTACACCCAAGGCTTCCAACGGGCATGGATTCATCCTAGTTGCCATTGATTACTTCACTTGATGGGTTCAAGTAGAGTCATACGCAGTTCTGAATGCCAAAAAAGTTGCCAAATTTATCAGGAAGAACATCATCTACTAATATAGGGTGCCACACGAGCTAGTGTCAGATACCGGGTTACACGTCAAAGCAAAAGTCACAGAAGTGATCAATGAGTACGGGATTTAGAGACACAAATCCTCTCCATACTGAACTCAGACCAATGGTGCGGTCGAAGAAGCCAACAAGAACCTCAAATCCCTCATCAGTAAGATGATCGAAAGCTATCAAGATTAGGCCGACCGAATCCGTTACATCCTCTAGGGATACTGAACCTCAATTTGAACTTCTACTTGGGCTACCCCTTACTCTCTAGTCTACGACATGGAAGCAGTCCTACCCGTGGAGCTAGAAATCCCTTCACTTCGTGTCATGATTGAAATCCAAGTCAGTGAAGAGGATTGGCATCAAAACCGTCTCAATGAGCTATCACTCTTGGACGAAAGGAGAATGTTGTATCACATACAAGGGTACCATCATCTTATAGCGCGATCATTCAATAAGAGAGTCAAGGATCACGGTGTCCGAGAAGGGGACTTAGCCCTTAAAGAAATAGTAGAGCCCATCTGGGACCCCAGAGGAAAATTCAAGCCCAATTGGAGCGGCCCATACATTCTGAAGAAGATCTTATCCGGCGGCGCCGCTGTGCTCACCGACCTCGATGGGGAGGAAATAGTTCGCCCAGTCAACTTGGACCGTCTAAAGAAGTTCTACCCCTAGTCCGAAATATCAGCACGTTACGACTCTTCTCATCTCCCGTCTATTCTAAAAAAAATCCTCTTCATTCCCCTCTACCCTGAACTACGTGGGCCTGATCCTCTACAAAAACCATTTCCAAAAAAATTAAAACTTTTTGAAAACCCCAGAGGTACGTAGGTAGCTCATATATCTTACATGAGCACGACCCTTTCTTTTTCATAAAAAAACTATTCTTTTCTTATCTCCGAGAACGACAGTTCATTCTAACATATACTCGAACAAAAGGATTATGCATGCCTTAACGATCGGTATAGATAATTCAAAAATATGAAATTCATCAAAAGGCACGGCTCGATTATCAAACACTTATTTATTTCACTAATGAGAAATTACAGTGCAATTACATAAGAAAAGGAACGGATAACTCCCTTCCCCCTACCTTCCTAAAAAGCCAAATAAATTCTTAAATTTATTCCTCATTACAAAACAAAATCCCAAAGAATCTTACCCACAACTACTAGAGGAGTCTTCTCCATCATCATCATCATCATCATCATCATCATCATCATCATCATCATCATCATCATTATCATCATCATCATCTACGTCCTAGGTTTCCCAAACTTCCCATGCCTGAGTAGAGTGCCGCACACGCTGCAGATGCTCCATATACTGATAAGCTCGAACCAACCTCGAAAAAACAACAACACCTCCATACATTGTATCAGATAAGACAAGCCACCTTTGTCCAGTCTCCACTACCAATATCCTGCTAACTAGTCTTTTCCACAACCACTTCATATAATCCCCGGGGATGTTCCAGACTCTCCCAACAGACTGAGAAGGACGAGTCGATGGACGTCGACTCTCCCACAAAGGGCCAAGTGGCATACGCAGACTCACTGTCAGATCTTCTATCGGAAAGAAGTCTAGTGTTCGAGGTGGCACGACCTGCTCCTAACCAAATTGGCGTAGAAGCCTCCAAGGGAAATATAAAGAGGTCTGTCTGAGACCAACCAGTTGAACATACGAGTATTCCCCCAGCTTTAGAATATGCAGTAGCTGTCCCCACCAAGGCACTGTCTAGTGCAGATTTAGTTCCCCATGCTTCACAAACCAGTTCGCTCAGCTCTCGATACCTAGGCCAACATGATGAAATGGCACGAAAAGAAGTTGGGAACATTTGATAAAGGATATTCCAGAGGAATCACCACCCAAAATCTTTCAAACAACCACATGAACAACATCACAGGGCTACCCTTTAGAAAGTCAGTACGACCTTCTCGCCAGGCATCCAGGCCATTCAAAGTCTCCACTAATATCACTGCCGCAAGATTACGATGGTAAGACATCCATGAAGTAATGGCTGGAAGTTGTGGGTCCACCAGTAATTCCCTAGTCACCAACAATAATTTTGAAACCAATCCCAAAACGACGGCTCCGACATATCCAGCATCACCAACCCCCTGCAAATGCACAGACCGTAACACTGTCGAAAGGGAAATCATTCCTCTAGTAACCAAAGGTCTACCCACCAAAGGCGAGATGTGGAGAAGTCCAGCCAACAGCTCTCGAGGAGACCGAAAAAACTCAGGCATATCAGCTACCACACTAGGATTTACCACTAACATGGCAGAAATTCCTCATAAGTCGGACAAACTTCTTCCAATCCAAAGCCGAATACATAGACTTCGGGGCACCAAAATTGTATCGTCTCCATCAGCATGTTCCACTCTATGGGCCGATTACGCCATAAAGAGACTCGATGCATGTTGAAAGAATCATAGTCGACATTGTAGGAGCACATCGCCTTCAAAGTCTCGAGGTAGTTGGCAAACTCAACACTACCAAGGAGAGCTATCTCACAGAATAAGAAAGTTAGAATGTGAAGGGGTGATGAAAATACTCCACCCTTACCCCTTTTTATACTTAAAAACCCTCACGAAATACACAACCCATGCAGAAATCGGAGGGAATCCGACCCCAAAAGGTAACAAAGGCTGAAGAGAGTAACAATCAAAGCCTTGATTGATTAGACTGGACTGACCTACTGATAGGCAGGACAAGGGGCTTGCCGATCGACAACCCTGTATTTTTTGGAAACTTACCGTTTGGCCCATATTTTTTGGAAACTTACCATTTTCCTCTTTTGCCAAAATAAAAAAATAGTGAAAATAAAATGATATTCTTAACAGAATTTCAAATCCCTTTCCATCTTTATGTAATTTCTCATTGTGAATAAAACCTTCTTTCAAAATTCAAAAAAATATTTCTTTTTACGGTCTCAGCAGCAAAGTAAAAAAGTGCATATGCATGCATTCATTCATTACTAACAAAAGATAATAAAAAACTCCATTGCATTGCACATATATTTTTTATGTGTTACATCAATTTTGCAGGAAATAAAGAAAAGCAGAAAAACAACGGGACTCAGCCCGAACCCACGTTCCCTCTCTCTCTCACATACCCTTCCCCCTCTCTCTAAGCGCTTCCATCCCTTCGATGCGCTCTCTTTCCCCTGTGGCGAGATGACGCACCACCGCTACCCAAACCAGACTCCTCCCCAGATGAGGCAGACCGCACCAAGAAAGAAGGAACAGGAACCGTATCCCGAATTTGGCAGTCACCGAAGATATCCAGTCCCTAATGTCCCTTAGCCAAGTGGTGGACATCCAAACTTGCTGTAAGGAAAGGCAGAATCAGTATCAAGCAGAGAAGATAAAAAAGAAACCAAAAAAAAAAGAAACTAAAAGAGAAGAACATAAAGGTATACCAAAGGACGAAAAACCTTCTCCGTCAAGCCCAACTCCTCCGGGTCCATCGCATGAGGACGATAAAACATAGGAACCATCCTTCCATTAGCCCTCCGAATGTTGTATGAAGGGGTATGCAACCGCATAAAGGGAACCTCCAAAGTCGCCGCCACTGCAGATGTCGACGGACCACGACCACTGTGGGAAGACCCCACTAGTCGACTCGAAACCACCTGAGGGAAAGGCAATGCGTCATATATGCTAGGCACCATCAACCAACTCATCACAAAGTCCATATAATCATACGGCATAGCTGTGTTGGTATACAACAGATAGGACTCGCCATTCATTATCGCGATCCTCGCATCCTCTGGAAGCATCCTATCTCACCTTATAGACATAGGGGGCCTCGTAGGTGGCACCGCCACATCCTCCTCAGAAATCTGTCGAACCACCCTCTCCCCGAGATATTAGGAATGGCCAAACTCATACACCAGCAAATGAATTTTTTGCCTCTTCACCCCAGTCGACCCCGTGTCCTGAATAGCCATCCCCCAAGGGTAAAAGGTCACCTATAAAATCCCCAACAAATATAAGTCAATATGGAATCAGAGCACACAAAGACCAAGATTGATGATGGAAAAGGTCTTACCCTATCACTGGTCAGGCCATTCAAGACCTGACGCACCGCCTCCAGAGAAACAGACTTCCTCGACTACCGATTGGCCTTTCGCCATCGATACAACTGACAGAAGTCCCCAACGGTCTCATCTTTTAGAGAAATCAGCTGGGTATTACACCCAATCACCTCATAGAACCACACCTACCAAAGATAAGAATCCGTGATAAAAAAGATATGCACAAGGAAAATGCAAATGAATGAAAGGAAAATGCGCAAACTAAAGAATACCTCGAGAAGATACGTGGCTCTAGTAAAAGTCTGTCGGAAGCACCGGCTAAATGCATGCAGAGAAAAATAAAGAGTCTCCAAGGTCAGGCTCCCCCAATCATAGATAGGGATGTTTGAAAACATCCTCAAGTATGGAAAAAACCATAAGTGGATAATGTCGCCGCTCGACACCAATAGAAATCCTCCCAACACCAGAAAGATAAACAATCGGTCCATCTTCCTCATTTGCAGCCCGTCCTCCACAACAATCACCCTACTCAGTAAAACATCCCTTAGCAGCGACAAACATATGGAGTCCCTAGATACTATCCCCCCCACATCACTTAGTGTCGCCCGCACCGCCTCTGGCCTCACCCGCAAAGAGCGATCCACCTCTACTTGCTCCCCATCATAATCTAGCCCCAGTAACTGTTGCACATCTATGGGAGTCATAGTTATCTCCCCAAAGCCAAAATGGAAGGTGTGGGTAGTGTCCCACCACCTCTCCCCCAAAGCGCATGAGACCACCGTCGAACGAGGCGTCTCATCTAGCACAGAAGCCAGCCTCCCAAAGCCTGCTGACGATACTACCCAACGCATCACGGGTGGAAGGGGCTCCTAGAAATCCTTAAGCCACGTCATCCCGCGAGCACGCATAGTCGACAAAGAAACATCGGACTGTCAAAGAAAAAGCCTTGTCAAAATCCAAGAAAAAAGGAAATCACCAGAAAGGAATGCCAAAAATCATTTTGTACTTACATAACCACCAGGGTTCACCACCCTAGAAGAGCGATGATGTGATGGCTCCCACAGTAAAGTTCGGTCATCTGCCACTGGCTCAAATGCATCAAAAGAATTCTCACTCCCCAAAGCAAGAGCCTCCCTAGCCCTCCACTCCACATTTGCCCAGTCATCAATAGCCAACCACTCCCTGTGTACCATAGCGCTCACAAAAATGGCCATTTTTTAGGTTACAAAATGTTAGAACGATTCGCAGAAGAAAATCACAGAAAGAGACAAGGCAAGAAGCTATGAAAAATGAGGGGAACCCACCCCCTTTTTATAGGAAGCCAAGGGTCATGCCAATCGGCACTTCAACCCCACCTACTGATCAGCACTGACCTTTCACCTTCTTGAGGTAGTCCAAAGTCCGTGTCACTACCGAATGGCACCCTCCACACCATGCAGATCAGCACCCCCCTTAAATTTTCATACGGAAACTCCCAGAAAATCCCAAAAAACCTTAAAAAATCCTCAAAATCCCGAGAAGGATTTAGAACATATTCACCAAGAAATATTCACACTCCCTCAAGCGGAACCCTTATTTCCCCAGCGAAACTCTCAAAAGCCCACAGAATCTCCCCCCGGCAACGTCCCCAGAGGACCCCTAAAGTATCCTAAACCTCATGTTATCTCCTATTCACCAAGACTCTCAAATTTCCCCGAGAAAAAAATCCAAACCCTAGGCCACCTAGTCACTTCCCTAGTGGGATTTAGAGCATCCAATTAGCTATTCCCCTGCAAAGTCTCTGGAGGACACAAAATTTTCCCCAACAATCAGCTCCACAGCTCAAAGAAAAATCATGAGGTAATTTCCCCGACAGAGTTCCCCGAGGTCATCTCAATTTAAGCCCCCAGAATTGGCTTCGTCCCACAGAATTAGCCATCTCAATTTAAGCCCTCAGAATTGGCTTCGACCTATAAAATTGTTCATCTCAATTTAAGCCCTCAGAATTGGCTTCAACAGCAGAATTGGTCATCTCAATTTAATCCCGTAGAATTGGCTTCGACCCATAGAATTGGTCATCTCAATTTAATCCCGTAGAATTGGCTTCGACCCACAGAATTGTTCATCTCAATTTAAGCCCTCAGAATTGGCTTCGACCTACAGAATTGGTCATCTCAATTTAAGCCCTCGGAATTGGCTTCGACCCACAGAATTGGTCATCTCAATTTAAGCCCTCATAATTGGCTTCGACCCACAGAATTGGTCATTACAATTTAAGCCCTTAGAATTGGCTTCAACCCGCAGAATTGGTCATCTCAATTTAAGCCCTCAAAATTGGCTTCGACCCGCAGAATTGGTCATCTCAATTTAAGCCCTCAGAATTGGATTTGACCCGTAGAATTGGAAATATCAATTTAAGCCCTCAGAATTGGCTTCGACACGCAGAATTGGTCATCTCAATTTAAGCCCTCAGAATTGGCTTCGACCCGCAGAATTGGTCATATCAATTTAAGCCCTCAGAATTGGCTTCGACCCGTAGAATTGGTCATCTCAATTTAAGCCCTCGGGAATAGGCTTCGACTCACAGAATTGGTCGTCTCAATTTAAGCTCTCAGAATTGGCTTCGACCTACAGAATTGGTCATCTCAATTTAGTCCCTTAGAATTGGCTTCGACACGTAGAATTGGTCATCTCAATTTAATCCCTCGGCATTGGCTTCGACCCGTAGAATTGGTCATTTCAATTTAAGCCCTCAAAATTGGCTTCAATCTGTAGAGTTGGTCATCTCAATTTAAGCCCTCGGAATTGTCTTCGACTCGCAGAATTGGTAATATCAATTTAAGCCCTCAGCATTGGCTTCGACCCGCAGAATTGGTCATTTCAATTTAAGCCCTCGGAATTGGCTTCAACTGCAGAATTGGTCGTCTCAATTTAAGCCCTCAGAATTGGCTTCAACCCGCCAAATTGGTCATCTCAATTTAAGCCCTCAGAATTGGCTTTGACCCACAGAATTGGTCATCTCAATTTAAGCCCTCAGAATTGGCTTCGACCCACAGAATTGGTCATCACAAATTAAGCCTTCAGAATTGGCTTTGACCCGCAGAATTGTTTATCTCAATTTAAGCCCTTAGAATTGGCTTCGACCCGCAGAATTGGTCATCTCAATTTAAGCCCTGAGAATTGGCTTCGACCCACATAATTGGTCATATTAATTGAAGCCCTCAGAATTGGCTTCGACCCATAGATTTGGTAATCTCAATTTAAGCCCTCAGAATTGGCTTCGACCCGTAGAATTGGTCATCTCAATTTAAGACCTTAGAATTGGCCTCGACCCACAAAATTGTCCAACTCAATTTAAGCCCTCATAATTGGCTTCAACCCGCAGAATTGGTCATCTCAATTTAATCCCTTAGAATTGGCTTCAACCCGCAGAATTGGTGATCTCAATTTAAGCCCTCTGCATTGGCTTCGACTCGTAGAATTGGTCATCTCAATTTAAGCCCTCAAAATTGTCTTCGATTTGCAAAATTAGTCATCTCAGTTTAAGCCCTCAGAATTGTCTTCGACTCACATAATTGGTCATCTCAATTTAAGGCCTCAGCATTGGCTTCGACCCGCAGAATTGGTCATCTCAATTTAAGCTCTCATAATTGGCTTTGACCCGCAGAATTGGTCATCTCAATTTAATCCCTCAGAATTGGCTTCGACCCACAGAATGGGTCATCTCAATTTAAGCCCTCGGAATTGGCTTCGACCCACAGAATTGGTCATCTCAATTTAATCCCTCAGAATTTTCTTCGACCCACATAATTGGTAGTCTCAATTTAATCCCTCAGAATTGGCTTCAACCCGCAGAATTGGTCATCTCAATTTAATCCCTTAGAATTGGCTTCAACCCACAGAATTGGTCATCTCAATTTAAGCCCTCAGCATTGGCTTTAAACCATAGAATTGGTCATCTAAATTTAAGCCCTCAAATTGGCTTCAACTCGTAGAGTTGGTCATCTCAATTTAAGCCCTCATAATTGTCTTCGACTCACAGAATCTTTCATCTCAATTTAAGCCCTCAACATTGGCTTCGAACCGTAAAATTGGTCATCTCAATTTAAGCCCTCAAAATTGGCTTTGACCCGCAAAATTGATCATCTCAATTTAAGCCCTCAGAATTGGCTTCGACCCACAGAATTGGTCATCTCAATTTAAGCCCTCAGAATTGGCTTCGACCCACAGAATTGGTCATCTCAATTTAATCCCTTAGACTTAGCTTCAACCTGCTGAATTGATCATCTCAATTTAAGCCCTCAGAATTAGCTTCGACCTGCAGAATTGGTCATCTCAATTTAAGCCCTCAGAATTGGCTTCGATCCGCACAATTAGTCATCACAATTTAAACCCTCAGATTTGACCTCAGAATTGTTCATCCCCTGTATTACTTTAGGTCCTTGGATTTGACCTCAATCTTTGGTCATCACTTCCTTTTTTACCATCCCCAGTATGCCCCCTTAGGTCCTCTGAATCGGCCTCGACCCTCTGAATCGGTCATCCTCATCCTTAGGTCCTCAGAATCGACCTCAAATCTCTGGTCATCCTCTTTCAAAGGAATCAAGCGATGTCTATTCCATGGCTATTATTTGTTCCAAACTCACCCATCGAGGGGCTCTATAGACACCGCATTGTATCACCCCTTAACCTCTCCATAGGTCCCTAGTACCTCCCTTCATCACTATAAACCTAAGTAATACCTCAGGTACTGACCTAGAGGCCATCGAGAACTCCCGAACTCTATTTAACCAAAATTCAAACTCTTCAGCTCGATCGAGACTGAATGAATTCTTGAAGGCCACTGAAACCCCTTTCCAACGGTCCGCCCCGTGCATGATTCTAACTTACGGTGCGGACGAACGACCCGTTTTCCCCAGAAACTTGATCAGTAGGTCACCTGACAGTCTCGGGCTCTATTTGACCAAATTCAACTCTTCATCTCGACCGTGACTAAATGAATCTTCAAAGGGCACTGAAACCCATTTCCAATGGTCTACCCCGTGTGCGATTCTGACTTACGGTACAGACGGGCAACTTATTTTACTTTGAAAGGTCATCGAACGCTCCAAGGCCTTGATTGACCAAAGTTAACTCCCCAAACTGAGTCAAACTCTTTATAATGTGTAAGTACATCTCATAACCTTTCCAACGGTCTGCCCCATGTGCGATTCTGACTTACCATGTGGACGAACGATCCATTTGTGTCCGATAATCCCCCGTCCAAAGGACCGATGAGCGCTTTCGAGCCATATTTGACCTGAAGTAAACTCTCGGACCCGGGAGTAGTCCAAAGGATTTTTGAAGGTCTCTGAAATACCTTTCCATCGGTTCACCCCATTCATGATTCGGATCAACGGTTTATATTTTATGATTGTGTTTTTGAAGGAACCTGAAAGAGACTGCCAAACGGCAGTTCCAAATCGTGCCTATCAGCAATGTGCCTAAAAACACTTGTCGATTGGAAGGACTAGGCCTATGATGATCATCAATACCCTGGGCCTATAAAAAGGAGGGTCTAACCTCATTGCAAGAGGACCCAAGATCTGAAATCTATCACTCTCAGCGAACTTAGAAAGCCTCTCTCGAAGTCAGCGTGATTTCAACATCCAAATCCCTTTCCAACACTCACTTTTCATCATCTTTTTCACCGAACTTGGTGAATTAACTACCCTTCATCATCATCCAAGTTCAAGGACTTCTCTCCAACATTCAAGATCAAGCTCAAGATCTTCAAGAAGGTCCAACTTTCTCAATTCTCTCATCAAATTCTCCTAAATTCGCATCAACTTATTTTATTACTTAGCACTTTTATTCTCCCCATCTCACATATCCCAAAATAATTTTTATTTAGTATTAGTTCACATCTCTTATTTTCATATAAATAAAACCCAAAAAATAAGAAAAAGAGGGTTTGCTCATAAATTCCAAACGGGAATTTTCACACTTTTCTCACAACTAAAACACATTTTTACACACACACACACATACACACACACACACACACTTAAGAGAAGTCCCCGATTAGATTTATGGGATAAACCCACCCCTCATTTTTTATACAAACTACGTGGACTTTGATGCCTCTATAGGTTACGTAGGTGTCTCGGGGTAAAACCCGAGACTCGAGTCCTATTTCTTTTCTCCCACTCTCTATTTTTCTAATTTTTAACTTAATTCTCTTAGATTAAATATATTTGCATATACATATATTTGTTCTTAGTGGAGTATTATTCCATATGCATTATCGTTCCATTATAACGATCAACACTAGGGTAATCGCATAAATCCTATTTTCTAATATAACTTTTAGGAACATTCCTGTTGATGACTCGCTTTATCTGTTCCATGATACATGTCGATGATTCCTATCTCCACTACATATACACATGCACACATACCATTGGGGAAATAAAGGAAAATAACAACAAATCCATGAGAGACCGCAAGGGAGGAATGGGTGCCTAGCACCTTCCCATCTCGTAACTTAGCCTCCGAACCTTTCACGAATTATTTCTGGTTTCGTGTGTATCAGTATGTCATTGGATGCTGTCCTTCAGGATGTCTCCACCTTCTTTTGTCTGTTTTGAGTAAAATAGACTGAAGACTCGATCTCTCTACATTTTTCACCTCACACATCACCGACGACGGCCAAAGCTCTCCCGAGAGGGATGAGCGGGACCAAGATCCTCTCACCACGTGAGACGAACCCTCATCACTCTCACCGCGAGGATCCGGGGATGGCCACAAACTTAAAAAAAACTTCAAGTGGAATGAAGAATGCGAATTTTTTTTCCAGGAGTTGAAGAAATATTTGGGATCTCCATTACTGCTCTCTAACCAATCATGGGATAAAAATTATACTTGTACTTTGTGGTATTTAAGTTAGCTATCAACTCGACCTTCATTTGATTAGAAAAGTGAATTCAGAAACCAATATACTACACCAGTAATGCTTTCGGAGGTCTAAAATTCAATATCCTCACAAGGAACAATTGGCTTTGGCACTCATTGAAGCATATAAAAGATTAAAACCCTACTTCTAATAACATATCTTTGTGGTCTACATATATTTACCATTATACGAAGCTATCCATAAACCAAAAAAATCAAGGAGATTGATGGATTGGGCTGTGGAATCAGGCGAGTATGCTATACTCTACAAGCCCCGAACGATGTTGAAAGTGTAAACTGTGGCGGATTTCATAGCCGAGTTTACTTACAAAGATATAATAACTAACCATGAGCCAACTAAGGTAAAAAAGGCTGAGCAAACTTCCTTGAAAGAGAGCTCAAAGCCGAACCAAGCCGAGTAGACTTCTCTGAAAGATAGTTTTAACCCGTATAAATCAGAATATCTGTTACTCAAAAAATTGCCAAACAGTATAAGGGGAAGGGCAAGAAGGTGTTAAAATAAGTATCCTTGATCAAAGGAAGCTTTGATGAAGCAATACCTGTCGAGAAATTGTTTGTGGACGGATCCTCTTGTACAACTAGAAGCGGAAAAAGACTGATTATCAGTACCGCTAATGACATAGAGGTGGAATATGCATTCTATTTTCAATTTCATGCTTCCAATAATGAAGTAGAATAGGAAGCATTGATTACAGGTCTAGAACTAGTATTGTCATTGGATGCCGAGAAAATCATTGCTCACAGTGACTCCCAATTGATCATCAATCAGGTGCTCATAACATATGGAGTCAAAGGAGAACTCATGGCAAAATATCTAGCGAAGGCATAAGGCAACGTCTCTAAATTTTTTGCAGTAAGAATATAAAAATTCTAAGGATTGAGAATGCACAAGCTGATGCACTTGCTCATTGTCCTTGGAAAATAGAAAAAAATGAGAAGGATTATTTTGGTAGAAGTCTTAGCGAGCAGAAGCATGGATGAAGAAGAGGTCAACATAATAGCGGTTAATTTGGGACCCTTCTGGATGGATCCATGAAGGAGTATATGTACAATGTATTACTTCATGACGATCCTAAGGAGGCAAGGAAGTTGAGATATAAACATTTTAGCTACATACTAGAATGAGGCATCTTATATAAAATGGGATTCACTATTTCCTTACATAGATGTGTTCATCCCACTGAAGTGAATAACCAAATCAAAGAAGTTCATGAAAGGTCATGCAGAGTGCACTCAACCGGATGACCATTAGTGCGAAGGGTAGTTATACAGGGATATTATTGGCCAACCATAATGGAAGATTGTTCCTCATGTACTAAAAGGTGAGACAAATGCCAAAAATTTATTGATATACACAAGAGACCGGGTATTGTCTTGACGTCGATCACTTCCCCTTGGCCCTTTGGTCTGTGGTGAATCGATTTGGTCGGCCATTACCAAGGAAAAAATGGAGATTTAAATACTTAATTGGTGCCATAGACTACTTCACAAAATGGGTGGAAGCTGAGCCACTAAATAAAATGCCTGACGAAAGAGTTTTCCAGTTTATATGGAAAAATGTCATATGTCGATATGGCATTTCGTATATTTTCATCACACAGCTTGGAACCCAGTTTTATAACTAAGAGTTCGAGAACTATTACGTGCAATCTAAAATCCAAAAGCTACATTCTACCCCGGGTCATCCTCAACTCAATGGTCAGATAGAAGTGACTAAGAAAATACTGCTCGACGGATTAAAAAAGAAACTTAATGATGCAAAGGGAAACTGAATCTATGAGTTGCAAAACATCTTATGGGACTATAGAACCATGCTAAGGATAGATACCGACAAAAGTCCATACATTTTGGAGTTTGGAACGAAAGTAGTGGTTTCAACAGAGATAGGTCTATCGATTCATAGAGTGATTAACTTTGACTCTCCGAAAAGTGATTTAATGAAGAGGCTTGACTTAGACATGGTAAAAGAAGTATGGTACAATGATAAACTTTGGCTAGTTTCTTATAAACAGCGTACTACCAAGTTTTACAATAGGATAGTGAAGCCGAGCAACTTGAAGGAAGGACACTACGTTTTAAAAAAGTGATCTAGAAAGGGAACAAGTTGGAAGCCAATTGGCACGGTTCATATCAAATTTATGTAGTCTTCTGACCAGGTACCTTTGGCCTGGTGTCACTTGAAGGGGAGAAATTTAAGAACACGTGGAATGCCTAGAATATTAGGAAATACCATCAATAAGTTTGAAATAAAAGTTTCCAATGCATATATTGCAACTATGATCACTTTAATGAGAATTTATTGGTTTATCATCAATTAACTTCCTTTTTTTATGGAAGTAGGAGATGTATTAATCTCAAAATAAAATTAGGAGATGTAACAATCTCAAAATCAAATGATACAGTCAAGTTTTTGGCAAAACTTTATCTCTTGCGTGTAGGACTTCATCCTTGACAAGTCACGAACAAAACTTTGTGTACTTCTTGTATGATTTTGTCCTTGACAAGTCATGAACAAGAAGTCCTAATTTCAAAAGGTTCATATATAACTCAAAGTCAAGAACAAGAAGTGTTTCCAGGCCAAGTTAAGGAAAAAATTTGGTCACCAATGGTAACTAATTCAAACATTTATTCTAAGAATGATAAAGATTCGCTTGGACGACTAAAAGGGTGTTAGTAGAACCTAAGTCTCGATAACTCAAGTATATTCGATTTGGTAATCAGTCAAGCATACTGGTCAGCGGATAGAGGACTACACAATCACAATGATAACGGTACATATGTTTAAAAAATAGATAATATGTGGTAACCATATCCTTTCTTTTACTCAAAAGGTAATTCATTACAAAACACTTTTCATCATAGTTACAAAGGTGAAAAAGGTAAACACCTTCATTCCACTGGACACTTTCCCAAGGCTATCTCCATTCCTATTGGAGGAACATCAAGAAAAGAAGGTTAAACTGTGGAACTTAAATCTTTATGTCTCTCACGGCTGCTGGAGATGGGCCTATTCACCAAATGTTGAGGTTGAACCAAGGTATGTTCGTGATGTAGACCATAATCAACCAACTACTTTCTGACATGACTCAGTGGTATGGCGTTGGTAAGCATCCAATTAACACAAAGCATAAAGCGAGGATATGGGTGATCTAATATGCCTGGATCATACCAGTGCCATAAAGAGTCTTTTTTGGGAACCTTTAAAATTGTGAAGGCATTCAACCAACCCCACTTATAACCTTATCTTTTAGCTTGATTTAACTCACCCCCTATATAGGCAAAAGCTTCTTCATAATCATTCATCCAGACCATCACGGGTTTTTTATAAAAGTGGAAGTTCAACCGATCAACCTTGTTAGTTAACTTATTATTGGTTAAAATTTGGCTCTTAATTAAGGCTGCTTAATCGGCCAAAGTTTTCTTCGTTCTCTCTTCTTCAATAGTGGGTCGAGCAACCACTATTTACCTAGATGGTTGGCTAGTCGTGGTTTTTTTCAGGACCTCAAACTCTTCCTTTATCCTAGCATTCTCCTACTCTATAAAAGAGGCACCTTCTTCTTGTTCGGCACGTGAAGACTTCTTTATCCTTTCCATCTCTTTCCTTAATGAGTTATTTTTGTGCTTCAATAATTTGGCTACTTCTCGAGAACTAGTCAGCTCGTAAATCAATATGTAAGGACAAATTTCCAATAGAGTCAATTTTTAGTATTGTCTATTTCCATTGGACAAAATATTTATTGTCATTTAGTGTCATGCTACTCTACTCGATGAAGAATTTGAGCATCCAGGATTTTAACATTCAGCAAGCCTTCACCTCATCATTCGATTGCTTGTCTTCCTAAAAATATATGACCCGATTATTTTATACTTTGTTGGAGATAATTTTTATGTTATTACATGCTTCTTGGTGGAAGTTTTCAAAACATTTTTTTCTCTTTAAAGTTAAAATTATTTTTCCAAAATTAATAAGGTTGTTTAAACAAGTTCGTTTGAACGTGTGTGTTCGAACGACATCAGAAGAGTTCCTTCATGGATTTCCTTGCAATTTCATTTGATATCTCATTCATACTACCTTTCTCTCATAGTCGTTACAATGACTTTGAACGAGATCCTGAATGGATTTTGTCTAAATTGTCATTTGTAGACTCATTCAAATGACATTTTGTCATATCGTTCGAACGAGTGGTTTTATTTTTGAAAATTATAGTTTTTACCCTCAACCTCCCTTGTCCACTACTTCCACCTATCAAACTATTTAGGAGCTTGGGAAAAACTACAAAAATGGTCCTTGCATTAGAAGAAAACATATTTTTCTTTTAGAAAAGTCTCCAATAATTTATGTGATCTTTTGGATCATTTTTCTAAGAACTAAAAACTAAAAATTCATCCTCTCATACATACATCCTAGTTGGATGCGGTGGATCTCCTCATGAGTTATTTTTGGAGATGGTGCTTGGCATTCGGTGGATACCGAGACATTTGAATGTTGTGTAGTGTCTTGGATCTACATATACTATAAACGGAGGTAATGAAGACGACATCAGCAGATCTTATGGAGTTAAGTCTGTAAGTCTTGTGTGCCTTCTTGTAAAAACTGTATTCGTAGTGGATTTTTTCTAGGCCTGGCCATCCAAGATTTTTTCCATTTTAGTTTTCCTCGTACATCGACACATTATGATTGGGCTTTCTCTTTGCGTATTTGATATCACGCATGCTCATGTTGGAATTAGTAACCAAGACTAAAATTTGGATAATATCAACCTGCTGGCCTAATTATAATTTTTATCCCTTGTAGTTAATTTTCTTAACGGAGTGTATTCCACGAATTAGAACCGAGTCTATACAACCTTGCATTTTCAAATTAGTATCAGAGCAGGTTTTTAAAAGTTATTTAAATGAATACTAGAGGTTATATGGATAGTTATTCATCAATTAAATACCCTATGTTTGATGGAACTAATTATGCCTATTGGAAAGCACATATGAGATCTCTATTAAAATTAATTGATGAACGTGTTTGGCTTGTTGTTGAAAAAGTGTGGTCCCCTCCTACTGTTGTTGTTGAAGAAGAAACTGTTCTAAAGGTTTAAATGATTTGTTTAGTGGTGTTACTACCGAGGAGTTTCGTTGTATCGTGACTTATGAAACTTCAAAGGAATCATGAGAAAATTTTCAAGTTAATCATGAGGGAACTAGTGTGGTTAAGGAGCCTAAACTTCAAAATTTAGCCACTCAATTTTAATCTATCACCATAAAATAGAGTGAAACATTCAATGAGTTTTATGCTCGTATTTATGATATTGACAACTCATGTTTCAACCTAGGTGATAAGATCCCAGAAACTTCTGTAGTCAAGAATATTCTTATATCTCTCCGTAGTAATGTTATTTCGAAAGTCACGGTTTTTAATTATTTAGGAGTGTTAGATTTTCTAAAACTCGAAGAGATTATAGGTGATCTCCAAACATATGAATTAGACATGTTTCCTAAAGATAACAAAAAAAAGATAAGGGAGTTTCTCTAAAACTTAAAAAGGAAGAAGTGTCCGAATTTGAAGAGCCCGATATGGATACTGTTGATACGGCCTTATTTGCTGAAAAATTCAAAAAGTTTCTAAAGTTTAAAAAGCAAAACTAAAAATTTGAAAAACCTAAATTTGATAAAAATAAAATTAAAGCAAGTAGAAGATCTAATAATCAAGATCAAAAGAAGTTCAAAAATGAAAACCCTAAAAGTAATAAATTTAAAAAGGATGATTCAGAGAGATTTTTTGAGCATGAGGAACGAGTTCATAGAGCGTATGAGTGTCCCACTAAGCTTAAGAGACAAGGCAAGGATAAAGTTGTTTATATTGTGACTCTTAGCGATAGTGACACTGAGTCTGAGGAATCCGATGATTCTATTCCTTCTAGAAATAACTTCACCGCTTTTATGGTGAGTCATAATAGTGCTTCAAGTGAGTCACATTCTAGTGTTGACATTTCTGAGAATGATCTTGAGGTTGTATCCAATCAGTCACAAGGTAGTGATGGCAACATAAGTGAGAGTGATGTTGATGAAAGTGAATTGCAGTCCGCCTATTCTGAGTTGTACACCGAGCCTATACGTATTCAAAAAATTAATAAAAGGATAGATTTTAAGGTGTTGACGTTAGAAAAGGAGTCGAAAAGCCTGATGGAGAAGGAGTCTTTAGTTAGTCAACTCGAGGCGATAAAGATTTCTATCTTGGAGAAGCTTATTTTGGTGGGTAAAGAAAAATGTGATTTGACTGACTATCTAGCTCGTGTTCCAAAGATCATAATAAACCCTTGGAGATTCGAAAAGCACTTGAAAAAATAATTGTCAAAATTGAGGAAGACATTGAGGCCTCTAGGGAAGTCAAAGTCATATTTGAGGATAATTCCGGGAGAATGGGGAAGTTGTTTCTCTGTCCAATTTTAGGCTATAAGGTGAAAGGATATCAAGAGAGAAAAGGTATAGGATATAAAGATGGTGATTCATCTAATGTTAAATCTAAACCTTTAGCTAAGTTTGTTAAAAATAAAAACTCCTAAGCCGAACCCACCTAAGGAAAATCTACCTAAGCAACTTATAAAAGTGACTCCAAATCAACCCTCTATTTGTACTTTTTTCCACAAAAAGGGTCATCTTAAAGATTTTTATTACAAGCTTCTAAAGAATTATTACCCTAATACTCGTAGGCGACACTATTACTCCTTAGCCAGCGTTAAAAACTAAGTTGAGTATCTAGTAAATACATCCAAAGGTTTAATGGAAGTGTTTATAAGGTTATCTATGGTCCAAGAAAATGATTCCAACTAAAAGACTAGAATCAATAAAGGGAAGAACACTACTCAAGCTTGGGTGTCAAGAGATAAGACCAAGAAGCCTTTTGTTGTTCATGTTGCTCTTACGGTTCAAGATACGTCCTGATGGTATTTTGATAGTGGATGCTACAGACATATGACAGGTGATAAATTCCTCATTACCACTCTTGAAGATCATAAAGATGGTAAAGTCACCTTTGATAATGGGAGTAAATATAGAATTACGGGTAGAGGCACCATTGAAGTTTCTAGTTTCCTAAAACTATAAAATGTTCTATATGTTGATGTAATCAAGATAATTTGATAAGAATTATCCAATTATGTAACTAAAACCTAAGAGTTAAGTTCAGACAAATGGAGTGCAGGTTTATTACAAATACAGCGAGACTATTATACAAGGTGTGAAGAATATAGACAAGTGTTATGGGATCATTACAAAGTCTTCATTCGTTTGTAATAGTGCCAAGGTTTACCCTATCGACCTTTGGCATCAACTTTTAGGTCATGTAAATTTACAGATCTTGATCGTTTAGATAAAAGAGACCTAATTCGAGGCTTGCCATCATAGGAAATCCAACCTCCTCAATTCATGGCCATTTTCAACTTGGAAATCAAATTTAGAGTCCTCATAAGAAGTTGAACTCTATAACTACCTCTCGTGTCTTAGAATTGATTCACATGGATCTTATGGGTCCCACGTGTGCCGAGAGTACAGGAGGAAATATATATATACTAGTGATGGTAGATGACTTTTTAAGATATTCAGTAGTTAGATTTCTTAGGGAAAAGTTTGATGCAGTTGAGTTTCTAACGGTTAAATATCGAGTCCTTCAAAATCAACATGGTGTCACCATTAATCGATTTAAAAGTGATAATGAAACTCAATTTAAAGAATCCAGTATGAATGATTTTTGTGATGAAGTTGGAATTGAGCACGAGTTTTTGACCGTTCGAATGCCTCCACAAAATGGTATAGTGGAGAGGAAGAATTGAACGATTCAAGAAATGGCAAGGTCGATTCTTTTAGGTAGGAAAGTTCCCCGTAGGTTTTGGGCAGAAGCGATAAACACCACATGTCATATGGTAAATATTGTATACTTGCGTACCCATACTAATAAAACTCCTTATGAATTGTGGACAAGTACGAAACCCAAGATAGCCTATTTTTGAGTCTTTGGAAGTCCTTGTTATATCCTTAAGGATAGAGAGCTCTTAGAAAAATTCGACTCGAGGAGTGATGAAGGTATATTTCTAGGGTATTCACTAAATAGTAGATCTTATAGGGTTTACATCTTTGTTAGATATAAAGTTATGGAATCAATAAATGTTACAATAAAAGATGATACTCCAACCACATTTATTGATATTGATGATGATTCCTCACATTAGAGTGATGCACTCCCCGATGTTGATTATATTGAGTCTCAAAATGATTTGGTAGACCCTTCACTTAAGAAAAGGGATCCATCCCCTTGGGTTCGTTAAAGTCGCGACCCCTCCAAAATTATTGGGAATCCCAAATTAGGTGAAGACTAGGGTGCAACTTGAAAATAAGGTTACTTAATTGTATTATACCTCTAAAATCTAACTTAAAATTTTCAAAAAAGCACTAAAAGATGAACATTGGATAAATGTCATGCAAGAAGAGTTTCTTGAAATTCAAAAGAATGATGTTTGGGAGTTAGTTCCCCGGCCTACTGATAGTAACTTCATTGGTACCAAATGGATTTTTAAAAATAAAATGGATGAAAATGGTGTCATTGTTCATAATAATGCTAGGTTATTTGCCCAGGGATATACCTAAATAAAGGGTGTTGATTTTGATGAGACGTTTGCTCCTGTTGCTAGGTTAGAGTGAGTTTGCCTTTGACTAGCCATATCATGTCATCTTAAAATCAAACTTTATCAAATGGATGTCAAGAGTGACTTCCTAAATGGAATGCTTCATAAGTATATGGAACAACCGAAATGGTTTGAAGACCCTTAGCACCCGAATCACGTCTTTTACTTAAAGAAATCCCTATACGGTTTGAAGAAGCACCTCGTGCTTGGTATGAGAGGCTTACTTTCTATCTCCTTACTCGTGGATTCTCGAGAGTTGGAGTAGATATGACATTGTTTATTCATTAAGATGATAATGCTATTTTATTTTCCCAAGTGTATATCAATGATATAGCTTTCGGATCAATATGTGACAAACATACTCAACTCTTTGCAAAATAAATGCAAAGTGAGTTTGACATGAGGATGATCGGTGAGCTCACTTAATTCCTAGGTATTCAAGTGAATCAACTCAATATAGGGAATTTTTCATCCCAATCTAAGTTCGTAAAAGATCTTATGAAGAAATTTAATCTAGACTCTGCTAAGCATGCACGTGCCCCCCATGAGTTCATCTGTTAAGCTTAGTAAGGACACCAAAGGAAATGATATAGAGCACACTCTTTTTAGGAGTATGATAGGTATTTTACTCTACTTAACTTATAGTTATCCTAAAATTTCCTTTAGTGGAGGAGTTTGTATCCGTTATCAAGCCAATTCAAAAGAGTCCCATTTACTTTCTATTAAGCTTATTATAAAATATGTTAGTGGAAACCCATCGTTTCAAAATTTGTACTCCTTTGACACTAATGATTGCCTATTGGCGTATTCGGATGTCGATTGGATAAGAGACGTTGATGGTTATAAGAACACCTCAGGTGGATGTTTAGTGCTCTTGTCTCATGGATGAGCAATAAACAAAATTCCACTTATTTATCCCTGACGGAGGCCGAATACATAGCCGCCAGGAGTTGTTGCACTCAACTCATTTGGATAAACCAAATGTTGGAGGATTATAGTATTTTTCAAGGCACAGTGGCTATTTATTGTGATAATACGAGTGCAACATTCTAAACAAAGAACAATAGGATTCATGAGCACTTTATCCAAGAGTTAGTTGAAGAGAAAGTCTTTTTCTTAAGATTTGTAGGCACCGATCTTCAATTTGCTGACATATTTACCAAACCTCTAGATGCCCTTAAATTCGAGAATCTTAAGAAATCCATTTGGGTTTTCTCCATTGATTGAGTTCGGAGTCGTATATCTAGTTTAGGTTATGCCTCATGTCTATCTTTTTACTTATGAACTAGATTATATTTTCATACATATATTTTCATTAATTCCGAAAATATTTTGATTTATTTTGTGTATAAAGGCTTTTATAAAAACTTTTATCCATACAGGATATGTGTGTGAGATTTTCAGATCATTACATCACTCCATGTTTATGTGGCTTTCGATGAGTAGCTAGTTCGGATTACATCTCATTTGTGATATTTATTCGTTGATATGACGCTTTGATACTTGTTTATGATATATTATTCTATGATTTCCTCTTACCATTGCCTTCTATGTGCACACCTTTAACGGAATATAGAGGATGTCTACGTTGTTTTACATACGCTAGGTGAACCAAGGCTCTGTCTCGTCAATTTTTTCACTTAAATTTATAAGCAATATACTATAATTGTGAATATAAGAACCATTGACCATATTGAGAAAACTAGAAAAGCATTTATATGGTAAAATTTTGTTAAGAAATGAAATCGGGCTGCAAAAGACAGGTTGTCTTTGCGTGAATGGCCACTATTTCCAAAAGAAAAAAAGGATAAAAGAATTAATTGCATAAAAAATTAAAAATTGCCAAGGCTAGTGTGTAGTATCGAATATATTTCGTGAAATTAAACAATTATATGATTTTATGGGAGACATAGGTTGAAGATCAATAGGTTTTCACAATAAATCATAATATTGCTTTTTGAGCTGATGATATTTGCCAGAGAATCATCAACCTTCTAGGAGTTTTGTTTATGTGGCTAGTCTCTAATTGAATTCCCCTTATTTATCACAAGGTTGATGTGAGTATATATTGTGTAGATATATTGTTTGGGATTTTACACTTACGTGTTGTCTTAGTCGATGCTCTCACTCACATTGTTCACACCCATTCATTTTGTTTCCATGGTTCGATTATTTTCAACACTGCCTAGTACAATTAAAAATTAGAATTTTCTGGGTTTTTAACCTTGTTGGGCCTTTATACTCTTTATTTTTAATTTTTTTTCCTTTTTATTTTCTTTTGAAATGTTGAAATCTCGTTAGATTTCTCATTCAAATAATATTCTAATGACCCTCTCCCCAATCCTAACCTGAAATCTCGTTCGATTAATTATCTATAAGTCGTTCTAACGATGTCATTCGAACGAGATTCCCAGAATCGATCGATCGACCGAGGTTTTAACATATCAGTTGGCTCAATACTTTTAGCCATTTCATTTTTAATTATTCCCTCTGTCTTTCTCTCTCTTAGTCAAGAACAATTTCTCTTCCTAATACATCTCAATACTTCACACCATATCTCCCACACTCTCCATATTCTTAACCCCTCATCTCCATCTTCACCCATATTAAATCCTTCATTTCCTAAAGACATTTTCCATATCTCCTAGAGTTGTGTTGGGATTCTAAAGATTCATTTTAAGGTATTCTTTTTCATCCATTCTCTAGTATATTTTGGTGTCTTGGTTTGAGTATATATGTTTTGGGTAATTTTTTTAACATGCAACACCTTGATGGTGTTTATTTCTCATAATTGACCGATTTCATATAAACTCAACATTTTTTCTTTGGATCTATGTCTATATTATATATACCTTTTTATACAAAATTATTTTTTCATAAAAAGTTTTTGTTCGCCCCGGTTAAATGACATTTTTTGAGTTTTTTACATTATTTTTATCTTAAATTTTAATTATGAAAAATCTTGAAATTTCATTCAATTTGTTTTATTAGTTTTATATACTCATATTTGTGATATTCTGATGGAGAATGGGATTTTGTCTTGTTGTTTGTTTTCATTGTTGTGGCGGATTGGTTGGTTGTATTTGAGTGGGTTGTAACCATCTCTTCCATTTTCTCATGGATAAAAGTCGAAGACCTAGGCGTGTTACTCCTTCTGATGAGGAATGTTTTTCGGATGTAGATATTTCCATTACAGATCTTCATCTATGTTCGGGTTAGCATGAAAATCACACACTCTTCCACACACTAGGGTTCCTTAGTAGGTCTATCTTTGGGAAAAATATTATAGACCTAGTTTCTCTTTTCAAGCCTATAGTTTTCACTTGGATTATCACTCGTAGTTGGGATTCCATGTTCAATCTTTACGACCCTCTCTAACCTGACCTTATTCAAGAGTTCTTATTTTTTATGCTCGTATCTAAGAGAGGTCTAGTCTCCAAGGTATGTGGTAGGGAGGTTACTATCAATGCCGACTCCATTGCCCATGTTTCCATTTTACCCCGAGTCCCCAATCCTACCTTCCCTTGGAATAAAGACGCTAGACCTTCCTATGATGTTATTTCATATATTTTATTTCACGTGATCCAGTTGGGTTATGCCATTTTATATCATAGAAATCTCAAATTTGATTTTATGATCCTTAATTGGATCATTTGTGTGTGCCTCCTTCCATGTGAAAACCATATCCAGATTTCGCTGGATCATATTAGTCTAATGTATGCTATCATCATGGGGAATTCTATTTATCTTATCGATCACATTTATGAAGTTTTTAGAGTCGTTCGTATGTTACCTTCTACGCTAGTTCGACAGGCATTGCCTTTTGGGGTTCTAGTCACTCGTCACTATTTGGATGTTGGTTTCCCTCTACTTCCTTAGGATATACTCACGACTTGACAGTAAACCATTAACAATTCATCCATAGGTCGGTCTCGTGGTTATCTTCCTAAGGATACATCTCGTCCCACTCTATCTCACTCAGAGTCATCCCAGTCTACCGCCTCATCTACTCCATCTCATTCATGACCCTATAACTCTCACCGTCATCCACCTTCAGAGTCAGAGGAACTTAGGTTAGTGCATTTGCAAGTTGAGCAAATGCAGGAGGGGGGCCATCAAGACTGCGCTATAATGCAGGAGTTCTTTTCCTGCATGCGTAGAGATAGTCAACTATCCGAGGAGTCTCAAGACCGTAGATAGAAGGCTCAATCACGGAGACTCTCTCATAATGCAACACTTTGAAGAGCTCCACCGTGCTGAAATGCAACGTGGTGCAGGTTCTTCAAGCATCGAATCCTCTCTTGGTGATAAGACTCCAAATGATGCTCCTAATGATCCAGTATAGTTCTTTATATTTCATTTATTTTTACTCTCATTTGTAAAGGATATTGGATTGCTATTTCCTTTTCATGCTTTTAGATTTTTTTATTATTTAATCAGTTTGGATATTATTCTGGATTAGTTTTAATCACTACACCAAAACTGACGAATGGTCATGGCCAAAATCCTTGACCAAGACTGTGGGTTGCGGACTTGGGCCGTGACCATTTCTGGCGCAACCAATTTCGTGGGTCATGACCAAAAAATGGTCACGCCCCGCAGGGGACACGACAGATGGTCAGGGACTTGGGCTATGACCCATACCATGATGGGGACAAAATGGTCGCGACCTTCGTCCGTGACCCACAACCGTGACAAAATTGGTCACGACCAAAGTCCACGGTCCACACCGCGACTGAAAAAAATGGTCACGGCCCAAGTTTGTGACCCACAACCGTGACAAAAATTGGTTGCAACCAAAGTCCGTGACCCCCACTACAACGAAAAATAAAAGGAGAAAAATGGCCACGGCCCAAGTTCATGACCCACAACCATGACCAAAAATGGTCACGGCCAAAATCCGTGACCCACACCGCGATGAAAAAAAAGGAAAAAAAATGGTCGCGGACTTTGGCCGCGACCATTGTTCGTCACGGTTGGGGGTCATGGACTTTGGCCGTGACCATTTTTATGCGCGGCGGAAAAAATAAAAATGGTCATGGACAAAGTCCATGACTATATTTAACTATAATTTAAAATAATGTCTTTTTTAGTCCAATCCAAAAACTAGGGGTCATGTGACTGCACGGTCGGTTTCTATGTGTAATGTTGGACGCGTACGAGGTGTTGCAGATATTTATTATTGGCAAAACAATAAAAAAAATCACAAATTGTGAATCAGGAACGTTGTTAATAAACTAATATATATATATATATATATATATATAAACTTAAAAATATTACACGTCTTAATAATTCACAGACCAAACAAAAATTGGACAGAGTTTCCTCTATCTTCTAGACATTCCAAACCCGGTAAATATAAAACATGCTTATTACAAAGCCCGCATGGCCATAAAACTAAAGAATAAAAGCATGCATGGATGTAACACATAAAAAACATAATCCTGAATGTCCACAACATTATATAAACAATCTTCATGTTGTAAACCATTGCCTCCTTCAATTGTTATACGTGCAAAAAAGCAAATGATACAATGTTATCCTGCAAATGATAGGATACAAAAAAATGATATCGATAAGTCTAGAAACTTACAAATTATCATTGTATAATCAAACTGGGAGTCTCGTGATCGCGCGATGAGTTCCTACAAGTCACATTAGCCTCGGGTGAGGTGTTGGTGCCCCTCACGGGTCCGTTCGGGGGCTGTTTTGGGTTTGCGCCTTCTAACGCCATGTTTTTAAGCCTAAGTCTAGATATTTTCAAATTATTATTGTATTCTCAAACCGGGAGTCCCGTTATCGCACGATCAGTTCCTACGAGTTACATTGGTCTCATGCAAGGTGTTAATGCACTCACTAGGTCGTTCGGGGGCTGTGTCGGGATTTTGCCTTCTAACGCTATGTTTTTAAGCCTAACTCAAGAAATTTGCAAATTATCATGATATTCTCAAATCGGGAGTCCCGTGACTACACGGTCAGTTTTTACGTGTTACATTGGTCCCGTGCGATGTGTTGGTGCCTCTCACGAGTCCATTTAGGGGCTATTTTGGGTTTTCACCCACTAACGCCATGTTTTTATGCCTAAGTCTAGAAATATGCAAATTACCAACATATTCTCAAATCGGGAGTCCCGTGATCGCGCGGTCAGTTCCTATGTGTTACATTGGTCCTATGCGAGGTGTTAGTGCCACTCACGGGTCCGTTCGGGGGTTGTGTCGAGTTTTTACCTTCTAACGCTATGTTTTTAAGCATAAGGCTAGAAATTTAAAAATTATCATCATATTCTCAAACCGGGAGTCCCGTGATCACGCGGTAAGTTCCTATGAGTTACATTGGTCCCGTGCGACGTGTTGGTGCCACTCACGGGGCCGTTCGGGGCTGTATCGAGTTTTTACCTTCCAACGCCATATTTTTCAGCCTAAGTCTAGAAATTTGCAAATTGTCATCGTATTCTTAAATCGTGAGTGTCGTGATCGTGCAGTTAGTTCCTATGAGTTACATTGGTCCTGTATGAGGTGTTAGAGCCACTCATGGGACTGTTTGGGGGCTGTGTCGGGTTTTTACCTTCTAACGCCATGTTTTCAAGCCTAAGTCTAAAAATTTGCAAATTATCATCGTATCTCAAACCGGGAGTCCCATGATCGCGCAGTAAGTTCCTACGAGTTATATTGGTCCCGTTCGAGGTGTTGGTGCCACTCACGGGGCCGTTCGGGGGCTTTTTTGGGTTTTCACCCACTAACACCATGTTTTATTTTCAAGTCTAGAAATATGAAAATTATCATCGTATTCTCAAATCGGGAGTCCCGTGATCGCGCAGTAAGTTCCTACGAGTTACATTAGTCCTGTACGAGGTGTTAATGCCACTCATAGGGTCGTTCAGGAGTTATTTTGGGGTTTCAAGCAGGAACGCCATGTTTTTATGCCTAAGTCTAGAAATATGCAAATTATCGTCATATTCTCAAACCGGGAGTCCCATGATCACGCGGTCAGTTCCTACGAATTACGTTGGTCCGTGCGAGGTATTGATACCACTCACAGGGCCGTTCGGGGGTTGTTTTGGGTTTTCACCCAGTAACTCCTTGTTTTTATGCCCAAGTCTAGAAATATGCATATTATCATCGTATTCTAAAATCGGGAGTCCCGTGATCGCGCGACCAGTTCCTACGAGTTACATTGTCCCGTGAGAGGTGTTGGTGCCACTCACGAGGTTGTTTGGGGGCTCTGTCGGGTTTTTACCTTATAATGCCATGTTTTTAAGCCTAAGTCTTGAAATTTACAAATTATCATCGTATTCTCAAATCGGGAGTCCCGTGATCGCGTGATAAGTTCCTACGAGTTACATAGGTTCCGTGCAAGGTGTTGGTGCCTCTCACGGGACCGTTCGGGGGTTGTTTAGGGGGTTTTTCCTCTAATGCCATATTTTTAAGCCTAGGTACTGAAAACTAGGATTTGCTACTTTCACTAGAAGTAGATTTATAGTTTTCTTTCTAAGTGTACCTGTTTGTTGTTTCTGCGGATTCTTATATTAGATTTGGTGCTTATGCAGTCAATAAAAGATTCTTGGGAGCCTCAAAAAACTCACGTCCTTCTTTTTAAATTATTTTATGATCAAATTGATCAAGGTATAACTTAGTTCCTTTTGATTAAACTGATCAAGGTGTATATAGTTGTTACTATATATGGCCATATATAGCTGCTATATATAGTTGTTATATATTAATATATAGTTTCTTTATATAGCTGCTATATATAGCCATATATAGATGCTATATATAGCTTCTATATAGCCATATATAGCTGCTATATATAGTTGTTATATGTGGCCATATATAGCTGTTATGCCTCTCCTTCTTGTTTGTTTGTTTGTTAATTAAGTAGGGAAAGGCAAAGACTATTCCTATCAGTAAGATCGATTCCTTTGTGTGCCAATTATTGTATCTGATTGACTATTAAAATATCTCTTTTATTATCCATTCGTGTACATGATAAAGTGATCCATTTCATTTGGGATGCCTAAGGGTGAACTGAATAGCAAGGGGTGGGCTAGTTGACTTAGCATTCTTCATGTTGAACCTCTCAAGCACCCGTTCAAAAGACTTCTCTAGTGATAACCATAACTTCTTTGCCTTCTTGTAACGATGGATTTGCATACCCTTTCGCACTGACCCTCAGTCCTTCATGTTAAAGGACTTGAAAAAAGATTCTTTGAGCTTCTCGGCATCCTGACTTAGAATGAGCGTATCATCCTAGAGAAAAAAGACTATGAATTTCCCATTTTATATGTAGCAGCAGCTATATATAACGGCTATATATAACTGCTGATTGCTGCTATATATAGCTACAGTTCTATATAGTTACCGCCAGGGGCGAAGCCAGGATCCCAACTTGGGGCTGACCGGACTAATTCAGTCACTTAGTTAAGATTAGGTTGATCTAGTTTGTCTACCCAAATAATGTTGATCGATTATGGTGCAAGCAGAGTTCCTAGTAATTTTTATCCTCTAGGGGTGTCAATTTATTGTCTTGTTTTCCTTTTTAGTCTTACCTAATTAGTATTCATGTTGTCTAAAATGTATATAAATTAGGTGATATTATTGAGTTACCCATCTGAATATTATCTTTCAAAGAAAAAGTGTTAAGCAATATTTTTAGAATACCTGAAGATAATATCCTATCAAGCAATAGGTTAAAAATTTATAATCAATCAAAAGTGAAAGATCTTTTATTGGTCCCGTGCGAGGTGTTGGTGCCTCTCCCGAGGCCGATCGTGGGTTGTTTCGGGTTTTCTCCCTCGAATGCCATATTTTTAAGCCTAAGGCCTCAAATTTTCAAATTATCCTCGTATTCACAAATCAGGAGTCCCGTGATAGCGCGGTCAGTTCCTACGAGTTACATTGATTCCGTACAAGGTGTTGGTGCCTCTCAAGGGTCAATTTTTCGCCCTCTAACGCCGTGTTTTTAAGGCTAAATCTCAATATATGCAAAGTATACTTGTATTCTCAAACTTCTAGTACCGTGACTGTGTAGTCCATTCATACGAGTTACATTGGGCCCGTGCAAGGTGTCGGTGCCTCTCACGGGGCTGTTTCAGGTTTTTTCCCTCTCAGGCCATGTTTTTAAGCCTAAGTCATGATATTTTCAAATTATCCTTGTATTCTCAAATCGGTAGTCCCGTGATCGCACAGTCGGTTCCTATGAGTTACATTGGTCTTGTACGATGTGTCGGTTCGTCTCACATGGCCGTTCGAAGGCTGATTTGGGTTTTCGCCCTCGAACGCCTTATTTTTAAACCTAAATCTAGATAATTTCAAATTATCCTCGTATTTTGATCTTCGGAGTCTCGTGATCACGCGGTCAATTCCGACGATTTACATTGGTCCCGCGCGAGATGTTGGTGTCAGTCACAGGGCCGTACGAGGGTTCTTTTGGGTTTTCACCCTCTAACGCCATGTTTTCAAGCCTAAATGTAGATATTTTCAAATTATTGTTTTATTCTCAAATCGGGAGTCCTGTGATCATGCGATCAGTTCCTACGAGTTACATTGGTCCCGTGATAGGTGTTGGTGCCTTTCATGGGGTCGTACGGGGGTTGTTTCTAAGTTTCCCCCTCTAGCGCCATGTTTTTAAGACTAAGTCTAGATATTTTCAAATTATAGTCGTATCCTCAAACTGGGAGTCCCGTGTTGGTCCCGTGCGAGGTGTCGGTGCCTCTCACGGGGCCGTTTGGGGGATATTTTCGGGTTTCTCCCTCTAACGCCCTTTTTTTAAGCCTAAGTCTAGATATTTTTAAATTATCGACATATTCTCAAACCGGGAGTTTAAAATATTTTCAACATATTATCCAACAATCAAACCAATAATTATCCCGTACTCCTTCTAATTATCCCATACTCCTTCTAACATACTATCCAACAACAATAAAACAACTAATGATTATCCAACAGCCAAACCGAACAAAATCAATAATTAACCCGTACTTCTTCTATCATCTAAATAATTTAATAGATAATGCATATCAATTATATAACTAATTTAATTGAAGTAAAGAGTCCCTTGTATGTAATGAAGACCTGGTATGCAATTGGTTAGATCTGGAATATGTAAATAATGTGTAATGAAGAATTTGTATGTAAAATTAAAGAAAGTACCTCACAAAACCCTTAAAGAATTATGAGTTTCCTATAATATGTCGTAGATTTACATATGTCGCAGATTTATTCTCCCATTTTAACCCCACAATTCGAACAAACATGAGCAACCTGCTGCCTATAACAAATTTACTAACATCCACAGAAACACGTACAAATAAGATTGACGATTATATAACTACTTTAGTTAAAGTAACGAGTATCTGGTAGGATACATATAATATTGACAAGGATAAAGGTTTACTTAAACCCTAATATTTTTTTTGACATAAATCTATACATACATATAACCCACAACAAGGCGGATGTAATTTTTTTTACTTATTAAAAATCCATTTAATTGTATTTTGTTAAAAAAAATATAAAGTGTAGAGTTTTGAAAAATATTTTGTCAAAAAAATACACACACATACAATCTAGGATGTATTGACATAATCTATACATACACACACATACAATCTAGCGTTTACTTAAACCCTAATATTTTTTTTTTTACATAAATCTATACATACTCACACATACAATCTATTCATACAACTACATAAAATCTAGGGTTTATTGACATAAACAAAAATTATTCGTTCATAGTTAAACACACATATACACATAAATCTATGCATACACACACATATAAACATAAATATATACACACACACCCACACACATATATACACACACACATACAAACATAAATCTATACATACATGCACAAAAAATTGGGCCTTAGATGAAATGAGATGAAATCGAAATGAAATCGCACCTGATGTTGTGAAATCGCACAAATCCAAACGAAATTTCATAAGCCTTGAGAGAGAATTCATTCAACAGAAATGATTCTCAACGGGTCTTTTTTTTCTTAAGTTCTAAACCTGGTCACGGCCTAGAGCCATGATCCACTATGCGTGACCAATAAATTAGGGGTGACCTTGCTAGATTGAACTTGGTCACGGCTCTAGGCCATGACACACCATGCGCGATCATTTCTCCATCAAAACCACTACTGGAATGAAGGATGGTCACGACCCATATCCATAACCTTGACCAAGAAATGGTCACGGCTCCCAGTCATGACCCACATTGTGTATGGTTTATGCTTCACCATTCCTATGGTCACGGTCCAAGTCCATGACGCATTCACGACCAAGCTTGGAGGGAATTTTGGCGCGAATTTTTGCTCGAATTTGGCGCCAAGTTCGTCACGCCCTGGTCACGAACTTGGGCCGTGACCCCCAGTGGTCAGGGATTTGGTTTGTGACCCCTTCTATAGCATCCATGACTGAGTGTGGTAATAAATATGGTCACTCCAAAAATTAATATCATCACGGCCCAAGTCCGCAACCAGCTGGTCACGAACTTGGGTAGTGACCACCTGAGCGTGACCATTCACAGGATTTGGTGTAGTGTCATCACTTGCTTCATCTTATCATTTATCATTGTTATGGATGATTTTCATTTATTTTTATGGTATAAATGTTGTTTACTCATGTTAGTGTTTTCATTTTATCTATATTGCTATTATTCTATATTCTCTAACATTGCGGGTTTGGTTCAATTCCTTTGTCTTCCCTGGACAAAAAGTGGGAGAACATGTTTAGGCGGAGTTCATCATTTTGTTTATTTACGTATGTATTTCCCCATGACTTTTACATCTTTGTTATTTCATGTGTGTAGGCTATATATTTATATGCCAGATTCTTGCCTACAAAGAGCTTCAAGTAGTAGCTTCGTTGTTAGTCGAGTCGTGTTTGTCCTTTTTTTTTTGGGGGGGGGGGGGGAGGGGTTGGGGATGGGAAACATGATTAGCTTGATGGCCTGGCTTAGAAAATTTTGAGTTTTATTTATTTTTTATGTTTTGTCCTGGAATAGCCAAAGGGGGAGATTTGTAAGGACAAATTTCTAATAGAGTCAATTTGTAGTATTGGCTATATTCGTTGGAAAAATATTTAGGGTCATTTAGTGTCATGCTACTCCACTCGATGAAGAATATGAGCACCCGTGATTTTAACATTCAATAAGTCTTCACCTCATCATCCGATTGCTCAATTTCCTAAAGGTATATGACCTAGTTATTTTATACTTTATTGGAGACAATTTTAAAGTTGTTACATGTTTCCTAATGAAAGTATTCTAAACATTTTTTTCTCTTTAAAGTTAAAATTAATTTTCCAAAATTAAGAAGGTCATTCAAACGAGTTCATTTGAACATATGTGTTCAAATGAAATCAGGCGAGTTCCTTCATGGATTTTCTTACAATGTCATTTGATATCTTGTTTAAATGGTCTTTCTCTCATAGTCATTCAAACGAATTCGAATGAGATCCTTAATAGATTTTATCTGAATTGTCATTTGAAGACTCGTCTAAATGACATTTTATCATGTCGTTCAAACATGTCAGTTCGATCGTTCAAATGAGCGGTTTTTACCCTTAACCTCCCTTCTCCACTACTTACATCTTTCAAACTATTTAGGAGTTGGGTAAAAACAACATAAATGGTCTTTAAACTTTAGAAGAAAACATTTTTCTTTTTAAAAAAAACTCTCCAGTAATTTATGTGATCTTTTGGATCATTTTTTCAAGAATCAAAGACCACAAATTCATCATCTCATACATTCATCCTGATTTAGGTGCGGTGAATTATTTTTTGAGATGGTGCTTAGCTTTTGGTGGATACCGAGACATAGGAGTGTTGTGTCTCATGTTGGATCTACATGTACTATGAATGGAGGTATTGAAGACGGCATCAGCAGGTCTGGTGGAGTCAAGTCTGTAAGTCTTGTATGTCTTTTTGTAAAAACTGTATTCGTAGCAAATGCGTTGTGGTTCTACTTTCTCTTTATGTATTTGATATCATGCATACTTACATAGGATTTAGTAACCAAGACTAAAATTTGGATAATATTAACCCGCTAGCCTAATTATAATTTGTATCCTGTGTTATTAATTTATTTAACGGAGTGTAATTCACGAAATAGAACCTAATCCGTATAACCTTGCATTTTCAAAGAACAAACTCTTTCTTCCTGTATTCTAATGAGATATCATGGATCTTCTTATCAAAACCCCACTAATTGCTCAGTCGAGCATATTTCACCTTGTAATCTCCATGCAAACCGGATAAAGAGGTTTTGTGATCCTCCTCCATCTTAAGGATCATTTCATAGTAATAGGCATTAGTATCCATCGCTTGATCGAATAGCCTATGAAGATGAATAGATGCATCTTTAACTTAGTTGGAGGAATTCAGGCCGAGCAGTTCCTTCAACTCATCTTTTTTCAGATCTTCATCACGTAATCCTAAAAGCTAGATACTTCTCATGTAAAGATAACTTTTGGCTGCTGTTATGATTGACATCCTGGATTTAAACCGAAGAACATAATATAAGCACAAAGTTCAATAAGAAAATCTTGCGAAACATCAACACTATGCACATGAAATTATGAACAATCTTATTAAAGATGTAAAGAAGTACATCCAAAAGGATAATTATTCTGAATTACAAGAAACCAAACCAAACATTACAAGCCTAAAAAAAATTATAAATGAAAGAACACCCCCAAGGTGTTTACAACTTATCCTTAGCTTGGGCGATTTGCTCTACTAATTGAGTAGTCACCACTGAAGTATCATGTCCCATAGAAGATTTATTAGTGCCCTCTTCATCCTCTATTTCCTCACTAATAACAAGGGTTACCCGAATTGAACTACTAGAAGAGATCTGAGTCAACGACAGTGCTGGACTGTTTAAGTGCAGAATCCTAGCCTTTCTTAAAGGAGTTATTCTTTAGATAGTCAATTTGCAGGGAAGCAATAGTAAAATCCTTATCCCAACCATGGGTGTAGGAATTCTCTTTCCCTTTTTCATGGTTGCCTTCAAGTTTTGGTATGTTTTATCCACCTCATTGGTGGCCTTAGCAGCATCATAAGTAGTCTTCTCGGCATCAGACCTCTTCTTCTCGATAGTGTCCAATAGGTCCTGCCACTTTTCTTGGTCTTTCTTGCTACCATCCAAGGATTCCTTCAGGCCTTTGGAAGCCTCCTCATCAGTAGATGATTCCTGAGTTGATTGTCCCTCATCAAGAGTTGGTCATAGTCTACCAATAGCAATATATTTTGAAGGTCAAAAGCAATCGGAATATAATAAGTATAAACGTTGCCGAACAGGTAACAAAAGTATGTCAAGATAGTTACTAAAGTCATATTTTGGTTAGCGTTCTCTAACAACCTCGCCTTGCACGAAGGAGCAGTTGCCGACCTATTAGTGGGAAGAACCTCGGAACCAACGAAACTTCTGGACAAACCAGGGCTCACTTCCACGGAGGCAACTTTTGCAGAGGCCTGGTCGACCCGAGTCTTTTAAACTAGCTCCTATTAGGTGGAATTAACTCTCCTAAATCTCTTAAATTGAGGCTATGTGCTCTTGATCTCTTCAGTATTCACTACTAGTGGTCGTTTATAACCTTCCCCTATAGCCTTCTTCTTCTCAGCGGGAGGGGGATACATGGCTCCAGCAAGGAGGTTAGGGTCCTTCTTTTAACCATTTTTCTCTGGGAAGATAGAGTGATTGGAATAATAGACAATTCTAAAGAATTAAATGAGGTGGAATTTCCATCAAAGGTAGTACCACCTTCTTCAAGCAAAGGGGACTCAGATATTCCAATGGAGGGAGATGAAGCAAAATCTTCCAAGGAAATTGGAGCAACAAGAATGACTTTCGTAGGCTAAGCTATAAAAGAAGTAATGGCACTCTGGTATTCTAACAAGACAGAAGCTGACCATGAATGGCCTTTACTAATTATCTGCTATATGGACCAAATAAACTTCAGGTTAACAAAATTGACTTGAGAGTTAGGGGGAATTTTTTTCCTTCTTTATGTAGAAAAGTAAGCATAGTATGTTAGTTGGAGAAACAACAAGAGGAAAATAGGTATATATAAAAAACATATCAATGCAAAATTAGAGGACAACGTATGCCACGCCCTTCCTAAGGGCTTCTTGGTCCAGTATATCTTACCCCCTCAAGAAGGGGGGCATATTGCCCATTCTTTATAGCAATAACATAATCCCAATAGTTTTTATTATAATCGATAAAATTCAGCACCAGATCCCTATTGGCATGACATGTCTTTAAATAGTAAGTGTTGTCATAAGTGGTCCCTCAGCTATAACAACACATTAATTATTTTTTCATGTAAAAGTTTCGTACAACTCACTAAGGCAGTTAACCCCATTTACTACTCTCCAACTATTTGAGGCCACTTTAGCAGGGACCACATCAAAGTATTGGCAAAGTTCTATAAAAAGATTATTTGGAGATAAAGTAACACAACATTCAATAATAAATATGCTGGGAAACTAATAACCCTCATCCTGGGCACACAAATCACAAGGCCCGAATACCGTCTACATAACCACCCAATCTGGGATTTTTCTCTTCTCCATAAACTCCAACAAAGAACTCTTGTCAATAATATAAACCATCCTAATTGATTAGAAATAAATAAAAAAATTGGAGGAGGAAGGTTCTTATAGTTACAAGCATAGTGAGAAAACCCTTAAATCATCAAGATGGATGAAAGAGAATTCTAGATTGTAGAAGTGAGGAGAAACAAATCAAAAATCAACCTTTTAGAGGAACAATGATGGATCTTGATATTTTGGATTTATAATGATTAAGTGTACCAACATTTGGACTGTCGACAAATACCACGGTACCCTCCGGCAGTTTGCTATTTTTCAAGTTATTTACAAAATTGCCACCACTTCAATACAAGCAAAGGGAAAATTTACAAGTCCTTGAGGTCGGCTGTTGACCACGACCTTTAAGAGGCATTGAGCAATTTTAGAAATGAATACTCCATTCTTTCATTCAACCTTTAGTATGCAATATTGGGAGATTTTGTTGTAGCCTAAAAATATTAGGCAACCTAGACCAATAAAATAGTGACACATGTCAACATCATCTCAAAGCTTTCCATAATAGGTAAAACCTGGTCGGCTCATGTACCCTCTGGTCGATCGTCTTACTGACCAGAGCCAGGAAGTTAAACCATTAGACACACATGGGATATTCAACAGCCACTATGAGCATGCACATGAAAGACATTCAACTGCATCTTATTGTATAAAGGTGTAAATGCTTGAAGTTATAAAAGCATTCCACCCCTTGAATTTCCAATTACTATAAATACTCCATTTCCCCCGGTTGAGGGGGACACGCATGAACATATCGGCTTTATGCTAAACCCTAGGATTGTAATTAAGAGTTTGGAACTAAACCCTAAATACTACTGCCCCGTGGATGTAGGCTCCATTCCTGAGCTAAACCATGTAAAAATCTTTGGTGTCTTTCTTGATATTTTAATTTTCTTTTTTATCTCTGATTGTAGATTTTGTAACTAAAGGCTAAGATAAATAATCCAAATTTAGACATCAACATATATAGGTTCGCCCCACTAACATTTTTTTGCTATATCATGTACTCACAACCACTGAACAATACCTTTATTTCAGTGAATTGGTCAGGCATGAGTACAATTATTTTATGAACCTAGTTTACAGATTTAACCATCTCTAGCTGAATTAGGCTATGTATACACCCATTTTAATATGTCTACCTACAATATCCATAACTTAGAAGTTTAGGTGTTCATATTTAGTATATAAGTGGATATTCATCATCTTGGTAAGTTTCTTCCAAGATTTTTTAATTTATCCTTTCTTAGATCCTAGGGTATGGTGTTATGGCTTGTTGGTTTGGTGTTAAATTTTGTCTTAATGAATTTCCTTATCTTAAGATGATATTCTTTGTATTGGAGCATTTTTTTCTTGAGTTAATAATTACAATTTATTACCTGGCTTCACTCGTTTACGAATTTATTGCTCTAGTGTCAAGTATGGGCGAGAGTTCATAATTGTTTGACATTGTGTCTTGCATGAAACTCTTTCACTTATTTTAAGGTACCAGATTCTTTGGATTATTTATTGATTAAATCTATTGACTATTAGTAATTTTATGCTTATTTTCATTGTTTATTATTTCAGGCTATTAAGATAAATCCCAAGCAATTTGTAATAGCTATAGAATCAAATGGTGGTGGTGGACTTCACTTAAAAACATAATAGCTAGAGAGTAATCCTACTTCCTCTAGGTCATAAGTTATTACGTTTTAAAGTGAAGGATACAACCCGCGTTGGTCATGCAAGAATTTTCCTCAAGTCTTTTTGGCTAAGTATTTGTACATTTTTAATATGGTGGTGTCCTCGAGCATTACATTGACTATGCATCTGCACGAATTTTCCTTTGAACATGTGTACTAGTTGTATGCCACTGGAAATTGTTCATATCATTTGGATTTGACGAGCATTATTTTTTACCTTACCGTGGCTTGTTCGAAGGATGATGTGAAGTCCTGCCTTTTGGTCTTGTTATCGAGCATTTGATTTTGGAGTTATGGATTTCTCTTCTTTTAGATGAAATTACAGAAAACCCGAGGGGATGATCACAGTGAAATCATATTGTCGATCGTTCTCTCATTTAGGTGACTACAATGGTCTTCCTATACCATCGCATGTTGTGCCTCCTCAACGTTTTGCCACACTTCCTTCACGTGATTTTCTTGAACTTGACATGATTACTACTTACCAAGGTCAGTTTAATGAGATGGATGATCAATTGACATTCTCCCTTATTTACACCATATTTTATCGGGTTGAGCTCGTGATGTTGACACGTGGCTAGATGACGGGGGAAGTTAGTAGGAATTATATGGTGGTTTAAAGGGGTTATTTTTAGTGGAAGTTGTTGGTAGTTTAAAGATGTTATTATTTTCAAATTAGAAGTTATTTGGAGGCAAACATGGGTGGTTATTGTAGAGAATTAATTTATATTCAAAGTGAAAGTTACTTGGAGCCAAGATTCAAGTCGGAAGTTACTTAGAGACAAATAAAATTTGTAATTGAAGACAACTATAAATCCATCCCAACTCCCTCACTAAAAACCATTATTATATACTTCTATTGCTTCTTTCGTTTACATTTATTTTCTTTTTCATTATTTACTGCGTTTCTTTATTTTGAAGTATATTTTAAGGTAGATTGTAACTTTTCTTTAAGCTTCTTAAAAGTTTCTTGCCTTTAAATTTGTTTCTTTTAAATTTTTTTGTTTAAATTCCTATACATTCTTGCTTTAAATTCTATAGTGCATTCTTCTACTTTCAAGCATTTATCTTCCTTTAATTCCAAAGCTTTACTTTTCTTTTATTTTATATAATTTACAGTTTCTTTCATCCTAGTTTAATTATCACAACTTAGAACTTTCATCAAAGTTTTTATTAAAGGGAAGCATAAGTCCTCTTAATTAAGGCATCGAAGGCAACACAATCACCTGATATTTTCCTAGGCTAAGATCTTTGGTTAATAAGACAACAAAACTTATTTGGAAAGCATGCAACTCTAATTATTAATTAAGCCAAGTAAAAAATACCCAAATATATTATTGACATGCCCGGTGGGACCCAAGTGTTATTTAATGGTTTATCATGGCTAGAGAACAAACTGTCAAAATTACAGAATGAGTCTTTCTTATTCAAGATTTTGACCAATATTTGGTTTGTAATGAACTTTAATGGTGTAAAAGATAAACGGTCAAAAGTGCAATGATTTTCCCAAAGTTTACAACATTAACTAAAAACGTATGCAATTTAGTTTTAATGGTCCCAATCACTCCAACCTTCTACATAAAGCCTACTATGGAAAAAACAATTGGCAAAACAAAGTACCATGTATTTGCAAGACAAATGTGATAGTGATTCTTAGTATTTGGCATTATAAAATTGCAATGCTAATTTAAAACTCTAGGGGTTAGAATATCATCAAATGATTTCATAACTCAGGGGTCCAAAATTTTAGTATTCAAACCAAATTTTGGACAGCAAGAGGATGCTAAAAAATATGCAGAGTTGCAGCAAGAAAAATTTCCAGAATATTGTCTTCTAACCAAAGCATCGGGGGTCCCTCAAAGTTTTCGTTGAAGATAATGAAAATTTTAGTCAACCCCATGATGTTTATCATTCGAATCCTCTCTTATGGATGGTGATCTATAATGGAGGTTATTAGGAAGTAGGTAGGATGTTGTTCCTACAATATTTATAGACCAATTGGCTTGAAAAATATTCAGTCGTGGTCATAATTGTAACATATGTGAATTTAGAAAATGTAAATACGGTCCAATTTGAAACGCTTTCCAAAAATAAAACATTTAAACATCTTAACAAATCAAAACATGTAAAATGAATCACTTATTTAATGTACGAAAGATTAAAATAAACCATTTTTCAATTGTCATAAAATTCAAAGATGCTTTTCCCATTAATAATGAAAGTCCTTTTTTTACAAACTTGGAGGTAAAAAAAAATACGACTATCTCTTTGTATAATAAATGAAATAACTACAACTTTTGATTTTTAATAAAAATAAAGTACACAGATCTTCTATAATGTCCCATGCGGCTCAAATAATCCAAATAGTTTAAATAAATTTAACATGTGTATCAGTGTGAAATACAAATATAAAATTACAGGGGGTGAGCGGGAAACTCTGTAGCTCGTATAACTGTACCAAGTGAACCAAACATAATCGTATGTGCACATATATCAAGTGTATGCATTATTGTGAGGACAAATTTCTGAATCGAGTCAATTTGTATGCGTTAGCTTAATTCTATGCTTGGACAATACTTATTTGTGCTATAGTTTAGGATTGACTTGTTTACCATGCATGCCTATGATGCATGTTTGAAGACCATAGAAACCAAGAGAAATTGACATTCCATACACATTGAATTTTTTGACGAGATTCATTTTCATCAATCGAGAATTCTTAATGAAGTATGAATACATATTTATGTTTGATCCCTGAATATGTTTGGGTGTTGCTTTATAAAAATTGAATCAATTTTTTCATAAAAACCTTTTTAAGAAAAAGTGTTTTTTGTTAAAGTCGTTCAAATGAGTTCCATCACTTCATTTGAACAAACTGTTCGAACGAGATATTGTTTGTCATTCAAACAATCTTCCAACGAACTTCAAACGAAAAGTTATGTTTAAAAAAATATCGTTTGAAGGTCGCTCGATACTCATTCAAATGAGTTTGCTATTGTTGTTCAAACGAGTTCAGTTTTGATCCGAAGGTGAATACCTAGTTCGTTTGAACGACCTTATAGATTTTGTTCGAAAGAGTTTGCGCCACCTCGAAAATCATATTTTATATTAATAGGCATGCTGGAAAAGTTTTTTAGCAGAGGTTTTGACAAAAAAATATTTTCCAAAGATAAATCTAAATACCTCCAACCCCTTGTTTACAACCATTATTTGAGATCCATATTACACGTACATATGTTGGTTTGATATCTCCTTTGTGGAGCACCAAATTTGTTTTCTCTTCATCAAGAGTTGGTTTTTACGGTCGGTACCATATTTGTGTTGTGCAGAGGATGAATCGGTCATGCAAAAATTAAAATATGTGGGATACTGAGACATGGGAAAGCTCCTGCGTTATGTGTTTGTTGGAAGGAATTAAATGATGGCTGTGAAAAACTTGAAAATCAATGAAAAAGCACATGAAGGATTCATGGCATCGAGTCTGTGAGTAAGTTTAATTTGTCCATGTCACGAGATCTATATCATAGTGGACTTTTATGGTTAGGTTGTCAGAGGATTTTCCCATTATGGGTTTTCCTCTTACATCTTCTTTTTGTGATTTGATTTCTTATTCTTTCTTTTACTCACCTAGATGCATGCTCAGGTTAAAACTAAAATTGGTAAACTGTTTAACACAACACTTTTGTTATTTGGTGCAGATATAAAAATTAAAAAAATTAAAATTTGGTGGTGTTTCCATATAACCCTAGGGAATTAGCATTTTTCAAATTACTATGAGAGCGGGCACACTAAGTTAACATGTTGATCCATAATTTCATGATATTTTAGGGTTGTCTGTTTGTCTCTATCTTGTTATCTGTTAATTTCTATTAATGGGTCATCAAATTGAGTTGTCTGATGTGTTTAGCTATGACGATGATTTTGATATTCAGGAGGAGTTTAATAAGCCTCATAATCATCTAGAAAAATTAATTCGTTTGAATTTGAAGTTTGCAAAAAGAGTTAAATTTTTTGAAAAATAAATTTTTGTCTTAAAAAGTGAAATTAATTTTTTTTTTACTTTTCAAACTTAAAGAAATATCATTCTTGAGGAGCTGAAGGGCATAAAATGTGATTTTCAAAATTTATAAATGTCCAAGAAAGAGACTGATGATAGAGTCCATGTTTTATAGAGTGAATTAGAGGAAAGAAGTTTGAGACTAGAGTTAATGAACATACAGTAGTAAATACTGATAAATTATTTGAGGATTTAAGGGCAGGTGAAAAGTCTCTTAGGGATAAGCTCTCTTACATTGAGGGGGAGCGATATTACTTTATAGGTATTATTAAGAATTTGAAGAAGGAGTCCCTAACGTTTTAAAAGTCTAAGTAATTTCTTGAGTCTAGACTTATAAAGTTAGAAGATGATTTAAGATACTCAAGCTTGGATGGTACTAGCTAAGATGATTCAAATGCTTTCACTGTTAAAGTTAAGACCAACTTTTGTTTGCCAACCCACAAATGACATTCCTTATGTTTACACATGTTTAAATTGTGGTAGGAAAAGTCTCCCCGTGGCATTTTATTATGATCTTAAAAAAAGTCTTAGGAAGTCTAGATCTCATGTCACCATGATTCCAAAAACTCGAGAGTTTAAGTATTCATCTATTTGGTTTAGGAAATCAATTTTTAAGGCATTGAATGTTAGACTGGTTAATTCTCGCCTGCTTGTCAATGAGTCTTCTCATCCTATATCTTATGGTTGAATGTGTTTGCATGTTTTTCATACACTAACTTTTGTGCTTCATGTTATATATTTTTGCTAGTTGTATGGTATTTATATTTTGTATTTTGATTTTTCATTTTTTGGAGTCTTTTGAGAAAAATACAAAAAAGATTGCGTTTGTCTTTTGACTTATTTTGAAAAAATATTTCATACCTCAAAAAGATTTTTGTTTATGTGTAGTTTAGTTTTATACATTTTTTGTGGCATATGAGTATGTTTGAATTCATCCACTTCCATGTTTCTATGTGTCTAGAAATTGTGATTATGGTTGTAATGCTTGGATGTTTCTCAGTCATGCATGCATGAAGCTATAAAAAATTGATGTTCTTTAATGGATTCACTTTGTATATGCCTCTGTATGCACTTGCACGAGTTGTTTTGGATTTTAACTTCATATGTTACATGAGCTAAGTGAGGTGTTATCCTAACAATGTTGTCATATACATATCTTTTTATTAGGATATTTATGCATGTAAGAACCTTTTCCCATGAGATTGATGTTTTATTGAGAAATATTAGTGTGCATGGGAAAGGGCTAAGAAAGGAGTAAATATCCTTTGCGTGAAAGGCCACCATTGGAAATAGCCTAAAAGAAAAGAGAGGGAAAGAAAGAAAATATTTTCAAGGACAAATTGATTAGTGATTCTTCAAAATTTACGTCTTCAAAAAAAGGACAAAAAATGATATATCAAGTTTTTTAGGAAGTTTAGTTAAAAAAATCAATGGCTTTGCACAATGAGTCCTAGTTAAGCTTAAAAAATTTAACTCTATTGATTTAATAATCGTAAAAAATTCTATGATACTGTGCTTTGTGTTTGTTTGTCCTTTTTAAGTTAATTATTTGATATATGAGGCTAAATCAAAGGTTAATAAATTTTTGTGGACAAAATAGAACTACTTAGACATTTTTGACTGATTGGGTTATATTTCCTTTGTTTCTTGTTCACGCCCCTTCACTCTGTACCACTTTTGTTTAGATACATCGATGATATACGAGTGTGTAAGGCTTATTTGTTTTGTGTCTTTTGTGGTTGTTTATACCTATATAGATTTTCGTATGCCATTGGTATATGTTTGGTTATATATATGGTATGGTTTGTTTTGAGTGTTTGCATTTTTATTTAATCCGTGTTTTCTTTATGCTTAATATTTGATTCATATTGGCATGGTATATGATCACATTGGTATAGTTTGTTGCTTTCTTAACTGGTATCTCATTTATGCATCAAAATTGGTATCTTGTGTTCATTATTTGGATTATTTGTGCCTGTGCTACTGAGTTGTTTTTAAATAAAAATTTTACTCCACATCATTACATGATATTACTTAATTTACTTTATGCGTACATGTGTTACATTTAGGGGGGAGTAATTTTATTGTGCGCCTTATTCTTTGTCCATTCCTGAACAAAAGGGGGGACAAATTATATCTAACTCTTTAACTCGGGGGAGATTTTCAACTTAGGGGGAGACACAATATCTTAGGTGGAGATGATTCTAAAAAAGGGGAGGGTTTTTCATATAAGGATTTATAATGTTATATATTCTATTTTCATTTGAAAGGTGTGTTAAGTGTGAGGCAAAGGTTTACATACGAGCAAACCTACTCAATTTTAATTCTATCAAGAGTCTGTGATTTTTCCTTCTGGGGTTGGGATTGAGTCTTAGTGAGTTTGCTGGCCCACTAGGTTTTTGTTTTGAATTTCGTCCTGTATTAGAAAAAGGGGAGATTTGTAAGGACAAATTCTTTAATCAAGTCAATTTGTATGTATTGCGTTGATTTATTGTTTAGACAAAACTTATTTGTGTTATATGTTAGGATTGAGCTCTTTATCCTACAAGCCTGTGATGCGTATTTGAAGATCATACCAGCCAAGATAAATCGACATTGTGTACACATCAAGTTTCTTGCCGAGTGTATTTTTCATCATCTGAGGGATCTTAAAGAGGTGTGAATGCATATTTATGTTTGATCCCTAGATAAGTTTGGGTGTGGTATTATAAAAATTTTGAGGCCATTTTTGTAAAAACATTTTTAAAGAATTTTTTTTTTAAAGTCGTTCGAAAGAGTTTTACAATTTATCTCAAACGAGTTTCATCAAGTTGTTTTAATGATCTATTCAAATGAGATACTGTATGTCATTCGAACTAGCTTCCAACGGACTTCAAACGATATGTTCTTATTTCACAGAAAATTGTCATTTAAAGGTCATTCTATAGTCGTTTAAACGATTTTTATATTATCGTTTGAACGAGTTCAGTTTTGGTATGAATGAGAATACCTACTTCGTTCGAACGACCTTATATATTACATTTGAACGAGTTTCGACTGCCTAAAAAATTGTGTTTTTTTATAAACAAGCGTGCGAGAAAAGTTCTTTAGCATAGGTTTTGAAAAAAATATTTTACAAAGATAAATCCAAGTGCCTCAAAACCCTAATTTATACCCATTATTTGAAATCCATGTTTCCCATACATATGTTGGTTTGATATATCCTTTGTGATGCACCAAAGTTATTTTCTCTTCATCAGAGTTGGTTTCTTACGATGGATACCGTGTTTGTGTTGTGTGGCGACTGGACAAATCATGAGACAAGTAATATGGGTGGAATGTCAAGAAGTGGAAAAGAACATGTGTTACGTGGCTATTGGAAGGCGTCCAATAGTTCCTGCGAAGAAGGTGATAAGTTACAAAGAAGTTCATCAAGTCTAGAAGGCGTCGAATATGTGAGTAAGTCTAATTTGTCCTCGCAACAAGACCTATATCGTAATGGACTTGTGTGGCTGGGCCGTTTGAGGTTTTTTCCGTTGTTCATTTTTCTTATACATCGTCATGTTTTGGTTGGCTATTTTATCCTCTTTCATGTACTGACCTAGATGCATGCTCAGTTCAAGACTAAAATTGGTAGACTGTTTAACATAACACTAGATTTATTTGGTGTGTATTTAAAAATTAAAATAAAATAAAACTTGGTAGTGTTTCCATATAACTCTAGGGCACTAGCATTTTCCAATTATGACATTCATTATAAGAACAATTATCAATGTTATTTACTCATAATGTCTCCACCTAAATCCCGATCCCACATATGAAATCCCTAATTCACTTCCCGTGAGACGGTGTGGACTCCCGCTATACTTTCCTGCCAACTATCATCTGAACAATCCATGGCCCAAAAGTAAGAAATATACTTACAATGGCACGATGGTAAAATCCTCCTCATTGCCTTAACATAGCAAGCCTGCAATAACCTCCAACATTGTATAACCACCAAAATCGGACCCATGGCCTACCTCACCAAATAAGAGACAAAACCATAGCCTGAAAGCACAAGCCATTTTGTGAGGTGTTTGGCTAAGGGATGCATATGAACGCTCCAATAATTTCAATAATTAAAAATAGTCATTCTTCCAATTTAATCAACACTAGGTGTGCCCACCTGCATTGCATGTGCCATTGAATCCAGGTATTCAATTTAAGCATTAACATTACATGCGTCGAATAACGTGAAAGTCATACAGAAGTAAACATTGAACTAATAGGTGGTTCATTAGGGGAATCGGCTTCCCTCACTTATAACGTGGTATTAAGGACAAGTTACATACAAATAATAGTAATGAAAAATTGCATATGATTGAGGAATAAAGCATATTCATAGTTATAATGTTGTTAACATTGATGCTCGAGTTAGATTCCAGTTTCTTTAAAGGAAATGTAGAAGATAGCGAGAAACTTTATTCATCAATCAATTCAAGTTTAGGGTCCTTACACAAATTCTTAACTGATATTTCTGTCACACCCCCGTAAATTCTGGCATCTGTTGCAACCAAATCTAAGTCGGGTGCCAGTAAATTAAATATCATCCTTAGCATGTGACAGGTATGAGACATATAAAATTTTAATCCACAAGATAAATAATTTGATCAGTGCCAAATACTAATAACCTCCAACTATTAGAACACCAAAGTGCGATATAAAAACCCATCACGTGCAATCTCCAAATATCTCAAGAATTAAATAATTAAAATTCAACTGAAATCTCAAGAAAACTTCGGAATCGAAGGGACCAATATAACACAAATGTAGTCTCATCATAAATACGAAGGAATAGAAAAAAATTAACTACTAAAGAAATAAAAATAGCTCCAACTGCATCTCCAAAAGATCTCCAAAAAATCCAATCCAGTTACTCAGAATTAATTCCTGAAAATGATTAATCAATGTACGTGCCAGAGCCAAAGCCCGGAGCATGAATACAGGATACTCCTCTCAATTAGGGTCCTTGAACCCAAACAATAGTGTTATTTATATCAACCATAACAATGGAATATTTTAATTAAAAAGATAATTAATTGCCAAAAAAAATTACTAACTACCCGCATGGTTTTTTTAAAATATGCCACACCAATATTATTTTAATTTATCCACATTCTCAACAATGTTAAATTTAATTAAATGAACCACAAAGATGATTTACCAAGATACACTTCCGCTTGTCAAAGTAGTCGTCTAACTTGTTTTAAACTGTCGTCCCCCGCGATATGACAAGGTTTTACCCACACACCCATCTCCTTGTCAAGGCCACCGTCTGATCCGTTTTTATCCTATGATCCTCGCAATATGACAAGGTTCCACACACGACACGACATAAATCGCCCTCTGACCTGCTTAAACTGTCGGCCCAGACAGATTATGCCGCCAATAAATTTTAATACCCGTTTTAGTCCTGCGCTATTAATTTCCAAAATTTCTCAGACTCGTTATTCAAATTTAATTTCCCCCACCCTTAAAAGCGATGTGAAAATCCTCAAAATAGCCCTTAGTCCCAAATAAGAGTTCCCAAGCATATCCTAAGTATAGGATGACTATAAAAAAATTTCACTCCACCTAGACACCAATCCTAGGCTAACGTAGCGATAGTATAATGTAGAAAACCATCCCCCACCCCAAATTATATAACCCGTATAGACTCAAACTAACTAGTCCCATACCTAGAAAGCATAAATCGCAATTAAGGCCTACCTACTAATCCCATGCCTAACTAGTATGATATAAAAAGGGTGAAAACAAATAACCTACATTACCCAACGTCCCCGAGATATCAAAATTATAATATTTCCCAAGGTTCTAAAAAACGCGGGGCGTGATTGAGGCGTGGAGGCCAAGACTTAAGCCTTAGAAGCCTAGGCGGGCCTAGGCGTAAAAAGGCGTGAAATGGCGTTTAGGCCTTCTTAATATATTTTAATATTTGTTAACCATAACAAGGCTATTAAAATACAAATATTTCACAGATCATAAAAATATGTCTGAATACATGCAAATTAAAATACTATTTGATTATTTTGGATGAGATAATGGTCCGGTTTGTAAACAAATTCTTTAAAAGGCGACATCGTTTCACTAAATCATTGTTGTTTTTAGAAAAAAGTGCTCCTTAAGGGTTTTACCAAGAATAAGGCGTGAAAAGCGTAAGGCGAGGCGTTTCTCCCAAGCCTTAAGCCTAGGCGTGCCTAGGCGGAGCCTAGGCGGGTTTTTTAGAACAGTGATATTTCCATAAAGTGACACAATTAACCATTTATAACAATATTCATAACAACATTAAATTCTCAATTGCATAATTTTAATAAAATGATTGAAATCAAGGACACATAAATATTGTGATTTTTAGAATAACAACTACATGCAAGTTCTATCATGATTATTCTTTTCCAACACATGTAACCAAATCAATCTAGGGTTTTCCCATGAAATATCACAATTTACTTTCTAAGGGCTCCTCTACATGCGCATACCCGTAACATAATCGGCGACCCAAACACTACCCAAAGAACAACATGGTTATGAGTATTAGGTACTATTTATATTTCATGCAAAACAGTCCCAATATTTGTTTCTTTAAGAATTACATTCATAAGTTATTTTAGAAAGAATGAGTTTAATGGAGGATACAGTCAAGACATATAACACTAAGAGAAAAGAATAGGATAAACATGCTTGTGTTTAAATGTAGAAAAACTTATTAGAGATTTGAGTTCCTCTCAAAAAATGGATCAAAGACTCCTCTTGAATCAACTTGGGACAGATTATTCCACGCCTTCAATACTGAGCTTAAAAAGTGGTTTTAATAGAGGCTAGGGTTTGGGGGTCGAAGATGATGGAAAATAGAGAGTCTACTGCTTAATGGTTTTGTAGAACATGTGTTTTAAAAACCTAGCCCCGAAGTCCATTTATATAATTAGGTTGAAGAGTTTTAAAATCACAAAAATTGTCAAAACAGAAACCTGCAACGCACGAAATCTATTGAGGTCGATCGATCAAATCCCTAGAGTTGATCGATCGCTCACTCAGAAATTTTGATTATGACGACTTAAATAAAAACGAAGGGATAATTATTTAAAAATTCATTTTAACTCCGATTTCAAAACCGAATGAAAATCTCATCTTCAAAAATAAAATCCAACATTTTTAATCAAGAAAAATATTTAAATCCAAAACTTTATTTTCCTCCATTTTCCAAAAATTAATTTAAAATACCCCAAAAATTACGCGGGTTGTTACATACTTTCCCACTAGAAGGAGAATCTCATCCTCAAAATTCAGCAAAACTAAAAGAACAAAATAAACTAAAGTTCACATGAGTCTACCATATCGTACTATAATTAGGCACCCATACACCTATTTATACCCAAGCGGAAATACGAATACTATTCATATAACACCTACATACATACGAAATAAAAAAGTATTATGTATCAATCCTCTACTAGTCACGTCGTGGCTCCTGCGGTGCTTGCTCCTCTCGAGGGTGAAGTAGCTAGCACCTCCCATAACCAGTGTTGGTTGGTGATGTATCCGCTCCCTGTGCACCAGATACTGCCGGCGCTCCCTGAACACCAGTCATCGCCAGTGCTACTGGTGCTCCCCGCACTCTGGGCGCTACTGGTGCTGGAGGCTCTTAGCCTTACTGGACCTGAGTAACTTGACCCTGATGGCCCTCTCTCTTGAAACACCAATTTTCTTTGTGTTCCACTTTCCCACAAATGAAATAAGTAACCTGAAAAGGCTCCGAATTCATATTCCAATCTTGCTCCCCCTGACGGCCCTATTTCTGGTTGTCATGTAGAACATTGTTGTTCAGCTGTCCTTGGTTCGGCCTTTGTCTCTTCCATGCTCTGTCATTGCGACCCTTTTTGTCTCGTCCCTGACCACCGATTTCTTGACATTTTCCCAATTTCGTCTGATAACCAATTTTCTCCTGCTAATGTAACATCGCAACATCCACTACTTGGGCGTAAGCAGTGTATGCCGGATTACCCAAAATCATTTGCCTAATGGGTCAGGACAACCCTTTGATGAAGCACTCCATCTTTTTCCTCTCAGTGTCTACCTCCTTCGGTACAAACATAGATAAATTGATAAACTCTTGTTCACACTTGTAACAACCCAGAATTTTAAAGGAGTATTTTTAAATAAAAAAAATGAAATATTCGAGAAAAATAAATTTGTGAATTGTATAAATTTTATTGGTTAAATATTTTGGTTATTATTTTAGAGAAATAAAACTTCAAGCGGAATTTAATTTGGAGTTAAAAAATGAATTTTTAAATAAAGGTTTAAAGTTTAACCCCTTAATTAAACAAGCTAGCAGATTGAAAATATCTGATTGATCGATCGATCGATGCCTGGGGGTCGATCGATTGATCATGGTGAATTCTACCAGAAGCAATTCGTCATTTTGACGAAATAAAGAATTTTAATTATATTTTTAACCCTCAAACTTTGCTATAAAAAGGAAGCTCGGGTTAAGATTTCTAACGCACAACTTTTGCAAACCCTTAGCAGCCAACACAGCCTTATCTCTTCCTCTTCCACCTCCAAAACCCAAAACACCATTAAAATATTTTTTCAAGCTTATTTTTGGGGGTCAAAGCAAAACTATTTCAAAGTGGTGCAAGAGAGTTTTTCAATCAATTTTCCAAGGAGAACTCGAATTTCTCATCAATTTCAACATTCGAAAATCAGGCATGTTTATCCTATTATTTTCCTTTAGTGATATATGTCTTGATTATGGCCTCCATTAAAATTCACGTGTTCTAAAATAAATTAAAAACATAATATATATTGAAGAAATTATTTATGGGACCGTTTTGTAAAAATAATTAATTATACAAAATAATTATAATTTTGTTGTTAATTGGATTGTATTTACTTAGTTGGTGATATTGTGGAAATATACATGTAGAGGACCCCTTAGTAATTTAAATTGGATGTTTATGTAATTTCTTAAAACAATTAAATTACTTGTACTATGAAAACAAATAATAATTATGGAACTTATGATTTATAATGATTCGGGAAAATTATCATAATTACGTGTTCTTGTTTCTCCATATTTGGATTAATAATCAATTATTGGAAATTTAGTATTGTTGAGAATATTATCAAATTGTTGATTTTTTGTTTTCTTAGCACAAGTAATTAATTGTTTTAGGAATTTACATAAACATCCAATTTAAATTAATAAGGGGTCCTCTACATGTATATGTCCACAATATCACCAACTAAGTAAATACAATCCAATTAACAACAAAATTATAATAATTACATGTTCTTAGTTTCCCCATATTTGGATTAATAATCAATTATTGGGAATTTAGTATTGTTGAGAATATTATCAAATTGTTGATTATGTTAATTATGAAATATTATAATATTGAATATTTCGAGAACGTTGGTATTTAGATAATTGGTTTTCACCCCTTGTTATAGTACACTTGTTAGGTATGGGACTAATAAAGTGGGCCTTAGTTGCGATTTATGCTAATTAGGTGTGGGAGTAGTTAATATAAATCTATGCGGGTTATATAAATTGGGGTGGGGGCAAATTCTCTATTTTTACCGTTGTTATGATAACCTAGGACTGATATTTTAGGTGAAGTAAATTGTTATAATCATCATTTATAAATGATGGGATGAAATTGTGGATTGGGAACTTTTAATTGGGACTAAGGAATATTTTGAGGATTTTCACATCGCTATTAAGGGTGGGGAAAATTTATTGTGAATAACTAGTATGAGAAATTTTGGAAAATTAATACCGCAAGACTAAAACTGGTATTAAAATTTATGGAGACATCATGTGTCTAGGGCCGAAATTTTAACCAGGTCAGAGGGCATTTATGTTGTGTCGTGTGTGGAACCTTGTCATATATCGAGGATCGCAGGATAAAAACGGATCAGACGGCGAGTATGACAAGGGGATGTGTGTGGGTGGAACCTTGTCATATGTCGAGGACAATAGAATAAAAATGGGTCAGAGGGCGAGTATGACAAGGGGATGTGTTGTAATATTGATCTACTTTGGTGTAAATCACCTACGTCGGGAGGACCACTGTAGACACCTCATTCTGTTACCCCCTAACTCTCCTTAGGTCCCTAGTACCTCCACTCATCACTGCAAACCCAGGTCATGTCCCGAGCACTGACCTGGAAGCCATCGGGCACCCCCCGCTCAATTTGACCAAAAATCAAACTCTTCGTCTCGACCGAGACTCAATGAATCTTCGAAGGGCACTGAATGCCCTTTCCAACTGTTCGTCTTGTGCGCAATTCCGACTTACCATGCGGACGAACGATCCGTTTGCGTCCGAAACCCCAACCTAGAGGCCACCGGGCGCTCCCAGGGTCTGTTGACCTAAGTCAACCCTTCAGCTCGACCGAGGCTGAATGAATCTTCAAGGGTCACTGAATACCCTTTTCAACGATTCGTCCCGTGCATAATTCCGACTTTCCATGCGAACGGATGATCCGTTTGACTCCAAGAGGTCACCGAATACTTCTTGGGCCCAGTTGACCAAAGTCAACTTCCCGAACTGGGCCAAACTCTTTGGAATGTAGAAGTAAATCTCCTAACCTTTCTAACGATCCGCCCTATGCGCGATTCAGACTTACTATGCGGACGAACGATCCATTTGCGTCCGAACCATTCCCCGTCCAACGGATCGATAAATGATTCCGAGCCACATTTGGCCCAAAGTCAACTCCCGAACTCGGGAGTAGTCCATAGGAATTTCGAAGGTCTCTGAAATAACTTTCCAACGGTATGCCCCGTGCGCGATTCTGACCAACGGTTTGCCCTCGACGGCCAATTTCCCGAAAAATCACGAGGCGCACTGCCAAATGGCAGGTCCCAGACCCTGCCTATTGGCACCTGCCGATACGTAGTGCCATGGCAATGTCGATTGGCAGACCCTTGGGCCTATAAAAGGAGGCCTTGGCCTCATTTGCAAGGGGAGCTCAGATGAGAAGCAAATCACTCTCAGCAAACCCCCAGAAACCTCTCTCGAAGGCAGCGTGATTTCAACTTCCAAATCTCTTTTTCACTTCCACTTTTCATCATCCCTTTCATCAAACTTGATGAATTGACCACTCCCCATCATCATCCAAGTGCAAGGTATGCTTTTCAACATTCAAGATCAGGCTCAAGGTCTCCAAGAAGGTCCAACTTTCTCAAACTATCTCCTAAATTCTCTTAAATTTGCAATAACTTGTTTTCTTACTTAGCACTTTTACTATCTCATCTCACACACCATAAATACACTTTTTATCTAGTATTATTTCACATCTCCTATTTTCATATAAATAAAAACCCAAAAAACAAGAAAAAGAGGGTTTGCTCATAAATTCCAAGTAGGGATTCTCACTCTTTTTCCACACTTTTCTCACAACTAAAACACTTTTTCTACACACACACACTTACAAATAAGAGATTTCTCCATTTGGATTTATGGGTTAAACCCCACCCCTCACTTTACATGCGAACTACGTGGACTTTGATGCCTTTATCGGCTACGTAGGCGTCTCGGGGTAAAACTCGAGACTCGAGTCCTTTTCTCACTTTTTCTCTTATTTTCTATCTTCTCTTTCTCTCATTTTCCATTATATTCTATATACTTGTTCTTAGTAACGTATTATTCCATATGCATTATCGCTCCCTTATAACGATCAACGTAGGGGTAATCAGGTAAATCTTATTTTCTACACTAATCTCACATTCCTACGGATGACTCGCTTTGTCGTTTCCATGATACAAGTCGAGGATTCCTACATCCATTCTATATATACACATGCACACATATCACGGGGGGAAATATAAAGGAAAAGAACAAATATTCATGAGAGACCGAAAGGGCGAAATGGGTGCCTAACACCTTCCCATTTCGTAACTAAGCCTCCGAACCCTTCTCAAATCATTTTGGTTTCGCACGCACCAGTGTGTCTTTAGATGCCATCCTTCGGGGTGGCTTCCCCTTTTTCTTTTGTCTGTTTTGAGTAAAATAGACTGGCGACTCTAAATCTCTCTACATTGTCACACCTCACAAATCGACGTCGGTCGAAGCGCTCTCCCGAGAGGGGACGCGCGGGACCCGAAGGTTCCTTTCTCCCTCCACGGCGGGGATCGGGGATGGCCACAGTGGCGACTCTGCTGGGGAGGTGTATTATATTTTGAGGGCTTGACTCTATTTACATGAATGCTATATTTTATGTTTTCCCCCCATACCTGCATGTCCCCCTTTCTCACATGTGTATCCCATGCTTATGCTTATATTCACACACTTATAGAAAATTCTCCATGTACACTTCACACCACGTGCACCTAGGATCACATGTATATCCCCATGTTGCACACATCACCCATCCATACTTGGTGTACCTTTTGGGGTACTTGTACTTGGCTCCCTGTTTTTGGCATAATCAAGAAAGGCATTCTCATCATAATATACTAATAAGAGAATCATGCATGATTCACACGATATCACCAAAGGGCATTGCTATTGACCAAATTTTACCCACTAACTGGAGGGTCACTTCGTGATGGGCGCTGGTCCGACAGGTCGCAGTTAGCCTAAGCGATATGACTCTCACCTTCCATTGGCCAAGTACCTTCGAAATATATCAAATGGTTCCCCCGCATCGTACCGCTTGACCGAAGTCATAACGGGAGGTATATCGCAGGGAATTCGTTCACGTACGCCGAGTATATCGAATTCTCTCTCACACGTACCGTCCCCACGAGGTATATGGTGAGGCAATTCACGTATACTCAGGTATATCAAATGGCTTGTCCACACGTACCGATTGCCCGCAAGAGCAAGACGTATATTGTGGAAGTCACGCCAAAGAGGGGAACCCATGCCGATTCACCCAACCAACTGCATACCCGCATATACGTGTCAAACCTAGGGCACGCACTTTAGATTGCCGGTTTCAACCCGAAACTCTACCGAAATGTCGGGTCGACCTGCCGCCCAATTTTTGCGCATTTTTTAAAATGGGACCCTGTCCGCGAGCCTGGTTACAAGTCCAAACGTAGCTTTGCATATATTAAGACCCCCACTTTTCCAGGTTCGAGTCCCGTCCGACATTGCATTTGGGAGAATTAAATACAAGTGAGAACATAATAATCATAATAATTATGCTGAGTTCCGTCTCCAAAAACATTTCTCCCTTCTTTATCAAAAATCCAAAAACATTTATTCCTTCTTTATTAAAAATCCAAAAACATTTCTCCCTTTTTTATCAAAAATCCAAAAATAGTTTCTTCCCTTTTTTCTCCAAAAATAAATCTCATCCTACGCCTTCTCAGGTCGATCGCACGCCCTTGGCCTGGCTCCTTATTGGATTCGGTCGTCAGTCAAATCACCTCGGAGTTTCATCCGCTCCTTTACTACTTCTTCCGAGTCTGAAATCCATCAATCTTCCATGGAGAATGCAGATCAAGCACCGATCATACAACCAGATTTGTCGACAGTCCTAGCTCAGCTCGTGGCCAAGATTGACAACCTCCAAGCTGAGGTCTGAGAAATTCAACGAAACCAAGTCCCTCTTCCTCAAGAGCCCGAGGCCCTATTCCCTCGTGCTATGGGTCCACCCGAGCCCATTTGGGTCCCGAAGGAATATTAGCACGCTCCACGTTCCCCTCCGGCTAATGGGTCGCTGCCTGGCCAGCTTCCCATGCCAAATATTGCCCAGCCTGTGGCTAACCTGCCTGTGGTCGCTGATCCAAAGGAGGAGGAGTTGAATAAAGTCAAAGAAGATCTTAATATGCTCACTAAGAAGTTCGACCAAGTCCGAATCTCTGGGAATTACATGGACTACTCCCATATGTCTCCTTATCCTAAAGCAAGGTTAACCGAGAAGTTCGTGATGCCAAATATCGAGAAGTTCAGGGGGAGTGGTCCCCCAATTATTCATCTTCGCAGTTATCATCGTTCCATGACTCTACTAAGGGCTTCTGAAGAAGTAATGGCCCAATTGTTCCAGCAAACTTTGAAGGACAGCGCCCTTCGATGGTTTTTATCTCTTGAGGAATCAAGAATCCGTAGCTGGGAGGATGTAGCCTGAGAATTCATGTCGCAGTACAAATACAACGAAGAGCTCGGGGTCACCCACCGTGATTTAGAGCTGCTCAAACAAAACTCTGGAGAATTCATTAGTAACTTTATAGCCCGATGGAGGGAAAAAGCAGCTACCATAACCAATCGGCCGTTTAAAGAAGAACAAGTCATCATAGTGAAGAAGAATTTCTTGCCCCATGGGAGGACAGTACTACCCCCACTTTCGAGCTCTCAGAGAAGCAGGAGTAGAAATCGAGGAAAGTCTTGCCAAAATAGAAGTTAAACCGAAGAAGGTATCTAGACAGTTCACCCCTAGAAAGTATAACAAGCTTCCCAATGCTACAGTCTCAACCATCAACAACATATCTCAACCAACCATATCCTAGGCACCAGAAAGTCGCCCTGCCCCCATCCGAAGGGAATACACTGAGCTCTATGCTCCCCTCTCCAAAGTTTACCAAGCCCTGTTAAGCCGAAACCTTATAAAACCCTTGGATCCCTGTCCATTACCCAATCCACTTCCAAGAAATTTCAAGACCGATGCTCATTGCGCCTTTCACCAAACAGCTGGCCATACCATCCACCAATGCTTCCACCTTCGAAACATAATCCAAGATCTCATTGACCGGGGTACCATCGCCCCACCAGCCAATCCTAAACCAAACACTACTCATAACCCACTCCCAAATCACACCAACGCCATCTTCTTGGAAGAAAACATGAATTTCGATCCGTCAACCCAAATCACACCCTTATACCCTACTAAACCTCTTCAACTTTGCCCATATTTCCTCCTACACCCTACCAACCCCGCTAATCAGGCACTGTCACTCCTTAACAGAGCATGCATCACTGTCCGGACCTGTTCTGAAAGTGGAAGTATGGAATTGTCAGAGGTATTGAATCAACTCCTAGAGTTCGAACTGAAATTTCCCTCACATATGATTATCGATTTCCATAGGTTCATCGCGCTACTATTGGAAGCACGAAAATGGGCCCGAGAATCAGAAAGGTGGGTGGTACCAACCGACGAAGACAGCTTAGATGATGTTATCCAGGTCATGGCGAAAGCATTCAGGAAAACCAACAACATTTGCAGTATCACCGAGTTACTCGACACTTTGAAGTTACAAGGGTGCCTGATCCCTTCACCCTTACACATCCCCACCGAATGGGAAGACCTATATGAGGAAGCCGTTGAAGTTGTGGAATGCATTGATTTCACGAGGGAAAATAGAATTGTTACCACCGGATGGGGGGAAGAATTCAAAGATTCAAATGAAGAATGAGCTTCAGGAGGAACTGGACCAGTAGCCGACATATGTGGGATGATAACATTTGAAGAACTCTCGGAGAAATAGATAGGGTGGCAGAACAAACTGAGATTGACGAGGAAGCTGGATTTAAGTTTTTCCCTTCTTCAGTAAATCACATGACCAGATCTGGGAGACATTACCAAATTCCAAACTCACTACCAGCAAATGACAAGGGGAAGGGATTTGAAGACCTTCCTATGCCAGAAATGACCCTCGAGGAGAGCAAGATCCTCGATCAACTGAAGAAAACTCAAGCTAACATCACTCTATGGGGGCTTTTCATGTCTTCCCAGCAGCACAGAAATGCTTTAATCAAGTTGCTCACAGGACCCATAGGTCCTCCTTTTACCACACCAGAAGAAGCGGTAAATTTGGTCGGATCCTTGACCTCCACCCAAATGTTATCCTTTTCTGAAGAAGAAATCCCCAGAATTGGGCCAAATCACAATCATGCACTCAACATCTCTATCGAAGTTATGGGGAAGGTTGTACCGCTTTCTCTCGTTGATAACGAATTCGCTTTGAATGTTTACCCGCTGAGAACCTTCAAATGTCTAGGCCTGAAAGAAAGCGACCTAGCTCCAACCTCCGTTGCCGTGCGTGCCTACAATAATACCCGTCGTGAAGTGATGGGATCCATAAATCTCGTAATAGGGGCTGGTCCTATAAACCCTGTCGTCGAATTCCAAGTCATCGATATCCCGGCTTGTTTCAACCTATTGCTCAGATGACCCTGGCTCCACAGTATAAAGGGTGTCTCTTCCTCATTCCATCAGAAATAGAAGTTCTTCGCCGATGGGCAAGTCATCACCATCTTGGGTGATGACGGTAATTCCGAGGGTGCAGGCACCAACAGTCCAATTCTTAAGATACAGCATGGGTCAAATGATATGCTCCTATCAGGATTTCGAGTCGAGCCATCCCTACTCCTGACAGGGGACGGTTTCAAAGAAAGGGTTTGTCCAGAATATGACCCTCATGAAATGTCAATGTGATTCAGATGTTCAGAAACATGCATTACATGCCCTTACTTGGGCTAGGACAAAGGCAGCAGGGGATACTTGAGCCCATCGAACTGAAGAAAGCTTTCCCTCCTTGCGGCTTGGGGTATCAACCATCAGAATAAGAGCTCAGAATGATCCACCACACTCGATCAAAAAGAGGGTTAGACTGCGTTCGAACTATCTCAGGTGATTCCTTAAATGGACGATTCATTAAAGAAGGCGAGGATTTCCCCTTTTGCGGCTTTCCAGAACCATGGTACGACCACACAAACAAGAAGATGAAGCCTGAAATGGAGATCTTTTTCCAAGATAGCTACCCATGGGCCGAAAGTTTCCCACACCACGTACAACCACTCATCAAAGATACTGAAGAAACTGAGGAAAGTGACTCCAAAGATTCCTTCAACTTACAGACACTGGGGTTGGCACTCTGCATGGTTCACTCAGGCACTGCATCACTGGACCCCTCTCATCTGATCAAGGCTGCTGATACACCTCTCCTCAACTGGCATGCTACGCCAACTCTACCTTTTGAAATCCCACCTAACCCCAATGTTTACCCTATTTCTTCTTCTATTGTCTATCCTTGCTCAAATGTAATCAAGACCTCTTTTGATGAGGTTCTCAATGTTGTTTTTCCAATCAATGAAATAAACGAAGATTTTGAGTATCTTGTTGTGCCTTACATTAATTGTTTAGATTCTAATCAACCTTTTGATGATGATGATTTTGTAAATGAACAATTCTTAACTGATTTAAATAAGGTTAATAACAAACAACATAACCGTGTTCAAGTTAATGAAGAAGAGACTGTTGTTATTAATCTCGATTCTAGTAGCCAACTGCGCGAGATTAGGATAGGGGCCACCCTTGATGAGCATGAGCGCGCACAACTCGAAGAATTGCTAAAGGAGTTCGTGGATGTCTTCGCATGGTCCTACGATGACATGCCCGGTATTGATCCCGAAATAGCTCAGCATGAGATCCCCACTCTCCCAGATTCCAAGCCAGTTAAACAAAAATTAGGAAAGCTCCGCACCGAATGGTCGCTTAAGGTCAAAGAAGAGGTGATCAAATAGTTGAATGTGGGTTTCATTCGAGTAATCGAATATCCCACGTGGCTAGCCAACATTATACTTGTACCAAAATCAGGAGGAAAGGTTCGAATGTGTGTGGATTACCGAGATTTAAACAAAGCCTCTCCGAAAGATGATTATTCGCTACCCAACATCGACATGATCGTGAACAACACAGCCAGTCATGCTCTTAAGTCATTCGTCAACGGGTTTGCCGGATACAACCAAATCAAGATGCATCCCGACCACCAAGAGAAAACCGCATTCATCACCCCATGGGGAACCTTTTGCTATACCGTTATGCCATTCGGTCTCAAGAAAGCTAGGGCTACCTACCAAAGGGCCGCCACAACCATCCTGTATGATTTGATTCACAAGGAGGTCAAGGTTTACGTGGATGATATGATAATCAAGTTAGAAACTAGAGAAGGTCATTTTCTCGCTCTCCGGAAGTTCTTCGAACGACTGCGACGGTATCAGATGCGACTTAATCCACTGAAGTGTGTCTTCGGTGTTACAAAGGGAAAACTATTAGGATTCATGGTCAGTGAGAAGGGGATAGAAGAAGATCCCACCAAGCTGAAGGCCATACTTGAGATTCCACCACCCCAAACAGAGAAAGAAATCCGAGGTTTTCTTGGGAAATTACAATATATCAGCCGGTTCATCAGCAAGCTAACCTCCATCTGTGAACCAATCTTCAAGCTCCTCCGAAAAGATTCAACCAAGGTTTGGAACGAGGCCTGCCAAGAAGCTTTTGATCGAATCAAACAATATCTGACCCAACCTCCAGTTCTCATGCCACCACAGCCTGGTCTCCCTTTGCTCCTATACCTAACTATAACCGACACTACAGTTGGGGATTTGCTAGCCCAATACCTTGAAGACTCCCACAAAGAAAGAGCCATCTATTATGCCAGTCGCAAATTGGCCGGGTATGAGGTCAACTACACTGCTTTGGAAAAAGCATGTGTCACTCTTGTCTGGGTTACCCAAAAGTTACGACACTACATGCTCGCCTTCCCCATTAAACTTGTATCCCGAATGGATCCCATCAAATACCTTAAAATGCACCTTATCCAACCGAATGGCCCGATGGTTTATGCTCCTAACCGAGTTCGATATCGTGTACATCACACAAAAAGTCGTTAAAGGAAGAGCCATCTATGACTACCTCGCTGACTACCCTGTAGAAGAAACAGATGTCTGGATCTCTGAATTCCCAGATGAAAATGTCCTTTGCACCACTCAAGACTACCTCCGATGGAAAATGTTCTTCGATGGCACTGCCAACAAAAAGGGATATGGCATTGGGATACTTCTGGTCACCCCAGATGACTCCCACACTCTTATCACCGTTAAATTGAATTTCCTTTGCACCAACAACATTATAGAATATGAGGCATGCACAGTGGGCCTCAAGGTCGCTCTCAAGAAAGGTATTCAATACCTTGATGTATATGGGGATTCTGCCCTCATCATCGATCAAGTGCTCAGAAAGTGGAAGGTCAAGGAAGAAAAGCTCCAACCATTTCATGGCCAATTAGAAGAGTTAGCCTCCCAATTCCGAGATATCACCTTCCATTACCTACTCCGAGCAAAGAATAACCTAGTCGATGCTCTCACTACTTTGACTTCCATGGTTGACATGCCCGAGGGAATAACAATGACCCCCTTCCTAGTTCAAAAGCAAGACAAACCAACCCATTGCTACCACATTGAGCTTGTCACCTTAGAAGATCCTGAGCTAGTCAAATACTGGTACTATGATATTTGGTGCCTCCTCCAGTACGGTAAGTATCCCGAGGGTTCCAACAAGAACGACCGAGCTACCCTCCGAAGGCTGGCCGCTCAATACATCATCTGTCATAAAGCACTACTCAAGAGGAATTTCGATGGAACTCATTTGCACTGTATCGCAGGGGCAGACATTGAAAAGATAATGCAGAAAATCCATAGCGGGGAATGCGAGCCCCACATGAACGGTCACATGCTTGCCAAGAAGATCATCCGACAGGGCTACTACTGGACCACCATGGCCCAGGATTGCACCGCCTATGTTTGGAGATTCCCTAAATGCCAACAGTTCTCCAATCTCCAACATCTACCTCCATGGGAATTATACAACATGACTTCTCCCTGGTCGTTCTCCACCTGGGGTATCGACATCATAGGGAAGGTTACACAAAAGGCGTCAAATGGGCATGAGTTCATCCTGGTTGCCATCGACTACTTCACCAAATGGGTCAAAGCTGAGTCATATGCAGTATTAAATGCCAAGAAGGTGTCCAAATTCATCAAGAAAAATATCATCTGCCGATATGGAGTCTCGCACGAGCTAGTGTCAGATAACGATTTGCACTTCGAGGAAGAAGTCACAGAAGTTGTCAATGAGTATGGGATTCAGAGACACAAATCTTCTCCCTACCGACCTCAGACCAATGGTGCAGTTGAAGCCGCCAACAAAAACCTCAAAACTATCATCAGCAAGATGACCGAAAGTTGTCAGGATTGGGCTGATCGGATCTCGTACGCCCTTTAGGGCTATTGAACCTCAATCCGAACCTCTACTGGGGCTACCCCTTACTCTTTGGTCTACGGCATGGAAGCAGTCCTACCTGTGGAGCTGGAAATACCCTCGCTACGTGTCATGCTTGAAGGCAAGGTTAGTGAAGAAAATTGGTACCAAAGCCCTCTTGATGAGCTATCACTCCTAGATGAAAGAAGATTAAAAGCTATTTATCACATACAGGGATACCATCGCCGAATAGCGCGATCGTTCAGCAAGAAAGTCAAGGACCGCGGTGTCCGGGAGGGGGATTTAGCCCTCAAAGAGATAATCGAACCCATCTGGGACCCCAGAGGAAAGTTCAAGCCCAATTGGAGCGGCCCTTACATTGTGAAGAATATCTTGTCTGGCGGTGCCGCCATGCTCACTGACCTTGATGGGGAAGAGATGGCTCGTCCAGTCAATCTAGACCGTCTTAAGAAATTCTACCCCTAGTTCGAAATCTCAGCGCGCTACGACTCTTCTCATCCCCCTTCTATTCTATAAAAAAAAACTCTCCATTTCCCTCTACCTAGAACTACGTGGGCCTGATCCTCTACATAAAACTATTTTAAAACTTTTCAAAAAAAACCCAGAGGTACGTAGGCAGCTCATACATCCCATATGAGCACAGCCCCTTCTTTTTCACAAAAATATATTATTTTCTTATCTCCGAGAACGACAGTTCATTCTAAACATCTACTTGAACAAAAGGATTATGTATGCCTTAGCGATTGGTATAGATAATTCAAAATACAAAATTCATCGAAAGGCACAGCTGGATGATCAGAAACTTGTTTATTTCATTAATAAGAAACTATAGTACATATTACATAAGAAAAAGGAACGGATAACTCCTTTCACCCTACTACCATAAAAACCAGATAAAATCCCCCACATCTGTTACATAAATAACCTCCCCAGGAGTCCTACCCACAGCTACCCGAAGATCCTGCACCCTCATCATCTACATCCTGAGGACCCCAAGTTTCTCCTGACTGAATGGAGTACCTCAAACACACCTTGGACTGATGAGCCTTAACCATCTTCGAAAAGAGCACAACACCCCCTTCCATGGAGTCAGATAAAATAAACCACCTTTGACCAGTCTCTACTGCCAACATCTTGCTGACTACTTTCCTCCACAACCACCTCATATAATCTTTGGGGACATGTCAAACCTTCCCGACAGACTGAGAGGGATGGGTCGACGAACGCCGATTTTCCCATAGATATCCAAGCAACATACGCAAGCGCTCAGTCAAATGTTCTACCGGAAAGAAACTTGAGGTCCGAGGGGGCACGACCTGCGCCCAGCCTAATTGGCATAAAAGCCGCCAAGGGAAATAAAAAGAGGTCTGTCCGAGACCAACCAGTCGCACATATGAATACTCTCCTAGCTCCAGAACAGGCTGCAACTGTCCCCACCCAGGCACTGACCAATACAGCCCACGAGCCCCATGCTCCACAAGCCAATTCTCCCAATTCTCAACATGAAGGCCAACACGAATGAAGTAGCGCGAAAAGAAGTTGGGTACAATCGACAAAGGATATTCTGGAGGGGTCTACAAGCGGAATCTTTCATACAACCACATGAACAGCATCACGGGGCTACAAGGATCGATCCACCTCTATCGCTCCCGGTCATAATCCAGCCCCAGTAGTTACTGCACATCTATGGGAGTCACCGTCATCTCCCCGAAGCCAAAATGAAAAGTGTGGGTAGTGTCCCACCACCTCTCCCCCAAAGCACACAGGACTGCTGTCGAACGAGGCGTCTCATCCAGCGCAGTCGCCAACCTCCCAAAACCCACTGATGATACCATCCAGCACACAATGGGTGGAAGATGCTCCCAAACATCCTTAACCCCCGTCGTCCCGCGGGCAGGCATGTTCTTCAAAGAAATATCCGACTGGAAAAAGGAAAAATTCAGTCAAAGGTCAAGAAAAAGGAAAAATCACCCAAAAAGAAAGGAATGCCAAAGGTCAGGTTACTTACATAACCACCGAGAATCACTCTCGAAGAGCGATGACGCGACGGCTCCCACAGCAAGGTCCGCTCATCCGCAACCGGCTCGAATGCATCAAAGGCATTCTCATTCCCCAAAGAAAGAGGCACATTGTCCCTCCAATCCACATTCGCCCAATCATCAACGGTCAACCATTCTCGATAGACAGAGGTACTCACAAAGGCGGCCATTTCTTGAAGATCGAAATGTTAGAACAATTCGCAGAAATAAATCACAGAAAGAGAGAATGCAAGAAGCTGTGAAAAATGAAGGGGATTCACCCCCTTTATATAGGAGGCCAAGCGCCATGCCGATCGGCACTGACCCCATCCATACCGATCGGCACTGTCTCCTCACCTTCCCGAGGCAACCCAAAAGTTCGTGCCACTGCCGAATGGCACCCCTCATACCATGTCGACCGGCACTCCCCTTAAAATTTCGTACATAAATTCCCATAAAATAGCAGGAAGCCTCGAAAAATCCCCGAAAAATTCCTAAAAATCCCAGGAAGGAGTTAGAACGTTTTTATCAAGAAAATTTCACACTCCTTAAGGCGACACATCTTTTTCCCCAACAAAACCCTCAAAATCCAAGCGAATGACTTCTCGAGCAATGCGCCCGGACCACCTAATCACCTCCTCAGCAGATTTTACAAAAGGACTCCCCAGCCATCGGCTATCCGGTGCGATACAATATCACATGGTATTTTTCCCAGCAAAAATCAGAAGAAGCACTCGCCCCAGGCGATCTCTCCCAAAGGATAATCCAAATTTTCCCCAGCTCATTCATCGTTCCCTAGCGGAACCTCAAATCCAATTCTTACTCCCAGTGGAACTCTTTTCTTTTCCCAAGGAAATACAATCACTCTTGGGTCAGAATTGACCCCGGTCTTGGATCGTCACCTGAGTTAGGTCAGAATTGACCTCGGTCCTCGGTCGTCACCACTCTTGGGTCACAATTGACCCCGGTCTTGGATCGTCACCTGAATTAGGTCAAAATTGACCTCGGGCCTCGGTCGTCACCACTCTTGGGTCAGAATTGACCTCGGTCTTGGATCGTCACCTAAGTTAGGTCAGAATTGACCTTGGTCCTCGGTCGTCACCACTCTTGGGTCAGAATTGACCCCGGTCTTAGATCGTCGCCTGAATTAGGTCAGAATTGACCTCTATCCTCGGTCGTCACCACTCTTGGGTCAGAATTGACCCCGATCTTGGATCGTCATCTGAGTTAGGTCAGAATTGGCCTCGGTCCTTGGTCGTCACCATTCTTAGGTCCCCATAATCGACCTTGACCCTCTGATTTGGTCATCCCCAGCACGCTCCTTAGGTCCTCAGAATCGACCTCGACCCTTTGAATCGGTCATCCTCGCTTCCTTAGGTCCTCAGAATTGACCTCGATCCTCTAAACCGATCATACTCTCTCAGAAGAATCATGCGGTGTCTAATTGACGGCTATCATTTGTTCCAAACTTACCCATCGAGGGGCTCTGTAGACACCTCATTATGTTACCCCTAACTCTCCTTAGGTCCCTAGTACTTCCACTCATCATCGCAAACCCAGGTCATGTCTCGAGCACTGACCTGGAAGCCATCGGTCACCCCCGGCTCAATTTGACCAAAAATCAAACTCTTTGTCTTAATCGAGACTCAATGAATCTTTAAAGGGCACTGAATACCCTTTCCAACGGTCCATCTCATGCGCAATTCCGACTTACCATGCGGACGAACGATCCATTTGCATCCGAAACCCCAACCTAGAGGCCACCGGGCGCTCCCGAGCTCTGTTAACCTAAGTCAACCCTTCAGCTCGACCGAGGCTGAATGAATCTTCGAAGGGCACTGAATACCCTTTTCAACGGTCTGTCCCATGCACAATTCTGACTTTCCATGCGAACGAACGATTCGTTTGACTCCGAAAGGTCACCAAATGCTTCTCGGGTCCAGTTGACCAAAGTCAACTTCCCGAACCGGGCCAAACTCTTTGAAATGTCGAAGTACATCTCTTAAACTTTCTAACGTTACACCCCGTACGTGATTGGAACTTACTATGAGGACGAACGATCCATTTGCGTCCGAATAATTCCCCGTCCAACGGACCGATAAATTCTTTCGAGCCACATTTGACCCAAAGTAAACTCCCGAACTCGGGAGCAGTCCAAAGGACTTTCGAAGGTATCTGAAATACCTTTCCAACGGTATGCCTCGTGCACGATTCTAACCAACGATTTGCCCTCGGCGACCAATTTTCCAAAAAATCCCGAGGCGCACTACCAAATGGCAGGTCCCAGACCCTGCCTATCGGCACCTGCCGATAGGTAGTTCCATGGCAATGCCGATCGGCAGACCCCTGGGCCTATAAAAGGAGGCCTTGGCCTCATTTTCAAATGGAGTTCAGATAAGAAGCAAATCACTCTCAACAAACTCCCAGAAACCTCTCTCGAAGGCAGCGTGATTTCAACTTCCAAATCCCTTTTTCACTTCCAAATCCCTTTTTCACTTCCAATTTTCATCATTGCTTTCATTAAACTTGATGAATTAACCACTCCCCATCATCATCCAAGTGCAAGGGCTGCTTTTCAACATTCAACATCAGGCTCAAGGTCTCCAAGAAGGTCCAACTTTCTCAAACTCTCTCCTAAATTCTCTTAAATTTGCAATAACTTGTTTTCTTACTTAGCACTTTTACTATCTCATCTCACACACCATAAATACACTTTTTATCTAGTATTATTGCACATCTCCTATTTTCATATAAATAAAAACCAAAAAAATAAGAAAAAGAGGGTTTGCTCATAAATTCCAAGTAGGGATTCTCACGCTTTTTCCACACTTTTCTCACAACTAAAACACTTTTTCTACACACACACACACACACTTACAAATAAGAGATTTCTCCATTTGGATTTATGGGTTAAACCCCACCCCTCACTTTACATGCGAACTACGTGGACTTTGATGCCTTTATAGGCGACGTAGGCGTCTCGGGGTAAAACTCGAGACTCGAGTCCTTTTCTTACTTTTTCTCTTATTTTCTATCTTCTCTTTATCTCATTTTCCATTATATTCTATATACTTGTTCTTAGTAACGTATTATTCCATATGCGTTATCACTCCCTTATAACGATCAACGTAGGGGTAATCACGTAAATCTTATTTTCTACACTAATTTCACATTCCTACGGATGACTCGCTTTGTCTTTTCCATGATACAAGTCGAGGATTCCTACCGCCTTTCTATATATACACATGCACACATATCACGGGGGGAAATGTAAAGGAAAATAGCAAATATTCATGAGAGACCGAAAGGGCGGAATGGGTGCCTAACACCTTCCCATTTCGTAACTAAGCCTCCGAACCCTTCTCGAATCATTTTGGTTTCGCACGCACCAGTATGTCTTTAGATGCCATCCTTCGGGGTGGCTTCCCCTTTTTCTTTTGTTTGTTTTGAGTAAAATAGATTGGTGACTCTAAATCTCTCTACATTTTCACACCTCACAAATCGACGCCGGCCGAAGCGCTCTCCCGAGAGGGGACGCGCGAGACCCGAAGGATCCTTTCTCCCTCCGCGGTGGGGATCGGGGATGGCCACAACCGCCATACCTAATAATAAAGTGAGAGCAAATCATCTTGGTTAATTCAAAAACATTAACATCATGGGGCTTGGGTTAAATTTAAAATAATATTGGTGTGGCACATTTAAATCTTGGAGGTACTAAGAAATTTTAATTGTTAAGGATTATAGACTTTATTCTAATTAAAATATCCTATTGTTATGGTCGATATGTATAGCACTATTGTCTGGGTTCAAGGACCCTAATTCAGAGGAGTAGCTGGTATTTATGCTTAGGGCTTTGGCTCTGACACATGCATTGACTAATAATTTTGAGGAACTAAATTGGAGTAGCTGCATAGATATTTTTGGAGATCCTTTGGAAGAGCAGATGGAATTATATTATCGTTTTAGTCATTTATTTCTTCTTCGATTCAGTCGTATTTTATTGTGAGACTATACTTTGATTTTTATTGTGCCTTTTGATTCCAAAGTTGTCTTAAGAGATTTCAGTTGGACATGAATTATTGTAATAATTAAGATATTTGGAGATTTCATGTAACGGATTTTATATCGCACTTTGATGATAAATCAAATGGATGTCCTTAATATTTGGGATTGATTTAAAATATTTATCTTGTGGAATAAAATTTATTGTCTCACATCTGTGTTATGCTAAAGATGATATTTAATTTATTAACGCCCGGCTTAATTTTGGTGGCAGCCGATGCCTGAATTTAGCAGGGTGTTACAGATGGTATCAAAGCATGGTCTTAGGTCTCGTAGGTTATGAGTCTGTTTAACTTTCGCGTTGCTTACCTTTGATTTCCTTTCGATGATTTGTACTCTTAGTTTCTCTGAGTCTCATGATTATTGTTCTTATCTTTTCAGGTGAAGAACACTAGGAAAAATGGAAATAGGAGGCAGGGGTTTGTTTTCGGTCCCGCGGTTCAGGAGGGACAAAGGCAGTTTACCCTAGATGCCGAAGCACTAGCGAAAATCGTTCGAGAGGCCAGAGTTGTCGGTATTGAATTTAGGAGACAAAGAGGGATGACATTAGTACCACAACAGCAGGAACCACCCGTCTTAAATTGGGATAGAGTGAGGACCAACTTTTTTAGAGAAAATCCTACTACCTTTACCGGAGGATCCGATCCAACAGTCGCTCGCCAATGGAGGAGGGACATGGAACGACACTTGAGATTAGTAGGAATGAACGGAAGTGGAAAAACAGTTATTACCAACATTTCAGTTATCGGGAAATGCCTTACAGTGGAGGGAGAGCACCACCACATCGGAATAATGAGATGGATTGACTTATACTGATTTTCAAATAAAGTTCAACAACAAGTACTTCCCTTATGCTATTAGGAGTGCGAAGAAGAGAGAATATCTAGAGTTGGACCAAGGTTCAAAATCAATTCTAGAATACGAACAAGAGTTCATAAACATATCTATGTTCGTACCCGAGGAAGTACATACCGAAAATAACAAGATGGAATGCTTCATCAAAGGGTTGTCATGGCATATCACACAAATGGTTTAGGGAAATTCGGCGTACACTGCTTACTCCCAGGTAGTGGATGTCGCGATGTTACGTTGGCAGGAGAGAATAAACCATCAAAAGAAATTGGGAAAAAGGCAAGAACCTAAGAGTCAGGGCGGAGACTATAGGGGACGCAATGACCAAACATGGAAGAGGCTGAGGTCGAACCAAGGACAGAAGAACAATAACTTTCACCATGACAACCAGAGACAAGGTCATCGGGGTGAGCAAAATTGGAACTTGGAGACTTTTCACGGTACTTGTTTCAAATGTGGTAAAGTGGGACACAAAGCAAATAAGTGTCTCAGGAGAGATAACCATCAGGGTCTCGTTATACAAGGTCAAATTAATCAGGGCCAGCAAGGCCAAGGACCTCCACCACCGGCAGGGCTCGGGTGAGGGGAGCCCCAGCTTTACTGGAAGCAATAGGAGTTCAGGGAGCGCCAGCAACACCAACATCACTTGGTGCACAAGGTGTGGTTGCACCACCAACCAACCTTGGTTATGGGAGGTGCTACCAATTTCAGCCTCGAGAGGAGCAGGCACCGCAGGAGCCACGATGTGGCTAATTCAAGAATCGGTACGCAGAATATTTCAGTATATGTGTAGTAATAATAATTTCCACTTGGGTAGAATTAGGTTTATGGGCGCCTAATTATTTTGAGGTTGCAATTAATCTTGCTAAATTTCGAGGACGAAATTTCTTGCTAGTGGGGAAGTATGTAACGACCCGGAATTTTAAAGGAGTATTTTTAAATAAAAAATGGAATATTCAAGAAAAATAAATTTCTGAATTTTATAAATTTTATTGGTTAAATATGTTGGTTATTATTTTAGAGAAATAAAACTTCAAGCGGAATTTAATTCGGAGTTAAAATGAATTTTTAATAAAAGTTTAAAGTTTAACCCCTTAATTAAACAAGCTGGGAGATTCAAAATATCTACTTGATCGATCGATCGATGCCTGGGGGTCGATTGATCGAACATGATGAATTCTGCCAGAAGCAGTTCGTCATTTTGACGAAATAAAGAATTTTAATTATATTTTTAACCCTAAAACTTTGCTATAAAAAGGAAGCCCGGGTTAAGATTTCTGACACACAACTTTTGCAGACCCTTAGCAGCCAACACACCCTTCTCTCTTCATCTTCCACCTCCAAAACCCAAAACACCATTAAAATAGTTTTTCAAGCTTATTTTTTGGGGTCAAAACAGAATTATTTCAAAGTGGTGCAAGAGAGTTTTTCGATCAATTTTCAGAGGAGAAGCCGAATTTCTCGTCAATTTCAACATCCGAAAATCTGGCATGTTTATCCTATTCTTTTCCTTTAGTGATGCATGTCTTGATTATGGCCTCCATTAAAATTCATGTGTTCTAAAATAAATTAAAAACATAATATATTGAAGAAATTAATTATGGGACTGTTTTGTAAAAATAATTAATTATAGCAAATATTTATAATTTTGTTGTCAATTTGATTGTATTTACTTAGTTGGTGATACTGTGGACATATACATGTAGAGGACCCCTTAGTAATTTAGATTGGATGTTTATGTAAATTCCTAAAATAATTAAATTACGTGTGCTAAGAAAATAAATAATAATTATGGAACTTACGATTTATAATGATTCGGGAAAATTATAATAATTAAGTGTTCTTAATTTTCCCATATTTGGATTAATAATAATCAATTATTGGAAATTTAGTATTGTTGAGAATATTATCAAATTGATGATTATGTCAATTATTAAATATTACAATATTGAATATTTCGAGAACGTTGGTATTTTAGATAATTGGTTTTCACCGTTATAGTACACTTGTTAGGTATGGGACTAATAAAGTGGGTCTTAGTTGAGATTTATGCTAATTAAGTGTGGGACTAGTTAATATAAATCTATACGGGTTATATAAATTGGGGTGGGGATAAACTCTCTATTTTTACTGTTGTTATGATAACCTAGGATTGATATTTTAGGTGAAGTAAATTGTTATAATCATCATTTATAAATGATGGGATGAAATTGTGTTTTGAGAACTTTTCATTGGGATTAAGGAATATTTTAAGGATTTTCACATCGTTATTAAGGGTGGGGAAAATTTATTGTGAATAACTTGTATGAGAAATTTTGGGAAATTAATACCGCAAGACTAAAACAGGTATTAAAATTTATGGCGACATCATGTGTCCAGGGCCGACAGTTTAATCGGGTCAGAGGGCGTTGATGTCGTGTCATGTGTGGAACCTCGTCATATATCGAGGATCGCAGGATAAAAATGGGCCAGACGGCGAGTATAACAAGGGGATGTGTGTGTGTGTGTGGAACCTTGTCGTATGTCGAGGACAATAGAATAAAAATGGGTCAGAGGCCGAGTATGACAAGGGGATGTGTGGTAAAATTAATCTACTTTGGTGTAAATCACCCACGGCGGGAGGACCGCCATACCTAATAATAAAATCAGAACAAATCATCCTAGTTAATTCAAGAACATTAACATCGTGGGGCTTGGGTTAAATTTAAAATAATATTGGTGTGGCACATTTAAACCTTGGGGGTACTTAGAAAAATTTAATTGTTAAGGATTATAGACTTTATTTTAATTAAAATATCCTATTGTTATGGTCGATACGTATAGCACTATTGTTTGGGTTCAAGGACCCTAATTGAAAGGATTAGCTGGTATTTATGCTCAGGGCTTTGGCTCTGACACATGCGTTGACTAATAATTTTCAGGAATTAAATTGGAGTAGCTGCATAGATATTTTTGGAGATCCTTTGGAAGAGAAGATGGAATTATATTATCGTTTTAGTCATTTATTTCTTCTCCTATTCAGCTGTATTTTATTGTCCGACTATATTTGGATTTTTATTGGGCTTTTCGATTCCAAAGTTGTCTTAAGAGATTTCAGTTGGACTTGAATTATTGTAATAATTCAGATATTTGGAGATTTCATGTGACAGACTTTATATCGCACTTTGATGATAAATCAATTGGATGTCCTTATTATTTGGGATTGATTTAAAATATTTATCTTGTGGATTAAAATTTATTGTCTCACATCTGTCACATGCTATGGATGATATTTAATTTATAAACACCCAGCTTAATTTTGGTGGCAGCCGACGCCTGAATTTAGCGGGGTGTTACAGATGGTATCAGGGCATAGTCTTAGGTCTCGTAGGTTATGAGTCTGTTTAACTTTCGCGTTGCTTACCTTTGATTTCCTTTAGATGATTTTTACTCTCAGTTTTTCTGAGTCTCGTGATTATTGTTATTATCTTTTCAGGTGAAGACCACTAGGAAAAATGGAAATAGGAGGGAGGGATCTTTTTTCGGTCCCGCAGTTCAGGAGGGACAAAGGAAGTTTACCCTAGATGCCAAAGCACTAGGACAATTGTACGAGAGGTCACAATTTTCGGTATTGAAATTGGGAGACAAAGAAGGATGACGTTAGTACCACAATAGCAGGAACCGCCCGTCTCAAATTGGGATAGAGTGAGGACCAACTTTTTTAGGGGAAATCATTCTACCTTTACCGGAGGATCCGATCCAACGGTCGCTCACCAATGGAGGAGGGACATGGAATGACATTGAGATTAGTGGGAATGCACGGAAGTGCAAAAACAGTTATTACTAACATTTTAGTTGTCGGGAAATGCTTTACAATGGTGAGAGAGCACCACCACATCGGAAGAACGAGATAGATTGACGTATACTGATTTTCAAATAAAGTTAAACAATAAGTACTTCCCTTATTCTATTAGGAGTGCGAAGAAGAGAGAATTTCTAGAGTTGGACCAAGGTTCAAAATCAGTTGTAGAATACGAACAAGAGTTCACAAACTTATCTATGTTCGTACCCGAGGAAGTAGATACCGAAAATAACAAGATGGAATGCTTCATCAAAGGGTTGTCATGGCCCATCAGACAAATGGTTTTGGGAAATCCGACGTACACTACTTACTCCCAGGTAGTGGATGTCGCGATGGTACATTGGCAGGAGAGAATAAACCATCAAAAGAAATTGGGAAAGATCCAAGAACCTAAGAGTCAGGGCGGATACTTTAGGGACCGAAATGACGAAACAAGGAAAAGGCTGAGGCTAAACTAAGGGCAGAAGAACAATAACTTTCACCATGATAACCAGAGACAAGGTCGTTGGGGTGAACAAAATTGGAACTTGGAGCCTTTTCACGGTACTTGTTTCAAGTGTGGGAAAGTGGGAAACAAAGCAAATAAGTGTCTCAGGAGAGAGAACCATCAGGGTCCCATTATACAAGGTCAAGTTAATCAGGGCCATCAAGGCCAAGGACCTCCAGCACCGACCAGGCTCGGGTACGGGGAGCCCAGATTTACTGGTAGCAACAGTCATTCAGGGAGCGCCAGCAACACCAGCAGCACTTGGTGCACAGGGTCTGGCTACAACACCAACCAACCTTGGTTATGGTAGGTGCTACCAATTTCAGCCTCGAGAGGAGCAGGCACCGCAGGAGCCAAGATGTGGCTAATTCAAGGATCGGTATGTAGAATATTTTATTATATGCATAGTAATATTAATTTCCACTTGGGTAGAATTAGGTGTATGGGCGCCTAATTATTTTGAGTATACAATTAATCTTGTTAAATTTCGAGGACGAAATTTCTTGTTAGTGGGGAAGTATGTAACAACCCGGAATTTCAAAGGAGTATTTTTAAATAAAAAATGGAATATTCAAGAAAAATAAATTTGTGAATTTTATAAATTTTATTGGTTAAATATGTTGGTTATTATTTTAGAGAAATAAAACTTCAAGCGGAATTTGATCCAGAGTTAAAATGATTTTTTAATAAAAGTTTTAAATTTAACCCCGTAATACAAGCTGGCGAAATTCAAAATATCTGCTTCATCAATCGATCGATGCCTGGGGGTCATTCGATCGATCATGGTGAATTCTGCCGGAAGCAGTTCGTCATTTTGACGAAATAAAGAATTTTAATTATATTTTTAACCCTCAAACTTTGCTATAAAAAGGAAGCTCGGGTTAAAATTTCTAACACACAAGTTTTGCAAACCTTTAGCAACCAACACACCCTTCTCTCTTCATCTTCCTCCTCGAAAACTCAAAACACCATTAAAACAGCTTTTCAAGCTTATTTTTGGGGGTCAAAACAAAATTATTTCAAAGTGGTGCAAGAGAGTTTTTCGATCAATTTTTCGAGGAGATGCCGAATTTCTCGTCAATTTCAACATTCTAAAATCAAGCATGTTTATCCTATTCTTTTCCTTTAGTGATATATGTCTTGATTATGGCCTCCATTAAAATTCATGTGTTCTAAAATAAATTAAAAACATAATATATTGAAGAAATTAATTATGGGACTGTTTTGTAAAAATAACTAATTATACCAAATAATTATAATTTTGTTGTTCATTGGATTGTATTTACTTAGTTGGTGATATTGTGGACATATACATGTAGAGGACCCCTTAGTAATTTAAATTGGATGTTTATGTAAATTTCAACAACAATTAAATTACTTGTGCTAAGAAAACAAATAATAATTATGGAACTTACGATTTATAATTATTCGGGAAAATTATAATAATTAAGTGTTCTTAATTTCCCCATATTTGGATTAATACTCAATTATTGGGAATTTAGTATTGTTGAGAATATTTTCAAATTGTTGATTATGTCAATTATGAAATATTATAATATTGAATATTTCGAGAACATTGGTATTTTAGATCATTGGTTTTCACTCCTTGTTATTGTACACTTGTTAGGTATGGGACTAATAAAGTGGGCATTAGTTGCGATTTATGCTAATTAAGTATGGGACTAGTTAATATAAATCTATGCGGGTTATATAAATTGGGGTGGGGGCAAACTCTCTATTTTTACCATTGTTATGATAACCTAGGATTGATATTTTAGGCGAAGTAAATTGTTATGATCATTATTTATAAATGATGGGATGAAATTGTGTTTTGGGAACATTTAATTGGGACTAAGTAAAATTTTGAGGATTTTCACATCGCTATTAAGGGTGGAGAAAATTTATTGTGAATAACTAGTATGAGAAATTTTGGGAAATTAATACCGTAAGACTAAAACTGGTATTAAAATTTATGGCGACATCATGTGTCTAGGGCCGACAGTTTAACCGGATCAGAGGGCGTTTATGTCGTGTCGTGAGTCGAGGATCGCAGGATAAAAATGGGTCAGACGACGAGTATGACAAGGGGATGTGTGTGTGTGTGTGGAACCTTGTCGTATGTCGAGGACCGTAGAATAAAAATGGGTCAGAGGGCGAGTATGACAGGGGATGTGTGGTAATATTAATCTACTTTGGTGTAAATCACCCACGGCGGGAGGACCGCCATACCTAATAATAAAGTGAGAACAAATCATCCTGGTTAATTCAAAAACATTAACATCGTGGGGCTTGGGTTAAATTTAAAATAATATTGGTGTGGCACATTTAAACCTTGGGGGTACTTAGAAAATTTAATTGTTAAAAATTATAGACTTTCTTTTAATTAAAATATCCTATTGTTATAGTCGATATGTATAGCACTATTGTCTGGGTTCGAGGACCCTGATTGAAAGGAGTGGCCGGTATTTATGCTCAGGGCTTTGGCTCTGACACATGCGTTGACTAATAATTTTCAGGAATTAAATTGGAGTAGCTTCATAGATATTTTTGGAGATCCTTTGGAAGAGCAGTTGGAATTATATTATCATTTTAGTAATTTATTTCTTCTCCTATTCCGTCGTATTTTATTGTCAGACTATATTTGGATTTTTATTGGGCCTTTTGGTTCCAAAGTTGTCTTAAGAGATTTCAGTTGGACTTGAATTATTGTAATAATTAAGATATTTAGAGATTTCATGTGACGGACTTTATATCGCACTATGATGATAAATCAGTTGGATGTCCTTAATATTTAGGATTGATTTAAAATATTTATCTTGTAGATTAAAATTTATTATCTCACATCTGTCACATGCTAAGGATGATATTTAATTTATTAACGCCCGGCTTAATTTTGGTGGCGACCGACGCCTGAATTTAGCAGGGTGTTACAATACTGGACAATTGATCTTAGACCTTGCTCCAACTCTAGAAATTCTCTTTTCTTTGTGCTCCTTATATCATATGGGAAGTACTTGTTGCTGAACCTAATTTGAAACTCTACATAACTCAATTGATCTCGCTCCTCTGGTGTGGTGGTGCTTTCCCACCACTGTAAGCCATTCCCAGCCTTCTTGAATGTTGCTAACATCTGTTTCTGCACCTCCGTGCCGTCCACCAATCTCAAATGTCACTCCATGTCCCTTATCCATTAGTGACCGATCGTGGGGATGGATCCTCCTACAAAGGTAGAAGGATTCCTGTAAAAGTTGTGATTGCTTAAATATTCTCTGATACCAATTTGTAAAATGTGACTGTGTGATAATACATTAAATTTGCAAATTTTTACATTGGCACACTTATTTAATTAGAGTCACATTTTACAAATTGGTATCAGAGCTTATTTAAGCGATCACCACTTTTACAAATTGGTATCATAGCTTATTTAAGCGATCACCACTGTTAAAAATTGGTATTAGAGCTATGGCAGATAAACCAAACAAAAGTTTTAAAGGTTTTAAAACTCTACTCTGCGTTAAAATCAAGGCCTGACATGCCTTTTTATTAGAAATTTTGATTCGGTTAACATACAAAAGTAAATCAGCGTGTCTGCCAAAAAGTCACGTCGCTCGAACGAAATCCCATCTCGCTCGAACGAGATACGCGTGTCGTTCAAACGACATCACGCAACATCTCAATGTCGCTCGAATGAGATGGTGATCTCGCTTGAATGACCTGAGCGTCAAAACCGAGGTACGCTTACTGCCTTAGAAAATTTCCTCAAAACTTTTCAAAACACATTTTTTCTAAAATAGATAACAACCTTTATATAAAAAACATTTATAAAAAAAATTTCTATATCAAAGATTTTTAAAAATCTTTTTAAAAAGTATCGCAACACTCTTAATATGAAATGTAAATGAAACTTTAAGCATTATCTTAACAAAGATCATATTGTTGGGCTTAAATGTTGAAGACAACACTATAAAAAAAACTGCTTCTTCATACGGTGCTCCAGCTATCTCAAAAAGTCCTCTGACCGTCTCAAAAGCCTTTTGTGACACCATTTGAGATGGCAAAGGGGCGTCATATTAGACCCCCATTTTAAAACTTTTTGAGACGGGAAATACGCCGCCTCAAAATGTCATTGCTTATAGGACCCTTTTGAGACGGCCAAAAAACTGTCTTTTAAAGCTAGTTTTTGAGACGGAATGTGCTGTCTCAAAAGGTCCCTATTTATGGAATCCTTTTCAAACGACAAAGAAGCCGTCTTTAATAATTTTAGCGCCAAAATTAAAATTTCATCCATTCCATAATATGCTCAATATTCAACAAAAACTCTTAAAAATAATATATGACATATTTGACATCCTATTTCAACAAATATAACACACAATTTTCCATTCAACTAAAATTATAGTTCATACAAAGATAAAATAGACAATTTCAACATTGTGCCACCAAACTAAATATCTCTAAAAAAAATTCAATTGTCTCGTTAGGAAAAATACATAAAACCCCGTCTACTCCTAACATAAAATAATGTAAGCAAAGTAAACTCGTAATCTTAAAGCATACAACCTCCATCAAAACGACTTCAATGACTTGCCTTTTCCACAAAAGATTTAGACCCGCAATAAAATTTATTTAGTGTCACTTACCTTAAACAAAGAAGTAATCGTTTTTAATAGACACTATAGATTACAATCTTTAAAGGGAAATTTACAATTAGGTCCCTTAGTAACAATTTGTAAACATTTAAGGACAATTTACTATTAGGTCCACTTGTTATGCCACTAATGTGGACTTTTACAATAAGAGAATTAGTGGACCTAAGTGTTTAAAATTTGTCAAAATTTCTTTAGTGTTTAAAATTTGTTTGTGAGGGACCTAAGAGTACTTTCCCCATCTTTAAAAACATTATCAAATTTGTATATCTTCATATTATTAACTTTTAAACACTTAATATTTCTAAAACAAATCGACAAAGTCTCCTTTGTTTATTCATGAAACCAACCTATTTAAACATAAAAATTAACTCAAAAACGATAGAAATAGCCACAACATTATAAAAAACTAAGGGCGGAATAGACACAATATATATCCTACCTAAAACTCCATAGTATTACCTAGACCATTAGCATTCAATGGACCAATATATCCATGCTGCAATGGGAAGAAAAAGAGCACCAAAAAATCCCACCACATAAATACTATGGAGTTTAATTATCCTCTTAAGCCTTCTCACAGTAGGCTAGTTGCCAAAACCTCTGGCATTCCAAAAAAGAAACTTTATCTTTTAGTAAAATAGCAAGAGGTAGCTTTTGAGGGGGTGGAATTGCTTCTAGATCTGGTTTTGATTGAAGGTGGCTCCACGCACAATTTGGTTTTCTTCTTCTTCGTACTTTTTGGGGACTTATCCACCTGCCAAGAAAGTAATACCAAGAAGTTATTAGGATAACCTGAACATGTCAATGGAACTAATTGATAGCTTTAATTATTGATGTTAAAAAAATCTAAACAAATAGTCTAAACAAATTCATATTAATTTGAAATCCAAGCAAGTACTTACTACCCTATGTTGATAAAAAAAATAATTTAAATGTTCTACTGGTTGTTATCTACTATTCAAAAATTTAATCACAAACTCAAAGTTCTCCCAAAAAACCTTTGTCATCACGCTGGTGAAACCCCCTCCTTCCCATGGTCGATATGCAACACCTCAAGGATTCATCATCAGAAATCACCTATTATGCAAAACAAATGATCAATGAAATTTACGTTTAAAGTCGTAGATCCATTAATGTATTTTGTATAAACACACATCAATTTACAATAAAATGAAAAAATGCTATATGATACATACAAAATACTCTTTTATGACAATTACCATAAACTTTAGTTCCTTATTAATGTGTTTCACCAAGGACTCATTTGCTAGCAAGGTCAAGCCACTGAACAACTATTCCACCTGTTACAAGCACAAACCTGCTTATATTCTGTAACGTACTATTGGACAAGTCTAAGAAAGTATCCAGAAAAGATATCCAATGAGACATAACTGAATTATTACCCCCGTCCCTCCCTTTCTTTGATTTGACCGAGTCTTTATAGTTGGGATATAGTATCAAATATATGTCCTTTGTACGCCTTTACTGTGGTAGATCAAACGATTATGCCACATAATGTTGTGAATGTTGGTTCCCATCACGGTAATTTTTAGCCCAAACAAGGAAATTAACATTATTGCTAACTCTGTTGCTGACCACTAATTTTCTAGTCTTATATCATTTACTCAATAAAATGCGCTATGAAATAAATACTTTGTCAGTAGGGTCAAAGTTTAATAAGAAAATTAAAAAAAACTTTATTTTTAGATGTATATGTACAATTCATGGATTTGGAGATGAGATACATCAATCTCCATGAATATTTCAACTTCCTGAATAATGATTTGATTATAAGAGTGCATACATGTAATAGAACAAACAAAAACTCTCAACTAGATAATTTAACTCTAGCCGAACACCGCAAGATAAAAATTATTGACTTTATTTTTTATCAAGCTTAGACTTTATGCACTTGAATGAAATAGTTACCTCAACTGCAATAAAAAAAGTTTCATTATACAAAACCCATTATCCATAACTAAGCATTTGAACTTGAATATGACACGTCTACAAGTAAATCAAAAGTTTGGCATTTTGTTGGGAAGCTAGGCTAGAATGTTCTTCGATCGAGTGGAATAGTTTAGAAAGTATAACATAAATATTTAGATACATGTATAAATCTTACAGACACGCGATTTCATCACAATAATTTAAAAGATAAAACTTTACTCTGGAAAAAGAAGAACAGATGTGAAATAACTGCAGGTTAAACAAGATAGACTATCAATTTAAACTTATTATAAAAACTTAGAATTATGTGAGTATAGAGAATAATAGGATCAATGGTATTTAGGATAATATTTATTCCTTTATCTCAAACTAAGGGGAAATGATACATGTGTGATTCTCTGCTTACAAGTTGTCACTGAAAGAAGAGAATTCGAGGTATGTATGTTATTTGGGAATTTGAGTTCTTTTGTATAAGATTAAAGTTGAATTAATTGATGACTAATATGTGAGTTATTGGTATTATACGATAGGGATTTGACATACGACCAGTACCTCCCTCAGTTTCACTTTATGGAACACAAAAAACAAAGACCCAAGAATTCCTACCCAAAAAATACAAATAGAAATTTAACTAAGAAGGGCTGTTTCGATACTATAAAAACTTCATTGCAGATCACTGATAAAAATAGCTCCATGGGTAATCAAACTTCTTACTCAGATCCCATCTCCATGGATTCCTCAAATAATGGATAATTACGTAGAAAAAATAATAGTTCTAAAAATGTTGCGAATAAATTTCCAAGTGGAAAGAGCACAACAACAAAATGAAGTTACTAGACAAAGAAGGGAAACCGGCACATAAAATTCATGCCCTTGGATCAAAGAAAGGGTTCATGAAGGGTAAAGGTGGTACCGAGAACTCACATTGTAATTACAGAGGTGTAAGTGAAGAGTGTGACCCGATATATGTTTTTTAAACAAAACCAATTTTTCTCCGAAAAATTATTCAACTTTTAATTATGCACCAAACCAAGTTGTGAAAACCCAATTCTTACTTTAAACTAATTTTATCTTGATTAATCCTAAACATGCATCCAGTGATTAAAGCAAGTAAAATAAAGTAAAGAATACTCACAACGCCGGATGTATGAGGAAAAAACCCAAAACGAGAAAACAACCTCAGAGGACCCAAGACAAATAATCATTATGAACAATAGTTTTATAAAGACAGATTATCCTTACACTAAGACTCGATCCCCACGGGTCTTGACGCTCCTTCTGATCTTCTACCGTTCTTCAATAGTGCCCACATAGAAATTACGTCTTCCACTATACCTATCCACAACACACGCGTCCACATATGTCTAAGTGTCCACCGAATGGCTTTGATTCGTCTACGATGTCGAATAAGAAGTCCTTCTCTTTTCTTTACCGCAAAACCCTTTGATGTTCAATGTGTAGAACAAATAACTTTGGTGCAGCAAGATCACGTAAACATATAATAATGATAACTCGGATCTTTTCAAACTCTAAGGATGTGTTTAATACTTTTAAACCTTAGAAAACATGTGCAAACAAGGTTCTGGTTCGTAAAACTATTTTCCAGAATGCACACCTACGAAACTCTGATGCAAACACTGTTTAAATAGGATTAAAATGTTGCCTCAAAAATGTGTCATTAGAATGACTTAAGCATCTCGTTCGAGCGACTTAGACATCTCGTTCACGCGAGATCTAATGTCGTTCGAGCGAGATGTTTGACTTTTTCACTTTTAGTTCAAAACATCTCTTCAAAGAGACCCGGTAAACTCAAAATCCTTTTTCGAGCTTATCAGAATTAAAACATAGTGTAAACCTTTTAAAACACTATAAACATTTTAAATCATTTTTCTTTATAAAAATACATCCTTATTTTTTATAAAAATAATTCCGAGCACCATTAATTTTACGCATTCATACCTGAGTGATCTCGGAATGCAATTGACTTTGAAGACGATTAAACTTGCACCAATTAAACATCAACATGATTTAATTCTTTGAAGCATTGTCGCAACGTCTTCAATTTTCTTCAATATGTCATAGACCAAGTGGGATCGTGACAAAATAAACATCTTCCTATGACATATTACAAACACAGTTTTGTTCACGGAATTAAGTCAAAACAATACAGGGACTCAATTGGAAATTTATGTCCTTACAAATCTCCCCCTTTGACTATTCCGAGACAAAAATAAACCAGTGAAATGCCTAACCGAGCCGTCAAGCCGTATGACGCCTAAATCCCATCCCATAAACCCAAAGTAAAAAATTACAGGATACGGACTAGTATATGTAGAATCGGCAAGCATGAACTGTCTAAATGTGATGTAAACTTAAAATCTCGAATTACTGAAGCATACCTACACACATGAAAGAGACAAACAAACACCCAGTGAAGTATGGAGGAACAAATGAAACAAATATATATATCCAAATAATACTAAACGATAATAGATACCAATATGAATAAACTCTAAAAAATCATTTGTTAATCACTTTGAGCAACAATATTATAGCAATTTGATGAATGCGAAAATGATACCAATGTGAACTACCAACATAAATCAGTGATATGAGTGATACCAATTTGTAAAATATGCAATCAAAACATGCTCAAATCTATTACAAGTTATCTTTAACATTCAAGCCCAACAATATGAACTTTGGTAAGATAATGTTTAAAGTTTCATTTACATTTCATATTAAAAGTGTTGGGATATTTCTTAAAACGAGTTATAAAAGGATTTTATATAAAAATATTTTTATAATATTCTTAAAAGGAATTTTAAAAAAACTTTGTTATAAAAAATGTTTTTATAAATGTTTGTTTTTAAAAAGGTGTTAACTGTTTTCGACAAAGAAAGTGTTTGAGAAAATTTCTAAAGCGGCAGACGCACCTTGGTTTCGACGTCAAGGTCGTTCAAACGAGATTGCCATCTCGTTCGAACGATATGTGGACGTCGCGCTTGGTTCGTTTTAAAGACAGGATTGAAGTGAAATCACCCAACCAACATGTGATAAGACAAGCACAATTATCAAACAAATTCGTGCACGTGTGAAATAAAGGAAATCATGAGTCAAACATGTGGAAAGTAACACTTAATTACATCTCAATGACTCCAAACATTATAAAGCACATGGATGAATTGACCTATTGTCTCAAAATACCATCAAATAGTCACATGAAAAATATGGAATGATGTGACTCGGGCATCCTAAGTGTTCATCCATAAACGGTGCAAACAGAATACGAAAATCTTTTTGTATTTTTTAAAACTTTTATCAAATTAAAATCTTTTTGTATTTTTCAAAACAAAAAATCTATACAAAGAGTACATGTCACAACACTAGGAAAAATATATCAAAAATCATAACTAGCGTATAACAAACTTGCAAACACAATCATCTATACGATATGGCAAGAGAAGAATCATGTACAAGAAAAAGGGAATCAACTTGTCTAAAATCTAGTGCCTTTAAAAGGGATTTCCAACCCAAATAGATGTGAAACATCGTGTGTGGGATTTAGGAACCAAGGGAACACTAGACATAAACTTCCTAGGACTTTTTTCAAGGTCAAAACAAAAACGCCTAAGGTGACCTTTCCTACCACAATGTGAACATGTGTAAACGGGTGGAACGACACCTATGGGTTGACCTTTTCTAACATACTTGGAATTAGTTGAACCTCTAAAACAAATAATGGTTTTGGATTTAGCACTAGAAGCATGAGGACACGATGAGCCATTACCATTACTATCAAACCTACTTGAGTCTGTCAAATCATTTTTTAACTTCAAAATTTTTTACTCAAGCAAAGAATTAAACTCTTCCAAAGACAGGGATTTCTTTTTCAAATTTTCAATTAAACTTAATAGTTTATCATACTCCCCCTCAATTAAAACAAACTTATCCCTAAGAGTCTTTTCACGTGTCATAAAATCATCGATTAATTTTTTATCCTCGACGGCACAAACGGGAACTCTGGAATTTTTGAAGTCCTCCAATTCCTTCTCTAAAACTAGGACTCTCTCATCACTCTTATTTTTAGCAATTTTCAAAGAATCAAAATCAATACACAAATTACCAAAATGCTCACGACGAATGTCACTTTGAGTTTGTGACGCTTGCAAATATTCAATCTTACTTTTAAAGAGAGAATTTTCTTTTTCCAAAACTTTAATTATTTTGTAAAGTTTCAAATTCAAACTTTTTAATTTTTTAGTACGGTTGTGAATTTTTTCAAAAATAGGCTCCTCATTAAATGGGCGTTCCATTTGAAAAATTGCAATTTTTCACAAAACTGATTTTCAAAAAAAATCAATATCACACAATTTTGCAAAAAATAGGAATACGCGATAAATTAGTGCAACCTGATTTGATACCAATTTGACGACGTGAGAAGTCAAATTGTATCAAAAAAAATAAATCCTTGAAAAATCAAGATCACGCGATAAATTAGCGTAACCTGCTCTGATGCCAATTTGTAAAACGTGTGATACGGTATGTGATACCGATTTAAAATTATTTGCAAGTTTCCAAGTAAACCTTATTTAATTAGGGTCTATTTTTAAATAGAAATAAATCAGCCCCAAATCATTCAACTGCGTGTGTGCGTGTGTCAAACAATAAAATAAATAAGGCATGCAACACAAGCTTAAGGAAAAATCCCCGCAGGGCAAAACCTTTTATCTCTAGAACTTTGAAAAGTTTACAAGACCATTGACTTACATACTTTGAAAAGTTTACAAGACCATTGACTTACATACTAACTTGTTAAACCCACAAGAGTAACGCACGGTGTCTTCGTCAACCATTCAAAGCAACGGCTAGAAATCTGCAGTGGTTCACGCGAAACTATCCCACAAGGACCGCAATCCTAGACACGCAGTCTAAAATCTTCATAAGGACTCCCTCCACAATAGCACACAGTTGTCGGTTGTAGAGCTCTCCCCACAAAGAATAGACAAGGGAAAAATACATTCTTGGGTTCCACAAAACAATTCACATAAAAGGAATTGGGATTTTGTGAATTAAAATAAAAATATTTGAACCCTTAAAATTGTTGGAGAAACTTTCTGCCAAAAGGTATTGAATTAAAACTGGGCAGATACACAAAAGTTTCAAAAGAATAAGACTCTTTAATTCTGAAATTGTTCTCCATGTTTAAAAGTAAAGGTTGACATTCCTTTATATAGGAAATTGAGGATATAAAAGAGATCAGCATTAAAGCAGCGTGTCAGCCAAAAAGACAACTCGTTCAAACAAAAATCCCATCTCGCTCGAACGAGATCGCATGTCATTCAAACGAGTATACGCGACATCCACATGTCGTTCAAACGAGATGGCGATCTCGCTTGAACGACCTTGGCATCGAAACCAAGGTGCATTTGTTGCTTCAGAAATTTTCTCAAACACTTTCTTTTTCGAAAACAGTGAACACCTTTTTAAAAACCAACATTTATAAAAACATTTTTTATAACAAATCTTTTTTAAAATTCCTTTTAAGAATATTATAAAAATATTTTTATATAAAATCTTTTTATAACTCCTTTTAAAAAATATCTCAACACTCTTAATATGAAATGTAAATGAAACTTTAAACATTATCTTACCAAAGTTCATATTATTGGGCTTGAATGTTGAAGATAACTTGTAATTCGAATCTGTCTTTTGTAGATGCAATCTTCTCAATTCTTCGAAGACTTGTAGCGGTATACGACATAATAAATTATGACGGAGTTATTAAAAATATGTCCTTACAAATCTCCCCCTATGTCTATGACGATACATACATAAATATATCTGAATTATTAAATACCAAAATACCTATACAAATCTACCATCCTATGAATCCCAAAATAGAAAAGGTAAAATTTTCAAGTTCTCAAATTTTTCTTCAACTTCAAAACTCTCAAAGATTTTCTTATCAAGGTGTGCAACATTATGATCCCCAATCTTTGTACCTACACGTATGAGATAAAGTAATATACCTTTGTGACGCATCAAGTTTGAAATGATATAAGAATAAATCATTAATAATCAAATCTCCCCCATAATGCAAAAAGCTCCCCCATAATATGATAATTCTTTCTCCCCCTTTTTATGATGTCCCCAAATATACAGATAAGAAGAAACAATCAACACATAGAGCGTCACGAAAAAGTGCATAACAAACTAAGATCAAGCTACGCGCATGCAAAGGTATGTCTACAAAATTTCACAAACTATTTTTGGATTTTTAATTTTTTATACAAAAATAGGATACTAAAAAATCACACCATGGATTTAAACTCAAACAACCAAGTCATGGAAATGGAATGTATGGGTGTGAACACATTCGACAGGTAAATAAACTCAATCAATCATATGTGCACGATGATTGGTTAGATATTTTTTAAAAGTAAAAAATTACAAGGCACGGACTAGTATATGTAGCATCGGCAAGCATGAACTGTCTGAATGTGATGTAGACTTGAAATCTCGAATCACTGAAGCATACCTACACACATGAAACAGACAGAAAAATACCCAGTGAAGTATGGAGGACCAAATGAAATAAATATATATATCCAAATAATACTAAACGACAATAGATACCATTATGAATAAACTCTGAAAAATCATTTGTTAAACACTTTGAGCAACAATATGATACCAATTTGATGAATGCGAAAATGATACCAATGTGAACTACCAACATAAATCAGTGATATCAGTGATACCAATTTGTAAAATATGCAATCAAAACATGCTCAAATCTCCCCTTACATCACATACATCTCTCCCCCTTTTTGTCTCGAATAGACAACCCGGTGAAAAGATAATCCAATCAACGTATCTAGCATGAGAATATAATCCAATTTGAAAGCGCTAGATAATCATGAAACAACCAGCTAAATAAGATTAAGTAATGACAAATCAGTAGCTAGTAAATCAAGGAATCACACAAAGAATATATCAAACTAATCTGGTGTGATAAACGGACTATATGCAAAAAAATACAATTTTGAACCAATTAAAATCTTCATATAAATCAGGTCAGTCCAGAAAAACTTCCAACAGTACCAAAAATATACCAATTTAACCGAGAGGACTGAAAACTATAAAACACAATTAAGCTTGTCGTTTGAACGAGACAGGTCTTCGCACAAACGAGATACGAAGTCGCTCGAATGAAAAATAGAGGTCGTTCGCGCGACATGGTATGTCGTTTGAACGACTTCTCGCGACATGCCAAATTTGCACATTTTCCCAGAAATTTGTTATATATTTGCCCAGTGAAAAATTTTCCACAAAAGAAATCCAGGAAGGGCCTGACAGAAACAAAACAGTGTTAAAACAGTAGGCTTTTAACACAAAATGCAAAAACTCATAAAAACTAAAAACGTGAGTTACATGCAAACATAGTACCGATGTGCTCAAACATGGACATGAAATGAATGGGCGTGAAACTACAACAAATGAGTCATCATTCCAACACATCGAAACGATCAAGAATCTCTAATTGATAGCGATAAATCATCAAACTTTAGCATAGCCATATGACAATTAAAGTGTGAGCTTAATGAACTAAACATACTACTTGTACACAAATCCAAAATTTTGACGATTCTACAAATAATAGCGTCAAATTGCAATGTTTTAACATTAGGATTAGTTGTGCAAACCCATTAAAAAATTTAATCCATCCAAACTTCCCTCAATAATATCATATTTTCTTCGGAATGAACTAAACTAATTTGGCCCTTTTCTTAGCATATTGCACTTTCTTTTGGGCTCCTTTAAACGGGTGCTTTCACGACGAGTTAATTTTGAACTCTCGCAGCCCTTTCCCGTGAATCATTCATTATTTTTACTAATTTAAATCCTCATGGTAAACGGTTCTTACATGCACACTTCTCCTTAAGTTTAATTACACATAGATGACAAGATTGAGATAAGAACGCCTCACCAAATTCAAATATGCAAGAGAAGTCAAAAATCCATACAAACTCGTGCATGTGTGCAATGTTGGCATATATACAAAGTCGAATCAAAATGCATATCAACTTCGAAACAACCCCATATAAACAATGGTTAAGATCATTCTAAGAATCGATAATAATGACCAAATGTCCTAGCCACAAGGATAATGAAACGATGGGGGGGGGGGGGTCAAAGCACACCAATATGCCACATCAAACATGTAAACTCAAAAACAAAAACCTAAAATCTTTTTTTCTTTTCCAAAGTTTGCTCAAAAACAAAATCTTTTTGTCTTTTTCAAATAAGACTCAAACAAGTGAAAAATAAAATACAAAGAGATAAACATATCATTACACTAGCAAGTTATAAATCATGATGTAAGGTCTAGCATATGACAAAACATGCAAGCTACTAACCATAAGAAATAGCAAGAGAAGAATCATGTGCATGCATGTGAGAATCAACCAACGAAGCATTTAGCATCTCCAAAATGGATTTCCTAACCCAGACAGGTGTATACCTAACAAAAAGGGTTTTGGGAACCAATGGGACACAACGTTTAATATTCCTAGGGTCTTTTCTAAGATCAAAACAAAAACTTCTAAGGTGACCTTTCCTCCCACAATGCGAACATGTTAAAACACGACGAGGAACCAGACCTTTAGGTTAACCTTTTCTAATACCCTTGGATGTGGTTGACGCTCTAAAATAAACTATGGTTTTGGCCTTTACATTCGAACCTATAGAATAAGATAAGCCGTTACCATCACTACTCGAGTCATTAAAATTATTTTTTAACTTCAAAACTTTCGACTCAAGCAAACGATTAGACTCCTTAAACTTTCGGGACTCCTTTAAATTTTTAATTACCCCTAGAAGTTTATCTCGTTCCCCCTCAATGTGAGAAAACTTATCCCTAAGAGCCTTTTCTCGTGCCACAAAATCATTAATCGAATTATTTTCCTAAACGACACAAACTTTAGAATTTTTTAAATCCTCTAACTCTTTTTTTAGAATGAGTACTTTATCATCACTCTCCTTTTTGCCCAATTTTAATATATTAAAATTTTTAAACAAGGAACTAAAGTGCTCACGACAAATATCTCTTTGAATTTGAAAATTTTGCAAATATTCAATCCTATTTTTGAAAGCATAATTTTCTTTCTCCAAAACTTCAATACGATTTGCAAACTTTAAATTCAAACGATGTAGATCGTCAACGCTTAGAGAATCCATCGAGAGAAAACAAACACAGGAGAGATAAACAAATACACGGGATCACAAAATGAATAAAATATGTTTTACTAGCTTTGATACCAATTTGTAGAGTGCGGCCCGATATGTGTGTTTTAAACAAAACCAAGTTTTCTTCGAAAAATTATTCAACTTTTAATTATGCACCAAAGCAAGTTGTGAAAACCCAATTCTTACTTTAAACCAATTTTATCTTGATTAATCTTAAACATGCATCTAGTGATTAAAGAAATTAACATAAAGTAAAGAATACTCACAACACCGGATGTATGAGGAAAAAACCCAAAACGGGAAAACATCCTCGGACAGCCCAAGCCAGAAAATCACTATGAACAATGGTTTTACAAAGACAGATTAGCCTTACACTAAGACTCGATCCCTACGGGTCTTGATGCTCCTTCTGATCTTCTACCATTCTTCAATAGTGCCCATGTAGAAATTACATCTTCCACGATACATGTCCATAACACACGCATCCACGTATGTCTCGGTGTCCACCGAATGGCTTTGATTCGTCTACGATGTCGAACAAGAAGCATTCTCTTTTTTTCACCGCAAAACCCTTTGATGTTCAATGTGTAGAACAAACAACTTTGGTGCAGCAAGATCATGTAAACATATAATAATGATAGCTCGGATCTTTTCAAACTCTAAGGATGTGTTTAATACTTTTAAACCTTAGAAAACATGTGTAAACAGGGTTCTGGTTTGTAAAACTTTTTTCTAGAATGCACACCTGCGAAACTCTGATGCAAACACTGTTTAAATAGGATTGAAATGTCAGCTCAAAAAACGTGTCGTTCGAACGACTTAAAGATCTCGTTCGAGTGACTTAGACATCTCGTTCACGCGAGATCTAATGTCGTTCGAGCGAGATGTTTGACTTTTGACTTTTAGTTCAAAACGTCTCTTCAAAGAGACCCGATAAAGTCAAACTCCTTTTTCGAGCTTATCAGAATTAAAACGTAGTGTAAACCTTTTAAAACACAATAAAACCTTTTAAATCATTTTTTTTTATAAAGATACATCCTTATTTTTTATAAAAATAATTTCGAGCACCATTAATTATACGCATTCATACCTGAGTGATCTCAGAATGCAATTTACTTTGAAGACGATTAAACTTGCACCAATTAAACATCGGCATGATTTAATTCTTTGAAGCTTTGTCGCAACATTTTTAATTTACTTCAATACGTCATAGACCAAGTGGGATCGTGACAAAATAAACATCTCCCTATGACATATTACAAACACGGTTTTGTTCACAAAATTAAGTCAAAACAATATAGGGACTCAATTGGAAATGTATATCCTTACAGTAAGGCAGAGGACTTCGGGTAAATGGGTTGCAAAAATTTGAGATCTGAACAAGTGTAGTAAGCTCATGCTAGGTACATTCGGTACCGCCCTTGAAGCTGCGCTGGCTTATGATAAAGCTGCAAGGGAAATGTATGGACCTTATGCTCACTTCAACATACAAAATTTTAGCTCTTCAAAAAAATCTTTATCCGTGCTGATAATGTCTGTTCAGATTCAACTACAACTTCTACCCACTCAAATGTATGTGAATTAGGGTGTTCAAACTTAAAGATAGGTGATAAACATGAAAATGAGGAGGCTAAATCAAGATTTTATAGTCCAATGACTTTGTCAGTGTATGATGCTAATAAGAAAACATGTGATTTGAGTATCCAAGAGGATATTGGGATTAAGTTGAGGGAGGAATATTATCGAAGCTTCTGGTGGGATGAGATGTTTGACATGGATCAACTTCTGAGGGTTATAGATTCCAATCCCCTCATATTGGTCAATCAGGAAACTTTGAGTGTGGTGATAATACTCAACTTGAAAATCCTTCAAATTTTTCAAAGCTGTGTCAGACGAGGCTCCCTTAGAAGTTGATCATAGTTTTGATTTCTTGAAGCCAAGCAGCCAAGAAGACTGCAGTTTACATTAGAAGAGTTGGGATTTCATAATTTGGACCAGAATTTGGGTCCATAAGCTGATTAAAATACATATTCGGTTCTGGTTGGACATATTATTTTTGTATGGTTTCGGAAGATGATTTTTTAGGTTTTTAATGTGGAGGATTTTCGTGTGACAAAACAAAATACAACAGGGATTTAGATTCAATTTTTATTGAATTCAATCTATGTGTATATTGAATTTATTAAGATCCATGTGTATGTGAAGCTTTTATATTCAACTTTGTGATTTAGATTTTGTTGGATTGGTTTGATTCCCATAGTCAATGTGATTAGTTAAATTTTCTATATTAGATTCAAAATGATAATTCTTGACAATTTGGACAACCAAAGTTCCTAATTATGATATGTTATGTACTAAATGATTTATAGTTCATGCATGATTTACAGTTGAAGCACGATATATTTATATGTGGTGAGATATATTGTGTGATCAAAAGATCCAAGTGTATCAAGGAAAATGGTAATTTTTTATGGTAATACTAGAATTACTATAGTTAGATCATACAAGATAAGGAAATTGGGCTTTAAATCTAATGTGGCGTAATGTTTCATAACATTTTTTGGTGGAGAAATTGTTCAATGTTAATTTAATAATGTTGATATAAGTTTTGCATATAATTTTGGGTTTGTATCATATGTAATATTTGCATAGGCACATATGTGCTCAATAGCTAATGGGATAGTCCTATTCTACAAAACATCACCTTGTATGATTATAAAGCATGTTCAGTAACTGAGGCAATAAACTGTACATTATATCCACAAAAATATTTAATTCCCATCTTATCCAAGTTCATAATTATATAAATTAACACTTATGGTAAATGGAAACAGGCCTAGGAGATTTCACTAGTATGGGTCACTTATAATACCTTTGCACAATTTATCATTTTGGGTGAGTTTTATCTCAGAGTTGGAGGTCATTTTAGCAGTTTCACTTCCATCATTTATGCCATCTTGGGCATTTATAGCCAATTGGTTCAGCTGAACATGTTTTCGAGTATCAATTTGAATTTCACCAGTGTTAATTTGTGTGGCAGGAGTCTCAACAAACTTCTGTGTGCCTTGATCCAATTCAGTAGGCTCTGGTTTCCCGAAACTCCTATCAGTGGTTTTAGGAGGGGATTTAAATAGGCAAGAAGTAATACCATGGCCTTTTTTGGAGTAGTATATGCAGTATTTGGGCAAGTTCTCATAACAGACCTCCTGCCAAAATCCCCATTCTCCACAACCAATCAAAACACGATTGTGCAGCTTTGATTTTAAATCAACCTCAACACAGACTCTAGCCAAGCTTGGCCTGTTTAACCTAGCTGTTGATGCGTCAATTCTCAAAGGTTTTCCAACAAGTTGTGCGATTGAATTCAAAGGGGATTTTGAGAAAAAATGAATAGGTAGATGTGGGAGAGAAATCCAAACAGTTATTAAGCTACTTTCAATATCGGGTCTGAAGTCGGTAGTCCAGCGAAACATACTCGTAGGAAATTTCCCTATATACCATGACTCACGAAGCCACAATCGTGTGAAATCTTCTTCACAGTGCACCTTGATCAGCACATGTTTTTGGTCAATTAAGCCATTAGAGTACGCAGTGTTGAAGTCCCCTACTACTAACCACGCGTCTTGAATTGACTAACTAGATAAATAGCTCCATAGTTAATGCCTATAATTCCTATTTCATTTGGCATAAATAAGAGAAAATTTGATAGGATTTGGTAATATAGTATGGGTATAAGCAACGTCTTGGCATGATCCATCTGAGTTTTGATTGAAAATTCCTTGTCCATGAGAAGAGAAAAGCCGAATCGAGTTGGTATCATTTACCATACAAGGATAAAAACTAAATTTCCTACTGAACTCCTCAACCTAGGTCTTATTCACTTTAGGTTCCTGGTAGATCAAAATATACAAATTATGCATCCTTTTTAATTTATTAACTCTTCTAACAACAATATTTTTAGTAGTCGCTCTAGTGTTCCAAATTAAGAAATTCATCATTTGGATAGTTTTGGAGAAGAAATCTTATTGGCAGGTCTTAAATCCATTTGTTGGCCTTAAATTTTGTTTTTAGACTTCTTATTGTTTTTCTTCTTAACTATAACTTTAGTCTAGTTGTAAATGTCTATTATAGGCAATCGAGGGGTAGTTTTAGATCTTCTATCACTTTTTAATCCTCTCCATAAATAATAGCATCCGCTTGTTGTTATGTTCTTATATCTCAACTAATCTCATTATGCATAGAAACTAAAGTCTTCATTAGTTCATTACTAGTTATAATGTGATTGAAGTCACTGGTATCAGCGTTGGGAAGAGTAATGTTAGCTGGATTGGTTATATTCAATGTGAGAAAAGAGGTTCGATCATTGCATCATATTCCATAAGCATTAATTCTTCTATTTAAAGGAGTTATCTGCCCAAGGTTTAGCAGACTCTTTTAAACTATCATTTTTGGAGTTCTTCAACACTTTTTCTTGGGGCTTTAACTTAACTTCATTTCTAGCAGTTATGGGATTCATTTATTGATTTAATTCTAATACTGCAATGATTCATGGTAATTTTCAAATAATACACAGAAGAGGGGACTGTTTTCTTACTTAATAGTTTTCCAAAAGCCTTTGCCTTATTCTCTATACCCAATCCATGCCCTATGGACCAAAGGCAATTTGAGATCGATTTCAATGCAAACTCTACTGAAGATAGGTCTAGTTGAAGATATAGAAAAAATATTTGATTTATTATAGAGGTGAGTTGATAAAATAGGGAGGTTAATCCATAGAGGGGTGTGGGATGATTACAATCGAAGGTGGTAGTTTTAAGACCATTCAAACACTCGAGGAAACACCAATATTGTTGGTTATATATGGCTATAATTTGATATTTAAAAAAGAAAAATTATTCCCAAACATAAGAAAAATAAATTTTTCAACAATAAGTTGAGCCCTGAACCCAATATAGAATAAATGGGGTTATGTTTAGAATCAGCGGCCATGGCAATGGCCACAGGAGAAATATGGTTCGCTAGAAAAGGAAGTGAGGGTGTAAATTACTCAAAATGGGTTAAAAAAAATATTCATGCATTATGACGAACGGTTGGTGCATAGAGTTTCAAAATATCAACGACGATGATGTTGGAACAAAGTTCTTACCAAAAATTCAACAAACAACATTCATAGAAGACAAAGTGAGTGTGTAATACCAATGTTTCAAAGATCAGGAGAAAAAAACTTTTTTATACTCAATCATCATTTAGTATGCATAACATTGTCTAAATCAATATATATATTTAGTAATATATTCTTCGTGAATGTTATAATAGTACCTATTACTAGTTAAGAATATATACAATGTAAGTAATCATACACTTTAAGGTCACTAGTCTAAATTAATATATATTAAAATCGATTGCTCCGATCGTGACATGGATGCAAAATCGAGGCTCAATTGAGTGCGTTAGAAGTTGAGATAGAGAGATCAATGCTTAGTAATTTATACCATCTTGATTCATATATCACCGATATGGGTCGATAGTACCGTGATATTGCTTATATGGGTCGATTCTACCGCAATATCACCGAAATGAGATGATACAACTGATAAATTAAATACATATGATCGATTCACAACAATAATAAAAAACTAAACTCGTAACTCAGAATCGGATTGGTGGGTAATAATACCTTGTTAAGTTAGTCGTATGGCCGCGGTATGAGCCTTGACTTAGAACCATGGCTGACATCCTGCAACCTTTGAAGCATCGAGTATAAAATTAAAAATGACCCAAACTTTAGGATTAATTTTTCATTTCACTTTATATAATATAATAAAAACTTTTCTCCCAAACCCTAACTTTTCTATTTTTGGACTTCCATAAACCCTATCTTAAAGATTTGCAAAAGTAAAGTCCATTCCAAACTACACATAAATTCAACACACCAATAGTGAAGTTCGTAGATACATATATGAGGTCCAAATTAAATCATAATGGAATAGTAAATCAAATTAATGACATAAACTACTTGCAAAGGACATGAATTAATTAACTCAGACAAACATATCAATAATTCTAACTCAAATTCTCACAAACAAGTATGCGCATATTCTCATAAATTAATCTTAAAACTAAACTACAACAACCAATTGACAATCCAGGTTTTCAATTGGCTCACCCTCAACCTCCTATCACCACTACAAAAACTAATGACGTTAATCAATAACCAAGAATTAAAATTACCTTTTATTCGTCTCAGGTCGACGATACTATAACTTGAATGCTCGGGGCTAGATCATATATTTAAATGCCAATGAACCTTGTCAAATACCCATCAATGAAAAACATATAATTCCCATAACTATGATATTTATATTTAACATATAACTATATATATACATAATTGTCCATTAAGACTAAAAATTTATCACTGCCTTATATTTCAATTATCGTAACACAATAATTAAAAACACTAATGATTTGTTTCACGTATTGAAATCATTCAATGAAAAAACACGAAAAAATGTACAAACTGTAGGAATTGTGTCACGAAAGTGTACACAATCCGCGTATCAAGGATTGCAGCGATTGAAACACAAATAGATTAAGATAAATCCCAACTATAAAACACAAATCTAAAATAATATTGTTGAAACCAATAGTCAACAAAAAAAATAGTACTTACCCGATCTTGTCTGCTTAGCCATCGGCTTGGTCCATGGTGAGGGCTAGGGCGGTGATGGATAAGGCTAGGGCGGCGAGGACTTAGTCTTGAGCGGCGTATCCAGCATGTGACCGAGGGCTAGGGATTGAGCGGTGAAGAAGAGAAATGACAGGGGTGGTTTTTATTTTCCTTTCTCTTTTTTTTTTCTTAGGTTAAGACTCTAATAGAACGAAGCGGGGAATGAAAATTGAAAAGGAGGGAATCCAAATTAGTTCTATCCATCTCATAAAGTATACTTTTTGAGACGGCTTCTAATATGATATCTTTTAAGTATCCTCTTTTGATACCGGTACTATTAACCATCTTAAAAACTAATAATTTTTAAGACAGTTAATTTTATCCGTCTTAAAAAGTTAGTTTTAGAGACCCAAATTTTTGCTATCTCAAAAGACTTTGTCTAACAAAGTACTTTTTTGTAGTGAAACTTGTAATTTGGATTCTTCTTTTGTAGATACAATCTTATCAATTCTTCGACGAATTGTAGTGGTATACGACATAATTAATTATGATGGACATTTATAAAATTATGTCCTTACCAATCTCCCCCTATGTTTATGCCGGTACATACATAAAAGCATCTGAATTATCAAATACCAAAAGGCCTATACAAATCTACCCTCCCATAAATCTCAAAACTGAAAAGGTATAAATTTGGAAGTTCTCAAATTTTTCTTCAAAAAGTCTTCATCAAATCTCAAAGCTTTTCTCATCCGGGTGTGCAACATAATGATCTTCGATCTTTGTACCTACACACATGAGATAAAGAAAATTACCTTCGTGATGCATCGAGTTTGAAATGATGTACGAATAAATAAATCAATATAATCAAATCTCCCCCATAAAATCATAATTCGTTCTCCCCCTTTTTATTATGTCTCCAAATAGACAGATAAGAAAAAAGAAACTAAACATGGAGTGTCACGATAAAAGTCCATAGAAAATATGAATCAAACTACGCACATGCAAAGGTGTAACTCAAAAGATTTCCACAAACTATTTTTGACTTTTCAATTTTTTCAAAGAAAAATTAATGATACAAAAATCACACCATGGATACATACTAAAACAACCAAGTCATGGAAACGGAATGAATGGGTGTGAACGCATTCGATAGGTAAATCAACTCAATCAATTATATGTGCACGATGATTATTTGTACCCCTAACGAATGAACATCAAAAGTATCCTTAGGTGAAATAATTGTTGAATTTAGATGACATCATCTTATGCAAATCAACAAATCAAAGTCAAAGTGATTTCCACACCAATATGTCCAAACTATTTAACACTTTTTCAAGACTTTCAAGGGCGTGAAAGCCCATTTTAATTTTCCATCCAAACTCCATCATATATTTTCTTTTAGAGGTGTATAAACTAAATTCTCAAACTTTGGAGAATTGGTGCAAAAACCTAATGGCCCATAATTGGCATAAATTTCTTTTTATTGCCTTTAAATTTTTTTAACGCTCTCTTAAACTTCTTTGGACCCCGGATAATAAATTCCTCAATTTTCTAGGTCCAATTTAAATGGTTTCTTAGTATTCGTAAAGGCCAAATGAACCTTTCGCAGTCCTTCCTCGTTTTCAAATAAAGCACACAAACTCACAAATGGTTCTTACATGCACAACTTTTTCTCAAGTTTTATTGCACTTGGTTCATTTTAAGGACAGGATTGAAGTGAAAACACCCAACCAACATGTGATAAGACAAGGATAATAATCAAACAAATCCGTGCATGTGTGCAATAAAGGAAATCATTAGTCAAACATGTAGGAAGAAACTTTTAATTACATCTTAATGACTCCAAACATTATAAAGCACAAAGATGACATGATACATTATTTCAAAATACTATCAAATAGTCACATGAAAAATGGAATTATGTTGTGACTCGGTCATCCTAAGTGTCTGTCCATAAACGGTGTAAACAAAATACATAAATCTTTTTGGATTTTTCAAAAATATTATCAAAATAAAATCTTTTGGTATTTCTCAAAATTTTCAAAAATAAAAATCTAATTCAAAAAGTACATGTCAACACACTAGCAAATATATATCATGAAACCACAACTAGTGTATGGCAAACAAGAAAACACAATCATCTATATAATACGAATAGAGAAGAATCATTTGCAAGCATGTGAGAATCAATAAGTCAAAAATCTAGCGTATCCAAAAGAGATTTCCTAACCCAAATGGATGTGACATGACACGTGGGAGTTTTGGGAACCAACAAAATACTAGACTTCGACTTCCTAGGACGTCTTCCAAGATCAACACAAAATCTCCTAAGGTGACCTTTCCTACCACAATGTGGACATGTGTAAACGGGAGGAATGTTACCTAAAGTGTGATCTTTACTAACATCCTTGGGATTAATTTGTGAGCACCCACGATGCGCAAAAGACTATGTATGAGGAAGTAAACTATTGCCTATTAAACAAAAATTATCTATGAGTTTTACAGGTTATTAGTTGATATCTTTATCGTAAAACCTCGGAGATCTAGTAATCAAGGTGCAGAATAAACACAAGCAAAAATTCAAGTACAATCTTTCCAATCAAATGTTGAAGCTACATCTAAGCAAGAGTTATCATAAGGCATAGAAAGCATATCGGTAAGCTAAAAATCACAAGCAATACAAGAAACTACCCTAATTTGTTTAGGAGGTTTTGGAGCATTAAACTGGTAAGAATATCCATTAGCATCATAATACTTGGTAACTACACTTTGTTTAAACTCACCTCCCCCATCATTGAATAAATCTAAGGGTTTGGTGGTGTTTAAGTCCTTAACCTTCTCGTGAGGAGAATTAATGACTTTATCACTCTCTCAAGCATCACATACATTAGTTGGGAATTTCTTCGACTTTAAAAAATCCATTTGAGGTATCAAGTCACAAGCCCTAATTCAAATAGGCAAAGTTTTCAAAGGTTTTTATGCCTTTCGGAATTTAGGATAAGATTTATCTTTCGAAAATGTTTTCTTGTAGACATGAGGCCTAGAGTTACTAAAGATATGGTTCCAATTATTATTAGTGCGCTGCCTACAAAAATTTGTAAATCGCTTCACGTTTCGGTTATGACTTTTAAAATGAGAACTTTTCTTGCGATTACTAAGGCATTCCCAATTTTGGTGACCAAAAATATCACACCTAGTATAGAATTTACTAGATGTAGGTAGGTCTGAATAGTAGTGTTTTTCCTCTAAATGCTTGGAAGATTCATTACGAATAAATGGTTTAGGAGGTCTATAGAGTCTCTTGGAAGGAGGGCAATATTTTGATGTATATGTTCCTACAAAGTTCTCTATGAAATTTTCAATGTCACTTTCAATTAAAAATTGTTTTCCTTTATCCTTTTCAGACATATTACTTTCTAACGAAAGAGTCATTTCTTCTTGGGATTTTACAAATAATATTGGTCTACTTGGATCATCTTTTTTAAGAGGACCCTCACATCCAAATCCTCTAGTATCACCCTTATATCGTTGTTCAGCAAGCAATTTGTCAAGGTCAAAACATTTTATATCACGACTACGACACATTTTGAAAGCGGTTTCACAAACTTGTTTGGATTTTTCAACTTGCAAAAGTGATTCATTATATTTTCTTCAAAGGAAGATAAATTTTCATTTAAAGTCATAATTTGACATTTAAAATCAAGTGTTTGTCTTTCAAAATCAATTTTGACATTGTTCATTTCAATGGAATTTTGTTGAATGATCTTATATTGGTTCTCTAAGGTCTCACTAAGCATTATTACCAAATTTGATATTTCTTGTCTATTTTTCAAGGTCCTGACATACAATTCTGAGTAATCATCATAGACAACAAAATTTTTATGCCCATTAGTGTTCGTGTGTGAATTGTTGTTATCAACAGATTTAGCATCACATAGGATACGTTTAGCATCAAACGGAGCAGTTATTTCAAGCATAGAAGGTTGACTAGCTAATAAAGATTTAGCAGCATCAATTAAATCAAGCACTTCATGAGAATTAAAATCAGAATCATCTTTAGAACCAGTCATTCCTACTAAGTACATGTCTCCGTAATAGTCATAAACTTCTCCTAAAAATGCAAGGAAGTTTAATTCGAAATTTCCTTGGATATCTTCTGATTCAGAATCAGAAGATTCATCCCAAGTTTTAATTATGTGCGCCTTGTGTTGTTTAGAATGCTTGGACTGTGGCTTAAACCAACACTCATCAATAAAGTGACCGAGTTTCCCAGAATTATGACAAGCCAATTCAAGTTTATCAACCTTGTTACTTTTACTATCATAATCAGAAGTTCGCTTTGAGGTGCTAGGGGAACTAATTAGATTGATTATTCACTTGCGTACGTCTATTTGCAATAACATTTCTTTCTTCCAAAAGTTTCTTAAATTGAGAGGACATAACAACAAGTTGATTGTCAATCTTATCAATTTCATCTGATTCCACATCAGAGTCATCATCTGATTCAGATTTTTGTTTAACTACCTTATACTTATTTTTATTAGGATAGGGAGTTTTAAAAGAAACTTTAGAAGTATTGGTCAACTCATTCTTAGCATAAGATGTGAGAGTCTTCCTAAAGGCTGATTCAAGTTCCATAGTTCTCAATTTAGAGCTAAGAAATTCAGGTGTGAGAGAGGGATCATTAATCTCTTCTATGATATAACGTTTATGATCAAATCTAGGTGCAAGAGATCTCAGAATTTTAGCACACACATCTTTATCAGAATATTCAACACCATTCGCATGCAATTGGGTAATGATATCAGGGAAACGCATATAAATATCATTAGATGGTTCATTATCGTTCATAACAAGCATATTATATTGTTGAACCAACATTTGTGTTTTACATTGCTTTACTCTATCATTACCCTCGTGTACAATCACTAAAGTATCCCAAGCATCCTTACTAGTAGTGCAATGACATATACGTTTCAATTCATTTTCACTAACACTCATGAAAAATACATTTTTTCCCTTATTGAAATTGCTGATCCTTTTCTGATCAACAGTTAATTCAGTAGTTTAAAGTTTTCTAAAAATAGTGCTACCTTATGCTATAGCTGTAGTAGGGTACCTATAACCATTTTCAATTAACTCCCAAACATCATCTCCTAATGTGACTTAAATAAATGCTACCATTCTAATTTTCCAATAGGGAAAATTCGTGCCATCGAAAATAGGAGGTCTACTAAAATTTCCTAACCTAAGCAACTGACTTGAATCTTCCATTGAAACAAGATAAAATGAGTTTGACAAAAGTTTTGGAAAATGATCTTTTTAAAGTCTAGCTCTGATACCCCTTGTGAGCACCCACGATGCGCAAAAGACTATGTATGCGGAAGTAAACTATTGTCGATTAAACGCAAATTACCTACGAGTTTTATCGGTTATTCTAGGAGGGACCAATTCAAACTTATCTTAAATCTTTAACTTTATCTTACCATTGTCCAATTTAGTCAAAATGGGGGAGAGTTGAGTACATATTCTATTCTTGTGTTGTTGATATTCTTCATACATATTATGTATTGTTATTTCCCACACATTTAATTCTGTCATTTTAATATTTTGGTGGAGCAAATGCTACTAACTTGATTTCTTGGCAGAAAGTGTATTTATGTTTTGCAGGTATTCTCATGTATTCTCATCGGTCGTCTTGATTTGTGTCTTTTCTTTTTTAGGATGGGTGGGTATTTAGATACTTTTTTGTATAGGACATATTAGGAATTATTTTTCCTTAGTATATCATTTTATGTACTCAAGGGTTTTGTCAAAATTAGTCCAATTGAGGAGTTTGAAGGTACTTAAATAAAGCACACCCAGGGTTTGCTTTCCGTGCTTTCGCTATATAGGACTTCATCTAGTTGGACATAAATTTTGACAAAATATTTTTTGTAGTTAGGATTGTGTCCCGCCTATCAACTCCAAGCCCTCCTTGTTCGTCTACATAAAATGAGGTCTCCATTCAGTCTATCATCTAAGAAAAAGGTAATTTATCTACTCTATGGCTCATAGGATTTATTCTGTCACATAGGACAAGACACCACGTTGCATGTTCATTTTGTCTATCATACCTTATGATAAGTGATGAATTTCGTTGTAATAAAATAATTTTTTGAGGTCAAAACTTTAATTGAAGTTCTTATAGGAAAAATATTTTTGTGAAAATAAATTTTTGACACTAAATATTTTCACAGAATAAAATATGCAGAATTAATTTTTGAAGTTAAAATAAAAATTTTGTTTAAGTTAGTGTGGCCTTATGTGTGTGTGTATATATATATATGCGTGGCCCTTAACTGTTTTTATATTCGTATATATATATGAGTAAATGTATGATATTTTATATAGCCTTAACATTTGGCGATTAGACCCTTAGCAGATCATAGCTTTTGACCATGCGATTTGGCCATATTATTGTACATATGTGCTGTTGATTTTGCATTAGCTTTAATAGATTTTGTTATAGCCTAGTAGGACTTTTAGTTGGTTCCGATTTGACCCATCATAACAGGTCCTTGCTTCTATCGATTTGACCGCATACATGTGTAGGTATGTTAAATATATATTATATATATTTGGTATTATCTTGTTGGTTGTTAGAGCATCCGTACTGGGGGAGCCAGACGAAAGGTAGATCTACCAAATGAAAAGGGTTTTTTACCTTTTTCTCTACTTAGTCTGTACAGTGGTGGAGAAGGAAGGAATGGTATAATAACTTCCTACGAACTAATGTTGTTCGTAGGATGTTCCTACGAACAACATTAGTTCGTCAGAACTCAGATATATGATAAAAATAATTATTTATACTTCCTACGAACTTTATTTGTTCGTAGGAATTTTCTACGAACTTCAGAAGTTCGTAGGAACCTTCTACAAATTCAGCAAGCAATTTGCAACTTTAGAGAACCACTACAAATCGATGAACGGAATTTGTTAACTTATCCCCACCAGTGCAAACATCTGAGTTTGTAAAGATGCAAATTATGTTGGCAGTTAGCATCCTCATTATGGATGCTCTTACCTGCTAAATGCCCTGACCTCTTAGCTTTGGAAGATATGCCCATAGCATGTCTTTTGAAAGACCTTAGCATGGCTAGCTGACGCGTCTCTTTAAGTAGCCTAGGTAACTATTTTATATGAGCTTTTCAGAAGACCTTTTTGCCTTAATTTAAGTCAACGCTGGCTTGTAAGTGAGGCCCACGGTTTTATAAGAAAACCGAAAATAATTTTGGTCTTCCTTCACAAAAATGACACAGTATCATTTTTTTCAAACGGTGATAATTGTTAAAGTGCTTTACAGCTATCCCTATTCCTTCAGAATGATGTCATGTTGTTTTTGTACTGCACACTGTTGTTACATTACACAACAGTTGGTTTTAAATTGTTCCTATAAAACGATGTCGTGTCCAACGGTAACATAATTTTAGTGTGTTACAGCTGGCTTCAAGATATTTTTAAATGACACAATTTTATAAAACTGAAGTCACGATTTGTTTTTATAGCCTTCGAGTGTTTTTGAGTTTGTTACACACGTGTCAATTTTTTAATGCACTCATCTGTGTTTCTTTTACAACCTTTAGATTATTTTTAATCAATGGTTGTTGTGTATTCTGTATCAATCCATGTGATTCTTTTTTGCACCAATCAGCACACACTTGTGTACTCTATAAATAATAACCTTTGTGTATCATTTTTCAGGGGCTGAGAAAATCATTTTTGTGGCTAAACTCTGTCAAAATTTCTAGAGAGAGAGAGAGAGAGAGAGAGAGAATAAATCAGATTATATTTTTATCATCTTCAAGGGTTGATTTATGTTCAAAACTAAAATAAAGATTAGGCATCTCTCATTCTAAATCTGCACTTACAATTTTTCAAGTGTATATAATTTTTTGTAAGTGATTTCTCTCATCTTTGTGTGTATTATTTATATCAGTCTTTAGATCTAATTTTTTTACACAACACACATTATTCACGAAATTAATTTGTGTGTGTGAATATTCTATTTGTATCTTGTTTGTAAGATCTTGAATGTTTTTAAACATTTTATTTTAAAACAAATTTTTCAGAAAAATAATTTGGTAATATTCAGATTTATATTGTTTGTGGTTTAGAAAGTTAAAACTAAGTATTTGTGAGAAATAATTTGGGAAGATTTCATATCTTGATTGAATATTATTTTCTTTAGTGCTTAAGACTGTTTTAGACTAATCTGAAATATTTGTGAAAATAGTCTTGATAAGATTTTAGATTAAAATCTGATTTAATCTAATATTTATTTTCTGAAAAATAAGATTGTGAATATTTGACTTTGCGATTCTATTGAATATATTTGAAGTCATATTTTTGTGTATATGATCTCTTGGTTGTTTAAGTGATTTCCAGGAACTAATCTTCATTGTTCATATCATGTAGAAAATCACTTACATATATTCACTCACGTTGTATTCACGTTGACACATTTATTTTTGTAAATATTTGAACAATTGTAGTGTTCAAGATTTAAAAAGAAAATAAAGTTTTTCAAAACTGTATTGAAGGTCAAAAAGACTTGATTTGAGTTGACACAAGACTTGCGAAGATATATAGGAGATATAATCTGTTGCATTGCATTCGGTGTGTACCATTCAAGTGTGGGTGTGTCATCTAAGATAGAACACCGCACACGAGTACTTCACTAAGAACTAGGACAATAGGCACTGAGCCAACCTGTGCTAAAGAAGTTAGAGGGAAGGTGAATACGTAAAGAAAGCAAAGTGAACAAGAGATGCATTGTGAAGATAATTGCAGAAAGGCAATCAGGGCGGAGAGAAGCTTGGTCGAGATATGTAATATCTTGTTCTTATTTATCTTGCTTTGGGTCTTGTTGCATGAATGTATAATCATTCATATTTCATTTGGTTTTAGTGGAAATATTTTAGGTAACTCCTGGAGGAGTTCGTCATTTTTCCCGAGAAGGATTTTTGCGACGTTAAATAAATATCGCGTGCTTTACAATATTTGCATATCACCTTACATGAAAAAGTAGGTTTAAATAAATTAGAAAGTCGCTTAAAAACTGAATAGTTTATTATTTTGTAAATCATCTAGATTTAACAAAGATAATAATTTGGGCTTTTTAATGGACTTTGGAAATTAAATTCATTTTCATAAAGTTAACGATTCAAGAAAAGTTTGAATTGGTCCCTCCTATAATAACCGGTAAAACTCGTAGGTAATTTACGTTTAATCGGCAATCACTTCCGCATACATAGTCTTTTGCGCATCGTGGGTTTTCACATAATTGACCCTCTAAAACAAATAATGGTTTTGGCTTTAGCACTAGAAGCATGGGAACAGGAGGAGCCATTACCATCACTATCAAACCTACTTGAATCGTTTAAATCATTTATCAACTTTAAAATATTTTATTCAAGTAACAAATTCGACTCTTCCAAAGACAAAGATTTGTTTTTCAAATTTTTGACAATTTCTAAAAGGTTATCTGGGCCCCCTCAATTAAAGCAAACTTTTCCCTAAGAGTCTCTTCACGTGCCACAAACTCATTGATTAAAATATTTTTGTCTTCTTTGGCACAAACACAACCACTAGAATTTATAAAGTCCTTTAATTATTTTTCTAAAAATAGGACTCTATCGTCACTCTCCTTCTTGGACAATTTTGAAGTATTAAATTCATGGTCCAAAGAAACATATTTTTCACGATAAAAATCTCTTTGATTTTGAACCGTTTGCAAAAGATCCATCACGGATTTAAAACGAGAATTCTCTTTTTCCAAAAAATCAATTCTTTTAGCAAACATCAAATTCAAATGATTTATATCATCAAAACTATCGGAAAAATTGTGATTTTTCACAAAACTGATTTAAAAAAAATCAATATCACACAAATTTTGCGGAAAATAGGAATACACAATAAAATAGTGTAACCTGCTCTGATACCAATTTGTATGCATGTAGTTTGATTCATGGTTGCTATGCATTTTATCGTGACACTCCATGTTTTGATTATTTCTTCTTATCTGTCTATTTGAGGACATCATAAAAAGGGGGAGAACGAATTATGATTTTATGGGGGAGTTTGCATTATGGTTTTATGGGGGAGTTTGCTTTATCAATCACGTTTTACAAATTGGTATCAGAGCTTATTTAAGCGATCATCACTTTTACAAATTGGTATCAGAGCTTATTTAAGCGATCACCACTTTTAGAAATTGGTATCAGAGCTATGGCAAATAAACCAAACAAAAGTTTCAAAGGTTTTAAAACTCTTCTCTGTGTCAAAAGCAAGGCTTGGCATGATTTTTTATAAGAAATTTTGAGTCGGTTAACGTACAGAAGTAAACCAGCGTGTCAGTCAAAAAGTCACGTCGCTCGAACGAGATGCGCATGTCGTTCAAATGACATCGCGCGACATCTCAATGTCGCTCGAACGAGATGGTGATCTCGCTTGAATGACCTGAGCGACAAAAAAAAAAGGTACGCTTACTGCCTTAGAAAATTTCCTCAAAACTTTTCAAAACACATTTTTCTAAAACAGTTAACAACCTTCATATAAAAAACATTTATAAAAATATTTTCTATATCAAAGCTTTTTAAAACTCTTTTTAAAAATTATCCCAATACTCTTAATATGAAATGTAAATGAAACTTTAAACATTATCTTACCAAAGATCATATAGTTGGGTTTGAATGTTGAAGACAACTTGTAATTCAGATTCGTCTTTTGTATATACAATCTTCTCAATTCTTCGACGACTTGTAGTGGTATAGGACATAATTAATTGTGACGGACATTTATAAATTATGTCCTTACAAATATTTGTAAAAGTGGTGATCGCTTAAATAAGCTTTGATACCAATTTGTAAAATGTGACTGGGTAATAATTGATTAAATTCGCAAATTTCTAACTTGGCACACTTATTTAATTAGATTCTATTTTTAAACCAAATCAATTCCGCCCCTAAACATATAGCTACGTGTGTGCGTGTGTCAACCCATAAATAACTAAAGCACGCGACACAAATTTCAGGAAAACTCCCCGAAGGGCAAAACCTTTTAGGTTTACAAGACCATCGACTTACATACGATCTTGCTTTCGCCCACAAGAGTAACACACGGCCTTCGTCAAGGACGCGCTATACCACAAGGTTCTTTTCTAATGTCCTTGGGATTAATTGGCCCTCTAAAACAAATAATGGTTTCGACTTTAGCACTAGAAGCATGAGAACAAGATGAGCATTTACCATCACTATCAAACCTACTTGAATCATTTAAATCATTTTCAACTTCAAAATATTTTATTCAAGCAACAAATTAGACTCTTCCAAAGATAGGGATTTATTTTTCAAATTTTCAACAATTTCTAAAAGGGTATCTCTCTCCCCCTCAATTAAAGCAAACTTTTCCCTAAGAGTCTCTTCATGTGCCACAAACTCATTGATTAAAATATGTTTGTCCTCTTTGGCACAAACACAACCACTAGAATTTATAAAGTCCTCTAATTCTTTTTCTAAAAATAGGACTCTATCGTCACTCTCCTTCTTGGACACCTAGCGTAAAAAACGAGGTACGCTATAGAACTTAGAAAAATGATTCATTCTCAAATTTTGACGAAAAAGTCCGTTCCAACACTTAGAAAATATTTTGTAAAAATATCCCAAAAGCTCTAAGTGCAAAGTTAAGGTATTTAAAACATAACCTTACCAAAGTAAACTTTGAGCAAGCTTTTTGATGAAGAACCTTGATATATTCGGATCCGTCTTGATGTAGATTTCTCTTGAACTTCTTCGATGGTTGTAACAGTAATGACATGATTAATTGATAACGGACTTATAAAATAATGTCCTTACAATTCCCCTTGAAAAAGTTGATCCTTACTCTATCCCAATTTGAGACAGATGTCCCTTACTATTGCGGTTCTAACTTCACCCCTCTCTGTCTCCCAATCTTAATACCAGCCGTTGTGGACTCTCGCACAATTGCCGCTAGTGCCTCGGTATCCAGAATAAATTGTCCCTGCCTCTCCTGAACTGCAAGACCAGAAACAGACTTCTCTCTCCTATGACTAGTTCTCCTAGTATTCGCCATCTGAAAAGATAGGAACAAACAACATCAAACTCAGAAAACTAAGAGTACAAATCATCAAAAAGAATCAAATATAAGTAATGCGGAAGATAAAACGGACACACAACCTATGAGACCTAAGACCATGCTCTGATACCATCTGTCATACCCCGTAAAATTCTGGCGTCGCCCGCCACCAAAACTAACCCAGTGCGAGTAAATTAAATATCATCCTTTGCATGTGAAAGATATAAGACATATAAAATTTTAATCCAAAAGATAAGTAATTTGATCAATCTTAAATACAAATAACCCCCAACTGTTAGAACACCAAAGTGCGATATAAAAACCCAGCACACGCAATCTCCAAATATCTCAATAATTAAATAATTAAACTTCAACTGAAATCTCAAGACAACTTTGGAACTGAATTGCCCAATAAAACTCAAATGTAGTCTCATAATAAATGCGACGGAATAGAAAAAAATCTAACTATTAAAGAAATAAAAATAGCTCCAGTTGCATCTCCAAAAGATCTCCAATAAATCTTATGCAGCTACTCTGAATTAATTCCTCAAAAAGATTAGTCAACGCATGTGTTAGAGACAAAGCCCCGAGCATGAATACTGGTTACTCCCCTCAATTAGGGTCCTTGAACCCAGAAAATAGTGTTATATATATCAACCATAACAATAGAATATTTTAATTAAAAAGATAATTAATTGCCAAAAATAAATTACTAACTACACGCAAGGTTTCTTTAAAATTTGCCACACCAATATTATTTTAATTTACCCACATTCCCAACAATGTTAAATTTAATTAAACGAAATACGAAGATGATTTACCAAGATACACTTCCCCTAGTCAAAGTCGTCGTCTGACCCATTTCAAACTGTAGGCCCTCGGGATATGACAAGGTTCCACCCACACAACCGCCCCCTTGTCAAGGCCGCCGTATGATCCGTTTTTATCCTGTGATCCTCGTGATATAACAAGGTTCCACACACGACACGACATAAATCGTACTCTGACCGGTTTAAACAATCGGCCCCGACACATTATGTCGTCAATAAATTTTAATACCCGTTTTAGTCCTGCGGTATTAATTTCCAAAATTTCTCAGACTCATTATTCAAATTTAATTTCCCCAACCCTTAAAAGTAATGTGAAAATCCTCAAAATACCCCCTTAGTCCCAACTAAAAGTTCCCAAACACAAATTCGTCCTATCCTAAGTATAGGATGACTATAAAAAATTTCACTTCACCTAGACACCAATCCTAGGCTAACATATCGACAGTATAATGTAGAAAACCAGCCCCCACCCCAAATTATATACCCGCATAGACTCACGCTAACTAGTCCCATACCTAGAAAGCATAAATCGCAATTGTATCCCACTTACTAGTCCCATGCCTAACTGGTATGCTATAAAAAGGGTGAAAACAAATAACCTACATTTCCCAACATCCCTGAGATATAAAAATTATAATATTTCCATAAAGTGGCACAATTAAACATATATACAAATATTCATAACAACATTAAATTCCCAATTGCTTAATTTTAATTAAATGGTTGAAATCAAAGACACATAAATATTGTGATTTTTATAATAACAACTACATGCAAGTCCTATAATGATTATTATTTTCCAACACAAGTAACCGAATCAATCTAGGATTTTCCCATGAAATATCATAATTTACTTTATAAGGTCTCCTCTACATGCTCATACCCATAACATAATCGACGCCCGAACACTACCCAAAGAACAACAAGGTTATGAGTATTTGGTAGTATTAATATTTCATGCAAAACAGCCCCAATATTTATTTATTTAAGAATTACATTCATAAGTTATTTTAGAAAGCATGAGTTTAATGGAGGCTACAATTAAGACATGTAACACTAAGGAAAAATAATAGGATAAACATGCTTATGATTAGATGTAGAAAAAGTGATTAGAGATTAAAGTTCCTCTCGAAAAATGGATCAAAGACTCATCTTGAATCAACTTGGGACAGATTAGTCCACGCCTTCAAAATTAAGCTTAAAAAGTGGTTTTAATGGAGGCTAGGGTTTGGAGGTGGAAGATGATGGAAAATAGAGAGTCTTTTGGTCAAGGGCTTGTAGAAGATGTGTTTTAAAAACCTAGCCTCGAAGTCCATTTATATAATTAGGTTGAAGATTTTTAAAATCACAAAAATCGACAAAACAGAAACTTGCAGCGCACGAAATCTGTTAAGGTCGATCGATCAAAATCCTAGAGTCAATCGATCACTCAGAAATTTTGATTCTCCCAAGTTAAATTAAAACCAAGGGATAATTATTTAAAAATCATTTAAAAATTCGTTTTAACTCCGATTTCGAAATTGATTGAAAATATCGTCTTCAAAAATAAAATCCAACATTTTTAATCAAGAAAAATATTTAAATCAAAAACTTTATTGTCCTCCATTTTCCAGAAATTAATTTAAAATACCCCCAAAATTACGTGGGTTATTATAATTTCGTCAAGAGAAGCATTTTCCTAATTCAACTATAATAAATTATAATTTGGATTAAAATTATAACATATGCGTCAACCTTATGCGATCTACCATCCTACCACTTTATATCCGCCTTCATAAATGTATATAGAAATAATAAAACAACATCTAATAGTCAACAACCACAAACATATCAACCATGGATTCATATCTTTAATTCGGTTACATAGGAAATCAAAGCATAAAAAAATAATGCAGTGAAATGATATTCTCAAGCATATTTATATGTGAATTAGTATGTTTACAATCACACTATATAAAGTAAAATTTTCAAGTTAGACATTTGGTAATGGGCATTATCTAATTTTGTATCCATTCACAAGTCAATTATGAATTCCTAGTTGGGCTACATTTTGGCATATATGGACATTAGTAGTTAATAAAGGTCACACAAAAACTTATTTTCACTCCTTAGAACATATTGTGAAAGATGTGAATTTATTTGAAATAAAAAAAAATTACTTTGTATAAAAAAGTGGAGTGAATATCATAAAACTTGGGAAAAACATATAGCATTGGTCATGAATATCAGTTTTTTCCTAAAACTCGTTACATTCACAAGTATCATTAGCTTAGTAATTTAAAAGTAGACAAAGATAGTTTAGATACTCATAATAGTTATCATATGATTTAGTTATGACCAAAATAAAGAAGTTCTACCCAATAATAATTGGTAACAACTATTGAAGTCCTTCCCAAACTCAATCCAAATGTTTCCATTGCCTTCACAATTTGCATTATTTCTCATGCGAGTATTTTGAAAAAATAAATAGTACCAAATAAAATCATTTACCTATACAAAAAAAGTCATCATAATGAAGAATAAATAAAATATTTTGATGATATGCTTACTCATTATCGCCCCTCACTGTATTGTATCTCTTCTTAAGAACAAAATGAACCAAGTGTAATGAAAAAACATTGAGTATACATTACCATATTATTAAAAATTGAAGGGAATGTCTGGAAATATGAAAACGTACAAAATGAATCAGTGATCTTTTTAAAGTAAGAAGGCTACAATTATCGAAGCACAAAAAACATATTTACAAAAATAAACAAAAACTTAACTTATCTAAAGTAGAAACTCTTATTACCATATTTGAAATCTAGATTCCAAAAACAGTAAGTTTCAAACCCCATGTTCTAAAAATAATAGATCTATATTACAAACTCGATATAAAAAAACCTAATTTTGTATTGATCCAAAATGATAGAGAACATACAATTGGGAAGGTAAGCAAACCTCTCAGCAAAAGTCTTGTTTAGTATGCATGCAACGATCACCTCGTAAAACTTCAAAAAACTTTTCACTCCCAAAGAAGACAAATACAAAATCAGTTTTTGCAAAGCCAAAATAAAAACATTTTAAACCAAACAAACTTTAACAAAAAAATATATATTTATCTTTCCTCGATATTTTTTCTTATGGAATTGGGTAAAGATTTAATCAATCAAGGAACCTACACCAATAAACCTAATTATTCAATAGCTAAGAGAAGTATCCTAGCGTAGAGTAATTAAACCACACAAACTAAAAGAAGAACACATACTTATAAAAAAATCTAAATATAAAATCTAGAATTGGGATCATAATAACATATGACGATATGCACATTAAATGGTTTCCAAGATTGAACATGGCTTGTATGAAAATGTCAATTTAACGAAATAGGTAATGTCACGACCTCGACCCAAAATTAGTAAGGAATGAGTGTATTAACATGCCACCAAGGCAACGAATATTCTTGTTTTAAAATATTTCTTAGAATAATTGCAACGGAAATACAATCACATGGTTATGAATCGTAAAATATTGAAAGTAAAGGAATTACGTCAAGAGATCTTTCTAAAGGAAATTTCCATTATATTGAAAGTAACAACGAGTTACAACTTAAGACAAAATTTAAAACTTATTACAAGAGAACCAAACATGCTTTATATGATATAATAAACATTTTACTCAAGGTAACAAAAAAAGCTCTTAAAGTTGAATCTTCAACATGGTCCTTTTACGTCCCCTCCTCGAGCCTACTTATTTCCTGAAAAATGACAATTTATACAACATCAGCTAAAAGCCGAATGAGAATCAATCTCCAGACATTCGCGGTTTTTCAAAAAATTGATACCTATTCAATTTCGAAGAGAAGGTATATACACACACACACACACACACACACACACACACATTTATATATATATATATATATATATATATATATATATATATATAATAAGGAGTAGAATTTGGGTTACTATTCCATAAATTATGACACAATTAAGGATCCACATTAAGCCAACAAGGAAAAAAATGAAAGGTTGAGATTGATTTATTCCATTTTACTCTTTTGCCCCTCTATTTTTTTTTTCCACTCTTTTACCTCACTCCTAATTAGTTTCTCTCTCTTACTTTAATTCAAAATAAGGGTTAAATTGGTAACTTAACCAAAAAATCATCAAAGATTCACCAAAAGTCGTTCTCTCTCTCCTCCTCCTTCTAGGGTATGGCGTTCTCTCTTTCCTTACGAAAAATGAGTACAAGAAGGAAGGACTACGATCTACACTTTTTACATGGAGAAGGAACAACTTTTGTTATGCGTTTTCCATTTTTCATCTTCCTGTACACGATGAATTTTTGGGTATGCATTTTCTCTCATCCAAGTTTACTTTTGTAGATACGTATAAAACATGTCTCCCTCATTTATTGTTCTTTCGATTTAGGTTTAGTAGATCTAAATCAAAGGTGACAATGGCTAGGTTTTTTGGTTGGTTCTAAATCAGGATTAGCTCTATTTCTTTTATTTGTTATATGTTTAATCTCATTCATGTGTATTGTTATGCAGAGTTTGTATATCTCAGAGGATGGCTTACATAACTTTGGTTCAAATTAGGTATACAATTTTTATTTTTGGCTATTTTGGTACTAAGTGTAGAGTTGGTTTATTTACTATTAAGTGTAGAGTTGTGATGGTGTATGTCGTACTTTTTCCATTATTTATATATCTACTGAACCCTTTGATTGGATGAACATGCAATTGGCATTATAGTGTTTCATTATTTAGATATCTATGTTGTCCTTGATTCATTTTTTTATTAATTAGATATTTGTGGTTTTCTTGATTCATTTTTCCTCCCCCGATTTGAGGTCTGGATGGTACTTTAAGGGTATTATGCTTTAAGTATTGATACTCATATTTTGATTATGAAATTTTTGTGTTAGAAAATGTATGTATGATTATATTTTTGATATACACACTAAGCATAAACACATTTTATTCTCTGTTTGTTTTTTATGTGAGAACTTTAGTTTATTGTTAAGATTATGCAGTTGAACTTTTGAAGATTTTATCTTTGTGTATGCCGATTTCAGTATTATCTTTTGAACCACTTCCATGTTAACCCCCCTCCTTTAGATGTCGCGAATTGACAGGGCATAAGATTGAAATATTATATTCTTTGTTGCTCATCTAATGTTTTTTTCCAGAGATCATGCGGAATCAAAAACTCATGTTTTAAGTTTGATCGTTGTTGTTAATATTAAACTGACATTATTAACTTTGATTACACATAAAAATTAATGTATTCAGATATTATTGAGTTTAGTTTTTCAAGTTGCTATTAATATCATTGGTGCTTTCTTTTATTTAGTGTCAACAGTGGGGAAAACCTATCTTTTATGATCTTATTTAAAGTAGTCCAATTTAAGTGGGATGTGACCGTGTTTTGGCAAGTAGTTCAGGTTAAAACTATAACACTCATCCACATCTGCCTATTTAATGTCAATATTCCTAATAGGGTTATAGTTTCCACCGATGCTATTCAGTTTTTACAATTTTGGCTTTGAATTTTACTGTAGAAGGTTTCATCACTTCTATGTATATGATGAAAAATGGAAAATTTTACATCACAATTGATTTTTTTGAATCATCTTTGTTGGTAATTTCTAATACTGTCGTTCCTATTTAATTAAATAGAAAAGCTACAAACATGGTGAAGTTTAATTCCTATATTTCAATGATATTTATCGACTCCATTTTTACCCCCGTTGGGTTATTTTCTACACAGAGCTCAGGTTCACTCTTTTAACAGCTATAGTGATTTATATTACCTTTATGGTTGTTTGCAATTCAACCACAAGAGTGTAATACCCTTTAATTTTAATAACTTTTAAAATAAGTTAAATTAAAACTTAATGAGATTAATTAGAATTAAATATAAATTAATTAATTGGGATTAATCTGGATTTTATATTACTTGTGTATATTGAAATATATGATGCTAGATATTACTTAGTGATATTTATGTAATTTATGAACATGATGTTATTTATATTGTCGTGAGTTACTAATACGGTAATTATGAAACTTAAGTCAGGACACGGTATGGGACGTGTCGGGACTAATTTAAATAAATAAAAAGGAAATATTATTTTATATCAATCTTATGGTCGTTTCGAATGCGCCAGTCATAAAAGTCTATTCGGGTATTGGATTTGGGTGTCGAGTCACTTTGGAGATGAAAGGACATCTCGAAGGGGTATTTTAGTCATTTTAATTGGGAGATGAATAGTAATTTCGAGATTTGTCTTATTATAAAGGTGATGGATTAGAGGAACGTAGGTTCATTTCATTTTATCACAAAAAACTTGAGAGTTCTTAGTTTGATAGAAAGTGAAGAGTTTTTTAGGAGGATAAGAGGTTGCTTAGCACTACACCAAATCTGTCGAATTGTCACGGTCATTGACCTTGACAAGTTGGACTTGTCTAGGTCAATGATCGTGGCAATTCTGGGGGTGACAACTTTTGTTGTCACGATCAATAACCGTGACAAGTTCATTAGAATTGTCACGGTCCTTGACCTTGACAAGTTTTGTCACGGTTAAGGACAGTGACAAACTCGTGACATTTAATAAAAAAATTATCACGGTCAATGACCGTGACAATTTTGGGCAGAATTGAAAAAAAATCTGCTGGGAAGTATGGCCACTGCCACTGCCCAGCAATATATTTCTACCTGTTCAAACATCATATATCAAAATAAAATAGAGATAATGCAAATATACATTCAAAACAATATGCATCACGATATAATCCAAATATAATTCAAATGTAACCACTAAAAACAATTCAATTCAAATAATGTCACTACATGTCTGGGTAAGGTTAGCTCTGAGGAGGTGAGTAGGCCACACGATATACGAATTCACACACCCAGCAATATACATCATGCCGTATTGTTTGCGCAACCACAATGGGGAGTTCTCCTTCCCGGTATCACATGTGTGACGAGCACCTTGGACTCGATGTCTTGAAGAGAACGTCTATGAACTGGCATACCCTGGACGGTATTCGGGTCCCACAACCCCCGCCCTATCCGCTGGCCATCAAATATGTCCAGTATAAACACGCTCGTCCAACCAAGTTTCGACATCGATGGGTCAAAGGGATCCAAATAGGGGACTGAATCATCAAAGTTTGCACGTGTCGGCGATGAAGCAGCGCGGTCCACATCCTCGTCATCCTGCACCACGTCCTCCACCACCTTCTCTTTCCCTTTCCGCTTACGATTTCTGGCCAATGAACGCTTGAAGAATGAAAACATATCTTGGACCGTCGCATCCAAACGGGACAGCTTCGCATCATGCGAGTCCACCATTCGAGCCAACCCCGTGTCGCTCATCTCTAATCCGATGATCCTAGATTTGGCCACTTGCGAGTTCACCCCCTTGTCCTCCCCTTACGATCAGCGCCAAGTACTTGGTTAAGTGCGTCTGTGGATAGAGATGCCCTATCGGCATCAGACTGTGACTCATGCACTTTCTTAACCTTTGCCTAAAATGACAAAAATCACATGATTAGTTAAATAAGTAAATAAAAATAATTATAATGTAATTAACAAAAAGTAAAATGTCGGATTACTTACAATCGTGGTCGCGATGCCCGAGGACACATCCTTATCCTTCCCCTTCTTTGTTCGAAAAGCCACATAAGTATTGAGCCTATGTGGCCTACCCCCAGGGCCACTCCATGTCCCCTAAAATAAAATAAAGCTAAATTAGTATCGGCCCCGTAGAGTAAAATAATGCAGAATAATATATTTTTGTAGTTATAAAAAATTAAATCTTACCATCATCCTATGCTCCACCTCGGCGTAAGACGTCTCGTCGGAGTAGTGCACGTCCGTCTTTTTTGCCCGATTCTCCCTCCCCGATTGGCGAGATGCCAATTGTCGCTCCCCGATCTCATTATCAATGAACTTTTGACATTGTGCCAATGAGATCGCCTTCTTCGGTGGGATGGATTCACGCATTCAGATAACAGACTCTCGGGTCTTTCCAAAGTACCGGGTCCGCATATTTTTCTTCCACGTCTTGTGTTGCTCCCTCAACTGCTCCAAGACAGAATCACGTAGCTTTGGATCCAGGTTGAATTGTTCCTGTCCAACAAACACAATGTTAGTTAAGAATAAATATAAATATAAATATAAATATAAATATGAATATAAAGTGAAATTGAAATTGAAATTGAAATTGAAATCGAAATCGAAATCGAAATCGAAATCGAAATCAAAATCAAAACTGAAATATTCATATAAATATAAATATAAATATAAATTAAATTGAAATCGAAATCGAAATCGAAATAGAAATTGAAATTGAAATATTCATATAAATATAAATACATTACATGTAGTGCCACCCAAATAGCTAACTTGAGCTCATTTGGCTCCTCCCTCCAACAAGTGTACCCTGGGCCGATGATCGTCTTTACCAGCTCGAGGTATCTCACTAATAGCCCCATCTTGTTCTCGATGGTCATCCCCAATTTGCCATATTTATGGAGCCTAGGGGTCGAGGAGCCCTCGTCGCCTCTGCTACCACCGAGCCCAGACGACATCATCATAATCTGCATCATCATCCTCGCATTAATACCTGAAGGAGACATTTTCTGTAAAAAAAAATGTTGTTATTAATAGAAATCAAAATGAATTAGAAGAAGACATGCAAATATATACAATTACTACAAATCCAAATGAATTTTTACTGTTTAACACCTCAATTCTGAATTCCAAAACAACAGCATCTAGCTCATAATACGTACAATTACTAAAAATCTGAAACATCCCCACCCCCACCCCTACTTCCCACACATACGCACACTACACAAGAGTGAAAATGAAAAAGTGAAAATCAATTAAAAGCATTAAAAATGGATTGATAAAGTACAAATTGGAATATTTATTACAAATTAAAAAATTGTTTCAAATTCGAGTTATCATAAAAAATGGATTGATATTCGGTAGGAGCGATTAATTCATCCACACTTGTATTTAGATGCTTTGTCCCGTGTAGGAAAATTGACCACGACACATTACTGATATACTCTGAGTAAAAAACTTGGTTAACTTTTTGAAATGCACAAACGAACAGCTCATCGCTCACGTGGTCGTTGCTCTTCAACTTGGACAAGTCAACCATGATCAAATTGGTGACAGTATCAACTTTACAAGCATATTTATCCTCAACTCTTACCCAGTCACAGTAAAATACAACCTCTTTGAGGCTTATATAATCCAATTCAAATATATTTCGAATTACACCATAGTAAGTCATTTCAGCTTCAACGAGGTTTTTATCTTTTGCGCTCGCACGAAAGAAAGTAAGAGCCTGGTATGAAATGCCCGAGTTCTGTACATTTGTACTTTCCTCGTACACCTTTGCTCCGAATACTTAACCGTTCACTCGATACTTTTTATACTCTTGTTCCACGAACAAGGGTCCAGTGGCTAGACGAGCAAGCCTTGATGTCGCATCACCCATCTTTAAGAGATGAGAATATAGATAAATTAATTAGATTAGTTGTGAAGTTTGAGTGTAATGTAACGTTATATAAAGACCATTTTCATTATAATTACCTCTTGTGACAACCACAGCCTAAATTCGTTGTCTGATTGTACCATTGTTTTCCGTCTTTCATTGTTCTCACGAGCTTCATATTTTTTGCATATTACAAAATTAATCATGTATAAAATATTCTAAAATAATGTTAAACATTAAAATAATTTAAACTTACTTTTTCCATTCTTCGACATATTCATGTGTGTCAAATAGATAATGAGCTACTTGTTCATGTTGCAAACTCGTTAATTTCACTCGTTTTCCCATCACATGACCACCATAATCGACGAACTCATCAGTGTCATCAACGTATATATTGATGACTCCACGGTGATGTATTCCTATGCAATTGATTCTGCAATGTATCGCGTATTCTTAATGTAATCTTTAAAAACTTTCATCAATCTTTCAAACGGATACATCAACCGATATCTAATTAGACCACAAAGAAGTGCCTCGTCGCATAGGTGTACCAACAAGTGAACACTTATTTCAAAGAATGTTGGGGGAAAGTACTTCTCCAACGCATAAATCGCTTCAGTCACCACCAATTTTGCGGCCACTATGTGTTCTCAATTGGATACCTTCTCACACAAGAGTGAGAAGCTAATACTAATTTGCATAATATCCCTCCGTAAATCCTTATGCTTGGAGAAACCCTGCTTAACCAATAGAGGAAACAATTGCATGATCATATGCCAATCGTGGGACTTACACTTATGTAAATCATGAATAGCATAATTCATAATCCTCTGCAAGTTGGATGAAAAATTAAATGGGCGCTTCAAATTATATATTGCGTCTAAAAGCACCTTCCTTTCCCCACTCGTCAAAGTAAACGCACCAGGGGGAATTATTATCCTTCCCCTACTATCTTCTTTCAACCATAACTATTGCTTATGTTTCAATGATTTAAGGTCTTTTCGTGCATTTTATCCATCCTTCGAATGACTCCCCCAAGGCAAGTGCCCACAATATGTTTAGTAAAGTTCTTCCTACATGCATCACATCCAATACATGGTCAACCAGGTTATTCTTACAATAAGACAAGTCAAATAAAATTAACCTCCTAGACCATGCCTTTCGTGTCTCAGTTTCATTCTCAGTTAGGGTCTTCTTATGCTTGTATTCTTAAATTTAGGATTCTTACCTAGCATATTAAGGCCACATTCAAAAGATTTACTTTTAATTTTTGAGCCTGAAAGTTATCTCTGCGGTAGCCTATGTTCAACCCCGCCCAATAAAAAATTGGAACCTTTCTCAAATCTGAAACTATGAGCTGAGGGTAAAAACCTCCTATGGCAATGATATACATTTTTTGAGCTAACAGATAGACGAATAGATTCAGTCTCCTCTCCAAAAATAGGACACCCCAAATAACCATGTACTACACAACCAGATAATGTCCCATAAGATGGAAAACCATGAATTGCCCACATCAACAGACCTTTTAGCGTAAACTCTTCTTTTCTAAAAGAGTCAAATGATTTTATACCCTCTTCTCACAACTCATTTAATTCTTCTACCAAACGATCCAGGTAGACATCGATGTCATCACTTGGTGACTTTGGCCCAGGTATAAAAAAGACATCATCGAAAATTTAGGTCTCATACACTATGAAGGAGGGAGGTTGAGTGGGACTAGGATCACTGGCCATACACTATAATTGGTGCTAAGATTTCCAAATGGATTGAAACCATCTGTTGATATAGCCAAACGAATGTTTCACTGTTCTCGAGAAAAATCGGGAAACTCATAATTCATCCTCCAAACTATAGAATCAATAGGATGACGCATGAGATTACCCCCTACTTATTCCCTAGCATGCCAAGTCATTGCCTCCACTATCCATGGTACTGTGAAAAATAACTTTAATCTAGGCCCAACGGGAAAACATTTCAACACTTTCTGAGGCACTTTTGAGCTTGTGCCTTCCTTACCAGTAGATTGGACATATCTAGGTTCATCGCATACCGGATAACGATCGAGACTTTCATACTCCTTTTGGTATAGTATGCAGTCATACACACAAGCATGAATCAATTTATACTTCGTTACCAAACCTTTCAAATTGTTCTTCATAATAGAATAGCTATTTGGAAGCGTATTCTCCTTGGGTAGTAAGCCCTTCACCCATTTCAGAATTCTCGTCACGCTATTGCCAGACAAATCGTACTGCGTCTTCAAACTGTGTAAAGCAACCATGGCATGTAAAGTTATTTGATCTTTCTCACAACCAGAGTATAACGGTTGGGTCGCCTTAATTTTAAACTTTGGTAGTCATCATCAAGGTTTATCGTGATATCTTCACGATCACTTGAACCTTGCACATCATCAGTAACCTCATTTTCCACTGCTTCATATACTCCGTACGCATCATCAACTAAATCCTCTAACATATTATTATCTACGCCGTCCCCTTCTACATCTATCCTACTTTCTGAAGGTTGTTGTGAAGGTTGTTCGGGGACAAAATGAACTTTCAATTCACTGTGAAAACTCTAAAATCAATAAATATCTTGCATACCCGATCTTAACAAATGTAGTTAAACTGTTTTCCACTCAAACACCTTACCATTCTTACACCTAGCACACGGACACGGAAACTCTTCATCATTATGAGATGTCTTTGTGTATTTCACAAATTCATTAGCACCTCTGCAAAATGCATCCCCCATTCTATTTGTCTCACCCATCCACTCTTTGTATTTCGGATATCCCATCATAGCTACCACAACTAATCACATATTAAAGGTAAGAAGCGTATATTCATGGATTAGTATAAACAAAACTTAGATTTATAGTATGTTTCATTTAATTATGTCTTATTTATATTCGATTTTTAAATTTCAAATTCAAATTCAATTGATAATAGAAATTCCTATTTCCTCCATTTCCTCTAAAGGGTGAGTGGTCCTATCCCATTCAAGACCACATATTTCTATAATATACTTAATAGCTCAGGCACATTGTTACGATTTGAGAAAAATTCAGTATAATATCCCCGTAGTTCTCCAAGTACACGACGTAGATTAGAAAGTGTGAGTGTTATTTGAATTGATCAACTGAAATAACAGTCACACCTGTCAATCTAGTATGTACCCAGAGAACATTAGGATACGACTGCAGAACTTGTTCCAAAAGTAACAACTTTAAGCCTCTAAGAATATTATTATACATAAATTATGCAGTCCCAAACTGTCCAAACGGGACAATTCGAGAGATCTCATTACAGGGGTAATGACTCTCGAACAGGTCTAAGGGCTATTGAATGCGTACGCATAAGAACTAGAAGGCTAGTATATATGCGCACTATATGTAATTTCAATTATGTTTCATTTAATTACCATAATATATATATATATATATATATATATATATATATATATATATATATATATATATATATTGTTCGTTATACAAAGTAATTTTTAAAAAAAGTTGAAAAATTCCACCCCCATATGGACAATAATCCAGTGGTCATGCCACTTTTAAAATTAACCAACCCAACATCGATCCACTATAATCCAACCGTAATGGCAACAATAAATGTGTATTTCGTACTCCTTCTAATTCATCTACTCAATTAATTATTTTCATCAATTAAACTAATAATTAAAGTACACGATTATTAATTTACTAATTTACAATGATGGGAAATCCTACTTACATATGAAAGGGGTACTAATTATTAATTTACAAAAAAAATTAACATCAATCAATATTAAATCAATCAATTCTTTTACAATGGGCACTACAATATGAGGGGTAATATCTAATAACCCAATAAAAATTTAATTAAAAAAAATACACACACAGCCCCCCACACCCCCGCCCCTAGCCCTGTCCCCTCCCCCCCACTGCCACTGCCCACCACATGTACACACACATACACACACGCATATATACACACACAAACACACACACACATATATATATATATATATATACACACATACACACACACGCACATACACCCCCTCCCCCCCCCCCCACATTTACACACACATATATACACACACGCACATATACATACATATATACATAAATGGAGGAGAAATAGAGAGAGAAAACGTACCAAAGCTGTAGAGAGAGAGTGTGTGCAGTCGCTAGAGATAGAGAGAGAAATGGAGAAAATTAGAATCGATGGGAAAAAAGAAGAGGGAGGGTTTTTTTACTGACAGAATTGTCACGGACATGTCACGGTCCTCGCCCGTGACAACTTTATATGATTGTCACGGTCAATGACCATGTTAAGTCCATGACAGTTGTACTTGTCACGAATTTGTCACGGTCATTAACCGTGACAATACCTTATCATGAACTTGTCACGGTCAATGATCGTGGCAAAAAATGCATGTTTTTTGTCACGGTCATTGACCGTGACAAGGCTGGCTGGTTGAAGGGTGCCAATTTTACCATTTTGGTGTAGTGTAGGAAGGAGGAGAGACTTTTGGGGCAATCCAAAGGGCATTTAACCACCTTCTACCACCAGTACCACCACCGAAAAATGAGGAAAGGATTCTACACCATCATTACCAAAGGTTCAGACCTACATAATTAAGGCAAGTATAATTCTTACTTTATTTTATTGCTTATAATATCCATGCTAGATAGGTTAAGTAAGAAGTATGAACTTGCATGATTTAAGGATGAACTCTAGAGTTTTTGAAATTTGTTCTTGATATGAAAATTAGATAGAATATAGCTCTTTCTTTTTAAATGACTTAATCATCGAATTTTGGGTTTTAAATAATAGAAGAAGTCTGAGTTATTATAATTTTTGGAGAAATAAGAACCTATGAGAATTCTAGGAATAATAGGATTTAATCCAAACTATTTGATGATTTTAGTTTGTTTGATTATTAGAAACTGATCATATATCTTGATATATCAATTGAGATTAATTAGGAGAAGTTTTGGATTAATTTGTGTTGGTTTTAATGGGAAAGAAAACGGATAAAACGCTTGAATTTTTTTTTATTGAAAATGACGAACATTGTATGATAATTTTAGGATTGTTTTAAGAGGAAATTGGTAGTGTGCTTAAAATTTTTTGTATAAAATCATGTTCTGCACAACTTTGTAGTTTAAATTTTTTTCAAAATAGGAGCAGAAAAGCCTCAGAATTGTAATTTTATATTTCTGGCAGAATGTACCTTTATCGGGAAAAAAAATAATTGGAAAATAGTAATTTGGCCCATGGTGAGATTTTATTAATTTTGGTACATTAACAAGGGGTGAGGGACTTGGGTTAATGTTGGAAAATTATTTGTATTTGAGGATTAAATTTTTGTGAGAGATATCAACATAATTATATTACGATTTAGAGGAGAATAATCATTATATAAAGTAACAGTGATATTGATGATATATTTACGAGTACTTGGGTCAGATAAAATATTATGTGAGTGATAACGACATAAAAACAAAATATGATGATAATCATGATTACAAGTGTGGGTAGTATTCAATAAATATGACGGGTACTTGTGAGAGGATGAATTCCTAATATGATATAGGTAGTGTAAGTACTTAATTTTATATAGGTAGATCATAATCCCTATTTGATTAATTGATAATTTAAGTGTATGACATACCTAGCTTACTTGCTATCGACGGGAGATTTTCACGTGAGGGCAGTCCTATCCTGATAAATCAATGGGATTTTTGACTTGTCGCTTGAGAACATAAAAGCAAAGTATGGTCTATAATTGAGAATGATAGTGATGATGGTCATATGGGTGTGTAGGTATTTGCTTAGCCCATAGGCTTGAAATTATGTTCGCCTTCAAAATTTATGGTTGATATTTGTGGTTCGAGGAATCTTTACCGAACTTATAGTCCCCTATACGACGACAAGCTATACTGGGACATGATAGAAGAGTAATGCATGCACCGCAGCTGTGTCTCGAGATGTCGTATTGTATTATATATATGTATATATATAATAAATTGAATGAATATTTATATACTGGTTAGATCTATTATCTGTGTGAATTAAGTAGAATTGAAAGATAATAATATGTAATTAATTAAGTACGATAATGCTTAATTATGTCGAATAATTAAAAGGCTTATCCATGTTGAATCTTATTGAATATATGTATAAATTATTGTATGAGAAAATATGCGGGATAGATATGGGCTATGATTAGTTGATTCAATTATGAACTAGTTTGAATGGACAATAGTAACTAGTATGATTTAGATGTACGTTAGGTGTGCACTCTAGATAAGAGGTGAGAATCTCAAGAGAGAGTTCAATAATCTAACATATATATTATAAGTGATAAATATTGCAATTATTCACTTGCTGTTTTCAAAACTATTTTTACCATCGGGCTCTGGCCCATTTCCTTGCCTATTCTCTTTTCTCTTTTATATCTTCCATATCAGGTGTCTAGCCAGAGGGACACCAGCTATATAGGATTATGATAGTTGACGAGCTATGGAGCTGTGGAGTATTGTTTAGACGCCTTCATTTATTTTATTCATACTCTGTAGTCATCTTTCATTCAGGGCATGTCACCCAAGTGGATTTTAGATATTTCTTTTCTATTTGAGTTAGGATTTTATACTCGTGTCGTTGTGTTAAATTTAATATTGTTGGGCTTTATGTATTGAGATATTTTCTAGAAAATTTATTCCAGTTGCATTTAAATTCTATTGTGATATCTATTCAGTTTATTATAGTTATGGAATGGAATGTGTAAAATTGTTCGAAATGGTAAAATGAAATTTCTATTGGAAAGTTTTTAACACTAGCTTAATTGAGTATTGGGTGATAGGAAAATGTTTTCAACAATGATGATAATAATGAACCAACTGTATATTATGATTTAATTGGGTATGGGACTGATCACCCGATATTTAATTAGGCTGGGTGTTACAGGTGGTATCAGAGCATCAGGTCCTAGTGTCCTTTAGGGTCTGTATGGCTTACTATGCTTTCATCTTAGAGTTCTTTGATGTAGAGCCCTAATATTAGGAATGTTGTATTCATCCTTATGCGATGGAAATTCTTACTTCCGCGATTATCTATATGAATGTTGAACGCATTCAATATATTTCGACTTTCAGATGACACATCATAAAGAACAAACTAACACTGATGGGAAAGTCAATGAAGAACAAGGTCAACTAATACCTCAGGTACACCCAGAGAGAGTATCAATCGCCAAAATCGTACGTATTATGGCAAAGGAAGTTACAATGACACTTATAGGGGCAAAAGAACAAGAGAAGATAGTCAATTTGTCATGGTAGGGGTAAACAATTACGGGAAAATACCTTTACGACAACAACAAGTTCCTCAGAATTGTCAGGACCATGAAGGTAATGGAATTAGCAGGAAGAAAAAACAACGTCAGAACCCACAAAGCCAGGGAAAGAATGAAGTCATAAAAAGGTGTTTCATATGTGGAAGAGATGGCCATAAACGTCAAACTTTTTCGGATAAGACTCGAGGGGAAATCTGACCTGAAAAGCAAGAACAACAAGGCTAAGAAAAACAAAGACTTTCAGGACTCTGCTATAAGTGTGAACAGCAGGGTCACAAGTGGAGGAACTGTCCTCAACCTGATATTTTCTTTCACCAAGATACTCAACAGGGTCAACTGGGCCAAGAAGGAGGTGGAAATGAGAAACAGAACCATAATCAATAAAATCTTAATAGGGGAGAGTTCACTAGACGATGTTTTATGTGTTGTAAGACTGGCCACAAGAGACATAACTGTCCGGGTAAGGGAAAAATTTCAACCACCGCTCGCGAATGAGGGTATGTTTTCTATCTATGGGGTTATGGGGTGCATACTGATTGACACGAGGACCTCACATTCATTTGTAGCTATTATAATTACGTGGGCCATCGGGTTATTAGATTCGGCCAATATCATTGTTATATATGTAGACTCACCGATGGGTAGTGGGACGCCTATTTTCTTTATATGTCGTAGCGTAAGTTTGATTTTATCAGAGATTTACTTATTTTAGACAATGCCGAGTATGATGTGATTACCAGCATTGATTGACTAGTTGTATATAAGGCCAAGATTGACCGTTATAGCCAGCGTATTGTCTTTGACAAAAGAGTGAATAAGTATACTTATATATAAATAGACAAAACCTGTTGAGAAGTTACATATTATAGACTAAGGACCTGAGGAGTTTCGATGACTGACTATTTTAGGTAATAGTGTATCGGGGGGTTCCTTGTTTGGATTTCGCTCTACGAGTCACCCCGCGCATGAAACTAACGAACCTTGGGAGTCAAAGTAAGTTGGGTCTTTATGATATAAGTTTATAACTTTTAATATTATATGTATATATATTTATCAGAGAGTTATGAGTTGTGGCATGAGTTAAGGCTAATGGAGTCGCCAAATGTGAATGTGAAAATCATTGTGATACGGATTATATTTTAAGTAGTTAGTTAATTAAGGGTAACCTTATAGAGGAATCACATCCATTTAGATCTTATGATGGAATGTACACGCGTAGGGTGTATGGACGCCCTGGATGGTTGGATTGTAGTATTTTCCATAATTGTGACACAGTAAGTATTCTTAAGGTTAATGAAAGTAGAAGTTGTGACTTAATGATTTAGTTGTTTTATGATTTAGGACCGCGACTCCCCAAACTTTTCCATGAGGATGGTATAGGAAGGATTGGGTAAGGTTTAACTCGAGACATTTGAAACTAAATGGTAAGGCTTGGTGTATAACATCAGTGGGGGTATTTGGTAATGTACTGTATGGGCGGCACGACAGAGATTGCATGAGATGTGATATTAATATCCGAAGTTGTCCTTACCATTTATACTTTATTTTCTGAATTTCGAGACAAAATTCTGTAATAAGGGGGGAAGTAAGTAATACCCCGTAATTTTAATGACTTTTAAAATGAGTTAAATTAAAAGTTAATGAGATTAATTGGAATTAATTATAAATTAATTAATTCGGATTAATTCGGATTTTATATTACTTGTGGATATTGAAATATATGATTTTGAATATTACTTAGTGATATTTAAGTAATATATGAATACGATGTTATTTATATTGTCGTGAGTTACTAATACAGTAATTATGAAACATAAGTCGGGACGCGGTATGGGACGTGTTGAAACTAATTTAAATAAATAAAAAGGAAATATTATTTTATATCAACCTTATGGTCGATTCGAGTGCTCCATTGCATCTGAAAGGGTCGAAATAGTCAGAAAAGCCTATTCGGGTGTTAGATTTGGGTCTCGGGTCACTTTGGAGATGAAAGGACACCCCGAAGGGGTATTTTAGCCATTTTAATTGGGAGATGAATAGTAATTTGGGGATTTGTCTTATTATAAAGGTGATGGATTAGAGGAACGTAGGTTCATTTCATTTTATCACAAAACACTTGAGAGGTCTTAGTGTGAGAGAAAGTGAAGAGTTTCTTGGGAGGAGAAGAGGTTTCTTAGGAAGGAGGAGAGACTTTTGGGGCAAGCCAAAGGGGATTAACCACCTTCTACCACCAGCACCACCATCGAAAAGTCACCAAAAAATGAGGAAAGGATTCTACAACATCATCACCAAAGGTTCAGACCTACATAATTAAGGCAAGTATAATTTTTGCTTTATTTTATTGCTTACAATATCCATGCTAGATAGGTTAAGTAAGAAGTATGAACTTGCATGATTTAAGGATGAACTATAGAGTTTTTGGAATTTGTTCTTGACATGAAAATTAGATAGAATAAATCTCTTTCTTTTTAAATGATTTAAACCCCGAATTTTGGGTTTTAAATAATAGAAGAAGTCTGAGTTATTATGAATTTTGGAGAAATAAGAACCTATGAGAATTCTGGGAATAATAGGATTTAATCCAAACTATTTGATGATTTTAGTTTGTTTGATTATTAGAAACAGATCATATATCTTTCTTTATCAATTCAGATTAATTAGGAGAAGTTTTGGATTGATTTGTGTTGGTTTTGATGAGAAAGAAAATGGATAAAACGCATTAAAAAAATGTTGAAAAGGACGAACATTGTATAATAATTTTAGGACTGTTTTAATAGGAAATTGACAGTGTGCCCAAATATTTTATATAAAATCATGTTCTGCACAACTTTGCAATTTTAAGTTTTTTCAAAATCGGAGCAGAAAAGCCTCAAAATTGAAATTTTATATTTCTGTAGAATGTATCTTTATTGAAAAAAATAATTGGAAAATAGTAATTTGGCCCATGGTGAGATTTTATTAATTTTGGTACATTAACAAGGAGCGAGGAACTTTGGTTAATGTTGGAAAATTATTTGGATTTGAGGATTAAATTTTTGTGAGAGATATTTACATAATTATATTACGATTTAGCGTAGAATAATCGTTATATCCAGTAACGGTAATATTGATGATATATTTACGGGTACTTGGGTCATATAAAATATTATGTGAGTGATAACGACATAAAAAAATATGATGATAATCATGATTACAAGTGTGGGTAGTATTCAATAAATACGACGGGTACTTATGATAGGATGAATTCCTAATATGATATAGGTAGTGTAAGTGCCTAATTTTATATAGGTAGATGATAATGCCTATTTGATTGATTGATAATTTATGTGTATGACAGACCTAGCTTACTTGCTATCAACGGGAGATTTGCTCTTGAGGGCAGTCATATCCTGATGAATCCATGGGATTTTGGACTTGCCGCTCAAGAACATAGAACCTAGGTATGGGCTATCATTGAGAATGATAGTAATAATGGTCAATGGCTGCGTAGGTATGTGCGTAACCCATAGGCTTGGAATTATGTTTGCCTTCAATATTTGTGGTTAATATTTGTGGTTCGAGGAATCTTTACCGAACCTATAGTCCCCTATACGATGACAAGCTCTACTGGGACATGATTGTAGAGTAATGAATGCACCGCAGTTGTGTCTCGTAGTCATCTTTCATTTATTCACCGTAGTCTAAACTGGGACATGATTGTAAAATAAATGATTGTATAATGACAAGCTATACTGGGACATGATTGTAAAATAAATGATTGTAGAGTAATGAATGCACCGCAGTTATTCATACTCTGTAGTCATCTTTCATTTAGGGCATGTCGCCCAAGAGGATTTTAGATATTTCTTTTCTATTAGAGTCAGGATTTTATACTCGTGTCGTTGTGTTACATTTACTATTTTTGGGATTTATGTATTTAGATATTTTTTGAAAAGTTTATTCCAGTTGCATTTCAATTCTATTGTGATATCTATTCTGTTTATTGTTGTTGTGGAATGGAATGTGTAGAATTGTTTGAAATGGTAAAATGAAATTTTTATTGGAAAGTTTTTAACACCATCTTAATTGAGTATTAGGTGATAGGAAAATGTTTTCGACAGTGATGCTAAGAATGAACCAATTGTATATTCTGATTTAATTGGGTATGGGACTGATCTCCCGGTATTTAATTAGGCGGGGTGTTACAAAGAGTTGAAGACTGTTGATGGGAAATCCAAAGCAAGGTCCCATGCAAGGTTCTTGATAAAACGTGTTCTAAAATATATGTCACAAAGGTAAGTAAGCTATTACATTTTTGTTACTGGTTGCTAGGTGTTTGATGAAAGGTCTAACTAAATATTTTACTTTGTTTAAAACTTTCTATTTTCCAAACATCGAATTTTTGTGTCCAACTACATGGAACATTGAGAAGGAAAACATCTCAATGGTTGGTTGATTTGACAACTCAAAGGTTGAGAAAAAAACAACTCAAAGGTTGTTATTGTGCAAACAAAATTAGCCTTCCATTTTATTTTATTTTTTTGAAGCTGTAACGCATATATAGCCAAAAGGTCCTTGGTGTTTCTAAGATACTATATATTCTTACAAATTCCTAATTGTTTTCTTAATTGCAATGAGGGTCTTTTGCGGTTAGATTTTGGATTATATTGTGTTCTTAGTTGCATTTTGTACATTTCTAATTGTTTTGTTTCGTTATGTTTCACATATCTAATTGGCAGGTTCAATATTCAATACCCTAGGTGTACTCTTCACCCCCCACCCCACCCCCCGCCGGCTCATTTAAACTACATATATGACTATAGTTTGACGTTAAGGTCTGCAACTAAACTCCACTTAGGCGAAAATCATACATTTTTTAGTGTTTGACATTTTGAAGGTGAAGCCTTTAATGGAGAGAAAGTTGGATTATTACATGCCAACACAGAGAGATGTAAAACTATGTAAATATTTGTATTTATTTTGTTTTAATATATAAGTTTTTTTATGGATATAAAGCTAATAACCCTTTTGAGGAGTCTAAGGATGAATCTGACTTTGATGATGAGGATCTTCCACTTCAAGCTATGAACAATGGAAAACTGGAGAATCAAGTTAAACAAGAGAAACCTTCTGCATATGATAAGGCTAATAATGTAAGGGGGTAAGCAAAAGGGGGAGATTGTGGAGCCAAATAAAGCTGTGAAACCTGATGACGATGAGGATAGCGATGATGAGTCAGATGATTTAATGTCCTAAGATGAATATGATTCAGAAGAGGATGGAGACGGTTCATCCGCTAATGATGATAATGATGATGAAGAGGATGACGAGACACCGAAGAATCCTCAACCCAGCAAGAAGAGACCTATGGATTTAGCTTCCAAAACACATGGGTGAATAAAAACTGATGGCAAGAAGGGTCGTGGTCATGTGGCCACACCACACCCTTTAAAACAGATAGGGGAATACTCATGCCACAAGCAAGTCCAATCAGCAGACTCCTAAATTCGAGGTATCATACACTTGCAATTCTCGCAAAAGGACATTCAAAGCCGAAAATGATCTATATTCCCACTCAAAGGCGAAGCACAGTGCCGCTAAGTAAGAGGGGTTAAATTCAACTACTTCTGCCTTCTTTGGGTTGATTTGATATTTAAAAATTTCGTTTGTTTCTGTTAAAGGTACAACAAAGTGTAATCTCCCTCACTCTTTCACACATGCACAGGTAATCTCCCATTTTTTGTTCATTTCTTAGAAGGTAATCTCCCCCACCCTTTCATACACACATAGGTAGTCTCAGTAGGCTTCTCAGAAAGCTCGCTCTGAAGTAGCAATACACCATGAGAAGAAAGAACTCAACTCCTTTATGTTTCTTCATCAGCACCAATTAAAATATCACACTTAGCCCCCTCAACCGATCCCGATACTCTATTGTATTTACTCGCAACACATCCACATGACACCGACTACATGCTCCCTACAGCTTGAGACTTGCATTTCTTCGTTATTTTTTACTACACGAGGAGCAGATTACGGGTACAACCGCCAGATTGGCATCCGTATATTCCTCCACTGAAGAGATCGTTTCATAACTATTTGGATCATTATTTCTTACCAGAAGAAATCCTCTTCCTGGATTACTTCCAGCTTAAGAATTCTTTTTGTTATTTTGATGCTTTTTTTTCTATTTTTCTGCAGTATATTCCCAATCTGAGTCATCATCACCCACTTCATCGAAGTTGGAATGTTCATATTAGACTATATCCATTTCATTCGATGAGTTGCTAGTTTTAGATCTTGGGCATGGGTTTTCTCATTATGTATACTTCTGTCTCAATCTTTTTGGATCTATTGTTGTTGTCAAATTAGCGTCTTTCCATTATATGCTCCTTCATATTATTAACTATCTCATGACCATCATTTATGTTATGCAAGAGTATTGGTGTCCTTTTTTCATCTCAGCAAAATTAATTTTTTGAACAATAATCAACAAAGATGATATCTATGGAGTTTTTTACCATGTTGTAGTTTCCATTTTTCATAAGCCCACTAACGGCAATGTGAATTTAACATTAATCTTTCTCTATTATTAGCAGCATAATCATTAAAATGTTTACCTGAAGGTGCTTTCATATATGTCATATCTCTATAATTTCTTTGACAGATGTATGTTTTATGATAATTATGTTTTTGTCTGATTATAATACTTTTCAGGTAGCACAAAGGAGATGGGGAGTCGTTGGTTGATTTAAAATGATAATATATCCATAAAATGATTACACTCGAGATTGCTATTCTCTACCAAATTTCAGTATGTATGTTGCTTTTTTATTTATTTGGGTTGACAATGCTTAAGGTTTAAGATGTTTACCATGTTAATATCTATCAAGTAACAAAATGATTGGTGTGAACACTTACTGTGAAATGATTGGTGTGTTATCGTATCATGTGAACACGGATTTATTGTTAATATGGGATACTCTTTCATCGGTCTTATTCTAATTTATTTTATAATGTTTCCATTTTTAACTATTAATGATTCATAATGGCTATCTACATTTTTCATGCTTCATATCCACAGGCATCCAATTCGTCAACGAACGAACTTTATTATACAAACACAAATGGGACAGGGTATACTGTTTTCAGCTCATTCGGTGACATGTTTTTCCCATTTCAGTGGTGGGAAAAACACAAATGATAGCATCCAATCATTTAGTATATGGAACTATTTATAAAACCCCATATGTGATACGGCATATTGTTGTTTCCCCTTCACTGATAAGTTTTTCCTTTTTTTGCGAATTATCATTGTTTATATGTGATTCTCTTTTATATTAAATTATTAACTTTCCTTTAACATAGCAGGAATTCCAACCCATTTCACCATCCGTCTTTGCTCAAATACACCGACTTGATCAAGAACGAACCAAAAAGTTGCAACTTGACCAGGGAAGTAATATTATACCTCCCTCTACTTTCAATCGCTTGACACCATCTAACCAGTCACGAGAAAGCACTGAACGTTGATAAACACTCTCCTTTAATTCCCTTCGGTGATAAATAACCTATTATAATTGATATGAAAAATCTATGGTGATAATAACCCATATTCTAATGAGCATCCCTGTTTGTGATCGTAACACGGACCAGCCACAGCGCCATTTATTCTGACAACCGACCAGTGTTCATTGTATAACTAACAGGGACTAGCCACAACGATATTTATCAGTTGCTGGCTACCACATGAGTATTCCCTTTGTTGTATTTGAACTATAATATTTTAGTCATTTTAGGATGCACATCTTGAAAAAGAGAGTGAATCAAGACACCTCCCATGATGTAGTGTATTCATGTTTATACAAGATTTATACTATTTTTTGTACAGTAATTTTCATTTTAATGGTAAGAATAAAAACATTTCAAGTCTAGGCCAGTACATTAGTTCTTTAACGGCTGAGATGTCAATTTGATTTATGGATTGAATTTGAATATTGAAGGTATAGTTATTTTACATCATTGTTTGGTTCTTTAATTCTACATTTGGTAATTTACTCCCATTGGAGACAATGCTAATTAGATATGGCTGCTTACTATGATGATTATATTCATCTTACATTTAGTGTTTATTTTAATTTAGGAACGTGATAATATATGGGAGACTCTAGATTTTACGTCTATTACGTGTGGAACTTAACTATGAAGTAAACATGAATAAATTAAATTTTTTGTTGGGGAACAACATTTTTGTTGTTTCGCAATTATGTATTTTAGAAATTTTCGCTGTGCCTTTAGGCACGGGCATTCCGCTAGTATATATAGAGAGAGGAATTAGCAGTAATATATATAAAGTAACTGATAGTATATATTTTTAGAATAAATAGTTTAGAACAGAAGAGATAAAATAATTGAGCAATATGTCGATTATATATTTTAATTTTAATCGCTATGTAAGCAGTAATACCCAGACAGATAGTGTTACTAAATGTTTCCACTAAGTAATAACACAGATAAAAAAATCATGATGTCTAGAACAACGCCTTGTTTAGGGCACACCGACAATAAATTAGTTGGAAATGTACTACCCAAATATTTCCACCCGGTAGTCAAGGCCAACATAGTTAGAGATTTTCCATGGGCCGAATAAAAAAATAAGAATTCAAATTAGATGTTTATATAGAGAGATATACACACATAACAAATGACGGAATCATTGATATCAGATGTATTTTGAGAATAAAAGTAATTTCACAAAATATAGATATCTTTCATAACATCATATCATCAGAATAAGGAATGTCATATAGTACTCACCTAAACCAGAAGTTAGAAGCTACAGATATTGCGTCTTGGATCACCAGGATGAAACTTCTTCTTAAACTTTCCTGCACTTTCCCTCACTATTTCTTCGTAAAATTTTGAAAATTTCAAGTAATAAATGATCCCAAGTACTCTATTTATAGTTTTTCAAAGATATTTGGGTGTTGACACGTGTTTGGGTGACCAAGCTCTCACAAGGATGAGTCAGCGTTGAAGTGTAGCATAATGTAACGGTCTTGCAGTTTTAATTCACCAAACGATGACACATGTTTTAGCTTCCTTTAAATGGATGGCATGTGTTTTATCCTTATTTATATGAATAACACGTGTAAGGTGGTGGTGGAAAAATACAGCATGAGGTGTCAAGTACAAGGTGGAAAGTTATTAAGGGTATAAGAGTCATTTAACACGTGAAGGGCATGTTGGTAATTTCACATTGTATATTTTTAATATTTCTTAGAGGTCCTTCAAAATATTTTATTTACGAAAAGGTCTTTTTTTATTTTTCATTTTGGTCCCTAAAACATTCTTAACTAAAATGAAGTCCTTAAAGTTTAATAATTTTATATTTTCTACCCCGAAACTTATCATTTAGCTTAGTATGTGCCATAAAACTTCAATTTGACCCATTTTATAATTGATTCTTCAAATTTAAAAATGGGCTTTGTCATATTAAGAACCTAGAATGTCACATATGCAATAATACAACATTTATCAGATAATAAGTGAGACGCAATTATATAAACAAACTATATATGAGCATATAAAAGTGAGGTCATTACATCCTACCCTCGTTATTAAAAGTTTGGTCCCCAAACTTAACTTACATTAATTTTCAAACAGGTGTGGATATCGCTCCATTATTTCATCTTCCCGCTCCCATGTTTCTTCTTCAACGGAATAATTACGCCATAATACTTTGACTAGTGGAACTATCTTGCTTTGTAATATTTGATCTTTATGATCCAAAAATTTTATTGGATGCCCAATATAGGTCAAGTCTTCTCTAACTTGAAGAGGTTCGTGACTTAAGATATGTGTTGGATCTGGGATGTATTTCTTCATCATTGAAACAGGAAATGCATTATGTGCACTAGAGAGTTTAGGGGGTAAGGTTATTCTATACCCAGCAGCTCCTATCCTTTCAAGGATTTAAAAAGGTCATATGTATGTTGGACTCAACTTCCCTTTCTTCCCAGATTAGATTGATCCCTTTGCTGGTGATACTCGCAAGAACACATAATATCCTCCTTGGAATTTTAATTGTCGGTGGCAATTGTTACCATAACTCTTTTGGCAACTTTGAGTGATTCATAGTAGCTTTTGTATCAATTTCACTTTCTCGGTTATGATTTGAATCAATTCTGGTCCCAACAGTTTTGTTTCTCCAACTCCAACCCAACATGCAGGAGAACGACACCTTCTAACATAGAGTGCCTCATATGGAGCCATTTTAATACTTTCTTTATAACTATAATTATATGCAAATTCCACTAACGGTAAATGATCGTCCCAATTTCCCTTCAGATCAAGTACACATTCCCTAAGCACATCCTCTCATGTTTGAATGTTTCTCTCAGATTTTCCATCTAATTGAGGATGAAAAACAGTGCTGAAATTCAATTTTGTTCCCATGGCTGCTTGTAGGCCTTTCCAAAATTGAGACATGAATCTAGGGTCACGATCAGAAACTATTGAAATTGGGGTTCCATGAAGCCTAATAATTTCTTATACATATAACTTAGCTAATTTTTCTAAAGAATGGGTAATCTTAATGGAGAGAAAATGAGTAGATTTAGTTAACTTATCAATAATTACCCAAATAGAATCATTACAATTTGAAGTCCTTGGTAAATATATCACAAAATCCATAGTAATATGTTCCCATTTCCACACAGGGATAGGTAGGGGCTGTAGTAATTCTGATGGTTTCTGATGTTCAGATTTTACTTGTTGACAAACCAAACATTGAGATACAAATTATTCTATCTCCCTCTTCTGTTATTCCACCAAAATACTTCTCAAAGATCCCTATACATCTTCGTACATCCGGGATAAAATGTGAATCTTAAGTAATGACCTCCCTCTAAAATTTTCCTCTTCAGTTGGGCCTTATGTCGAACACACACTCTATTTCCTAACCTCAATATGTCATCTCATATCGTAAATTTGATTCCATTCCCTTCAATAACTTCTTCTCTAATTTCTTCAGTTGTAGCTCATTTAATTATGCAATTTTGATTCTTTCCATCAACGTGGGTTGTACTTGCAAGTTTGCGATTATTCCTCCTTTATTATAAATATGAACATCTATTTCCATACTTCTTAAAACCTTCAACAGAGCCTCCTGGCTTGTAATAAGACATGCTAAATTTAGTGTAGACTTTTTACTTAAAGCATCAGCTACTATATTAGCTTTCCCTAGGTGATAACAAATATTTAAATCATAATCCTTCATCAATTATAACCACGTGACTAACTAAAAATCCAACACACATCCCATGTGAAGATTCATCCCCATAATCCTCCAACTCTTGCTCATTATCGCTGAGAGTGGCTGGCATGGAAATCTTCTTTCCCTTTCTCTTTAGCCTAATGCGACACTCAAACTCCCTATGCCCCTTAACTTCACATTCAAAACAACTCTCCTCTTCCTCATTCTCTTTATCTTTCCCACCGTTTTCTTTGGCCTCTTCTATTTTTTTCCTCAAAAACCTTTTATTAGAAGAATTTTCTTTTGAAAATTTGAGAAACTTTTTGAAATTTATAGCAAGCATGGACACATCATCAAAATCAAATTCTCTCTCAAACTCAAACTCACAAACTTTCATTTTATTTTTCTTATCTCTCTTGGACACTTCCTCATTTTTCCTTGATCGGGCTCTAAATGTTATCCATATATCCTTAGACTTGACATTGTTAGGAAACATGTCAATTTCATATGTCTGGAGGTCTCCTACTAGTTCTTTTAACTTAATATTACTCAAATTTCCTAAGGATTTCAAAACAGTCACTTTTGAGATAAAACGTTTAGGCAACGATCTCAAAATTGTTTAAACTACTCGTGCATCAGGAATGCGCTCGCCAAGATTGAAACTAGTGTTGATAGTATAAGATAAACATACACAAAACTCATTAAAAGACTCATATTCAAGCATGGTAAAAGTTTCAAATTGAGTATTTCACTACAGTCGTGCCTTCATGGATAAGTTGTAAAACATCCTATGCTTACTTTGACGTAGTGCACGTCATGATACGTCAGAACTCATTAGGGGTGATGGATACAAAAATTGCACTTAGTCTGTGATAATTAAAGGTGATCCATATAAATTCATCCTTAGTCCAGTTAATCACGGTTTTAAGATTAGTGACATTATTAGCGGTGACAGTGGGAGGAGTTCACCCTCTTTCACAAACAACCCAAACTTACCCATTAGTTGATTTTAAATGAGATTTCATGCGGTCTTTCCAACAGTCACAATTAGACCTGGCAAAAACTAGCAACCGATTATATAAGTTTTCATTCAGAAACATAGAGAAATCTCAAAATCATATTTTCCAAAAAAAAAATCAATGTCATTGAAATTTTATGAAAAAAGGATCTCACGGTAATTTGGTGAAACCTGCTCTGATACCAATTTGAGAAAGGTACGATCACTTAAAAAGCCATTATACCAATTTGAGAATGCTATGTGATATCAATTGTGCGTGGATTCGTAATTTTCCAATTTTAAACTTATTTCACTAGATGTCAATATTTGACCCAAATTAATTAAACCCTAACACGTGCGTCTAGATGTATAAATCATGCCATCATAAAATAAATATAAATTTCTGACACAGATTTCAGGAAAAAAACCCTTTCTGGTAAAACCTTTTATTTCACTATGAGGAGGTAAGTCGCAACTTACATACACAATGAAATCCGCAATGACTATTCTGAATAATACTCACATAGGCCTCGACCTTGAATCAACAATGGATCATACGCAGCGAACCCACAAGAACCGCAGTTCTATCTTTAGCAATGAACACTCGCAAGCACTCCCAATTACCGCAATCTTTGTCATCCATAGATATATCTTCCCTACAAGAGAAACTCCATCAAAATAGTATCTTGGGTTCCAAAATGATTCACTAAAGCTATTGGGATGATTTGCGAATAAAAAAAAAAGTTAAAACACCTCAAAAGTGAGAAGACAAAAATTCTGCATAAGCAGTTTTTGTAGAATGAAACACTCATGTCTTCTGAAGAAAAAAGTACTTAAAAATGAACTATTCATAAAAACCTTGAGTCGGTGACTTCGCTCGAACGACAAGAGCATGTCGCTCGAATGACATGTGATGCCGTTTGAAGAGAGTTTACGCGACCTACCAAACAAGGTAAGAAAACTAAAATAGTAGCATGTCGTTTGATAAAACATTTCAAGCGAGGTTCAAACGAGGTATCTCATGAGATTCGTTGTCTCTTGAGGAAGTCATTTCAACGACATAGCGTAAAATAATTTTTATAAAAAATCTGCCTCAGGACTTACAAAAAATTATTTTGACGAAAAATAATGCCTTAGATGTTTAAAAACATTTTATAAAAATCATCCCAACACTTTAAATGAAACATTAAGGTACTTAAACACAACCTTAACAAAATCTATCTATTAGAGTCTTGTTTGTTGAAGAATGTTGATATTGGGATCCATCTTAATGCATGAATGAGCTTGAACTTATCTTCGATGGTTATAGCAGTATACGACATACTCTAATGTAAATGGACTATGTAAAATATGTCCTTATAGTTGTACTTGTAAGTTTGCGATTATTCCTTCTTTATTATAAATATGAACATCTATTTCCATACTTCTTAAATCCTTCAACAGAGCCTCGTGACTTGTAATAAGACATGCTAAATTTAATGTAGACTTTTTACTTAAAGCGTCAGCTACTATATTAGCTTTTCCCGGGTGATAATGAATAATTAAATCATAATCCTTTATTAATTCTAACCACCGCATTTATCTCATGTTTAATTATTTCTGAGTAAATATATATTTAAAACTCTTATGATCTCTCACATGTCTCACCATACAAATAATGTCTCCAAATCTTAAGAGAAAAAATTACAACTGCTAATTCTAGGTCATGGGTTGGATAATTCTGCTCATGTGGTTTTAACTATCTCGAGGCATATGTGATTACTTTTCCATTTTGCATTAGCACACATCCCAAACCATTTTTAGAAGCATCACTATAAATCACAAATCCCCTTGTCCAGGATGCAATAGTCAAAATTGGGGCAGTTACTGATTGATTATTTAGTTCTTTAAAACTATTCTCAACTTCCTCTGACCATTCATAGTTCACCTTCTTTTGTGTTAATCTATATAGAGGTTTGTCAATAATAGAAAATCCTTTGACAAATCTTAACCTGCTAATCCAAGAAAACTATGAATCTATACCACATTAGTTAGTCTAGGCCAATCTAGTATAGCCTCGATCTTTTGAGGGTCAATCGACACTCCCTCCCTAGAAATGGCATGTCCTTGAAAAGAGACGCTAGGCAGCCAAAACTCACACTTCTTTAATTTTTCATATAATTTATCCCTCTTAAAGATTTGTAACACTATCTCTAAATGATTTTGGTGTTCTTTAATACTTTTGGAATAAATAAGGATGTCATTAATGAAAACAACCACACACTGATCCAAATATTTATAAACACTCTATTCATCATATCTATAAAAGCGATAGGTGCATTAGTTAGTCCAAATGGCATCATAAGAAATT